>CM046541.1:1375146-1975146 GCA_024713555.1 Spirodela polyrhiza
AGAAGAAAACCAGGAGAAGGTTAACTACTATAAAAAAAAGTGTATTTTTTTATGTTACTCATAAATGAAAACTTATTGATTCAACCCAAGTGATTCTACCCCCATGACATAGTAAAGGGAAAATTTTCAAAATGTAAATAAATCATAAAAATTATAAACAGCCCATTACTCCCTCCCCTCCCAAATAATTGGTAACAAGCCAAGGAAAGTTAAATCGCAATAATAGAGTGTTTTTTTGTTGTTCATAAAAAGGTTAGACAATAAGGTGAGTAATGCAAGTGTGTTGACCCCAGTAAACGCAATCTAAGGAAAAAATTTAAAAGCCTAAGTAAAACATAAAAATATAAATTGTCAATTGACACCCCCTTCTTCTTGGGGCCATCTAGTCTAGCCTAGATTAGAATGCAACTCAAATTATCTCATTCATTTTTCAACACTATGCTTTCTTTACCTTGTTTGAATAGTTGTTCTAATAGTTTTAGTGAATAAATATGTTTTGTGCTAGTATCAACTTTTACTCTATCATTAAAGAAGTAAGATTCTAACAAAGTTAATATTAAAGTTGAACCTTCACATACCGTAGAGGTTAATGATACAACACTGAAAGTCAAGACTTCAATAGGATTACAATTTGAACCCATCAATGGATATGTTTAGGGACATAGTAAATGGTTTTGAAGGCATTAATGACCAAGGTGAGTGACATGATTCACAATCGCACCATTCAACTACTAGATTAGGAGTGTCTAGGCACATGAAAAAATGTCCAACAAACAACTTTATGCATAACATGCTAGCCCTATACAGTACACTCTACATTCCTGATCTGTTTAAATCATCCAAAAAAAATTTATTTAATGTTATACAATGCAAGTAATTGAGATATGAAATTTTCTAGTTAAAATACATTTTATATTTGTATCAAATATTAATTATTTTAAAAATATATTTTTCATGATTTTTCTTTCGAATTGCCAAGCCTAGTTTATTTTTAATATTAGGTATAGTATAGTTACTCACATTAGTTCTAACATCTATGTGTGCCATGTGTGCACTATGCCTATATCTACGCTCATCCCACGTACAAGGTTGCATAAAGCCATGCCCACACTTGACCAACACAAGCATGATCACTCTTCGTGCCTATTTGTGCATGCAAATCTCACCCATTTGCCTTCATCCCTATTCCCATATGCCAATCTATCTCACACACGCATATATGCCAAAGAGTCGAGAGTAGTAAAATGTCCTTTCCCGTATAAGGTAATCTCTCATCTTTTTTCTAAGATTAAACTAAAAATTTAATTTACATATTGTCCCAAAGTTAAACTATTTTATCTTCTTTCATATTGGACGAATACGACTCAATAATGTTTCCTACCATTTCACAAACTCGTACACTCTCCCATCATTCAAATCTAAGATTATTGACTGTAGCCACAGTCAATAATTAAATGACCATGTTCAAGATATTTGATATTTACATATTATTTGATTAATCTTGTTGGTTAGTACTAATTTGGTCCTTGTATGAGTCAATTCGCTTCAATTTTTGGTGCTATTGTGCATCGTTTTGGTATCATGTGATAGCTTACCTCTTCTCTTTCTTCCTGACGCATGTTTGACCACTCCCTACTGTCAACAGAGCTGACTTTCCTCACCCTGTTGCTGCATGGCCATCTTGGGCTTATGGTGCATGGATATAGCCTGCTGTAGACGCGCAATGCTCACGATGATGGCGTTTGTTAACCCAAAAAAGAGCAGACCCTCTCCTGATGGCATTCTTTCCGAGTCAGGCAACAATAGATGAGAGAGAGAGAGAGAGAGAGAGAGAGAGACGCAGGAGAATAAAAATTTGCTTTCTGAATCCCATGGCTTGACTACTGAACTGTTCATTGATGATGATCACTACTTTCCATCTTGAAATAAAGAGCTTGCATCATTCTTCAGGCTCTGGCTCCATTCTTCAACATTGGAAGGACCAAGTCATGTCCTGCACTTTGCACGGCCCCTAACACTCCTACTTTGAACGTTCACTAAGCCTTTCAGCATCAGCTCGTTCATTGGAACTCTGGAATAGTCCATCTGGCTAAAGGCATAGTTTACTTCTATTTAAAACTGAAGTATTTAAGTGACCAATTGACTTCAACCAGAAGGTAATTATGTACCTAAAATGTTTTAGATCAGGACAGAAGGTGAACCTGCTGAGCTCTCCTTATTGACAGCTAGTACCTTCTCTGTCAACTCCTCACATCCCCTAACCATCCATGGTCCTCAAGGCCTGCTACACTTAAATTATCTAACTAACTCCGTCTGAGAAGGAAACCTCATCATTTTCGTACAGCTTTTAGGGTCAAATCAACACAATATTTCATAATACTCATCCAAAGTGACATAGTTTCCATGATATTATAAGAACCTTGACATAAATTCTATCAGACAACTTTCACCCAACATTTTTGGAGTTTATTTTAAAATAAACTTCTCATAACAAGCCCCATCAAAGATCAATGTTTAAAAAAGCCATGACAAAATTCCTATCTGAAATCAAATAAAACACTGACCTTGAGTGTAGAAATGTTTAAATTTACGAAGCATAAGGGGGCTACTCAGCTAACTTGGAAAGCCCATCTACATAGCATTAGCAGTTCACCTATAATATGAAGCCATGACGTACAGCATGACAGCCGAGGATACAGTGATGAAAAGTTCCTGTCAATCCAGAAAAAAAACGAGCAGCAATAAGGGAAGGCACAAGTACCAAAAAAAGAACATGTGAGTGATCTGATGTAGATCAGAACATTGTGTGTAAAATTATATTATCACTAAGTGAAGTAGGTAGGTAAGATCAGCAGGTTGGCTGATCAGGGCTGCAGAAGGTTGAACAGTTAGATGCTAATGAAAGCCATCATTTGGGCCTGCTGCAGCACAGATTGACCTAAACACCACTGATCTAGAACCCCCTGAATTAGTATATCATAAAGTATGAGTATATTCTAGGTTAGGGGTTGGAATTCCCTCTTCCCACCATCCTGAACCCTAAAATGGAACACATTTAAACCAGTGTTCGTTGGGACCCTCCCATCCAGATTGGGATTGGTCAATACAACCTACCCTGATACTAACCAGATCCTAAAACACATAATCTACTCGTCCTGCAAGAAAGGTGACTATCATAACGTGTAATGCGCATAACATGATTCCTGATCAGAAGGGAAGACCAGTTGAACAGATATCAGACGGACTTAGGTACCTGGTTATTGAAGAGGAAGAGAGGTATATACTGCCCTAGATACTCGATCAGGTTGAGAACTCCTGTGAAACCCTGCAATTATGGGTGAAAAAAAATAAATAACCATCCAAGAAACAGGGTGAAAAAAAAGTTTGTGAGTCGTTCCAGTTAGTCAGATTTTATCAGGTTGAGAGTTGCCACAAGAGTCAAAGCCAATATTAAGGTTGAGTTGGCCTGGAAACTGGCAATCAAGATGAAGCATGAGACTTACTAAAGATGCAAGGGCAACACAGGTGAAAACCAACGTCAGAGAACGGAGAAGACGCTTGCCCATGCGTAGCCCCCGCCCTTCATCTTCACCTTCCTCCTACAAGACAGAACCAGTATGTGACCATGCTGTCAGGTATTTCTTCGATTCCTGACGAAGGACAATGAAACAAGTTCACGTTATATGTTTAGTGAAAGGGTAGGCTCACATTGAATGTGGCAGATGCTGCTGGCTCAGAAGACTTCAGTTTCTCAAATATTCTGTATACATAAACAAAGCCTAGAAATTGCAGAGGCTTGTACTCAGCACTGCGCTTTATGAGAATCCAGATGGTCTGCACAAGTATAATATGCAATAGCAATCAATACTGGTATCTTAGCAGCAGATACTAGAAAGTAGTAGCATGAAGGAAGATCCCCACAACAGATATGTCGAGGGACAAGGGCAGGGAACTTCATTTTGCTCCGCAAAGAATGTCAATATGAGTCAAGACTGACTAATTAGTATGATCAGTAATGGGAGGTCAACGTTTTAGGTGATTATTGAAAATCAGTTTCGTCAACAGGAACAGTACTTTTCCAAACTTTTCATCATTACAGGGACTGAAGTACGCCTCTGCAGATTGCAAAGCAATCACTGGAAGCTGACAAACCTCAGTTGAGTAGGTAAATTCTCAGCGAATTGACCTCGCAGATAGGGATTCTACTAACCAATTGTAGAGAAGGATGAAGAGCTCTCCGTTAATTAAATGGTGAGAAAAGGAAGTATGACTGTAAGCTAAGGACAGGACTTGGCTCAAGGTGTTTGATATTGTGTAGCCACTCAACTCCTGCATTTCAAACAATTCTCAATGACAAGATAAATCTCTCTTTTCACTGGTTAGAGCAATTCAGCATAGAAATGAACCTAAGATCTGGTAAGAATATCTAAACCTGGGAAATCTCCAGGGTTAGATATTTTATGCCTCCTCAATAGCAACCATAATTAGACCTCCGCGAGAAGACAATCAATACCTTCTCAGCTTTAAAATCCAAACATTCAGAGTAGTATCACGTGCATCAACCAAATAGTAACTCCATGCATCCGAAAAGGATTAAAATATATCCATGCTTACTGGTCCCTTGTAACCAAAACATTAAATCAGAGCTTTTCTGATTGTTAAACATCTGGAAAATACTAACATGCAGCTGAATACTCGTTTGGATTCATTAATCAATGATAACAGTGTTTCCTTTAATTTAGGATTCAAGGATTAGACGATCATGAGGTGCCAAAATGAATGCCCCTTATCCAAAATTCACCTGGCATAGTCGGAGAGTTGAATTCCAGGACGCTCAAAGGCACCCAGCTAGACCCAATTTGAAAAGAAAAAACTATAGATAGTGAATCTGGCAGACAAGACCGTCCTGCCAGATTATCCTGCTTTTGTTGCAACTTAAACTGACTCCACTTCAACTCATATAAAAGGCCAAAAAAGGTTCTAGATCTTCGAAATTCTATCTGATTTTTGTGGATTGTACCACGTCGTACTGATTCCACAAGGTTTGGGCAAGCCTCATCAGAGAAAAATAGATTTCTCTTACAAGCAGATTAGAAATAATAACCCGTCTTTTTATATTCAGCCAATCTTAACACATTGCAAGATTGGAATTCATTGGGATTAGAATCTTCAGAAATCTATATGTTTTGTATAAATTGGATCGCATCATACTGAGTCAGTAAAGTCTGGACGAACCCAACTAAAAAAAATGTTTCCTTTTGCAAAACATCTACGGTGCACGAATGATTCTTGTGCACATTGGAACTGGATGGTAAAAACCGATTCAAATCACTTTGGTTAATGGATAACAGAGTTGCAAAAGGACAACAAATTCTGGTTCATGCACATACATCACAGGCACACCATTTCATTATATGATGAGTGACGTAGAAGAGAACTTTACACAGGGAATTTCTCCAAAAGCTATTAACAATAAAATCTGAGAATTTCCAAGAAAACTTAAACACTGAAAGAAATCCCAATAATATATCTCCAAACTAATAACCAACCTTACATGTCCTTAAGACATGATATTTCTCATGAATAACTCTGACAGCAAAGAAGTCTGAACAAAAAAGAACAAGCCTTTCATAGGATTTATTCAAAGGAAGAGTGCAGCAGCAAACAAGTATGATCATGGTTGTGCTAAATTTAAAAGGAGTAATTTGCAGAATGGAAAAATAATTGCCAATCAGAATTGTCCGAGAAATTTACATCCAGAAACAAATAGCCAAAGACAATATTGAGTGAATACACGAGGAAAAGGATGTGGGTTAAAAATGATAATATTCTGGATCTTACAAATAATGCAGATATCGCCAAATTGATCTTCATGTCCTTTGGACCAGATTTGCTAAACCTGGAAACAGTCACCGGTAAAAAATTAAATAAATAAATATGAACTCTAAAAGAACACGCATCTATCATGCTTCACTCGGCCATGTCTGTTACAGTTGCCAATGAATTTAAAACGATTACGGGCTATAATTTTTCAGTTCCATCATTATCAGATTCCATCTTGTTTTGATTATAGCTCGCACACAGCCTGATTCTCGCCTGGTTTAATGCACTAAAAGCCTTACCTTGTGTCACGTGCTTGAGGAATCTCAACTGAAAATAACTTCTGATGAATCATCCTTTTCTTTTTTAACTTATTATCTCGTTTTGTTCAGATGGTAGCTTGCCCCCAAAATGTGGAGTCTACTAAAATTTCATGAACCCATAATTGCAAGCTGAATCTGGGTATTTGATCAGTCCCCCACATTACCTTGTCCAAGAAAATATATTGGTTGCATTTCACTTACCCTACCCCGACAAATAAGAATTATAAAATATAAGAAAGCACGACAGAAGAAAAACTGACAAATCAAAAGGCCTACAGAATACAGAGTTTCTCCTAAAACAGGAATACTATGGACAAAATACTGGAGGGATCACCTAGGTCCCCATGGTACAATTGGCTGCTTGTCGGCATATTTGATGTCCTTGGAAACCTGAATGAAAATCATCAGTCAATGATAGTCATTAAGAGAATAGAAATTGATATTCCTTTTCATCAATCATTAACGAACAGTGCAAATAAAATAAGAACCAAGAAATAGGGACACTTCATTGCCAAGAAGAAATGAGGAATCCTTTTTCTATTTGTCAAAAGATACCCTGACTGTCTGTTTCATGTCATGCGGCTATAGATGCATGGACTCTTGATAATGTAAGAAAATATCAAAATACAGTGGCTGTCAATCAGACATTTATGAATTCCGACCAACTGAGGGAAAAGATGAAACAGTTCTGAGGAAGAGAGAGTTCGATGTCCGGAAATTGAAGACGAAAATTTCAACAAAAGGATTCACAATCAGAAGGAAGTTGTATGATAACTAAAAAAACTCTGTTAATAACCCGAAAAAGAAGGAACTTTAACTCAAGAAAAGGAATTGGCGAATACATGAAGAAAAGATAAAAATCAGCATAATCCTTCAGAATAAAAACTTAAAAAAAGAGTATCTCTCAGCAATGCTGCAGATAAAGATGATAGCTGATGGAACGATTTCAAAGGTCTCATGGTTGCATCAGTTGATAACAGGAGAAAACAATATGAGATATTCCATTGATGTTATAAACGAATATCATGTAGCTACACAACTCTCAGTATTGGATATCCACTTGCACGTGTCACTTAACTTGGAGGATTACCTATATTACCCGACTATTGTGAAGATGAGGCCGATATTTTAAGAGTTGATTTTTCTGATGTAAAACCAAGCCATTTTCTCAAACATTATTTTCTTTTGACTTATTATTCTCTCTCTGCTATAACTTCATAATCCAGCACATTAAGTGAATGTCCTTAGAATTTAACCAGCTCTAATTGTCATCCAGATTCGTGCAGAATGATATTCCTGTATTTCTTCTCTATTCATTCAACCTATTTCTTCACTTCAAATTTGATTAAAATTTTTCACCAACGCACATCACCACTAAATGCGTATTTTTTGCACTTCAATAGGAGTAATTTCTGACTTTACTGATTTGCTACTCTTTCATTGTTTGGTAATGTTCTATGGCATTGTTCCCCTGGTTTCAGCCATAAGATTAAAACATCCAAAACTATGGAGTTGGAAACATTATAATCCATCTTAATTTCAGCAAATTACAAAAGTCTTCTTCTCTCCCAAAATAGACATCATCAAACGAGATATCTTCGGAACTAAAACTTTATAAAAGATGATATTCATGTTCCTAAACTCCAAACTGTCAATGTGCTCATATATTTTAATCTTATACGAAAAATAATGTTCCCCATATAGTTCTCTCTGTGGAATGGCAGCTAGGTAACCAACAGAGGCATGCAAATGGCATTGTTTCAAAATTAGTACTTGTCGAAAGCAATGAATAAAAAAATTGCAAGGGATATTTGACATTGACCAAGAACCCAACCTGGAAAGAACCAAATGCCAGACCTTTCTTCCGGTTGGTTAGCTGAGACATCATGATTTTATCATATGCCCGCTCTAACTGATGGAGAAGCAAGACAAGATTAAATAAAAACCGGTATGAGACACTCCAACGTATATCAACAAATACGATTTCAATCGCCAAAGCTTACTCTAGCTAAGGATGCCTCATCTCCTCTGCTTTCTGCATCTTTCCGTCTCCTCTTATAGGCCGCCTTCATCATATCAAATCCCTCGATTGGATTGACACCCAGAACCTAAAAAAACTTTTTGAATTACTTCGTTCTGGAGTACCTGATTTTATACCTTATAAAAATCATGAAATTAATGTCACCTCATATGGGTTCTCATCAATCTCTGATCCTGAGCTTCCTGCGCTTCCAGCGGCAGATGATGCTGAAAAACCATCCTGTGACTCGTGGAAATTCTGGAGACCCTGTAATGTTCATGCCACAAAAGAACATCAGCTACGAATGCCGCGCCAGTACACGCGTAGCACCCAAAATGGGCGGAGGCGACTGAAGACCAAGGAGCACGCATTTATCAGGAACACGAGCCAAAAAAGCTTCCGGACTAGATGGAACAATAAACTGATGAAATTTTATATTTGGAGCGCGGAAACTCGACAGAAAGTAGCAAACGGCAACAAGAAGAAGAGAGAGGAGCAATGGTAGGAAGTAGGCCACCAGATTGTCTGTCATTCGGATTAAAACCTCACAACTTCGAGGGAAGAAAAAGATGGAACAGGCGCAAAGGCAGAAAGAAAAAGAAGAATTGGCAAGGACCCATGACAGCTCCCCCAAAACCCCTGTATCAGCAGCAGCAGCAGCAGTTAAGTTCGCGCCTTATACTTCGGAGAAGAGTCGAGGGGTCAAAGCTACAGCAGACAGGACTGGTCCGCCGAAGAGAAAGAGCTCTGGGACATTGGAAGGCAGGTGAGACCGCTGCCACAGAAAAAGCCGCCATTTTCTCCTGGGTATCCCGAGTGGCGTCCTCGACGGCGTTATTCGGCGCGAGTTCAGAAAGGTGGGTCTCTCGACGGTGCTAGTGTAGGTCTGGAAGCCGCGGAGAAGGCAGCGGCGCCGCGGTGGCCATGGGCAAAGAGATGAGGTTAACACTGTCTGCTCCTGCAAATTGTTTAGCTTCCTCCCCCCCCCACCCCCCCCGCCCCTCGGATTACCGGAAGGGATTTCGATGGAAACCGAAAACTCGATCCGAAAGGTATCTCCACCTGTCATCTAATGGTTCTACTTCCGGCAAATGAAGTGGTGAACTATATAAGATTGGAGGGGTTGATTAGGCTCTTCAGAAAATTTAGTGGCCACCATATTACTTACATGTAACAAAATTGCTTCCCATTATCATGGCATTGCTAAGAGTAGCAACCCTCCCATCATTACATATCCAGCGAGAGATATGCCAAGTTGTTTGACTATCCCATTATTTATGGGCAATCTCAATTGGGTTTGGAAAACCAAAAAAGGGTAGAAATTTAATAAATTTTATATGTTAATAATATGGTGAATATGATATGATTATCTAGAAAGAAAATTGACTTGTAATCTTTGCACTCTCAAGCATAGAATGCATGCCCTCAATTGTTGGGTGAGATCAACCAATGGCTGTAGATTATTTTTGTCTACTTTAGTTTCTTCCCTTTCCGAGAACTATCATTGGTGAAAGTCAATGGTGAAGGTAATAGGGAAGAAGTAGAGGGAAGCCAAAATTTTACTGATTAACTATGCCATGCAATAATGAGGATACTAATAGTGAGGTAAATGGTAGGTAACGTAAAATAAAATTTAGAGTAACTAAATTTAAATAAGAGAAAATTATGAATGTATTAAAGTATGGTTATTTAATTTAATTTTTTGAAAAATATAAGTATATTACTTATTATATTTCACAAAAATAGTGTGATTCTTATACATATTATTTGATTCTAAAAAAAATTGCCCATGTCAACCCCAATTCTTAGCTTTATCACATCCCCATGAATGGGGCCTAACAATTTGGCTGATGTCACCACAAGAAGATCTGCACATATCCTTTTTTATCATTTTTTGATTATTCAGGATAGACTAAAAATATATACTGATGTTGAAAATCACAATATGCAAACAAGTACCAAATTGGCTAGGCTACATAGTTACATGATTGTAAATGTGACATAATTAACGATCACCTCATTTCTCATATAGTTCATGATCACAATTGCCCTTGTTGCTTTAGATGCTATTATGTTCTCTTTTACTTATATTAGTTAAAAAGAATAATAGAGCCCACTGTCTTTGCACAAGTAAGTGGTAGAGAACCAAATTGGGCAAGGATCTTGCTTAGCTATCCATATGTGTGTGTGTGTGGGAGAGGGAGAGGGGGAGAGAAGGAGAGGGAGAGGGGCAAAGAGGGAGGGGGAGAGGGAGAGAGAGAGACAAAGAGAGGGAGGGGAAGAGAAAGGTACAAACATAGATGGAGAAAGAGAGAGAGAGAGAGAGGGAGGAAGTGACATAATAGTGACTCAGAAGATAAATAAGATCTAGACTTGAATCCACAAAGTTATAATCTTAAGGAAGAAATCAGCTTCTAAATCTACAGATTCGGAATCTTTAACCTTTTAATCTATAAGGGGGTGCTTGAATCTACAAGTAAGAGGGAAAGGTTCTCACAATATAAAAAATTGATTCAACTAAAAAGCGAAGGCCTTAGGTTACAATGAGGGCTTTTATATAATCTTAGAAAAGAGGATCTTGACATATCTTGAGGACAGAGCCCAATTAGCATTGAAATGACTTAAAATAGATTGACAAACTAAGATCTTACATAGATCTTTTAGAAATGCTTTTATTAACTCTAAAATAACTTGAAACAGACTCTAACAAGGAGATATACTGAGCAAATCTTAAGTATAGACTTTAATAATTTGAGATCTTGAGCATATCTTAGGTACAGACTGAATCACATTAAAGTCTATTATAAAAAGAAAGAGACAAAGTGTCTTTTAGAAGTGCCTCCCTCTTAAGCACTTTTCACTTTATAACTCAAATTTAAGATAATTGGGCTCAACTTCAAAGTTAAGACTTCAACTTGTGTCTTGGGCTACATTAAGGAGAGAGGGGGAAGGAGAGGTAGGGAGGGAGAGGAGAGAGAGAGAGAGAGAGAGAGAGAGAGAGAGAGAGAGAGAGAGAGAGAGAGAGAACCAATTTGGTAGGTGATACAAAATCATAAATGAATGATTTTAAGGTAATAAACTGATCATAGAAATTTATGCTTGTAAAAAGTGAGAGCAAGATGGAGCTAATGTTTACTTGTCCTCTTGTCTCACTCTACAACATTTAGATCCTAGAATAAATGGCTACCCTTCAAACAAGGCCCTTGATTCTAATGGACATAATAATTCCAAAACAAATTCAAAAGTACTTTTGCACCTCAAATTCGTCTAAAAAGAGAAACCCAATACATGCAATCCCTTGTATGGGCTGCATCTAAGGCTCACCTTTTCTTTTCTTTTTTTACTACATCAAGGTGCCAAGATAATTCAACGTGACATGTGGCAACTTCATTATATCTCTTTCTTAGATTATTACATACAGAGGGTAGAGCCATCTAACCCAGGCCCTGGCCCTAAAGGTGGGCTTTGCCTCACAAGCTAGCTAATCATCAGGGTTTTTTGAAACTCATATTAGAATGATATTACTGTAAAAGAATGAGGTATGTGCTGAGAAAGGTACTAGATTGGCCCATGATGGCCCCATTCATTTCTTATTAATTCTCAAAAATAGTATATGATAAAAGAATGTGAACTTCTGCAATTAGCCATAGTAATAAATGATAAGAGCCGAAGATAACACATCCAATTCACTCTCAAGAGCCAACATTAGCCGAAAACAGAATTCACCAAAAGAACTAAAGCAGTAGTTTAAATCTAGGAACAAGCCACTAAGTGTTCTTGCTTTTGTTGAAATGGAGCGACCAGTGAGGCATCTATATGGGCAAAAGTAGCAGCAGAATCAGGTAGGGTTGTGGCCACCGTTGAATCCAAAACAGCATCAGGAAGTGCATCCAAGGTCTCCTCCAGAAAGGACTGTATGGTCTAATGGTTCAAGAAAAAACACCAGTTTAGAGAAAGAACTGTAAGAAGATTTTTCTTTTTTTTTTTTTATATTAGACTGGGAAGATATGGACGGAAAATAAGCGCATGACATTATTTTTAACTGACTATGGCCATAGTTCATTATTTCTCTGCATATATGCCGCCTAGTTTAACATATATTACTTATAAAAATCAACAGATATTCAACAAATGAGATAGTATATACACAGGAAACTTCAATAACACGACAAAAAATATTCACAACGTTTGCATCCTATAAACATAGTTTTTGAAATATCAAATATCTGCAACAAGGAATACATCGGCACTGGAAAAAGCCAAGTAGACCTTTTATGGCCTTCTTCACTTTCATTTCTAACTCGCCCATAAGATGCCTACGTGCATTTTTTAAACAGATATGCAGACATTCATGTATAACTTACAATGATAAAAGTTTATAATCTGACAGAATCAATCAAGCATTGCAACTTGATGTAGACAAGATGCATCACATTTCATACATGGTTCCAGCACAAGTTTCCAGAAATATCGGTGTCATCAACACAAGATAGCGACCAAAACTATTTTGCAATTATTAGAGATGACACCTACCGAGCAATGGCGCAAAGCGGTGTCAGCCTTGCGCTTCCAGAGACCATTGCCAGGCTCTGAATGGAATAGATTTAGCAAAGGCTGTGGAGTTTCAAAGTAAGATCACGTATCATCAGAGATTCTTGTACCAAAAATAACCATTATCCTGAGCTCGGATGATACGGTTGTTGCAGAAAAAATGGCCATGCTAATACAAAAGTGGTAAGTGGAACTGAATACAAACCTTAACAATCTGTCTAATTCTTGGCTTGTTAGGCCCATCAATTCCCAGAACAGCATCTCCATACACCTGATACTTCTCTAAGACCTAAATAATAAATTAGTAAAATGATGATTTAATGCCCATTATTGTCACAACGTACATCGCATTTAGAAAAAACAAACAAGACTGGAAACATGTAAAACCTGGCGGCGTGAAAGACCCGAATTAGGGGTGCCATATACAGTAGTATCCACATGTCCAAGGGTGATCCATGGGCTACAAATATTGAACACCATAGCCTGATCAGGGTTAACCTAGCAAGAAGGTATTTTGTTGAAGAGTACTAAAGCTAATATACACAACAACTTAGAATTCAAAATAAGTAATTCTACTTAGCATGCATAGTTGACTATGATGAGATATCTAAATAAATGATGTATCCAGTAATGAAATCCAACCAATTTTTCAGAAATTTTCTCAGGAAACTCTAAATCAGTATGACGAAAATTACCAAGACGTGGATGAATGTCGTTTAAACGAATTTTTTAAGAAATCCCTCAGCAAACATCTCCTAATGCCTACTTCAAAGCATCAACATAATTTTCCATCTTTGTTCTTGAACGTGGGAAAATAGACACATTTTATGAAATAATTCATAGGAAATAATTACTTTAATTCTTAAACTCTCAACGGAGGACTAGGGGTATTGGTACATTAGGTTAGTGTAAGAGATGACCCCTTTCTTTTGGGGAATGAACATAATAATCTCTGACAAGAATTGAACAGGTGCTGAAATCTCTCCCAAGTACCTCCAATCTGTCTCCTGTAGCACCGGCTACCACACACACACAAAAGGAAAAAAGGAAAAAGGGGAAAGAGAGGCCGAGGCCATCAAATTCTGATTCAAGAAGAGAGGTTACAAATTAGTTAGTATTTATACTAACCCGAACCAGTTCGGTTCAGTATACAATAAGATAGAACAGCAAGAAAGATAACAAGAAAACACTCTTATTTCTAACAATCTCAATGAACTTTGAATTTGCCCAGATTGTGGACAGCTGATCCCGGGTTTAAGTAACCTTGAAAATCCAGAACCTATCCCCTTGTCCAGCACATCTTCCCACCCCCCACCCCCCCCTCCCTCCACCTCCCCTAAGAGCAGTCCCTTCCCCCAGAGCCTCTTGGTGGAAACCCTCAACAGTGGAACACAACCCCCTAGCCAAAACTCCTTCCCCTCATCGCACAAGCCCCTCATTGGTGGCTGATTCTCTCCTCCACAAACCCCAACCAAGCAGTTCGTCAACAGCCTTTGTGGTATGGTAATTGTCTTTGCTCACTCATGTGTACGACCTCTGCAAGAATGTAATCAATAATTTTCATAAAAAAAGAATTAACTGTGCAATACTCTTCAATTCAAACCTTTCCATCTTATTTTAATTTTCATTTTTCTGACAGGCTTGAAACGAAATAATCAAAAGTGTGCGTTTGATGGAATCAGTTTCTAGTTGCAAGGCACCCTTTACCATCAGTTATGACACATGCTCTTTGAATGAATTGTTAGTTGATAACTCGACCTTTGTTATACATATTGTTATCCATTGGCTCCACCAGGCAGATCCCTGAATAGAGAACAATCAACTACAGTATCTTAAGTGCCAAAATTTTCAATGTAACTGAATTGACCATAACTCAACTAATATAAAACCCATACATTTATTTATATGCAAAACAATGTATTGAGATGAGAATCGAGCGCACAATACCATGATATATTTTTAATGATCCAGTCAGACCACAAATCAATTATACTTCCCTAATTTATCCAGAGAATTCTGGTGGCTACAATATGGGCAGTTTTAAAGTATCAACCGACCTTTTCTCAAGAAATCGATACTAGCCCAATGGTAAGGCTGTTTTTGCACCAATGAGCGAAAGAAAATGAAATGAAGAACTAAAACACCAACTAATAGAGCTAAAAAAATGTTAAAGTCTCAGAGGCTTCTGAATTTAGTCTAAAGCTTAAACATGCCGGAGTTGTAATAATTGAAAATGACAGAAGGAGACTCTGATAGAATTAGAAAGACAGTTGTAAGACTGCTTCCTAATTGGAAGATTTTGTGATATTTTTGTGCAATCAGAAATTGTTGCTGATGTAAGAAGAAAACATTACACAGCTGGAGCCCCTTCATTTTCCAGTATCCCTCAAAGAATGACTTCATCTAATTGTCTTCTTCCAACTTCACTGTTTTTTTTTCATTTCATTCATTCCCTATTTCATTCCTCCTGTATGATTCAAATGTAACCTGTAAAGGTCCAAGAATTGAGTGGTGGAGTCTAGACGGTAATGGTAGGGGCAGACAATGCTGTTCAACAAGAAATGGAGTAGCCATTTTATGTAAAAATGACTTAAAACCATGATAAGACTATTATGATTTCAAAAAAAAAGTAAAGCCTAGACATGTTAGCTATTAAAAAAGGAATAAAAAAGGGTTGGCTCTTCTATGTGATATCCAAAAAACAGTGTTTCTCATTGAAGTTTCCATGCAAGAGAGTAGATGCATGGTCATCAGCATCTACAAAAACACAGATACGAGATGATTCTGAAATTCTGTCATTGAGCCCTCTAGTATCGGGGAGAGAGACTTACATAGGTAGTGTGTGGAGAGCATCCAGTAAACAGAAATATTTATCATAAACATAGTAATAAAGCATAACTTCAGGCACACAAATTCAGGAGTAAAAAGGAGCAATTGGAGACACGAGTTCCTAAGTGCATTATCACAGAACTCAAGATCGTTAATCGTTCAGGGTGGATATACACAACTAACATAAATCCTAGTTGCTACCTTCAGTTATTAATCTTATAGAAAATCGATAAATATCATCGAAAATAACCAGCCTTAGCCAGCCAGCCATTCATAGGAATTTAAAAAATTATTTTCTACATTTCGTCTATAAAAGGGCTTGATTTTTAAGAAATTTGAAGCGATGCAAAGGGTGACTTGAGCAGTAAATTACATGGAAGCATCATAATCCAACGGTAACTAATGGGAAAGGTATGATTAGAAAAAAAAATAGAACTGATTTGCCCATGAATTATAAGCTTCTAAAAGAAACATTTCTAGCTCCTCAAATACAAAAGTAAGAGACTGTCGTATTAAGGAGCAGTTGATGAGAACCTATTATATGCAGCACGACCAATCATCACCCCATGGGCTCCTTGTCTCCTTGCTTCATTGACCTACCACATGAAGATATTAGCCAAAAATTACTTCCAGCTGGAATAAGTTTTACAATATGATATAATCATAGCAAACCGAAAATGCTACTTGTACATCAGAATACTGTTGACCAAAAGATAAACTAATGCTCGTAGAGTTCAGAAAGCAGGCATTACACAATGACAACAGACGAGACTATTTAAATTTTTATTCATCTGTAAAAGCAGTAAAAGCATTGATAATCGAAGCAGGACAGAAAAACCCTAGGTTTCTAATAATCTATGCATGATATCATGAAGACACATAAGAAAAGGAGAGTTTACAACTATATGTAGTCAAAGCACAAGAGAATTTAAAGGAAGAAAGTGATGAAATGATGTTCAACATGAGAACACTGTCCTGAGTTAATGTATTGTACCACATTTCAGTACTGTCATTCTATATTCGAACAAGAGTTTTTAATTGTCTTTTTATATTCAAGTAGCGTCTGCTCATTGGGATTTCTAAAAAAATAAGCTGTTGGGATTCCGCTTCATTTCTATTTAAATACGATGTAGTCCTGAAGGTAGAAGCATGTTGTATCAAGTGGATTGTGATGAAAACAAAACCACAGCTTTCACATGTTGAGTTTTTACATGTTAAACCTGATAATTCATAGATTAGCATCAACACTTAATGGGAAATACGACAAAGGTGAAAAACGAACTCAAGAGATTGATTACTGTTTTCTGAGTTACCTAGGTTTTTCTCAGACCACGACACAAGCTCATTCAAGACTTATAAATAAGCCACGGTGATGGCAAACCTAAGAAAAAGATCAAGAGTAAAGAACCCAAAGTGCTCAAATTCTTCAAGTCTTCCTCTCTTTCAAGTCAACAACTGAAGATCAAGACTTAATTTTTTATGGGGAAACAATTAAAAAATAGGGAAGGTTAGCCAATTTTAAGTAAGATCCTATGTTAAAGCATTGTAAGATGTGTATTGTAAATTTTGATGGAAATAGGCTATCTGGAATAGTTATATAACAAATAGACGTAATTTATTTTCCTGGAAATCTGCTTTAAAGATATCCTCCATTCTGGGAAAGTCATATTTTAAAGTATATTATGTCAGTTGAAATTATAAATCATTGACAATTTACTTAATGATTATCGAATTATTTGCTGAGGATAGTTAGTCTTCATGTATCCCTTACTCAGACCCAATAATCCATATTGGAACCTCGTTGCCCCTTTCTCTTCTCACTATACCCTTGTTCAATAGCTCTATGCACAGGTTTTGTCGACATAAAGTTCTCTGATGGAGTTAACAACTACCTACATGAGATTTCTCTTCAAGAACAACCACTAAAATTAGAGTTTCTATAGCCCTCCTGGTCTTCATCATTTTTCTATCATCCTTCTTCTACCTCACCGTTCCTCGTAACTGAAATAGCAGATGTGAAATGGAGAAGCTTTGAGCATACCCACTATCTTCCCTTGTTATTTATCACACATTCAATCTTACTCTAATATAGAAAAGTAGTACATCGCAATCTGTCTTTAATCAATCCAGAGCCAAGGCCATTATACTATTGACCTGATCAATAGAGCAGAATATTGCACAAGCCACAGGCGAGTTGATGTGATTCAACTCAAGATGTTCATATGCAGTCAAGTGGCACCCATTCTTCCCTTGGCTTTCGACTCTATCTGATTCAAAAAAGTCAGTTGTGTCTGCATACGGGAGGGAGGGTGTTGATCTAATGGCCGGGAAAGGATTTAGCAGTTGAGAATGACTTACGTCATATTTGTAGACAGGTTATCTGAGGTTTACGACCAATTTGAGTGTGAGTGGGGTGTGCGTGTGTGTGTGTTGTGGGGGGGGGGGGGGGGGTGATGGGGTTAGGGTGCTCCGTTGTAGTCCAGTGTAGTACATAATTTTAATCATCTTATGGCCTGTAGTAAAAATAGTTTTGTAAATAAGTTTAAGATACATGTTAGATGTACCTGATTCATGCAAGTGATTCCTCCATTAAGTGTAAACTTTAACTCTGGAAAGTCACGAAGGAGTGCAAAATAATACTCATATCTGGAAAGGAAAAATATTGGTCAGCAGAAAAAACATCTAACTGGGTCAATATATTGGTCAATATTTATGTCTGTAGATGGGTCAATAAAAGAGAATACTTCCAAGTTTAAACGTGAAAGAATAGGTTAAATAATTCATTCAAAAGTTCACAGCATTCGTCCATTATGTATTCCAAGTAATGGCAGTGAGAAAACCATTGAGAATTCATTTGCTGAAATTCCTAAATTCTTATTGAATGTTTTAGACGCAATGTCAGCACAATCTCTACATGCCTGATTTTATATTTCTGGTGAAAAATACTGGTGAGAGTTGTTTGAGCATTAATACAAGATAGCATTACTGAATAAATTGGCAGCTTAAGTTAGAAAGCATACTTCAGTGGAGGAATTCTCCGATTGTCAGCAGGACTCAATCCATTCAGCAATGCTTTCCGAGCATGAATTATAAAATGCCTAGTTGGCGAACTAGAAGCAACTGTATAAATAAAGTCACCTAAACAGAGGAAAAAAGGTGCAGACTATATCAGGGTGAAATCCACGAAAAAGGAATACTTTTTAAGACATTTAAGAGAAATTTGGTCAGTTATAGTTCTCATAACCCTTTTGAGTAGCTGAAGAGTAATATGTGACGAATGCTCCTTTAAGAAGGTAGAAGAGAGCTAGATAAATAAAAAAGAGTACTTCTCCATGTTGGTGAACTAAAATATGCGGAAATAATGCAAAACCTTCATAAGTAGAAGGGAGAAAACTTTGAAATTGCAGAATGCAACCATTGTTGTAAAAAAAGGAGGAGAAAAATGAGGTTAAGATCATGGCCAGCCCACCTAAACCATTAAGAATGAATCTGAACAGGGAGTGTCAGAGTTAAAGATAAACCAATAGACACCAACGTGAAACTCAATTTGTAGGATTTGGGTAACGTTTCCACAGAACTGCTTTTTGGCCTAATTCTTTAATTATATGTTCATGAAAACCAACTGATTTCTTAATTTAATTACATATTGCAAATTGTCTATTCTTTAATTATATGTTTGTGAAAACCTATTCTTTAATTCCATGAAGGTTTGTCACCATAAAAAATGAAGAGACTGCTAGACTTTAAAACCATAATTGTTTTAAAGTTGGCAAATGTATAGAAGAATAACTACTTACATTGTCATTAAATTCATGACAGAATACGTACTTATAATGGTATCGTTTGTCACAAAGTCTTAGAAAGGTTTCATAAAGCTTGGCATTGAACACTAGATGTTTCAACTCTTTTCTTGCTTCAAGGAAAAGAATTGACTCACCTTCTGTGAAGAACTGGATGAAAGAACAAAATTAAGTACTCCAAAACAAAATAAAGAAAATGACCAAGTGCTGTAACCACCGCATACTAATTATTCCATCTGT
Source organism: Spirodela polyrhiza (assembly GCA_024713555.1). Lineage (NCBI taxonomy): Eukaryota > Viridiplantae > Streptophyta > Magnoliopsida > Alismatales > Araceae > Spirodela > Spirodela polyrhiza. The sequence continues at coordinate 1,394,730 of CM046541.1, forward strand.
CTTTGATCTATGACTAGTCTGAAATCGTCCACTTTGGTTTTGCTCGCTTTCTCAGTAGTAGAGATTCAATCATCAATAGTTGTTCATTTAACTGGATAGTAAGCAAATTAAATACACAAAAAAAGAACCAGGATATTCACATAGGCATACAAACAGCTCTTAGACGACATAAATTTTACAAGAGGCAAAAACATGCACGTATATGCTACTCTATGAATTCAGAGCTCTGAAGTGGAAGAGCCGCTTCCTTCCTTGTGACAAAGAGAAACTTTCCTTCTCTTTTTTCTCTGCATAAAGCACAAGAAAAACTACATCCACCATGCCTCACACCTAACCATGCATTAGATATGTCCCTATCAAATGGCCCAAAAGGCTTCATGAATTATGGACCAGAACATTATTCAACCCCTTCTGAGAGGGCAGCTCAACTCCCAACCTGTCCATTTCGGTTCTGTAACCACAAGAATGAGATAATATTTGCCTCTTGTTTCGAAGAACTGCTATCAGAGCTGCTGTGAGGAGCACAATGAAAGCTCTAATGTGATTCATGAACTCTTCATCCCCACATGCCCTTATGCTATTTAAATCATAGAGCACTCAATCACAAGCAGGGCGAGATAGAGAGAAACTTTCCACATCAAAGGAGGCGACACTCCTAAAATCTAATGTGCCACATGGAGTTTCATTGTACCATTAGAATTAATGAGATAGGATAGTTATCTACACAGACACAATAAAAAAATATTTCACAAATATAAAGCAGAATATGAATTGGTAAGGCTGTCTCACATAGGTCACTGTATGAGTCATGATCATCAACACCGATTCTGCATTTAACGCTGACAGGAACATCACAATTGGCAGAAATGGCAGACATAGCCTCCCCAACAAACTTTCCTTGTAAACACCAAAGGTCAAAATTAGGCAATGGAATAATCAAACGCCTTTCCATTGATCTGAGGAAACTTTAATAAAATCTAACCAGTTCCGTAAATCAATGGTGATCAGACCTTCGGATCCAACATAAGGCGTGCACCAAAGCATCCGTGACCTGCTACTTTACTACTTGGGCAACCACAACTGAAGTGCATGAAAATAGGAGTTGCAGATAATTAGAACACACAGGATATCAACATGACATGGCATTTGAAAGGTCTAAAACGAACTTGAGGTTAATTTCATCAAAGCAGTAGCTGTTTGCAAGTGCAGCTGCTTTTGACAGGTTCTCCAAGTTGCTTCCACCAATTTGGAGCACAATGGGGTGTTGCTCTGGAGGGAATGCCAAAAATCGATCCTACAAAAATGAGAGTATGATTTGAGTTGACCTCCATACAGACCACCAAAAGATAAGTAATTCAAATTAAGTACAGGGCCTGATTAAAATAACTGCAAAAGAACTGTGTAATACTGGAAACTTTTAGCTGATTAATACATTCAACTTAAAGAGAAATTTAGAATTATCATCAAAACAGGCAAAATTTCTCCGATATGCTTCAGGTATCTAAATGGCAGAAAATCTCCAATAGCCATCAGAAGAATAAAAGGAGAATTTTCTCGATTTTTCCCATCCAGTCAACCTCTCTACCAGCTCTCTTAAAATCCTTAAAATCGCAGACCACTGATATTGGAAGGTTATGAACTGTACTCGATAAGAAAATTTTGAACATCCAGTCATTGAATCACATCTGAACACCGTCACTGAAGGAGATAGAGTGAAACCATCCGTATCTAAGTCATAATTAAAGACGGGATGGGCGTTTATTCCTGAACTTCCATATTTCCCCAGTAAGCAAAACTGAGAAGTTGATTAGTTGAATAATAGAAAAATAATGACCTAAATAAGCATAACAATCAGAGCCTGGCTGGACTTTATTAATCTAATGGGGGAAAGATAAGTTGGTGCAATTTTTGAAAACCAAAGAAGCAAACTAGACATTATGAAGTGGTGGGTGTATAAAACGGAAATTAAATTTAGTCAAGTCACCTTCAATGCATCCTTGCCCATTATTAACAGCTCGAAGATGCAATTATTCTCTTCAGCGAATCTCCAAAGGCTACGATGAATTCGATTCTTTAAACATAATACGATGCTATCCCTCTTTTCAGAAGGGCTGATATTTCTTGATGTGATGTTGAAGGAAGACACAATGAATTGTATATGTATAATCACAGAATCGAAAAGGGGACGAAACTATAATTGAATAAAAGAAGAGAAAATTTTCTGAATAAATCTTCGGTCAACTGTCTGAAGGCCCAGTGCTAATATTTATGGCTCTGGTCCCCGCTTGTAAAGATGGCCTCTTATGCTTCTGTCATTAGTCCTTGTGCTGATGAGATGCCTTTCCCTGAACTACGAAACATGACCATAACGATCACCAAGAATGTCTCAACTAGCTACAATCCTAGCTACAATATGGTGATATGTTGCATCAAAATTCTAACGGTTTGCGTCTGATAACTCTAAAAAAATATGGCCAATCGGCCAAAAAATTGGATAAAGAAAGGTGTGGGTCCAAGGGAAAGCAATGCATTGAGTGACTCCAGCCAAGTGGGCAATCTTAATAGACCATTACTCACAACCTCCTACCAGGTTATCCTTCTGATGAACAATGGTCTCCGCCACCACCATCTCCGTGTAGAGCCAGGCGTGCTTGGACAGGAGCCTAGCGAGGGTCCTGAAGTGGTTGTCCGTCCAGTCCATCATGGGCGCCACACTGCGACGACAACAGAGAAAATCACTCCTGGAACAAACCCAACCACGGACAACGCCTTCTTCCACGAAGGAGCAAGAAAAAAAGCTTGCCTGAACCAGGGCGGGAGATGCTGCCGCGGCTCCGGGGGAGCAGCAGGAACGCTCTTCCTGTCTCCAGAATTCCCCGAGCCGCGACAAGAGCACACACCCCTCGTCCGAGAACGGAGGCCATGGACGAATACGCTCGTGGAGAGAGCGGGAGCTCTGAGGCCGTTCGCGTGGAGTGCTGGAGGGAGCAGCGCGAGGCGCCCGTGCACTGCAGTCCTCATGCCCTCCACCAGGAACGACCAACCTCTTTCAGCAGAAGGTGAAGTCCGCCATTTCCGTCCTTCTGCACCTCTCTGATCTCAAAGACGCCATCTTGAAGTGGCGTCGCCAAACACGCCACTTCAGCCGGGGTAGTGAGCACAACTTGTAGCATGTGTGTAGGGGAAATGGTGCAAGATAAGCGTCCTGCATATTGCCGTTGTATGCAGAATAATTTGCAGTATCTCATGGCCCATTAAGAACCATTTCAGCTTAGTTTGATACGTTAAATGGGTTGCTACAACGTAATATAGATGTGCTAATAATAGAAATCAATGTGCCATATATAATTTTAGCAAAGACACCCAGAACCAATGTGCTAGGGCTGATGTTTATGTGAAAATAGAAATAATAATGAAGGCAAAGTTGGTTTGGGTCATATCTATTATAAACTATGTTGTTTGAAAAAACAATGGTAGAACCCCAATTAAAAGTTTTATTTTTCCCACTTGCAGTGATTTTTAATAAGGAAGGTTCTTCACGCTCACAATGATAGTTAACATAGTGGGTAGTAATATTATGGTGCAAAATAAAGAAAAGGCAAGTTTAACAATATAGTGAACTACTTCTAATGCAGCTCATGATAACCTATTGGAATGGCTGCAGCAAAATGTTGGAAGCCATTTTTTGAGCATTTCCCTGAAGAGAATGTTTTCCTATCAAAGAGATTAATCCTGCTAGAATCAAGAAAGAGATTCCACACAAGATACAATATTTGCATACTTTTCTTTGGCATTAGAAACAATGTAAGCTTATTCTACTTTGAGCCAATTATTACATAATCAAGGAACTTATATGTTAAATTTTCAATACTTTTATATTTATAATTTATGATACTTCTATGTGAATACCTTATGTTGACTTTGGGTTGTAAGTTTCCAAGAGGTCAGTTGAAGCAATAGTGTTTGATGAACTATAACAACATTGCATTAGGAGAACCTAATGACATGTTCCTCGAGGATAAAGTAGGTTTGTATGCTTGATCATTATAAATATTTAGTTCTCATTTCAGTGACCTTATTTAACAAAGTGGGTTCACCTTGTTGAGTGGTATTAATCACAAAGAAAATAAGAAATTAGATAACACCTTGAAAACCCATTAGTGGTTCCCCCCTCTTAGTTGCTCTCTTGGTCTCCCATGGCATGCAAATGCACATATTGTAGTCTCTACTGCACTTTTTAAAATAAAGTAAAGCACATCAAAACTATGGCATTAATGAACGCTTCATATTTGTAACCCTTTTAAATACTAGCCACTATGAATGTAAAATCTTGTATTGAAAAGACTTTATAGACTAATGTTTTTTAAAGAACTTATGTAGCTTCTTAATTATTTATGGCATGAGTTTTTTCATGTCCACATTAAGGTGGTACTATGCTTGTGTATCCTTTTCATTGGAGACTATTGGTTGTAATGTAATGACATGAGAAACCAGGAGGGGGGGATTGGTCCATTTCCTTTTCTCACTCTTTGATTGCTAACTATTGGTTTGTTCTAGTCATAATAGAGATTATAGTGATTATGCCCGCATGGCCTATGCCACTATCTAAGGACCACATGATTAGCTTCAAAGGTCTAAAATGTTTTGCCATGAAAAGGTGGATGGAAGGGTAATGATAATCTTGGAACATTGGTACTACATTGCTTTCTGATCTAAATCTTTATAGATGAAAATGTATCTTAAACTATAGAAAATACACTCCAAGGTAAAATGGTCAACATATACCTAAAAATATTTAAATAATTTTCTAGATACAAGTTTCTACCATGTATATTAAAAGAATTTTAAATTCAAGGATTTTTATTTATTATTATAGGCATTACATCATGTCGACCCATTTGACCTACTTTACTTGACATCATTAGGTTTGCAAGCCTAAATTATTTTAATGATGAGAATACAGAGAAAAGGGTCTAACAATAATCTTAGAACACTATTATTATGTGAATTTATTATCTAAAAAATTTTATGTGAAAAAATTTGTCTTAAATGAAAAAAATATGTTGAAAAGTAGGTGGTTTAATATATATCTCAAAAGACTTAAATAGTTTCTGCATACAACTTTCTATTGCAAGCAAGCACATTTTCAATCATTGATAAAATATTGAGAGACAAACACAAGGCATAAATGGGCACATTAGAATTCAAAGATTTTTTATGCTTGTATGAATTTTATAATATTAATTCACATTTTATGCAAATTCAGTTGTTGAATTGATAGTAAAGAATCCAACTTCTAAGGATTGTAAATAACCATTAGATGGTCCAAAATCCAAACGATAAAAAGTGGACTTCAGGCCACAAAAAGTGAGGAGAGGGAGAGTCACAACATCCAAATACACTCTCTAAAAAGTTCAAACAAACCTACAAGTAAAGTTGAGCACCTGAAAAGAAAATATGTCCAACTATTGTTCAACACATTCAAGGGAAATATCATCTATAGGATTCCTAGTTGATGAATCAATCAAAATGAGGTGCCAATAAACAATTTAATAGAGAAATATATATTGGAGCCACATCAAGAAAAGATATAAATCAAATTAAGCATATTGGTATTATCATGAAATTTAATATTATAGTAATACTTTATTAACCACACCAAGTAATACTTTAAGGGCCTAAATTTAAAGTTTATTTGGCAATGGGTTTAACAACACTTTGAATTGTTTGATGGGCCAAAGTGACTCAGTAGAAATTTTGAGTTGATAATGATTAAGATGATTTTGGTACAACTTGAATTGAACATAGTTGAAATCTTGTCTTTACATCCACAAAAGACTTAATTTCTGTCGAAGATTATTTATCTTGAGTTAACAAAATAGAACCTCGACCCTTGAGTCCACAAGGGGTGATCTAGAGTCCACAAGATCAGATAAATCTTCTAAGTCCATAGAGGGTACTGGAATCCACTAGTACAAGATAATAACCTCCAAAGAGGGAGGAATTCTAAAATAGATTTATAAAAAATTTTAATTACCTCTTGGGCTACATGGGGTACCTTTAAATAGGCTGTAAAAAATGAAAAAGGCACCAAGATTTAAATTTCAAATGAAACTTGAAAATAAGAATGAAATGAAAATAAAAATGGCAAGAGACCTAAAGCATGTTGGAATACACTTCAACTTCTTATCAGATGATTGCTAGCTCTAGTGTCAATATACTACACCCCTTCTTCTAGAGGATGTTCTCCAAGTTCTTGAAGTAAGAACTCTTCAACTCTTTTGTAATTGTCATTAGTAGAGCTGATTCCTTTTTTTCTTCAGCATCAACAAGGTGAGCCTTCTCCTATTTCTTTTCACTACAGCATTCAAGAGCATAATGCCCATATTTATTGCAATTATAGCACTCAATTCTGGACTTATCTCGTGGTTTGTCATTGCCTTCCTTGGTTTGATTACCATATCTCCAATTGCATCCACACCACATCCTTGACCATGACCTTTGCCACTACCTCTAACATTCTCTCCATCTTCTTTACTCTTGATCCTCCCCATGGCACAAGATAGAAGCACTTGCTCCTCTTTTCTTAATGTCAATCCTGAAGCTTTTCTTCATGAATCTTCAAAGACCTGACAACTTCTTCAAGGGACATAGAGTCCATATCACCAAATTGCTCGATGGAAAAAGTGATTGAATCAAAACTCGCTGGTGCTACTCGGAGTAGTTTGGCTACAACATCACCTTTCTTGATCCTTTCTCCTGAAATAAAAAGGGTCTAAAAAAGAAGGTGGGATAAAATAAGACAGATCTAAAAGTAGAGAGTGATCTAAAATAGAGGGTGGTCTAGAATGGAAAGGCATAGATATAGAAATAGTTAATATGGAGCGTAGCCCAAAATATTAATAACTAAATATGAAAGGTGACCTAAATAGAAAGAGTTAATTATGAAAAGTGACCTGAAATAGAAAAGGCTAACTATAGAAGTGGTGTAAAAATAGAAAGATTCTAAAAAGGAAAGTTTTAAATAAAGTTCAACAAATGATCTAAATAAGGCAAGTTATTAAAGGTTCTAAATAAGAAAAGTTCTAAAAAGACCTAAATAAGGAAATTTTGAAAAATAGAAAGTCTTTGAACTTTAAGTCTACATGTCTTCTCCTCCATTTGATATAGATGTTATGTTGGCTGCATCACAAAGCTAATAAGGTTAGTTGAGTTTTGATATTGTCATTATTGTTTTTTGCTAGGCTGGTGCTAGTAAAACAAGTGGAGTGATAGTTCCTTGATTAGTATTAAATGGGTTAGAGCTAATGAAGCTAATAGAGGAGTGACAACATCTTGATAGTTGTTATGTGGACTTGATAATTTTATTCTTATGGCCCTTGAAACCAAAATATATTTTTGAAGATTAGTGAAAACTTAAGGAGCATGGTTCTTTGGATACTGAAGTAGGTTAGGGCCATACTTTCTCTAAATATATGTCCAATTATTTTGTGTTTGTCCTCTCTTGCCAAAGCACAAAATGGTCTGTTTATTTACTATGGAGAATAAGAATAGATAATCTAACATGTCAATTAGATTATGTAATTATAGTTATTTATATTTTTGATTCTATGTATTATCATTAGAAAACCTATGGTTAGATTGACCCCACTATATTCTTGCACATGGGAAAGAAATGTACTATTTTGTAGGTCCACATAATCAAGAGAATTTAAAGATTATGGATAATGAAATTATAAATTATAGTTCTAGATTTGAATAATATTAAGCTAATTCACTTCCCCTTCTTGGTTCTTTGTGCCACCTAAATATATTTTAAAAGGAAAAGAAGAGAAAAGAAGCTACAAGGCCCTATACTATGTCCAAATATATAAACAAGCCTATAAGTTAATTGAGGGCTAAAACTAAAACAAAACTTTCTACTACGAAAGAATTCATATTTTTTCCATCAAAAAGCATCTTCAATATCTTTAGGAATGGCATTTATGTCACATAAACGACAAGTTAAATATGTGTGTTTTTTTTTTATCCTTTTTCAATTCAACTCATAAATAAAGTTTATAGTGGTTCAGTTTAGCTTAATCTATTCTACTATCTAAGGATCATGTCCTTTAATTCAGCTAGCACTTAATAACTTACACTGGCTACAAAGGCTTCAGTGGATTAAACAATCTTATCTAACTTAGACACTTATTATTTCTATATTAATGGCTCTAGACAGGCCAAAATTACATCATCATGCCAATAATCATTTCTAAGCATGACTTCAAGTTGGCTTCAGTAAAACAAGTTAATATTTATTCAAATACAAATGGGGATAAGATATTGCTCTAGCATGTTTTGATCTTGTACATTTCAAAGATGTGCATGCTTGCTAAAATTGTTTTTATGTAACTCTCAAACTATTTTAATGATCATGTATCATATTGCACACTCTCTATAGCATGAATCATTTTCCCAATTTGATTTCCAAATTAGGAGTTACCATATTTGTAATTATTAAAATTTAATTTGAAAAATTAATCAAAATTACAAAAGATTGGTATATTCAGTTCATGATTGGTAAAAATATTATACATTCTATATTATAATCACATTTGGATTAAGAACATTTTCGATCCAATATTATTCAATTAATTAGAAAATAGTTTACCTCAGGTCAGTTAGACTTAAATCTTGTCACTAGTGAAACCAAAATCCAAAATTTTTTATAGGGGCCAAAGTCATCTCCTTATAGATTCTGTTTTTGGCCTGATGACACTTGTTTATGATAGCTGGAAGTCAATCAATTTACTGTCACATCAATGCCTAAATTCAAGCTTCATTGAAATATTTTTAATCTTACATTATTCATAAAAATATAAACTTTTAAAATTTTTTGCACTATTGATTGCATGTTGAATCCATGAAACATCTTTCCAATGAGTATATGTATATTTATCTTTGAAATTTTTTTTTTAAAAAAAACTAGTCGACTATTTTGATGTCTAATTATTATTTTATCCTTTAGGACAATTTGATACATGTTTTTATCTATTTTGATTTAAATTTTTATTTTTTTCATTTTAAAGATTACCATACTATGCTTCCACATGTTTTGTCATTGTCAAATCTGGCTCTCAAGGCCAATAAAGATGTCACCACAACTAATGTGCAAAAGATGCACAAGCTAATTGCAAGGCTTTCTCTATAAGTTGTATAACACTAGTGAGGGATACAAGTTGACTCTCAAATCTTGTGTTGGCACCTAGACGTGAAACAATTGATCACAAATGTACCATGGAAAAAACTTATAGGAGTAAGCTCTCTAAAGCTAATTTGAGAAAATTATCATAAAACTAGCCATTGAGTGGAAAATATTAAAAATAGTGGGTTTGAGACTTGAGGTTATTCAAAAAGATGTAAAATGATTTTACAAGCTTTCATGATTTTAAATTTTAATCCATTTGTGTCATCAATCTCGAATTCACAAGCTTCTAAAAAGTTTCCTTCGAAGTTTAAATTATTAAAACTTGCCTCAAAGTTGTCACCAATGTTGGGAGGATTTGATTGGATTCCACTCTCCACATGATTGGGAACTAATACCGATTCATAAATATAGGATTAATCGATTTAAATAAAATATGTCTAATTAGAAGATAAAATTTTCATTTCAATTTCTTGTGTTTTGTACAAATTTAGTATTTATGAAGGCTTAAAATTTTAGCTGGTACATTGATAAAAACTTACTATAGTGGTCGATTGATGTGCTATGAAAATCTTCCAAAAGAGAGGATGGAGTGTGTGTGAAAGTTAGGATTGAGCTAACCACAGAAAAGTGTTGTGAACTCTTGAGGTTTTTGTACTTATTCTGTGTACACTACCTAATATTGTTGCATTAATGATTTGTAACTAGCATGAGTCTTTTCAAGCTAAATAAATATTCTGACATGAAAAGGTAGGAGGGATAACATGATATTTGGGTTGCCTAATGCAATGCGACGGCTTGAGGATTAATTTTTAACTTCATTGAAGCAACTATGCTAATAACCAGTTGAAGGAGACACTCTCTCTCCAATAGCTTTTGATAATAATAGAAATATGATAGTAATATTTCCACGGAATTAAGAACTTTTCAAGGTCATAAGAAGTAGAAATCCAATGTTTATGCATTTGCTCTCACTCTCCCCATAAACAAGTCAACTTATACCTATAATCCATCTCATGGTACTTTTATTGTTAAACTGAGTACTATTTTAGATAAATTCTCTTGGAGCTATACTAGCTATTTGGAACTTTCTCTTATGTGGTCCTAGTTTTATTAGTACATATGGGACATGGGTGGCATCTTGAACATGAATTAGAAAACTAAATTGGGCCAAAATTTTTCATGAATCTGCTAGTCAGGCCCTAATTGTTATATTTTTGTCTGGGATTGTTCTCAATTTGCTCCTATAATGCGTGAAATTTTCACAATATGAGATAATGCAACATACATACATCATGCAACTCCATTATTACCATAGTTAAATGAGTTCATGCATCCAGCACAGATATTTTGGAGCTTGATTCCCTGAATTTTGGAATCCATCGCTTATCACCATCCGATAATGTTCATGCAGTGTTCATGGGGTATCTTCTAATGAGCATCGAGGCCCTCCGAGTACGTCAGCACTCCTGCTTTGTTCTCATCGCCGGACATGGGGTACGTAGAGCCGTGCACGGACTTCGTGAGCGACCAGTTTTGCGAGTGACACGAACTTGAATGGCATGGTGCAGAAGACTGGCCACAAATAAGTTCGTGCACAGGAGGAGGAGGGTACGAACGCAGGAGTCAGCTGGGAGAGTGTCAGCAAGAGCTTCGCAGGGTGTTCTTGTACGCTTCGCCCATCGTTTTCCTCTCTCCGGAGCATCCATCCGCCATCGCTCGGGGGGCGGGGAGCTCCTGATTTCCCCGCCGCATTCTGCTCTCGCTCGCTCGCGCTCTGTGCGCGGGCCGTCAGCTGTGGGTCGGGGCCATGGCGGCGTATTCCTGCGTCGTCGGAGGCCCATCCCTGGGCCATTCCCCTGTCGAAGGTAGCTTCGGCGGCAACAGATGGCGAGGCGCCTTTCCGTTTTCTTCGACCAGGCACGGCTCCTTCCGGAGGAGGTCGGCGCCGCTCGTGGCCATGCTCACCTCGCCTCTTCCTTGTCGGGGCCCTGTTTGGTGGAGCGGCGGGCTTCACCCAGGAAGGCGGATCCTCCTCGTCCACGCGGAAGATAAAGCAATTTCTTCCTCAACATCCCCTTCTTCTAACGACATATCTTCTGCGGACAACGAAGAATTGGAGGTGTGTGTATCGATATGCTTATGCTTTTTTTTTTCACACGATTGATGCCTTCCTTTCGAGCTGCTTTCTTCCGCCTTTCTTCGCTCAATGCCGGCCTTTCTCTACCTTGAGATATGCTACGATGATGCTTTCGAAATTTTCTTCTCTTGTTGTTCCATGTTGCGTTTGGATACTTTTTTTCTTGAACTAGAAAACCAAATCTCCTGTGATTACTTGGTTTGATTCAATGGCTGCCAGTTTCCCGCGTGAGAAATCCGTCAGATTTTCGTGGTGTGAGCTGCAAATGGGTTGATTTCTTGGAAGTCATTTCGTGTTCATACTTCCTTGTTGCCTGAAGATATCTAAACGAAAGTATGTACACACTTGCTATGTCATAGTAAATTCAGAGTCTTCCGGAAATCATCTGGTGCGTCCTCTGGTCATCTTCATTTCTCTCTCATAAATGGCATTCCAAGAAACCTGTTACACTGGGTTATTCTAAAGTTTTTTTTTGCGGTGCAATTGAGCTAGAGGCTATACAACTACGATAGTTGACTCCGACAAAACGAGAGAAAGTGAAAGATACTATGAGGATAAGAATGTGGTCCACTTGAAGCAGATTTACCCTGATTGTCACCCTTGGATCATTACGATTTATAATCGCTTTCTGGCTTTTTTTAAAGGTCACTAATTTTTTCAGCCTTCAAATACCATGTTTTCTTGTGAAAATAGAGTTCAAGGACATTTGTTATGTCCTCTCTGATGCAAGGAATCGTGACACAAAAGGAATATATAATAGTGCACTACTATAGGCAAAGAGAAGACTGACCAAAGTACCACACCATAGATTTTCAGGGAGCCATGGTAAGTACTTTATTGGAAAAAGGAAAGCACCCGTCCATGATGCTGCCTGTCTGAATTGGAACGTAGATTGTTGTTAAACCACTCCTGTTTTGGGGATTATTCCAGGTCTTAAAAAATCGGTTGAAAATTCTGTCCAATCTCGATCTGACCTTCATAGGTCAAATCTCATGATCTCTGCTTGAATTGGCCTATTCTTCATCAATTACGATAATTGCTTTCGAGATTAACTGTTTTTATATGTTCATTATTTAGTGTGCAGGTCTAAATCTTTTCTCTGCCTCTCTTGCACATGGAACAGTAAAATTTCAATCTCGATTGCCAAAGATTTATGTTGTGTGATTTTGTTTTCGTTTTTATTCACTTGGCCACTAATGGACAGATGAAAGTAGACATCCTTTGAAAAGAACCTTAGTTCTTTTGTGCTGAGACAAAAATCGTGAGCTGTTTCAGGAGGAAATGGATAGCTTTGGCGTTTGTGACCCCTTGTGCTCAGTTGACGATATGAGCTCTGAGGACTTCAAGGACAATTACCAGCCCAAGACCGACTTTCTGAAAGCTGTTGCAGTCATTGGTTCAGCTATAGCAGGGACTGTTGCTATTAATCACTCTTGGGTAGCTGCTAACCAGGTCTGTTTTTCTGTTCTTTCTTGTACGTTTAAATTGATTGCTTTTCCCAATCTTATGAGTATTACCTAGGAAATGGGGTTACCGTAGTTATGTTTCTTGAGCATATTCATTTGCCCACTAAGTGTGAAGTTGATTTGCTTTTGGTGTGGATACTATAACCTTGCATACAGGATGCTGCTATGGCATTGGTATTTGGACTTGGCTATGCAGGCATAGTATTTGAGGAATCTCTAGCGTTCAACAAAAGTGGAGTGGCATTGTTGATGGCTGTTTTCTTGTGGGTTATAAGAAGCATTGGGGTAAGGATACAATATATCATGTTTCTGAAGCACGTATGATTCTTATTTCATTGTTCCAAGATGATCCCAAAATGCTCTACTGTCATGTCTATGAATGATCTGTGATGCAACTAAAATGATTTTCCCATATATACTGTGCATTTTTAAGTAGGTCTTCACCTCGCAGTCTCAATCAAGAGGTTAACTCACGTATGCAAGAGTTTGCATTGAGATTAATGTGGATGTTCCTTGCCCAAAGGTTGTTGACATTTATCTCAGTGGGAATTGTTACCTTGCTTCATTTGTAGCTTATCCATGTTGTGTGATTATCTGTTCATACGATAAAATGAAAATGAGCTTGTACATCTGAAGAAATATGTGATGTCCTCCTTGCCCTTCACACATGATAGACTTAATTCTCTGCCTTTTCTATGGAGGGATTTTTCCTCATCCTTGGATTTTTCTCGTTTCTTTAGTCTACCATCTCTCTCTTTTAGAGTAGTTATTCTAAGATGGTGTGGATATGTTGCTATTTATTTCATGGTTCTATGAGAGTGATGTATAATTGTTCTCCAAAACTTCATTCTATAACTTGTATCCTCAAAAAACTTCTCTACTTAGCTATTCCAGAGTGAGCATTTAGATCAGGTTGTTGTCTTGAAATTGTTACTTTCGGATAAGTTGGGCTGGCTGATGCTCCATAATCCTTTTAATCACCTGGAAATCTAATTATAATACCAATATTATAAGGCCTTGTTATTTTTAGTGAAACTGACTGATCCCATTTGAGACCATCACTTTTTTTATTGGTCACGGTCAAAGCAACTGTGCGTTCATAAGCATCAACAGGTTACTTTACAATGTGTGTTTTCTATCCCATTGGTCTGACTTTTAATTCCAAAGCAGAAACTGACACCTCTTGAGGGGCCAAGGAGGCTATATCTGTCCGTTTAGCTTCAGCTCAGAAATTTTACATCCTTCTCTGAAATGGTAACTGGGGTTTAACTCTTTCACCTCAACAAACTGTAGGCTGGCAAAATGGGGAAAGTTGGCCCGGAAACTGCCCAAGTCATGATGTCTGATTTGTAGTGATAGTAGAAACAGAAGTAGATATGTTTGACATTATTAGATAAATGGTGGTAGATCTGATGATGAGGTCAGTGATCTTTGTTCATTGGGGATTACGGCCTTAAAATTAGAATCTGATTACTTGCTTTCTCTTAATCTGTAATACGTATCAACATCTCCTTTGCAGCATGCTTTTTTGGTTTCAAATCAATAGTCAAGACTCATGAATTGCCTTCCAAAGGCATAGTATGATAATCATATTTTTCCTTAAAACTTCAAAATGGGATTTTTGTAGTTTGTTTATCGACATTAATTTGAAAAACACTATAAAATAAACATCACCAAAAGTTTGATATACTTAATCCTTGAATTGGCAAAAATTTACTGTGGTGTTATCTACCACTGCTAGTGAGCCTTTGAATAAAGGAAAAAAATAATTGTTTTGCATACATTCTTCAACATTATCAGACTTCACAATGTATGTGTTGGGTAGGTTATAAGGATATAAATAATGGGTCGATCATGTTATGAGAATAAAACAATCATCAAGTTCTGAAGAGGAATTATGCTCTTTGTTCATTTAATATATCAGCTTGTATGCCTTGAGGCAATCGTTGATGCAGTAATTAATAGAATGACGTTGTAAGTAGTCATTTCTTGAGGTTAAATGAATTGTCACTTCGATGACCTGGCCATTCGTAACCTCAATGTTTAATCTGATTTTCTTGTTGTTCTTAACCCCTTAAAATTGCTCTGCCTGATGCTTTCAGAAAGTCAGTCAGTAGGGTGATATTTAATTCGAAACTCAGGTTGATTTTCTTGTTGCTTTTTATTCCCTTTTTACTAACTTTTAACTCGTTTCGTGGAACAATTTGTTAGAAGGTAATCTTAATGTGGCCGATTTACCCTCTTTTGCAATCAGTTTCGCTACAGCGCCTACTGCTCTAGCTAATTGTCCACCCTTTCCACATCTTCATGCAGGCCCCTTCTACAGACGTAGCTGTTACTGAATTAACTCGTGCGTCTGCTGAAGTTAGTGAGATAGTCTTCTTCTTACTTGGTGCAATGACCATAGTGGAGATAATCGATGCACACCAAGGATTCAAGCTAGTCACTGACAACATTACAACTCGGAAGCCACGAATTCTCCTTTGGGTGGTCTGTAACTACTTCTTTTGAACTCAGAAAGTTAAACTATTTTCTTCAGTTTTCCTGTTAGATTTTTCACAAGTCAAATTTCCATCAATTTCTGAACGTTAATTTGAATGACTGCACAGGTTGGTTTCGTGACCTTCTTTCTCAGTTCTGTCCTTGACAATTTAACATCCACAATTGTTATGGTTTCCTTATTGCGGAAACTAGTGCCACCTTCAGAATACAGGAAGTATGTCTCTTTGCTATTTTTACCAGTTTGGAAAATTTATCAGGTTATTTAATGTGAAATGACACAATCACTTATTTCTACAAATATGTGAATCATGTACGTGAAATCTTTTTCATTGCGCCAATTCGTATTTTCTTGGAATCATTGGTGATATTTGACTTTGATTGTATGATTTCTGGCTGAATTACCTCGCCATCCGTTCTGCAATGACCTAAACAAAATATGGTTTGCAATAATATGAAGTTCAAGAAGAATATTCGTGAAAATTACAATGATCAAGTTCCTGTATTCTCATTAACATTATTCGCTTTTTCTTCTGATTTTTTTGTCGAGTACTATGCTTAAAATATTGAAAGTTATCTAAAGGACGGAATGCAGAATTGCTAAAAACCTGCTATCCTCTGTGGAATGTAAATTGTTTCTGGTTGTCTTTTTGTTTCATTTAGTGGACTGTGATTCAATCTCTTTTACTTCTTAGGGGTATCGTCTTTTTCCCTTCTCATTCATCTAGTAATGTGTCATGTAGTTTATGGATCCTTTTATCTGCTTCAAAAATATCCCGATATAATCTCTAATTCTAATAACTTTTTGTTGTGTTTAAAGAAAGATGGAAAGATCTAATGGCTAAACCTCCTATTTTGATAGAGTGGAAATGAAGAATGTGTGGATAGGAACTCAGTTGAATTGTGATTGCCATTTTTGAGTTGTATGACTAAGTAGATGAGTTCATTATTCAAACAGCGTTTTGGACGAAAATAGAAGGCGATAGTTCAGATTAGATTTCAAAGTAGTTTCAGCAAACCATTACAAGAGCAGAGTTTGTCATCCTGAAGCTGCCGCCCCCCATCAGATGTCTTACATTGCTACTGAAGTGTTTGTAGCCGTGGCTGATGAGTTAATAATGAAGCCTACACACTCCCATCTGAGCCATTGTTGATAGCAAAGAGGCAAAGATTCTGAAAAGTTTAATTGAAGGCTCTGAAATTATTGGATTGAAGCCATTTGATTCACAATCAGTTCGTGTCAGTTGTGTAGAAACTCTTGTAATAAAAAAATGAAGCACTGTTGCAATTGGGTTGAAGTTGCGCTCAGTCAGTGAAGTTGTAAATTGCATACAATTAGACACTAGTTTTTTATTTTTACACTTCTGAAACTTTTCTGGAAGTTGATTTACTTCTTTAATCATTGGTAGATGTTGTAAAGGTTTTCTTGGGGATGTTTGTTCCTTGTATTGTTCATCATTTAGTTTATCTTTTGTAAATATCAACAATAATGCCTGATAATACTGTTTATGATTAAGAACAACTAACGATACTTTCATATCATTGCTTGTTAGGAGTAATCTACCGATTTGTCCTTGAAACCATTTGCATTTTTCTTTCCTTGTCCATCCATTAGGGCCCGACTTTCAGAAAGTCCCATCTTCAAATTTCTTTTCAGGCTCCATATGTTTCCTTCAGCTTCTGCTTATTTGAGTGCTGACTGTATAAATGCAAGCAGTGTGGGTACCGCTAATTAAATTCACTCATCAGTATAAATACTCATATTTGTACCCATGAATATTTTGCGTACAGATTGATCAGATTTCATTCTATAATAATTTTATATTTCAAACCGTTTGATGCTTTTCATGTCATTCGGATATCTCTGCATCTTCTTAACCGTATTGTGCACTGCTGGAATATCTCCTGTTTCTTATTGTATCTCGAATGTGCCAGGTTTCTAGGAGCAGTTGTTGTAATAGCAGCAAATGCTGGTGGCGCATGGACCCCAATTGGTGATGTTACGACAACGATGTTATGGATACATGGTCAAATCACTACTTTGCAAACGATGCAGGTGTACTTTTATTTTAAATGGTATTTGTTATTTTTCTGTTGTATGTTTATATCGATTCTGGCTGTAATGCTAGAGTGTCGTGCAATTGTGACGTCAATTATTTGTGTGCGTTCTATCAATCCTTGTGATCCTTGCAATCTTGGCTTAAACCGGTTCACCCAAGAGGTATATGTTGTGTATTGAGTTTAAGTGGAATTGCTTGCGCTAGTTGTTGATGTTGTACATGATATCCTAGGTGAAAATCATATCAGGAATAGGTTGATCTGCCAGATGAAAATCCCAGCACTCTTTGTGCAGTGATTTGTCTCTCCAAACTCATTGTCACCTATTTGTGATGACTTTTCGAAGAAACTCTATTCCTTGAGTTGATCTATCTTTTTAAGTTATCCATTTCAAATAATCCACCTAGAATCCTGTTTTTATATGCTGTTTGAAGGAAGAGACTGGAGCATTGGTTGGTAAAAAAGTGAAGCATGTACTTTCATATAGCCGATGTTACCCCGAAAAAGACCTGCGCAACAGTTACAGGCATGCATCCCTAACTTGATCTGCATATACCTGATCAAAACTGTTGTTACCGGAAATGTCAGCCGAAAGATCAACCAGAGTCATATGTATCTGGATGCAGTCTCCTTTTTCTATTCAGGCGCTTTGGACTAACAGGTCACTTTTCTTTGGATCACCAAGAGCATGACATGAAATTTTGCCAAACAACACTCTTGCCAGATGGGTTGTCCACCTTCGGATACAGCACGAGTTGTCTTGGACTGGCTGATATTTTCTGTTTTTCCATGGGTTTTTGCGATAGCTAAGACAACATTCTTGAAAAATTGGTGATCCAGTTTCAAAACAAATAAGATTTGTGTCTTGGTTATGGAAGAGCCGGAAAGACTAAGTGATCTTGAAGTAGGAATGCATGCTTCAGAGAAAAAGTGTCTGGCACAACATGGCAACATTGTTTTCCTAGGACCTCCGACCCCTCGCTACGTGGACTTTTGGGTTTGTATCGCCTCCATGGAAGCTGCCAAAGCATGAAAGCAAGATTGCTTCCTTGAGCGTTTATTGTAGTTATCTAAAATTCTTACCTGGTTATTTTAGATGGACAGTTGTGTTGGAGCCATGTTAGAACAATAACCGATTCTCCTCGCTTCATATCCACCTCTTTAACTGAAGTCCACTGGGCTTTCCCTTGGGTAAATATGAGATTTACAAGCTTGTCCGTGATAGTATCTCCCACAGTGCAAGCCTTTGAAGAATATCGGGTACTTGGTATATTGTTTGAACAATTTTCTTAGAAGGTGAGCCAATCAAATATAGGCACGTTCATGCACCACCCCCATGGCTTTACCTGAATTCATAATAGTATTATTTCTTCATTCACTGCGGCCGTTGAATGTGAAGTGGGTTCCATGCAACCTCTAGCTAATGATGATATGACTTCTTGGAACCACCAACTGTGAGACTGTTGGTTTTTAATCCCCTTGCCGAGATCATTATCCCTTTCTTTCTGTGCACTTTTCTGCAACCAGAACCACCAACCTTAAGTAGCCACTTGCCAGATTTTCTCTCCACATTCATTTCAACTACGGAAATTGTGATTCACATTGGGATTTGGCTGTAAAACTCTTGACTGCTCTCCTTGACTCTTCAATCCTCAATAAAATCTGCCGATCATAGCTTTCGTAAACCCTGTTCTGGCCAGCCGTTTGGGTCCGTTTGGCTGGGCTGGGATCAGCCAGAAATTGACGGATCCAGCTTGAATTGGCTGATTTCTGTTCGCATCCCTGGGAAGCAGCCAATTCAGATTGGAAATTAGATTGCTAGTATAGATATGATTTTGGGGGAAGCCTTGGAAATTTTAATAGATTAGTGTCTGGCCAATTTTCTGTGTGATTTGGCCTT
This sequence comes from Spirodela polyrhiza, assembly GCA_024713555.1. Lineage (NCBI taxonomy): Eukaryota > Viridiplantae > Streptophyta > Magnoliopsida > Alismatales > Araceae > Spirodela > Spirodela polyrhiza. Next base: position 1,413,980 of record CM046541.1, read on the forward strand.
TCATTTCACTCCCATAATGGCACTACTAAAGTAAGAATATGGAAGCATTTCTCATCACTGAAGAGCTGAATTAAAAGAAAAAGGAAGAAAAAAACTCCCCTGGACCCATTAGAGATATTTTCTTCTCCCCTGTCCAGCATGCTTTTTTACCTCCGCCCCTGCTCATATGATAAAATGAATCTTGGATAGGGTGGGAGGTCATATCTTTTATCCTCATTAAACTTTTGTTGCATGTATCGCTTTCGTATCTATTTTTAAATAACATAATGTGGTATCTATCTCTAATCTAGTTATAGCTTGGTATTTTCTTATCCCAAATTTCTCTTCCCTTGTCCGATCTGGATTGGTTGGAACATGGCCACTCTGATCAACTGAATCCAATTATAGACATGTTTCTGGCTGATGCATTCGATCCATCTGGAATCAGATAGTCCCAGGTAAATTCGGCCTCTAAATGTTGCGATCCAGCGCTATTTTCGATGTTCAAGGATAAACCGAATTTCCCCCATGATTGGCGAACAGGAGCTAAGAGATTCCAAAACCCGCCATGGTATCCCCTTGTACATGAAAAAAAATCTTCACAGAGGTTAACTCCAACGCAGTCATATTGTGATGATCTATGGTCTCAACAAGCTCCGTGCCAACAAGCTTGGCTGCATGAGAACAAGGGTCTAAAAACTGTACCTGTCCAGGACGAAGCACTGATGACCTTATCATGAGAGGCATTGGACATTCCCATTTCACATGTCTTTCATCCATCGACCCTTTTTGTTTTGTTACTGCCTATTCATTCTTTAAATTCCTTTCCGACATAGAACTATTTTTTTCTTCTTGTAGATTTCTCGACAGCATATGGTATCATTCTATTTAGTGTAACTGTATTGAATTTTTAGACCGTATCCTCTGAATTAACAGTTGATTCTCCTTCGTAGTGAAGTCCTGGTCATGGTGATACGTTTGCTGAATCAAATCTGCACAAGCCCCTTCTGACAATAACTTCCTCTGTCCATGTCCTGTTCTGGTTTAGATTTTTACAGAGTGTATTTTTTCTTCTGATGGGCAGTTTGCATAGTTGGTCGATTTCATAAAACATTGCAAAATGATTGTGATTGCAGCTAACCTAATCGTCAAATATTGATTCATTATCGGTCAGTACTGTTCAAATTTAACACTTGATAAACTGGTGATTCATGTTGATGACGAAATTATTTTTTTGAAAATGGTCTTCTCTTTACTGAAAGAGAAATTGTTGATTTTTATCAGGGCCTGTTGATTCCCTCAGCCGTTTCTTTGGCAGTTCCCCTCGCTCTCATGTCCCTCACGAGGTATCATACCACATTCGTTAATCATTTAATAAAAATCGATACTTTTTCTCCATCACGAGGAACGAATTCACCATCCTCGCCTCATTTCGATGCAGTGAAGTCAACAACTCGGGCCAGAATACTGCCGACGTCTTGGCCTCCGAGCAGATGGCTCCTCGGGGGCAGCTTGTTTTTGGAGTTGGCGTTGGAGCCCTGGTGCTCGTCCCCATATTCAAGTCTGCAACTGGGCTCCCGCCGTACATGGGCATGCTGCTGGGTCTGGGGGTTCTCTGGATCTTGACAGATGCCATACACTACGGAGATTCGGGAAGGCAGAGGCTAAAAGTCCCCCAAGCTCTGTCTAGGATCGACACCCAGGGGATCCTCTTCTTCCTCGGAATCCTCCTCTCTGTGAGCAGGTGGGTTCTTGCTGTGCCGTGCTGTGCTCTCCTCATCTCCTCCATCTTGCTTTGCTCTGATCCGCTCGCTCGCTCGCTCGCTTGCAGCCTCGAGGCTGCTGGGATTCTCAGAGAGCTGGCGAACTACCTCGACGCGCATATCCCGAACATCGAGCTGATCGCCAGCGCCATCGGCGTGGTGTCGGCGATCATAGACAACGTCCCGCTGGTTGCGGCCACCATGGGCATGTACGACCTGACCTCCTTTCCGCAGGATTCCGAGTTCTGGCAGCTGGTCGCCTTCTGCGCCGGCACCGGCGGGTCGATGCTCATCATCGGCTCGGCGGCCGGCGTCGCCTTCATGGGGATGGAGAAGGTGGACTTCTTCTGGTACTTCCGCAAGGTGAGACCCATCTCTTCCCTGCGCTCTTCCTGCCCCAACTTATCGCTGCGTTCTTGCTAATCTGGCCTCGAGTTCTCACGCAGGTGAGCGGCTTCGCCTTCGCTGGCTACGCCGCCGGAATAGTCGCGTACTTGGCGGCTCAGAATATTCATTTCTCGCTGCCTGCGGTTGCCCAGTTGCCATTCCTCTCCGGGTTGTAGATATCTCTGCCTGGCAGCTGCTCCTCCACACCCACCCGCCCCCCGGCGGTCAATCACAGAGAGCTCTTACAGTGATTGAAAGAGATGGAGGCGCCAGTGGCTGGCGTGAGCGCCGCACCAACTTGGAAGATATCATGCTTCAACGGCTCGAGCCCAGCGTGGGTTTTCCCAAAGATGATGCATGATGGTTAATTATTTTTAAAAATTATTTTTATCACCATGCGGAGGTGAAGAACGATGATTTTTTCTCGCAGCTTCCATTGCCCATGTGTGCACAGTATAAAGGTATCCTGTCCTTGGACGCCATCTTCCTCAGTTTTGACTTTTTCCAGCTGCAAGTTGGGATGAAAATATTGACTTTGGGGGGGGGGGGGGCATGGGTTATTGGTTTATGCATTCCCAAGTACAGACGAAGGGTAAGGATTATCATGCGCCAGAATGTACCTGCCTGTAGACCATGATGAAGTTGGAAATAAGAATCTTTATATTGATACATGTATATATATTATATATATTATGCCCATGATAGTTGGATTGACATTCCAAGTAAAATCGAAGTAGCTGACCTCAAGTAGAGAGAGAGAAATAGTATTGCCACCTGCGATTCATATTATTTCTCATGGTAATAAGAATTCTCCACGACTTTCTAGTGGAAGAGTTTTGTGCCTCGGTAAGTAGCAAGGATGAGTCTGAAACCCATACATCAATGTTCAGGTATAGAGAGAGAGAGAGAGAGAGAGAGAGGACAGTGGCCTAGAGCACTAGGAAGGGGAAGGGAATTGCATACAGAAAAACCCATGTGATCAGAAGACCCATGAGCTAGGCTCCTTTTTTTTTCTTTGAAAAACGCAAGTTTTGAATCTGTTATCTATAATTTTACAGAACTTGTAATTTATTGTATGGCAATCGCAGCAGAAACACCATTAGAACCCAAGCATTCATAGGCAATGAAAAGGGCGGGGGCCGGCTAACCTGCCGATGAGCAGGCAACGGCGCCGGCAGGGCTGGCTTTCTTTCCTGTGGCGGCGGCAGCACAGCCCCCCTTTTCAGCAGCCGTCCTCCTCAGCGTGCCCAGCGACTTCTTCAGGAGTTGCCACTGGCCTGGCTTGTTCTGCTCCATCAGCTTCAACTGCGCCCTCCGAAATTTCCTGTGCGCAAACCAGGACCCCCCTCGCCACCCCAGACTGTACCTGCAATGCAGAAGGGCAAAAACGGGCACAGGAATATGGTCAACTGGGCACGGGGTCGTTGACCATTTGACAGCATGAACAGTCCCATAACAGCGCCACCTCTGTAGAAACCAACGGCTGTATATTCAAAATGGTGCAAGCTTGGACCCAGAAAGCATCTGTTAATATACCCCCACAAGAAATGCCCAGATCCATGCAGGAACATGGGAAAATCAGAAACCGATTAATTATGCCCACCAGCAGATCTGATCACGTCTCTAAACAAAAGAATCTAAACAGCAGAGGAAACATAAAACTTTGGTGGAAAGCAAAAACCACATCGAAAATGAAATGAGTAAGCAGTCTCCTCATCCTTCACTCACTAATCCATCCAAACCATGACCTCTCCATTTTTTTTTTGGGAACCTTACATAGCTTATAATTTTTTATTTCAAAAAGCACTACATGCATAAAGCTTTTACCTTCAAAAAGTCAAAAGTAATTGGTCAATTACTGCCACCTTTGTCAGCTACCAATTTGTTCTCTTCCTTTATACCAAACTGATATGCCTAGATGGTAAATGCCCAGTTCTCTTCATTTAATAACCATCCAGTAAAGACACTTTTTAGACAGAATGGAATGGAGGCTTTACCAAAAGTATACACCAAATATCAGTGTATTTTTACAATGTCTGACAATTTTTATGCTATCTTTATCACAGCCCATCAAGGCCAAGGAGATTCGTCCGATCTTCCAGCTCAATATGGAATGGTGTACTCTGTTCTGAAAATCATAGTCCTTTCCCCTTTCCATGTTTTTTCACCTGAGCTGGCATGTCCTTCCTTGTTGGAAATAAAATATAAAGTTTGAAGTGTAACCATGTAAACAGAAACTGGAATCAACGTGTTCTATTTAATCAATGCAATTTAGGATCATAAAATAAAACTTTAGTCCATCCCCCATAAATAGAAAAGGTACATGGAAATAAACACAGGCAGATTTTCCCATACAACCCTGTCAAATTCTATCATTCGACAATTGGCAAAACGCTCACCCAAGTCTAGAAACCTTCAGTTCAGAGACGACCGACCACAAAGAGGGAGATATGACAGAAGATAACACACAGCCAACACAATATATAATAGAGAAGATGAAGAATAGACAAAACCAGGCTAGAGGCACAACAAACAGGTTTAAGAAACCAAGAGCTCACCCAATTATCAAAGAAGTCCATCCAGTAGCAAGACAAGTCGTCATGCTAACACCCCCAGAACTAACAATCTTCCTAATCTCTTCATCCCTTACGTCGGTACTTCTTTTCATCTGTCCATGGAGAAATTCATCTTCAGATAAAATTTTAGATGTTAAAGACAACAAAATTGGAAACATAGAGTCATAAATGAAAATAGCAACTGTACTATAATCAAGACCTTAAGAGTATCCTTACTGGTAAACAAATACTGAGCATCATTATCAGAATTGAAGACAAAAAGTAAGCATTTTGCCCAAAGATTAGACAACAGGATTCAAAGCTAAAAGACACTGGAATATTAATAAATGGACAAAGAAAATGAAATAATATAAGTGAATGAGGGCCACAGCAGAAACTTGTTGACGAAAGAAGCCATCATCTAAGGAATGTATCACCAACAGTCAATGAGCTAAGTCAATGGAACGTTGCTAAAGGATGAGATACATCATTTCCAAACTTATTGAAGATTTCTGTCCATTTCATTTGCAGGAACTAGAATTCTTTCACGGGTTTCTGACAACATGCACATCAAAGTGGGCAACTAGATACCTTTCTCAGTTACAAAGCGAAAAAAATTCGCTAATATAACTTCGTAACAGGGAACAAAGTGAAGGATTAAAAAAAATGCCATAAAAAACAGGAAGATGCTTCACCCGTTAGCTTTCCATTTGACAACTGATATCCAATGAATCAAAATTTTCAGAAGTCAATCTAAGAATTGTACAAAGATGACATCTCCTTGAACAATCAAAAGAACTAAGGAGAAGGAATTCGAAAGACAGAATAAAAAGCTAGGCACCCCATCCACCATCTTTTTCTTTTCGTGAAACAAGGAGTCTTGCTGTTAAAGAAATATCGGATTCATTTCATCCAATTTTAGATGTATGTAAATCGTTCAACCTGGATACGTGTGACAAAAACATATTGGTTAACGCTAGATAAAAATAATCCCGATTGCATGTATGGATACTACAATTTCTAAAATTGCAAGATATGCAGGCCACGTATCTGAATGATCACGTGCCCAGATACAACAAAATCTACAAACATGACTGTGAAAATAGGGATACTTTATTTCCATGTAAAAGTAGACAATAACAAAATGCTCATAAGACGAAGACAGGAATGTATATAGATTATGTAAAAAGAGTAAGAGGAAAGAGCAATGTGAAGTAGGAAGTGGCACAACATCCACATTGCAGCAGGACAATGCACATCAGATTTTCCCCAATACAAGCAGAAAAGAAGAAATCAAGCCCGAATGTGAATCAGTAGCTTCACATTTGACATTGTAATTAACTACAGTACTTACTCCACCGACATGGGGTAACATTAACAGACAACATTGTTGGCTTTTAAAAGGGTTACGATCAAATAATATTGCCAAAAAAAATGTAAAATGACACTCCTCCAACTGACATGCAATTGATCATATAATCAGATCCACAACAATCTCGCAACTGTTGAATTTGCTTCAGCAATCTTCACTCCATGGCAGTGCAATTATCTTTTACAAAACATGCATCATTGTGCCTTCCAGCATAACCAGGGAGAAACATATTGTTCTCTAGTCATATATTAAATGCTAATTAGACAACGAGCACCACGAATTATGTTATGAAACAAGTTTGATGGAATTTAATGCAAATAGTTTAACTAAGCATTAATTTGTATGTCAAACAAATAATGTTTATTATAGTGCAACTTGTTTCCTGTTCTTATATCAATCTATTTTTGTAAAAACATGACAAAAATCTGGGTTGTAACCATTCAAACAATAAGGCAGCTAACACGATGGGATATATTAAGGTATATCCTGCTGCGTAAAAATGGGTTTTGTGATATCAGTATCTTGAAGTTATGAGTTTACATTCCCTCGGATGGGTCAAGATTTGAGTTTTTGAAGTTCTATGGACGTCCAATGACAATCTACTACCCAATCTTCAGGTAACCTTCCTAGAACAGCTTAGAAAGATTTAGAGAATATAGTGAAAAAAAGGGAGGCAAGTGGGGAGGAATATGGTGAATCTTCTCCTCGTTGAGAAAATGGAGAAATTACATTAAATACCATCGAGATCTGATCCAAAAGGAATAGTGTTCAGCGAAGAAAAATATTGCAACTCTCTTATTTCTTTTTGAAATGCCAAAATAACATCAGAAATCAGTGACTAATTACTTGAGGAAAGACTACAAGCAAGAGGTTCACACTAGCAACCTATTAAAAAACAGAATGATGAAAGACAACCAGTGACAATGAGATAAAATTTCTAAATTAATCCATCCAAAATATTTTAACATGTGAGCTTTATTATAAGATTCCTACTCATCTCATGACTTCCTGGATAATACACCAGATTACAATGAAAACTTCTCACCGAAAAATTGGGGCAAAAAGGATGCTATTTCATACTATTATACTCTTGAGATAAAAGCCTGTAAACTAGCTCTCAATAAACTATGAAGTGACTATTGAGGGTTAGAGAAACAATTACTACCCAACTATTTAGGCTAAGTTATGAAGTCCTGATGGACTTGCCCATGGATGCAAAGGTGAAGAGCATTCCGGACTAATGATATAATCTCAAAACATATACAACAAAAAATGCACACAAATCTGCAAAGAAAGTATGTAAGCTAAAGAAAACCCAACATTTTCCTCACAAAAAACGTTTGATAAGTTCTGCACTCACAGTTCGTTCAATTGAGTCAAGTCTCTTTTCTACATTTACTTGATGGTAGTATCGTAATGAATAGCCTGCACCATGAAAAAATCAAGAGAATCAAGGCGGAATGTCCAACTAGTGAATGAGCAAAAAGTGAAATGAAAAAAGGTCCCCCCTACTCAAATTTAGATTCCGGCCATGTATCATGAGGCAACATTACAACATTAGCTGCCCAATGCACACAAGTCAATTGACCAAATTGGCTCATTCGAGAGGAGGAAATAATAGGACTGAGTTGTCTTTCCATTATGAAAATAGTAATGGAAAACCATTAGACAGTAAAATACGTTCTACAAAACGTCAACTATATGGCTCTCTTCTAAAGCATCATAGAAATTAAAAAGTTAATAGTAGTTTTACTAATGATGAAATCAAAGAAATGTCTTATGATTAAACATCAATAATAAAGCTAATTAACTAAATGATGAATAACACAGCTTCCTAGCGAGAAGAAGGCCCATTATTACTTCAAATTTCTTCTAATAATCCACATATCAATGGCCTAATGAACTTGTCAACTCTTTAGTCCTTCAATAAAAGTCTCTTGGAGATATGGAGATTGACAAGCCTAGAGCTGTCCAAAAACTATGTGCTTTTGTTGATAAAGTACTCTATAATAGACGACACCAAGTAAAAAATAACTGTAAGAGCTAAAAGGCTCTTGTAATTTTAGAAAACAATCTTTCAAAACGTAAGAAATTTTTTTAAATCGTTGTATTTGTGATCTCAGGTATTCTGAATCATAAATAATGCCACCATAGAAGTATCAATGAAGTACTGAGGAGGAATGACTCCGAAAAATTAAACCTTAAAAGTAAATTTCTTTCCAGCTGTGGGACAAGGAAAAGCTTCCAAATTGAATAAAAGTTCAAAATTTTCAATTCTAACATGAAACAAGACTATATTCTGTGGTTTGCAAAAGATGGTGACTGAAAACCTTTTTGTGAGATGTGAAATTATTATCTCTAGAGAAATCCTTTACTTTACCAACCAATGTCAAGTCAATGACAAATTAGATCTAGCTGAATTTTCCAAAATTAGCAAACGAGAAAATGTCTCAATGTCCTATGACTTCTGATTTCGACTGACAAAGCTTTCTTACCAAATATCCTATGAACTGTCTGAGGGAGAGGAATAAGAGGAAACTGCAACCAATTCAGAAAAGCACAATACACACCATGGTTGTTGAAGTGCTTCTAACAAACTGGCCTAGAAGAATGGAAATGGGAGATTATGATCAATTAGAAGTACATAAAATGTTTGTAACATAGGAAAATATGTTGTTCGAGCTTTTATGCCTTTTCTTGATAAACCATCTTGATATATCAGGGGAAATTTGTGTGCTTTTTTTATCTTCTTATCACTGGAATTTATGCTTTGGAAAGTAAATGAAAGACATAAACCCTTTCGTTAGACACAAAATAAAGAAAAAAACAAGAAAATGAGGGGCAAATGATCTTTTAAATGATTGAAAAAATGTCAAGAAAAAGTCTATTGCAAATGAGTTTCAGACATGAACTCAAGGATAAAATCCTACGAGTCCTTACAGGGTAGTTGATATGGACTACCAAATTATTTGAAATTGTGCTCATCGCGCGTGCACATCACAAGAAATGAAACCCATTCAGCAACCATCTCAAAAATCCTAATAATCACTCAAATTGACTGCCACGAGGAAAGAAGAATATTGTTTAGTTGGGATACAGCGAGCAACATAGATGCTTGTATGGAAACAACATCAACCACTTGCAGTCAAAGGTGATCATGGAGGAGAGGAATGAGAGAGCCTCCATCTCAGATACCACCTGCCCATGCAGTGGCAAGAGACGCCACCGACGTTGAGATTGTGAACACGACCCGATGCCTCTCGAAGATTTCCTGAAAATATAGAATAAAACAGTGCATAATCAATGAAAACAGTACATTGGGGGAGAAAGTACAGAATAAAGCGAGTCGAACAAAAACAATGTCCATCGAATATCCCTATATGGCGACCAATAATATTCCCCCGATTGATGATCAATGACACACAGAGAGAGGTACATGCGTCACTAACTAGAAGACGAAAATTCGCGCAGAATCGAGAGATCCATTATAGAAAACAAGAGGCAACACGGCGAACAAACCTTTATGGAGAGGTAAACGTCTTGAACAGCGGACCAGGAGTTGGAAGCGTTTCTCCTCAGGTCGGACAAGGCGGGGCGTAGGGCAGGGGAAGCCCCGCGTCCCCCCAACCTGAGCAGCTTGACCTTCAGCATCCGGCCCTCTTCCTCGCCCACTATCCCCCTGCTATCTATTCATGAACAAACCTTCGTCAGCGGCTGTGGAGAGAGAATCATGGAGGGGGGTGGGGGGCCTCCGAGTTTCAATGGTGGCTCTCCCGCTACACGGCGAAGAGCATGCATGGGAGAAACGTTGTGCCTTCTTTTTGAAGGTTCAAAAATAATTACATGAGCCCCAAGCCTTCTTTGGAGATTATTTAAAATTATTACTATAACTTTGTTGTACATAGGGGTTATGTCGGAGTAAGCCCCTATAAATCCTCGTAAACTCTTCAGAAAATCCTTCCATAGTCTCACAGAGTTAAGTGAGAAGAAATTTCTGATTTGAGAAATTAGGATTTGGTTTCTTTTGTTGACTGGAATGGAATTTCCTACTAATTTTCTATTTTCATTGGGGGGATTTCGTTTCATCTATGCTTTATATAATAAAAAATGTTCACTTCTTGTTGAAAGTAAAATATACTCATTTTTTTAAAATGACTATTAATGATAGATGACAATATTCATAAGCTTCATAAATCTACTCTATTTCATAGTATATCACATTCATGGGGAAGAAAAATAAATTCTTAATAAGTTAATCTCGACATATACTTGGTTTAATTTCAACATAATATATCATAAATTTTCTCATAAGCTATTCATTCTTCCTAACATGTCATTGAGCTACATGTTTAACGTTATATATAGCTTACTATACTCTTCATTTACTTTATCCATAAGAATCTTTTTTGTTCTAATAGCATTATGTCAACTTGGTTTAGGAACAAGGTACTAAAGTTCATTCTTTTCAAACTAGTTGAGTTTTTAATGCATGGCATTTATCTGGTAATCATTTATACGAGTGTCATCAATATTTTTGATTTGTATTTTAGAGGTCAAGGCCACAAATTATTAGTCTATCTTCAAAGAGAATCTACTTTTAACTCTATTCTCTGCATCTCATATACCATTTTTCTTTAAGGCAATATTTTACAGACTTTCATTCTTTGAGTGGTTTTCATTTTCAAGATTATGTTATAATATAGCAATCATATTATCATTTTTTTCATCAATTCCATCTAATCTATATTCAATTTGATCTAGATCTAATTTTTTTACAATTTCTGATTTTCTATTAATTTAACATGAATGAATTATTATACTAGTAAAGTTACATGGTTATGCACACTTTAAGGTTCTGAACTTTCCAAGTAAATTTTACCAACACTTTTTTAGACCAAACTTTCCTAAACCACCCTATCATTCAATATAATGCATTTGCATCTAAATAATTTGAATTGGCTCATAAATGGCCATTCATTTTTAGCTATTTTATGTAAGGCTCTTCTATGTTTTTACTTAACTTTCTTCACCACATATCATGCAATGTTTATGACCTCTACCAAAGAATAATTTGTTCAAGTCTTTTACTAGATAACATGGAGCTCGTCTCATCTCATTGTGACTATTGCGAATGGTTTAATGCAATTTATGTTCCAAGGATATAATCCTTGAGAGATTTTAATTCAACATATCATCCATATCTTAGAATTCAAAAATCAACTTACCTTAGGTAAAGTGATTATTTTATGAACAATGTCATTGATAAGATTGACTCATCCACAAGATAACTTCATATAAATGACTTTCAAACTTGTAACCTTGCTCTAAAACAACCTATAGTGTTAAAAGTTGGGGAGAATACCAATCCTGCTATCTAATCAACATGGCATGAGATGCTTGATCTTTGATTCCACAAAGAATGATTTTGACAAGTCTTAAATTCACTAGGATCAAAATGATGTCTCTTGAATCCACAAGAGTTACTTGAAGTCACAAACAAGCAGAAGTCTTGGAAAGAGTGTTAAGATTCTAGTACTTTCGGTTCCTTTGAAGCTATAGCTTGATGGTCTTTAAATCGATTTAAAATGTTGTTACTCTCTTGTAAGGCAAAGTAATTGAAAACTAAATTAATAGGAAAAAGTTTCATTTCCCACAAATTTGTTGTATTATCTATAATAGTTTTTCATGTTTACTTTGGACATTTGAGGTAACATTGTCCCACTTCTTGATGTTCGAGAGATAGTTATGGTAATTGCCGAAGAAAACATGTCAGTGCTAGTTTGAGTTAATTTTTTTAGAGAAAGTCAATGCCATCATGAGTATGTGGTAACTGGGGGATGGTATCCTAGATGTGAAATTGGTTGTGTATTTCGAATTTTGAAGCAAAAGAAGGGTGTTGAGGCATTGAATTCCACTTTCTTTTCCTTGATGCAAACATATATCACCTTATTTTCTTCCGTGGCTTCTGATTATTTTATTATCATTTGCTTTTGAGAAATAATAGATTCATGGTAACCATTCCTTATTGTTTACTTTTCAGTATTGTGATTGGGTGAGAAGGTGGTGTTGCACCACTGATTGTATTGGCATGTTTAGATGTTGAAGTATATAAGTTCTATCATTGATGCCACTCATAGAGAGGATTTTTTTGTCTAAATTTTCAATTCCTATTGTTATGATCTTTTCTTCCATTTGTTAGTTTCCCCTACATTTGCCTTTCTAGCCTCACACCTCCTTTATTGAACCCTTTCTTTGTTTCATCTGTCACTTGTAATATTAGTGTGTGTTGACCGGACTCCTTGATTATTTTGTTGCATGCTTCAATCTAGTTATATTGTGAAAGTATAACTAGTCTCATGGACCTCTAATTGACTTATTAATTTATTTTCATTTATGTCCACCTATTTTAGATTTTTTATTTGTTGTGTTATTCCTTAGAGCTTTTTAGTTTGCACACTTATGCCTTCCTTGTCCTTGTTGAAGCTATCTTTCATTGAGAAATATCTTTTGTTGGCCTTGTGGCTTTTCGTTCGATTCCAAAGTCTTACACAATGACCTTATATAAATTAGTTGCATCCAATTGAGATTGTGCATCATCTGTCCATTGAGCTATGCTTTAAATCGAGGTACTCTAAGAATGGAAAAATGAATTGTGTTTCCATCCACCTTCAAGAAGCCAGCTAATGTTTCTCGTGCTCAGTGGGTTTGATAGATTTTCCAGTTCTATCATCTCTAGCCAATAATGACTTTTGGTCATTCCTTTTGAGGGCTATCATCATGTAGAGGGAGAGTAGTGAAGAGAGTGTATGTGTGTGTGAGAGAGAGAGGGTTCTGATGCTAGCCCTATTTCTTTTAAAAGAGACCTAATTGTGCAAGTCAAAGCCCAAAAAAAAACAAGTTAAGGTTGTAATTCCCTTGGCCCATTGATATTCTTGCATGCCAATTACAAAATTGATAAGAAAAAGCCTTTGATCCTTCCAACAAATGAGATGAATAAATTGATTCTATTGGAATAACAGCCAACTACCACATGTTCTACTCGAAAGGGTCTATTAATTTACTTGAAAAATAAAAAATCCCAAGAACCCAAGTAGGGCCTTCTAAGGCTTCGAGAAATCATCCCCTATGTTTTGGGAATAAGTTAGTAGTCTCATCACACTACCCGATGCCATGAGTAGTAATCCTCTTTGGACTAGTCTTTTTAGCAAAGACTTTTCATTTGCTTGCTTTTTCAGGCTGTCCTCTAATTTGGTTTAATGGGTCATTCATTTTGTCCTAAAGTACAATATCTATGTCAGGTGACAGACTTTGAGAGGTCACCCACATTTCTAATACCCAATAGTTTCTCCATGGGAGGCTTGATAAAATGTCCTATCACACTTGTCCATTCCTTTTTTTTGGTTTCCTTTGAAGTGTGGTAAATGCTATCTTTAAGAATAGTGATGTCAATGTGGCATATGTTGTGGCTTACAAAGTCCTCACCTCTACCAAAAATCGTAAGCTTAACAATGCCTTCACTTTTTCATAGGATCAAGCTTGATTAGTCAATGGCCATATATTTGCTAGGAACCTTGTCTAGTTTCTGATAGGATCAAAGATTGGTCTTTGAACTTTTGTGGAGCAAATTCTTGCTCTTGGGAGTTGTATTGTTCATTTGGCTATAATTTAAATGATATTGGAAGGTTAATCATTGCTAGTGTTCCACATTATTGAGATGAGTTCATGCATTACCCTTCTCAATAATATAATTTGCAACGTCTGGTACCTTCAGGTCACAATGATAACGATATTTACTAAAATGACTATATTGTCTAAAGTTGACAAGATATTAATATATTTATTTTTTCAATTAATCAAGGGTTTTTCTTGATTCTTTTCATAAGAGGATAAAGAAATGTCTTGAAAATTGTCTCAATTTCCCACGATCTCTATTCTTTTTATTGTGCAAAAATTTTCTTAGAAGTTTTGCTTCCTATTGTTTACCAAACCATAATGTTGATTTGTTGTGCTACATTACATTAGTCTTGATTCTTTCTTGAAAGAAATTTCCAAGAAAAGGTTCACTTTCATATTTCACAATATGTTGTGTTAGTCAAACCTTATTGTCTAGAATTGGGGATTGCCTTTTATTCTTACAAAATAGAATAGGCCTCAACAACATACACGTGATGGATCTGAATGAGGTATCGATTATTTTTATTTACAAGTTGTGCAGCTCATATGCTTTTTTTGTTGTCTTTTATATTGAAATGACATGTATTCTAGGTTGTTTCATCACATTACCTATTGTGTATCAATGTGGTTGATTATTTAATTTGAAGATAAACTGCACGCTTGCAGGTTGTCCATAAGATTGCTATAGGGGCCCTTTAGAATCTGGCCTTCAATTCGGGCAATACTTGTTGGATTGTGGAAGAATGGGGAGTGCATGTTCTTGTTCATCCTTGTTTTTCATCAAGATCAAAAATGGCCCACTTCTTGGTTGCTCTAGCTCTAAATTACATGTTCGATGGAAGGTTTATCTCTTGTAATTTTTCATGGTTTGTTTCCTCAAGTTTGACTCGTGGTGGCATCTCTACTCTTCATTGATATCTTCATGCATTGCTTTCTTACTCATTTTAAATGCACTCTTCATAAGTATTAGGTTATAACCATATTTTGACCTCTTAAGTTACCTTCTCATTTCTCTAGAATATGTTCTTTTTTGGTAAGTTCAACTATGATACTTGTTAAGCTTTCCCATTCAGAATTCTAATGTCTTGAGTTCAATTACACAAAATTAAAAGTTGAAATAAAATTTCTAATGACTTGATTTGTTTAGAGTCTCTAATATAAATCTCAGGCTCTAGATGGGTTGCTAATATAGCACCAATACATGTTAGATCCTAGATCTACCATGCTCAATATATGGATTTGATCAAATGGCTATTTCAACTTTCCCAAGGGATGTGGTAGTTTTGAGGGATTCTAATAAAATGGCTATTGAGTGATGATCCCTACACTTTTTCATTTTTTTGCTAGTAATGCACTTTCTTCTATTATTCTTTCTCTATTAGCTGCAAAATACATCATTTTGATACTCTTTTTTCAAATCTAACTAATTTTTTATTTCTTCCTTTTGCAGCCATAATAGGGATAGTGACGATGAAGAGACAAATTACAAATGACAACCTTAGTGAATAATTTGAACCGAGCCTCCCATTATGACATCTATAGTAAATGACAACATGTAAGAATTTTTTCATGCTTGCCCACCAGCAGGATTTGGTATCGTTTTGAGAATTAGGAAGAGTAATGCATAGGTTTAACATTATGTTTATCATTCTTGAATTTTTTTTATTTTGACTTAAACTCTAGGGCTCAAGAATTTTTCTTTTAAGTCTTTAAGGCTAATGTTTTTCAGAGTAGCACTTAGCTGTTGAAATCTAAAGTATGAGGTTTAAGGTTTAATGATTTTCATAGTATAGGATAATTTGGTGCTTTCTAGGTAATTCATTTAGAGTATAGGGTTTAGAGTATAGTGTCTAAGATTTTTTTTTTCATCTTTATGGCTAGTGCTTGGGGTTTATCCATAATGGTTTTAAATTCATTGGTTTTGAATTTTATTGCTTAATATTTATAGTTAGTGTTTATAGTTTGGGTTTTGCAATTTCATTGTTGAGTATATTTTCGTCCATTTCCTAGGTTGTTCATTTGGGATATAGGCTTTGGATTATGGTGTTTAAATTTTTGTGCTTGGGGTTTACCCTTTAGATCTTTGAATTGTATTTGATTTATTAGTTTGTGGTTTTGTGTTTAGTGCTTAGAGTTTAAGGCTTACAATTTTATAGTATAATATAAGGATTAGTGTGTGTTTAACTTTTAGTGGTATGGTTTACCATTTATAGTATAAGCTTTTGGCTTTGGATTTGTTATTTTGGGTTTTGTACTTAGAGTTTGGAGTTTACAATTTTATAGTTTAGGATGTTTTTTGTTTATTTTCTAGGTTTTTTATTTAGAGTACAAGGCTTAAAGTAGTGTTTAAATTTTGTTGCTTATGGTGTATAGTAACTTAGGGTTTTCCTTTTATGGGTTTCTAATTTATACCTTTATGACTTTGGGCTTATTGTTTTGGGTTTAGTGCTTAGAGGTTAGCATTTATGATTTTATAGAGTAGAATTGTTTGGTGCATTGTCTAGGTTTTTCTTTTGTTCTAAGTTATGGTTTATGGTTTCATGCTTGGGGCTTACCCTTTAGGATTTCTAATTTATTGGTTTATGACTTTGGTCTTATTATTTTGAGTTTAGTGCTTATAATTTAGGGTTTACGTTGCATTCTCTCTTGACTGTATCTAAGGTTTCAACTTTTATTTAATTTAAATTTATCTATTTTTTATTTATTAATAAAAAATATTTTTGTATTACAAAGAATGAAATCATTTCTACATACCTATATTCATCTAATATTTTAAAGTTTCAATTAGAAAGTTAAAACTAAGTGAATCCTGAAAACTAAAAACTTGTAAATTGTTAGTCTGCATAATCACTTATAATAAAGAGTTCAAGAATAAATTATATTTTAATTGATAATCATGTTGCCTTGATGATGCATGAGAAACCTTCATCAATTGACTTTGGTTAAATTACCAATTTTAACATGATTTTTCCTCTCTTAATTGACAACTTAGGATCCATGGGTTAACTTTCAAATTTAGGATTTAAGATTTTGAGGATTAGGTCTTAAGGTGAGATTTATCACCATCATCTATGAAATTAATTAAAAAGCCTTATTCCTCTATATCTTTATTTTTTTGCTTAAAATTTTCTTCTTGAGAAAAGTAATATCTTAAATTTTTAATTAATTTTACAAGGAGTAAAAATTGAACATTATACATAAATAAATTATGGTGAGGGTTGACTAAAATAAAAAGTTCAATGTATCTAGTGATAAGTTGGTGGTGAAAACTTGTATAAGGAAATAGAAGATAATCTCATAAATCTTAGTATAAACAAGTTTTTGCCTTAATAATTCACTTTAAAATATTGATATGTTGTTTAAGATATCATTGTTAATTATATAGATCCATGTCTCCTTTCATGTGGGTTTGACTTTTTATAAAGTCACCAATTTAGATACTTCACAAACTGAAATACTTGAGCCATTGACCCCTTCCCTATTACTTGAGGCAACTTCTTAGGATGTCATCTTGAGCCTATTTTTGGAACTTTAGATTTCATGTTTAAAATTTAGGCTCTAAGGTTTAATGTTTTTTCTTTTTCCTTTTTGGTAACTTGAGCCTTAGCAACTTCTTAAGAGATCATCTATCTTAATACTGCTTGAGCTCACTTAACCTCTAGGATGTCTTAAATGAGGCCTAATCATTTCTCAAGATGTCAACCATCTTAACACTTAATTATTAACAACATAAGTACATCGAGCCTATCCCCATGAGGTCACTCGAAACTCTAAACCTAAAGGTATGCCACAACAAACATTTGTGCAAATCATAGTCCATATTGATGCTTGAATCTATCTAGAACCTGATTCAAGAACTCAACACATCAAGTTCTAATACTACTTGAACACCTGGTGGATAGATTATGGTAGTACTATTCACGTAAGATTATCTCTATTCCTGAAGGTCATTGATGCTAAAAGATAAACCAAAACATGAGGTGGCATAAGGTTGAAGTGGATGATGTAGAGATTTGAATGAGATGTATGTTATATCATTTTTAGACATAATCTTATTATTTTTCAAATTTAGACACATTTGGTTACTCTTGTCAATTTTCAAGAGAAATTATATTAATGAAGTTCTAAAAAAAATTTAAATAAGGTTCTATAAATCATATTAGGATAAACTCTATGATTGTAGATTCCTTTACTATGGAATTATTATCAGAAAAATTTCAAAAGCATACTATTCATGTAGGTGTTATTCTTTTTGAGAATTTGTAATTTTAGTTGGAGTTTGTACTTAGATAGTGATTCAATTATAAACACACTCTTTAGCTACTTCATGCAGGAGTAAAATTAAAGTCATTTTCTACTCTAAATGTATTTAGTTAATCTCCATATGAAATAACATTGTGACAAAAGGTCAATTAGAAATATACATAGTGAATCACATTATGACAGAATTTTTATACTACACACCCATAGTTTACATCATTCATTATTATTTTTGATTATTTTTGGGCAGGTTGCACTCAAATATAATGAAAGTATTATATTAGTATGATGATGACTAGAATTGTTAAAGATGTTTTTGGTAATGATAGTATTATACAACTTTGTCTTAATGTACAACAATATGAATTTTATATTTGAAAGCTATTTTCAAGTAATTCATTAAGGGATTAAGGCCTCTTATGTAATTGTGAGGTTAAATGTATAGATTGTCATTTCCAATCTTATGATGGGAAAAATTAGAAATTAACACTTTTGGGCTATAAATAAAAGCCAAGTCCTTAGATCACACACTAAATTCAAAGGTATCACATCACTCTAAATGAAAAGTCATAAGATTATGATGACTCTAGTGTGTTGATCCTAAATTAAAAACAAAAACTCTAAGTTTTCATTGATATAGACTTATGTACGATTTTCATTTGCTTTCATTCTTTTTATCCTTCTCCAAGACTCAGCATTAGGTCATATCATTTTTGAAAATCTCCACTTCAAGCACAATGTGTCTAAGTGCACTTAAAATATTTGAACTGCAAGCCCAAGAGTACTGCGAGCCTAACCCCTTTATCCAAGATTAAAATATTTGAACATTAATATTTTATTTGTTACATTATCTATTTCATTTAACATTCCAATGAATGGTCTAATGTCATATATGTATGATGCCATTTTTAATATAAAACCATTTTATTAAGTATAAATGTTGGTGGATATACTTTGAATGTCACCTCATTTAATTATGTTAATTCCCCTAGTGAACATGACAAAGATTATCATTCATTTTTTCTACCTCTTGATAAGTTTGTTTCTCTTTGATTGATTTCTTTCAATATTCTCTTGATCTCTAGAGTGACAAGGAGAGAAGAGAGCTCTACTTGTGTTGGTTCAATTTTCATCAAGTTTCAAACTCTTTTCAATCATTTTTTTTCTACATGATTGATTTTCTAGTAAGAATCATAAGAGGAGGGTTTCTGATCATTTTGAACATACAAATTACATTTAAAATAACCCATATAAACTTCCTCTCCTAATTTCAGTGGTGGACCTCAAAATGACATCCTAAAAGTATTTAGTGCACCCAAATCTCATTTCAAAATCATTTAAATCTCCATTTATTTTCCAAGAAAAATTGTTCATAAATCTTTGGATGGAGTGTTTTAAGATTCTGTTAAGTTTTCATAGAGCTTCAATTGAAAACATCATTGTTGTTTTGTAGTAGTCATTGCAACAGTATGAGCTTTCAATCTTTTATTCTTGATCTCTAAAGATCAAGAATAAAGTCTCTACTTTGTGAATGATTAAATAACATTTCTTGATCTCTAAAAATCATAAGACACTAGATTCTAACTTGAATGTCAAAGGTCTAGAATTACATAACGTTTCTATTAGTGAAAAGAATAATTAAATAACATTCAACTAGAGACTAAATAATAGTTTTAAGTTTCTATAAGATTTTCTTAATTACTCCTTTCTCTTCATCCTTGTGGATCTACCTAAAGAACCACTAATATTAAGAAATGTAACAAAAAAACTATAAAAATGAATTAAAAATAAAATAGTTACCAATCATATAAAACCTACATCTTGTCCATCCATTTTTTTGTATGACTTGGTTGGATTTAGATCTTGAATGTAGTTTTGGGCCATCAAACCTTTGTGGCTTCATGCTTTCATGTTTTTAGGATATTTGGGGCATGAGTTCTGAATTTTCCCAATTTTTACTCTTTTCCTGAAGTTATGTTCTACATCACAAACAATGGTTTATGTCTGAAGAACCAGTGCCATCTATTGCATTGTTAATACATCATATAAGTTAACGTACACAGAAAATGCAATGATTTTTATATGTTTATATTTTATTTTAGGATGGGGAAAAAAGTAGTGCAATATATAATTTTATGAAGGAAAATCATATGTGAAAAATTTGAAAATATGTATAACTAGTAAAGCAACTTTTTAGGAGAGCTTGGTCTTAGACCAGTTTAGGTTACCAAGGACGACAAATAGTATGATCGGGAAATATTCTCATAAAATAAATAGTAAATAGCATGATTGGGAAATATTCCTATAAGCCAAATATATTATCGGTATATTTACTATATTCGGGTTAATCGACATTAAGGTGGAGCGGACATACCAGCCTGAAAGAGGGGTCCTGGTCCGGATAAGACCGGGATTGGTGGGCCTCGGCTTCCGGTTATACATAATTCGTACATACTTTTAATCGTAGGTGTATTTTTCTAACGTATATTATATGTGAGCAGATAGACGTTGACGGCAGGATGTGGGCGCAGTATTTTTCTACCCTAAAAATGGGCCCACGCCCGCTCCCGCGTTTATCATCGTTTTCGCTCCCGCCCCGATACCCCGTCCACGTGGCACCTGATACTTGTGGTCGTCGACGCCTAACGTGATATAGAGAGAGAGAGAGCCGGTGGCGGCGGGCGCTGGTTGGCCGACACGTGGGCCCACCGACGCCGTTGATTCGCGCCGTCTGACGATGCGTGCGCCGCCTGCGACACTTTCGCGGCGTGCCGCCTTGTCGTCCGGACAAAGCAAGATCAGAATCTGTCATCATCACGGCCGTTGATCACAGCGGTGTCCGTCCGAGTGGACGGTGATGAGGCGCTCTTCATTGACGCCGCCGACCTCTCGGGACGCGGATATCGGTGGGAATTTCAGTATCTTTTTAGGGGGCAAATAAAAATCGACCTGTCCTCTAAATATATTTATTTTAAATGTTCATAATTAGAGAAAAAACGTCCGGGGAAGATCAAATCCCAGTGTCGAGATCTGGAGAGGAGGGCCGCCCCATCGCCGTTGATTCGATGCGACCTGAGGGAGGGGATTAGGATATCCCTGACTCGGGCCCACGTGATGGACGGCCGAAATGGCGGTCTTTGAGCGGGCCGTCGCCTCCGCCGTTTACACGGAACACGAAGACGATGAGAGGGCAACAAGAGGGAAAGGTGGGTGGGGGTTGGGGAGAGAGAGAGAGAGAGATAGAGATAGAGAGAGAGAGAGAAAGAAAGAGAGAGAGGGGGAAGAGAAGAAGTGGAGGAGCAGGAGCGAGGGGGGCGGCGGGGTCTGCGGGGGCGGCGGCGGATTGGGGGAGATCCAGGCGGCGATCTTGGACCGTTGCGGCGGAGAGGAGGCTCCCTTCCGCCGCTCCTCCTCCGCCGCCTTCTCTAGGTGGTCGTCGTCGTCCTTCGTCTTCTCCAGGATCCGATCGCCGCCGGAGGTGCTGGTGGTGGTGCGGCGAGATGAGGAAGGGAAGGGGAGCGGCGGCGGCGCCGGGGACGGGCGCAGGTGGCGGATCGGACGAGGAGACGAGGTTCCGCGGGGTTCGGAGGCGGCCATGGGGGAGGTTCGCGGCGGAGATCAGAGATCCCGTGAAGAAGACGCGCGTATGGCTCGGCACCTTCGACTCCGCCGAGGACGCCGCCAGGGCCTACGACGTCGCCGCGCTGGCCCTCCGCGGCCCCAAGGCGAGGACCAACTTCCCCCCCGCCGCCGCCGCTGGGGCGGCGCCACCGCCTCTCTCCGTGGTCGGCCTCTCTCCCCACCGCCGGCGGCACCGCCAGAAGCACCACCACCCCGGGCCTCTGCCGCAGCAGCGACCGACCAGTAGCTGCCACAGCAGCACCGTGGAATCCTTCAGCGGCCCGAAGATGTCCGGGACTCCCGTGCGGCAGTCCGATCCCCCGCCCCGGCCCCGCCCCGGCCGCCGCGTGCTCTCGCCGGGGACGAGGATTGCCACAGCGACTGCGGATCCTCCTCCACCGTCGTGGACGACGACGACGGCGGCGGCATCGGAGCGTTCTCCTCTCTGCAGCGACACCTTCCACCGATCCATCTGCCCTTCGACCTCAACCTGCCGCCCGCCGACGACGAGCACCAGTGCGCCGGCGGCCTTCGTCTCTGAACCATCTTCCGAAACTAGACAGAATCAAGGGGGAATCGGGTTTTTTTTCTCTTCTCCTTCCTAGTTTTTCCTTTCTGTGATCTCTTCCCTTTGGTTGCTTCCGTCGGGCTGATAACCCGCCACCGTAGATGAATGAGATCGAGGTTGAGAGAAACCGGCTGGATGAGCCAATCCATTCATCCATCCATCTGCGATTTCTCGCCGCCCCGACGCCGCCGTCCGAATCTCCTAATCGAGTGAACGACCTGACGAGATTGATGAAAAAATCCGGCCCCGATCTTGCTGATCAGGACCTGGATTGACTCCGGATATTCCCATTTTTTTTCTTTCCATTGTATAGAAATCTGTCATCTACTCCCCATCGTCTTCATCTTCTTCCTCCGTCTTCGAGGATGCTTCCGCCCTCCGCGATTTCTTTCCAATGGATCTGCGTCGAAGACGCTCGTCGCTGGTTTCAACGCACTCGGTTATACACCGTCCAGCAGCGCGCGGCCGAGCGACGCCATGGACGGATCTTCGAGGCTTCTGCACAATGAAGAACTTAGCCCGGAGCATCATAAACAATAGGAGGATGGAGGAGAAGAGCAGGCTTGCAGCGTTTAACAGCGAGCGATGCAAATGGGGAGGAGGGAGCGAACTCGCTCGTTGAAGATATGCGGGGTCTATGCGGCAAAGGGGAGGTATTAGCTTTCCGATTTCCGATCAAGAACGATGCATAAACGGATGAGATCATATCCCGAGCAGGATGTGGGGGGAGAAATCATCTTCCGGCCCAGGTCAAGGAGTGAGAAGTTCTTTGAATCTGCGGCCTGAGAAATTAAATAAAGGGGATGATTAGGAATGGTGAGAATTTCTCTGCAATGATGAATGCTATTATAGTGAAAATCATGAACTAATAGTTTCCAAACAAATCAAGAACTACTATTCACTGGAAACTGTTGCCGGAAATTCAACACCCAAGCAAGATTTATTTTAACGTTTGGATTGCCTCGGATCTCTAATTTACCTTGGCTTGCTAGTACCCACCAAGCCATGTCCACCAAGAGACATGCCTTGAGAGTTCATTGAGCCCCTTGGGTTTTCTTAGGGCTAGAGTGATGCCCTCAAGTATGGAGGAATGAGGTTCTACAAGTGAAATTACATTGTCAGCATGAGGTTGTTGTGTGGTTCATGAGGTCATGTGTGGTGCACATGCAGTGACATGGAACATCAGAGGCCCAAAGGTATGCAATGTCATAGCACAACACATATGAGAAATAGAGGCTGACAAGCATGTTTCTATGTGAGAAACAATCATGCTTGGTGAGCTCTACATGCTTGTCAACACAAGTATAACTCATGTAGTGTCGTAACTTGTGTTGTGGCATGAGGTAATTTGGTGGTCCATGTGGGCATGTGCAGCATGCATACTGTATAGTAAATCATAGACTTGGAGATGTGTAATGGTATAGTGCAACACATGCAAGCAATAAAGGTTTACATACACAAAATAGGCAAATGGTAGCACTACAACTAATTAAAGTTTAATGTAGCCATTTATGAACCTCATGGCATGGACAAACTATTAATGCATAAAGTATATGGGGTTCTTACACATAAAGTTTGAGCCTCAAGTGAATGACTTTGTTAGTACAAGATGAAGCTCATGCGATTATTTTATGAACATCAAAAGCCACAAACACAAGATGACACAACAATATGATAATGCAACACAAATATTGTGCATGTATATTCATAATGTAAGCACCATGGCACAATGTGATGTAAGTGATATGAATGAGTAGAAGTTAGTGATTTACATGATGAAGAAGTGTACATATTCATGGTGATTGGTTAGAGTTGCAATTGCACTAACCACTAAAGTGGTGAGCACCACCCCATAACTATCCATGATAGTTTTGAGAGTAGTGAGGGAGGTGACTCTTAACGAGGGATAGAGGTGGATTGTCTTAAATTTGTAATTTAGCTAGGTTATTAGTTACAAGACCAAGTTTGTCAAGAGAGGCATGCCTTAAGAGTTCATTGAACCCTTGAGTTTTTAGGCTAGTGTGATGCCCAAATATATGGAGGACTAGAGTTTTAAGAGTGAAGCTGTGTTGACACCAAGAGGTTGTGCCATGATTCACAAGGGGACACATAGCACACACATTGGCATGGTGTAATATACATAGTGGTTCATCAGATGCATAAAGAGATGTAATGTCATAATGTGGCACACACAAGTAATAGAGGCTAACAAGCATAATGTACATAGTGCACTAATTTTTGTGGTGGCATGAGATGATGTAGTTTTTATTTGGGCATGTGCAATGTGTATAATATATAGCACATACTTAGGGCACATGTAGTCAATAGAGATTGACTCAACCAAATGACACCATTAATATGGTGAAGTTTGTTGTAGTTATATGTGAACTTTATAAGCAAACTATGCACAATACTAATAGATACATAATTTATAGTAAAGGTTAATAAGTATGAATTTATATAAATAATAATTATGCCTAATGATCAAGACATAATTGATACTTATTATTGCAATCTCACAAACATAACTTTGTGTGAGCAACAATTATGTTTGTTGAGCCACACATCATTGATTCGCATTGCTTTACACTAACAAACATAACTCATGTCTTATAACTTGTGTGGTGGCATGAGGTAATGCAGTGGTCCATGTGGGCATGTGGATATGTGCAATGGAATAATGTAAAACATGCAAGCAATAAAGGTAAATGACACTACAAGTTTACATGAAGTTTAGTGTAGTTGTATATGAACCTAATAGCAAAGCATGCAAAATACTAAGACAAGCACAAAGTATATGAGGCTTGTGTGCCTACATGTGTGGCTCAAGTGAATGACTTTTTTAATACAAGATGAAGCATATGGGATTATCTTTTGAACCTAAAAAACTACCAACATATGATGACATAGAGGTGATACGAATGCATAAAGGTTAGTGATCAACATGACAAAGAGATGTATATCTTCATAATAATTGATAGTACTCTAACCATTGAAAAGTTATAAGTAATATAGTACAATGTGATGTAAGTGATATAAATGTATAAAGGTTAGTGATTGACACAATAAAAAGGTAGTTAATTAGAGTTGTGATTATACAAAGTGCAAAAATAGTGAGCACCACCCCATAACTAACCATGATAGTTATGAGAATAGTGAGGGAGGTGACTCTTAGAGGGAGAGAGGTTATTCTCACAATATGGTCTTAAGAATTGAGAATACACATTTTGTTGAAGTTTGCATGTAGAGGGAGTTAAGCAAGTAGGCTTATTAGATTCACATGTTAGTGACAAAAATAATTGACATATTAGACACAAGTCAATCCAATTATTTTGTGATCATCATTGTTTGACTATCATTTTAATGAAAGGACGACAATGTATATATATTGGGTTTTCTACTACTTGTCGAAAAGGGGAGAGAGAGAGAGAGAGAGAGTGAGAGTGACATAAGATGAGCCATTGGCTCATACATGGTGGACTTGATAGGTGATTAGATATTTGGGCCAACAAGACTACACATGTTAATCTTAACATTGACAAACTTGTCTAAAGTCAAAAGATTTCATCTACTATTAGTAGGCTACTGAAGATATAATAAGGAGATATCATTATTTTTTTATTATTATTACTATTGTAGGAATAATATTTTATATTGCCCATTATGTTATCATCTTCATTCATTATCATTAAGGGTAAATATACGATTATTTCTGAAAAGTTCTAGCAATTTAATATCAAAGCCAACATCACATACATCTTCTAATGGCACCTTGGCAGGTAGAACCTCATTTGGATAACATATAAAAGGACTTAAAAGAGCTTCATGACCAATTTCATCTCATACTTGAACTTGATACCTATGTGGAATAATGTTTTGTCAATAAACTATCAGCCAATTACCCTCCCAACTTTTGGACAATAGCTAGTCTATAGATACAACTCAAGACATCCCTCATCACAATTTCTCAATTAGAGAAGTTCCTCCACCCATCAACTTAGATCAATTGACATAGTCCTCATCATCAAATGATTAAAACTCATTTTTTTAATTTAGATCCACAAAGCTAGGCCTATTGGACATAATTATTCTTCTCCTTGCACCCACACTTACACACAAAGAAAATATATATAGAAGATGTCAATTTTGATGGAAATGCTCTTTTTGAGTTCTACTAGAAACTAATGCATGTTCCTTTCCTCAATTGGATAGAGCTCTAATTCTAATTGCTTACATGTTTGGAGCAATAGCACAAAAGAATATTCATGAAAAACTTTTTAGTCTTCAACAACATTTAATAGTGATAGACTATCACCATAATTTTCAGCCCCATTCTAGGGTGATCTTTGACCTCTCACTTCAAGTCTAATATGGAACTATTCTCCTTAGTAAGTCTTCATGAAACATGAAGTTTAATATCTTCCTCAAGGGTTTGAAACATGACATCCGAGTAGAACTTTGCCTATTCTCCCTAGCAAGTCTTCATGAAACTATGCATATGGCACAATAGTCTAAAGAGTGAATTTTCATTAGTCAATAGAAAATGTCCAAAACATGTCCTTATTTTTTAGTCAATCTAGTAACTCATATATTTCTCAAAACACTCCATTATCTATCTACAAGGAACAAAGCACTTTCCCTCAAGTTTCCTTAATTTATTTTATTTCTCAATGCATAGTTGCCTCTCATAGATGTTGAATACTAAGTTAGTTAAGTGAAGATTTTATGTTTTTCCTACTATGAACGTTATACACTAGGGCATAATGTAAGCTTAAATTGAATAGTATGACTAGTCGTAAGAAAGAACACTCACAAGGAGTTATCACTAGTGATTGCCTTTCTTTGAAAAACTTTCATCACTCTCATATCTAATATCAAAGTATTTATAAATTTAATAATGAGGTTCTCAAATCTAATGGTGATCGAATTACAAAGCCTTTTGACTGATCACCCCATTACCCTACTCATCAATTATGGGGCAAACCATAATTTTATCTCTACTAATGTCCTCATGGACCTAGGCATTTCATTACAACCCACTCATGAATATGGAGTTATTACACTAGCATGAACTTTTGTGATGGGGTAGGGGTAGGCTGTGAAATCATTATTCAATTACATAAACATCAGGGTGCATGATGATTTTCTTTCTTTCAAATTGGAGAATATTGACTACTTCCTTAAAATGAAATATGATTGTGCACTCTTAGTAAGGCAAATTTGATTACCAAAACTTACTGATGAGTTTTATGTTGAATGACACTCATGTGGAGCTACAAGGAGATCCTCAACTATCTAAGTTGGGCACCACTCTAAAGTCCTTATTCAAAGAATCAACAAAAACCACTTATTTTCTCATTAAGTTTCATTATGTACAGACATATGACAAAAGAAAATAAGTCAAAGATCTTTCTTTGTCATATTTACTAATAACTACATTGAAATCTAAACTTCCCACACTCCTCTCTTCATTCATCTAGTCTACTACCTTGATTGGTGCATTAATTATGCTAGTATTATATTGTTACCATATTTGTCTTCTATTTCAGTCTATCCATATCATTTCACGCAAGTGTAAAAGACTCAGATTAATCACCTCATCAAAGAAATGTGTTAGAAGGTATAAAAAAACCTTTCTCAAGTCTTGTTTCCAACTCAATTATTTTGGTCAAGAAAAAAAATGGTAATAAGAGATTATACATAGATTATCATGCCTTAAATCATGCAATGATCGCTAACAAGTTTCAAACCCCAATGCTTTATGAGTTTTAATATGAGCTTCATGGTGCCACTATTTTCTCAAAATTAGATTTGCATGAAGGACTTTGATATTTACAAAACAACACCTGCATGTATAAAGGACACTATGAGTTCTTAGTCATACATATTGGCCTTTCTAATATGCCAACTACTTTTAAATCTTTATTGTTACAATATTTTTACTTCGATGTATTTTGGTATTTTTTTATGACATTTCAATGTCCAATTCTAACTATGATCCTCATGTATAACACTTATTCAAAGTTTTCTAAATAGTTCATCAATATCAATTGTACATCAATGAAAAGAAGGACAAGTTTGGTCTTTCCACCATTAATTATCTCAAGTATGTTGTCCCCTAATGGAGTTTCTATTGATTGAGACAATTGCAATTGCTCTAATATGGCCCTTACCAAAGACTCTCAAAAACTTAGTTCTTAAGGCTCACATGTTATTACTGCCAATTTGTCAAGGATTACAAGACAACTCATTGGGACATCACAACAAGGGCTTTCTCTAGATATATATGTGTATTCAACATGATCTATATTGGCCCAAAATAAAAAAGGTAATCAAAACTTATGTGGAAAATTGTCATATCTATTAGTAAAATAAATTTTATTTTTATCACCTGCAAGATTACTTCAACCCCTTCTCATTCTACAATATCTATGGAATGAAATTTCTATAGATTTTATTGAGGGACTTCATCATCAAGCAGATATAACTTAGTCTTAGTCATCGTCAATAGGTTGAGCAAGTGTGCTCACTTCTTACAACTACATCACCCATTTACCGCCAAGGAAATCACAACAATTTTTATGCATCATATCATCAAGTTACATTTGATTCTCCCTCACTATCCAATCAAATAGAGATCACATATTCCTCAGCCAATTCTAATGTAAGCTTTTTTGTTAACAAGACACTCGTTTACACAAGAGCACCACTTAACATCCACATATTGATGACCAATTTAAAGTAGTTAATCACTACTTAGAAACTTACCTTCAATATTTCATCAACAATTGATCATGCTATTGGTTTCAATGGATATCATGGGCTGAGTATTGGTATAAATGTACTTGATTTCAGATTGACCATGATTGTGGACGATTTTGAGCTGAATAAGGCTTTTAAAAGATTTTCCTATTGCGAGCAATTTTGGGCGTTGCTTGTGTTTTCTGCTTTCGCTTATTAGGTGGTACTCAATTTTCATCCCCATCAGAGAGAGGAAGACAGGCGAGGAGTAGAGATGAAGAGGTTGCAAGGGAAGGTTGCTGTTGTGACGGCGTCCACGCAGGGAATAGGCTTCGGGATCGCCGAGAGGTTTGGGCTCGAGGGTGCCGCCGTGGTCATCTCGTCCCGGAAGCAGGTCTGCTTACGTGAATTTTAAGTCGTTGTTTTTTGAGTCAGGAATGGTGATGTGAGCGGGATTCAAATGGGATTTGACCGTCGGCCGGTTTCTCAGAGCTTCTCCCGTGACTTGATTTTGCAGAAGAATGTGGACGAAGCAGTGGAGAAACTGAAGGCGAAGGGGATCGAGGTCTTGGGAATCGCCTGCCATGTAGCCAATGCTCAACAGCGGAAGAATCTAATTGAGAAAACCGTTCAGGTGAGTGGCAGGTGGCGAATGAATCATTTTCCTTAGGATTGAGTTTCTTTTCACTGGTCGCGAATTTCTGCAACCAGTGGGTATATCGGCCACGATGTGCTGATCTATGAACAATTGAGCGTTGTGATCTCTGTCGATCTTTCTCCTTTCACATCTCTTTCATTCCCCTTTCCTTTCTTACTCTTCTCCCTTCATTGCTTGTTTTGTTCTCACACTCTTCCCTTTTTCTTGAATTTTCCTTGAAAAGTTTGTTACTGGCTATGATGATTGGTTTGCCTTCATATACAATAATTCCGTATAGTTCTTACCATTTGGCTCCTTTTCCCCTCTAGCAATCACCGACATACTGAATTGGTACCAGCTGACCAATCAAATAATTTCCATGGAGTCAAAAGGTAAACTTGCTCAGATCCTTTATTCAGTCTCCCTTCTCACCAAGAGGATGGAGGAGATGTATAGTACTATCTTGCTTAAGCTTGCTCATGCAGAAGAATGTACCAGTTTTTGGAAACCAAAGGATCAAGGACAATAATTTGAAGCTGCCGAGTCTTGACATCAATAAACGTCGCCAAGGACAAAATGATTTGAGGAATTCGTATATGGATCTTCTTGTTTCTGATGGTTTCAACAGCCCTCGTAGTAGAGATTCAGGCAAGAAAATATTTCAAAATCAAAAACACTCCCCTTGAATGATAGATGTCGACAATGGCTATACACCTTGGAGAAAGAGTCATATATTGTTCTAAATGGTACATAAAGTGAATATACTTCTTTTATGGACTGATGCCTAATGATTTCAAGGCTGCTTAGCCCTCACATGTATGTAACTATATGAGCAGCTAGATTATTTCGAGAAAGATTCTTACCCCGGGGAAGATTCAACACAAGTGGGAACAACAAGAGGCTCTTAATGACACACTTGGTGACAACTAGGTCCATTTTAAAATATATCAGCTTGCCGTCTTATGATGAGCGTAAGGAAAGAAGAGAAGGAATTGTGTTTTATGTTTAATTTTTTATTATCCTGATCATATTTACAAATATAAAATGGTTTTATTTCCATTAATTGTGATGATTTGGATGAAGTTAAACAAGAAATTCCATGAAAGAGAATCGAAGATTTGCAACCTATAGTTTCCACACAAGCTACCTGTTTGGTTCTCAAACATTGATGTTGGATGGGATAATGGGGAGGAGGGCTAAAACATTGTAAATCGAGTATGGTAGTTCTCATGATTTTACGGAGAGCATGCTAGCTAATAATTTGAGTGTTTATAGGAGAAAGAGTTGTATACATGTAATTCTTGCCTGTGGGATCCAAATTGAAGTGTAAAGCTATGAACTCCAAATTAAGGATAATATCCAGGGTCTAGGAATTGAGTGAAAAAGTAACAAATTAGCCTTTGGAGAATGGTTGAACAGTTCGTTCATCTTCTTGAATCAAAACTCTTACCCTTAAAAGATAACAGCAAAACGACAACATCATAACATTGTCTTACACCATTATGAAAATGAGTCGTAGGAAAAAGGGGGCAGTGAATCATCTTGCATGCATGCCTACTGTAAACACGTTTCCTGTGCTACCAAGTTGCAGCAGATCTATCCTTTTACTGAAAGTGGAATAGGTCTACTTAGAGCTTACTTGGAGACTATCTTCATTCTGAGCCCTGTATATGTTGCTCTTAAGTCCACATATATGTAACTGAAAGGATCCCACATTTGTTCTCTTCATAGAATATTCAAATTATTTTCATTGTAATCAGAACAGTAGAGGCTTCTCTGTTGTGAAGGAGAGCAAACATATGATGTTGAAGAAGGTTTCAGGACGTTGGGGGGAATATTAAGAAAGAATTGGAAGCAACTTCAATTATTCGGAATTGGAAAGGTGTCAATAGATGGAAACTGGGAGACTGTCAATAAAAAGGGTGGATGGCTTAAGGCCTCCTGAAAAATCTAATTATGGGGAAAATATGAAGAAAGGCTTGGAAGAAAGCCCTATCATTTTGGAATAGAAGCCATCAATTGAATACTCGGGGACTGTTAATGAGCTGCATAAGTAGCCTCATTTTCCATCACGAACACTGGTTTGATATTTCTCCTAGCACATGCAGTGGCATATTTGGCTGTTCAAAGAGTCCGTATATCTCATGTACTACATGTTCTGATCAACAGTCTTCTACTTTCACCAAATACCCAAAATAAAACAAGCAATTATGATTAAAGTAGAACTTTCATCAAGCTTAATTTTCGTGTGGGTTTTTTTATATATGTTGAATTGACATCTTTCTTTCATCAAAAATAGATTTTTTCATCATTTTGGGGTCGCATACTTGTTAGCATAGCTGACATCCTGGTGTAAGATCTATAAATGTTGTTATAATGCTGTCTATTTATCTGAAATATTGCATCTGCCTAACAATTATAAACTTATCTACTGCTCGATTCTATCTCAGAAATATAAGCAAGTAGATATCGTTGTCTCAAATGCTGCTGTTAATCCAACCGTTGATAACATACTGGCTACTGAAGAATCTGTTCTTGACAAACTCTGGGAGATCAATGTTAAAGCTTCGATCTTGCTCTTAAAGGTAGCTAACTGGATTCATGCTGGAATAGAATATGACGTTCTTTCTTGGCTCATAGTTCACTTGTTCGGCAGGACGTGGCACCCTATCTCTGCAAGGGATCATCTGTGATCTTGATCTCTTCAATTGCAGGCTACTTTCCTGGTCAATCAATCTCCATGTATGGAGTCACGAAGACAGCACTTTTGGGGCTTACCAAGGTAACCTTATGTTTCTGGAAAGGAAGAATTAACTTTTGTGTTCACCTATTCTACTAGGCTTTAGAATATCTTAAGTATCCTATTAATGTCATAATGAAATTCCTAAAAACGATTACGAAGGTTTAGAGAAAGAAAGGGATAAAGAGAAACCATTAAAACCCCAGACAGCCAAAGTAGGTACGTTATAACATCTTGACTAATACAAACTAAGATATGGAGGAAAACTTTGTAGGCTATTAGGCAATCCCAGTAGGCTGAAACAAAGCGATTTGACCATATTGAAGTAGGAGATTAGGATAAACATGATGTTTAGTATTAGGAAATTAGAATAAACATTAATGCATCTTATGGTAATAAAGATCCATACATCTTATGCTTCTAAACCAAGGGTGAGTATGGAAAGAGTCAACTTTGGTATATTTCAGTCATGAACTTATGACTGATGACGTGGATGATCAAACCGTAAGAACTGTCTTCGACACAAAAACCAGACTCCTTTCAAAAAACGATAGTTTTGTAGATTGAGTGTGCGTTTTTGTTTAATCCTGAATCCATGATATAAATCACCATAACTGAGATGGTTCATAGTTTTCTGTAGCCACCACTAAATATTTGGTTGTCACAGTTATTTGCTCCGCTAATGGGGGTGGCTGATATCTTGAAAGTTGGCCTCACACCATTATTTTCTGTTGGATTGTACATGTGCTGTAGAATGGAACTAGATGCATAAAAGACTCTTTAACTAACTAGATTTCAACTAAATACGGACCTACTATCATAAACGACGTTCAAAGTCTGACTCTCACCTAAAAGAAAGGAAGTTCAAAGCCCAACTGAATCAGCTTTTTGAAGGCCTAAATACGCTTCTTGCATCAAATGTTCGTCAATCTGCTTAAACACTTCCGTCACCTTTTAGAAAGAAATCAAACTTCCTTCCCCCATCTGGGCTACAATAGTTTGCTACACTTTTTCATTTGTTTCATACTTATTTCACCTGCCATATATAAATCAGGTTGTTTTTTCCTTTCAACAGAATTGATGAATTAAAAGGTTATTGTGTTTCTTCTGTAGGCACTTGCAGCTGAATTGGGACCAGACACACGTGTCAATTGCATTGCCCCAGGATTTGTTCCTACCCATTTTGCTGACTTTTTAGTAAGAAACGACGCCATTGTAAGTCAAAGCTTCTCATCCAATTATTTAATATGTTTGAAATTCCATGCTGGATTGCATACTTCGTTATGGAACTCAGATTCTCTCATTTCCTGCTCATCTGTTTTACATGTATCCTGTGCAATATTCTTTAATCTCCAGGACTACAATGGTGATGAGGACTTACCATGACAAATATTAGTTTGACCCATTAATATTTTCTAGAAGAAGTTGATCTTCCGTGCTTTCCCATCTTTTTACGTTTGACGTTTGATGGGCTTTCATTATGCAGAGAAAATCCGTTGAAAATCAGACTTTGCTCAATAGGCTTGGTACCACAAGTGAAATAGCAGCAGCTGCAGCATTTTTGGCTTCTGATGATGCGTCTTACATCACAGGAGAGACGCTGATTGTGGCCGGAGGGATGCCTTCAAGGCTTTAAGTCTTTACTGTCCTTGAATAAAGACGGTATAGTAGTTTCTGAAGGAATTCTCGGGTTTGGATCTTCTTCATCAATAAACTTCTGTGTGCTATTATACTATTCGGGTATAATCAATGATGTGTAATCATGTACTCGCAGTAAAATGGTCTCTCAAGGATCTAATCGATTTGGGTAACCAAGCTTAGATCAAGTAATCATTCTCGTCTTCCTTTTGTATGATTTTTAGATAATTATAAGAGCCTATGAGGTCCACAAATATATTTACCTTAAGATTCCCATTTACTCTCGTAACCTTCTGCATTAAATCGTTTTTACCATCTTAGATAATTAAACCTCACTTGCTGTTTTTGGTCGGAGTTATATTTTTAAAGAACTGTTTGTTGGCAACTTAGTTCGTGATGATGCTTGCTTATCTCGTTCATTTTCCAACCTTATAATCCCATATTAAGTATGATTAAAATATATGCACCCGCGCTACTCTAGCTGGTTTGGCTCCATCCTTCAACACAGCATTAGACTAGCAAGATTTTCATTCTAGAAGCATCCCTCATCTTTATTGTCTACGCAGTGCATGTTGACGTAATCGCATATTAAATGAGGTGATAAATACTGTGGTTGATGCACATTGACATACTCATCTAAAGTGGAGCCTTTGTTCTTTGAGCATCACAAATCCCCACCCATCTTTTCACAAGTCATGTACTCTTGACTCCACCTAGCGAGTCAACTGCAAGAATAACCAAGCTACATCTGCGGACTGCGAAGCAGCATTATTACAAGCAAATATCATTTTTACACGTCCATGCAAAATTCTCACCAAAGTGCAGATATAAATGTCTTAACTTCAACCACAGTTGGGAAACCAGTCGAGTAGAAATACATCTGCACAGGCGATGGAGAACCCATCTCAGCATCTTTACAACTATACACGTGAGGTATGTATGCATGCATAATGGTGTGCCATAATGACATTATTTTGCCTTCATGATAGCAATATCTTGAATCTACACGGGCAGACACCTGTGCAAAAGCATATATATATATATATGGAGACGGCAATCCTTTTGTACAGAACTTATCCACAATGCCCCTTAGATGTCCGAGTCATGGCCCCTTGGCGCCTCTTATGTGAACACAAGCGCCCCCCCCCCAGGTGGGCATTTTTGCCTGCCCTTTGGGCTCCAGATGATTTCTTTGATGTTGAGTGATGAGACCATAGAAGGATGACTATGCAATAACAACTTCATCATCAGGGTTCTTGTCACCAAGCAACATGAGCCCTTGGATCTGAATAGGGAAGAGGCATCTTTTCCACTGAAAACCAGTTGAGATGGGTTCTGCAGGGGGGACAATCATTATCACGTCGTCCTGACGCTGGAGAGTTCCCAAAACACTTATGATGCCAGCCTCTTTAATAAACCTGCGGCAGAGAGACAAATCAGCAACCTCTGTTGAAGCATGAAATAAATATGCATCATAAAAGTTCGTCTGAACAAGCCCCAAGAACATCCGGCCCACATATTCTCGGAGAAGAGTATTACCAAGGAAGCACAAAGTTTACTAAAAGCAGATGATATTTTGTAAAATGTGTAGCGACTGGCGCAGAACTGATAGACAAGTGGGATGAAAATAATGCCATGTGAACCAAAGCAACATAGTTAATCTCCCAGCACATATTGTGAGAGACACTATTGTGGACCATTTTAATCTCCCAACCATTTGTCAGCATGTAAAATTTGCCGAAAAAGATGAAGCTATATATGCCAGCTACCAAGTTATGCTTCTATGGTTGGGAACCTATGACTGGTTACCAAAACAGCCCTCAGTTGCCCATCCTGGAAACAATCTGTAGACTCCCCTCAGCCCACACTAGAGCTTGATGAGACCCCCCCTCGATCCTTCCCCATCAAAGAAACGTCATCCACAGGAGTAGGGGAAATTGGTGAGAAATCTGATACGGTACCCTTCAAAACATATGCCCACGTAGGTAAACAGTCTAGACAGTTCTATGTGGAACATTAGGAAGAAGGGTTAAATTGTATGAATACCCCTCCTCTGTAAATAATAGGGCATCCTCGCGAGGAGAAGGTTAGAGTGGAGAGTGTGAAAGTTCTCTCGAACTAATTCCCATGTTACTGTTCTTTGCATCATCCGAGTGGAGAGGAGGGGATCGTATCAAAATCCTTATGGAAA
Source organism: Spirodela polyrhiza (assembly GCA_024713555.1). NCBI lineage: Eukaryota > Viridiplantae > Streptophyta > Magnoliopsida > Alismatales > Araceae > Spirodela > Spirodela polyrhiza. The sequence goes on from CM046541.1 coordinate 1,450,106, forward strand.
TCTAGAGAAATCAGAGTGGCCCTAAAATTCGTATACTGCACCAAGGACTAAATGACATTAAATACAAAAAATATTCCTGATGTGAAGATCTTGATTGAGCCATAATGAGCAAACAGACTTGGTCCTGCATATCTCAATCATTAAAGAACGAAACTTTTCTCTTGTAGCTCGTGGATTCCATGTTTCCACTCCATCCAGGATGGATTCCAGCCATCAAACTCCACAATGTCTGATTCCAAAGGTAGCCCAAGTAATGACTTCTATGCTATGCAGTAGAGAGAGGACCCATCCTCAGAGAGTCATTGTCCAGATAGGTTCTCTCTCCTATCACTCTCTCCAACTCTCTCCATAAAACGGGCCCTCTTTAGTTGACTTACTTCGAGTTACCCTTCATGTAAAGATTTTCAGGCCCGCTTCTTCACCCCCTCTTTCCACCGTCTTGCTGAAGGCACCACCAAGAGATAATGAAGATACAAGCCTATTCCTGAACTCCTTGCCTGTTCACCATTTGTGTGGCACGTATTAGCTTAACCACGTCAGATAAATTCTCAGACATCAAATTCTAAAATGATACGTGATGGGCTGCCACAGAGTCTTACATGCAATCATTAACGTCAAGGCCCTTTCTTCTTAATGTGGGAAAGCAAACAAATAAATATGCACAAATACTTGCAAGATATCAATGCCTTCCGACTTCCTGGTTCATGTAAATTAAATATGCCGATAACTGTAGAGCATGGATATTGGCCAGGAGCACATTTTTCAAATGGCCAGTAAAAAGCCCCAAAATTGTTAGCCATTCGCTCTACCTAGAAATCCAAGAAATTGCAGGACTGCATTCAGTCTTCCTTTTCTTTTTATGGCTGAATTCGGAATACGTTTAAGCATAAAAACTAGTCAATATGATCTGCCAGTTCCATAGGCACCCCCATGCAATGCCAGCACCTTATGTATATACTTCCCTTCGAATATGTAGCAGCATTCCTATGATGATATGATAAAAGCCAGTATCTGATAAATGGATGACGAAGAAGGTGATACAGCATTAATAATTTCCCTTCCTCAATGTGCATTAATAATAAAATCTACCAAAGGAGACACTAACCAACATCAAACCTCATCCCGGGAATACAAAAGGAAAAATAGCCAGAGAAAATATAATCGATATTTACTTTCTATTTTTCTTTTATCGGCAACTTACCCTTCTTCAATTCGCATTATCCGGCCATCATAGGAAAGATTATGATCTTCCAGCCAGTTTAAAGCTTCAGATGATATCTCTTTCTTCTCCTCTGTTATGTCTACCTTAGCTGTAGGCTTTACAAAAGAAATGACTTTTGCGCCATGTCCTGCTCGGACCAGAGCTCTTGCACCACCCTGGTTGTCCGATATGTAGAAATCTGCCACATGCCTCTGACAATCAAGAGAATCAGTCCACAAAGGCAGACAAAAGTTTCCCATTAACATATAATTTCAAACTAGATGTAATAAAGTGTAAAGACTCTCCAATAGAACAATGGTGAGGAAATAAGAACGAATATAATTCATATGATGATTTTAAAAAGTTTAGTACCTCAGATTTATACCCATTGGCTAATAAAGTTCTCTCTGACTCCCCAGTATAATAGAAAGGGCAAGACTATATCCTATGTTCAAACCAGTGGCCTCTTTAACATCCCAAGCCATTATTGTTGTTCTCAAGCGTGAAACAGAAACGAATCCCCAATCTCTCTCCCAGCCTCTTTTGACGTCTGCACTCCTATCATGATTGAGAAGCCTTCCCCACCGTTGATTTCCTCTTTCTCACCTTCTTCCCAATTCCAAGATCCACCTCTACTGGCTGCAGGTAGCGACCATAGCATTATCTGGGAGTCCTCAATACTAAAAAATGCTGGTGATGTGGTCATCAACGCTCTTCTTGACCAGCATCGTTAAACAGGTAGACCAGTAAGAATTCAGTTCGATGACTGCTGTCTCCAAAGATGGTTATTATCCTTTTGGTCATGATGGAGATCTTACTCTCTTAAAGGATTGAGATGGGATAGAATCGGGTGAGCTCTGTGGCACACATTGTAGCTGAGAGAAATCATTCAGACGTCTCTCAAATTAAGATAGTCTGTGGATACAGGAAGGACGTCTTTCCAACGTCTCTATCTCTACAGTCCATTAGAAACACTAGTCATTGCAACCATCCCTGTCATTGTTTGAGCTCAACTAAACCAAGTCTCTCCCTTCTCTGTTTTCTATTCTCTCCAAGCCCTTGTTGTCGTCCTCACTTTATCTCAAATGGTTTCCATAAAGAAGAAAACGCTTGTTGGGTCCTTCTTTAGTTAACCAGTCTTACTCTGTCTTCCTCTCAAGGCCAAGGCACTGCCTTCAGCCTGTTCTCTTCTAAAGATGAGGGCAGTTATCTGCCTCCCTTTTCCCCTTCCAAGCTGTTTTCTTCCGTGCTCAAGCTCAGAAGATGAAGGCGGTTGTCTCTCTTTTGGGTTCCTGACATCTTCAGTCGAAGCAGAGAAGCATGCCAGCCAGGTTTGCTATTTTCCAACCCCACAGCGACGATCGATTGAAGCTCCCCGGGGTTGAGAGATTACAGAGACCGAACCAGGATTTATGCTTCAGGGCTAGGTTTACCAAGATGCCATGGTTCCGCTGGTCCTTGCTTGGTCAAGAAGAATTTTAATGGTTATGGCAGCTACATTTCTCAATTTTTCTCTAAAAAGCTCATAGAAAAGAAACATGCTGTTCACGAGTAACGAATGAAATGAAAATTTTCTGGGCACACCATTCATAATCCATATCGACATACAAAAAGGTGATATAAAAGAATTCTATGATGTCAATTCTCCTGTAGTAGGTTAGAAGTACTTAAATTGGTCTGGGTCTTTTAGGTGACCAAGGGTGTTGGTACACCTGAGCAACAAGGCAAGACGGTTAGATGACGCCTTTTATACCGATATTAAAAGTAATTTAAACGGCATAATACATATAAATAAACAAGAAAAAATATGTATAAAGCATGGTAAAATCATGTAACAAAATGTTTTACCTAAATGAGTTAAATAAACAATAAGATTACAAAATTATTAAGAATATAGTATTAAACTACGATGAAAATATTCATCAATAATTCAAACATTAGTTAATTAATTATTACATTTATGAAAAAAATCTTTCACAGGATAAATATGGATCACAAGTATGGGTTCAAAGAGCCACCCCACAATGAAAGACATCGAAATTTTTTCATAATGCAAGATGAGTCTGTGGGCATACTTGAAGCCATTTTCCAAGAAAATAAGAAGAAGCTTGAGGGAAAAAAAAAAGAGCTTCAGGTGCTTCCTATGATAAACTTCTTAAGATTAAGAGAAATTAGTCTCCTGGAGGAGCAAAGAAGTATCTTACCTCTGCATACCGCAGTCCCCAAGTCAAGCGCTTATGATGAGGATTAGCAGGCTTTCCCCTCCATCCTCTGTATTCATGAAGCTCGGTGCGCACATATACACACCTAGACACCCCTCGGTAGGATGTCTCGAGGGGGATGCTGCCGCAAGTAACAACCTGCATCAGAGATTCCACCCAACATTTACAAAAATGGAAAAAAAAAAGGTCAAAAGCTTTGGGGCCACCATGGAAGAAAAAGATTCACAGTGTAAGCCCTGTTAATTCCCTACTTTCTAATCATAGATAGCTGTTGTCAGTGAAATATCTTCTCTTGAGCATGTTCATCTTTTTCTACTGTGAATAAAAGATGATGTGAATGTCTAGAACGGGCTTTCTTTTTATTTTAATTTAAACTGGGTTGACTTTAATTCTTTGGAGGACCTGAATCGTGTGAAGAAGAAGTCAAAGGTATTCACGGGTTGGGGGAGAGTGAGGGGGAGGGATGAAGAAGATCGAGATCATCTCACCCCAGTAACCTTGACAAATTCGCCAGCTTTGGCATGGTGGAGATTGGTGTCCGGAAATCCCCTCAGGTAGGCCTCCAAATCCTGCTTCCGGCGAGTTGACTTCCACCAGGTCAGCAACCCGAGGGGCACCAGCAGCGCCCCCACCGCCGCCAGAACCACCACGCTGTTCACCGCCACCAGCATGAACACCCCCATCGCCGCCCCCATGGAGAACACCACCGCGCACCCCCACATCGCCACCTTGGAGATCCTGAAGCCGTACCAGTCCTCCTTCCCCAGCACAGTCACCGCCGGGCCGTACCCGCCGGATTTCTTCTTGGGCCTCGGCGTCTGGTCCCCCTCCGACTGGGCGCCCTGCCCGCCGGACCACCGCCCGGAGGCGCCGCCGGTGATGAGGCCGGTGGTGGCGAGGTTCACCGCCAGGGGGCCGGAGGAGGTCCTCCTGGGGACCTGCGGGCCGGAGGACTGGCCGGAGCGCGGCGATGAGGATCGCCCGGAAGCCCCCTTGGCGCCGGCGCCGGCGGCGGGGATGTCGAACATCTTGCCGAGCTCGCCGGACTTCTTGATGTCGCCGCCGGTGTACGGCACGGCACGGGAACCCACCGGAGACGCCCTGTCCTTGGGCTGCTCCGGCTGCCCCGACACCACCATCCCGCTACTGAGCTGGTGGTGGCTCCGGCTGGGGCCCCTCATTCTCCCAACCCGACTCGGCCCTCCAAAATCCTGCTGGAGAAGAAGAAGAAGAAGAAGAAGAAGAAGAAGAAGAAGAACGAGAGCGAGAGTCGGGGTAGAAGCTCAAATCTTTGGATGCATTCCGCAGGTAAACGGAGAGAACTCCCCTCAGCAAGTGGAGGGAGAGCTGTAGAGGAAGGCGATGAGATTCTCCGATGATAATTATAATCCAAACTATTTTATCAGAGGGAGGAGTGTCGGCGAGACTGTTCGCGGGGTGAAGTGACGTGAAGAAGCCACTGGCAGAGAAGGCGGACCACCTGGCTTGCGGGTTGCGGCTGGATGACGAGGGGGCTTCTGAGCGGGACTGCCCACCTGTTCCAAAGGACCCCCCCGACCAACCTCACCCTCCACCTCCTCCTCCTCACCGCCAGCCTGCCACCGGCCCCCAGATCTGTCCCCCCGTCCATCTCTCCGATTCTTCCACCCACCCAAATAAGAATGAGCTTCCCAATCTCCAGAGATCAAGAATCTCTTTCTAAAAAAATAAATTGTGGGTAGAAAAATACTAATTTCATACGATTTGTTTGAACCCAATGTCGGAGATATCATCAGCTCATGTAGTTGAGGGAGATATAATTCTTACCTCCCAGATAATCTCCCCCCCACCCAAACTCAGAACTCCAGAGGCAGAAGTTTCTTTGTCAAATCGGTTTTTTTATGAAAGTAATATTGCCGTCGAAAAGATAAATTGTGGGTAAAATAGTGATTTTACTTCGCACGATTTTCTCAGATTTGTATGAACCCAATGTTGGAAATATTATCTCAGATAGTTGAGGGGAGAGATGAGGGCATTTCATGATTTTTGTACGACAGTAATGCCTCAAAAGCACTATTTTTCGATGAAATATTCTTCTCGACGGTTAGGAAATTGTGACTCTTTATTGCAGGAGCTGGTGCTTACGCTAGAATTGAAAAAAAATATATTGCTACGAGGAGAAATAAGAAATTGTAGCCCAGCTATTTTTCATCAAGTGAAAATTCGGGCGCGTTGGTAAAATGCTCTTCCTTTTAAAGCAGCGGATTTCTTCAAAGATTTTGGTAAAACCCCATTTTTAAAGTCTAGGAAATTATATTCTTACTCTCTCTCTCTCTCTCTCTCTCTCTCAAGACAAGGCCTTACTTGCTGTGAAAAACTCAGATAAATCAACGGCCTAAGATATATCGAATAAAGAAAGTCATAATTTTTCTTATGCTAATCTCAACATCTGCATGTTCCAAATGTGGGTTCGAATACTTGTAATTTCGCTAGGACAAAAGTTCAACTTTCGACCCATATTTGCGGTGAAATCCGACCATTTGTTGCTTTTTCTATATATTCATCTTTTAAATGAAAGAAACCTGCGGTGAAATCCGAGCCGTCTGCTACTGCAGAGATACGCGCTCTCTGGGAGTTGTGAGGGAAGAGGGCACTGCAGAGGCAACGATGGTCGTGAGGGCAGCGAGGGCGATCGTAAACAACCCGAAGAAGGTGGCGGAACTCGTCGACCTGGCCAACCTCTCGGGCCCCCTCCGGGAGTTCATGGGCCAGTCACAGGTCTCCCGCCTGGGATGCTTCGTCCGGGTCTGGTCGTATATCAAGGAAAAAGGCCTCCAGGTATGTGGGATTCGTCGCGAACTCTATGCGCTCGATTGGTGGAGAGAGAAGCGGAACGGAGGGAGAATTCAAGATGCATGCGGTGGGCGCGTGGTTCGGGCTGGGATTAATTATAAGAACGATTACCTGCGAATAATACCGAATTATATATGCTACATCAGGGTTCGGGGGTTCTCAAATAAGCAGTATCTTTGGCGTTTGATCTATTGTGGGTGGCTTGCCCATTGATTGTAGGCATTGCTTGAATGATCAAAGTGGGTTTGATTGTGTGACATTATTTTCTCCGATATGCTTTCTCGACCTCTTTCCTTGAAGACTGTCACTCGCCTGTGAGGAATGCTACCTGCCGCTTGATTGCAGTTGACACCAGCGCACATCATATTGTTCATTCATCGATTTTTTTTACTCAAAGCAGAAAGGAGTGCTGCAAGACAATGCTAGGCTGCTGTAATGATCCAGGACGCCGGGCTAAGACCTCTAAATCTCCACCAGATTTTGTTTAATTACTTGGAGAAGGGTCTCATTGTCCTTCCTCTCATCGTTTCCACAACCTCTCATATAAGTACTCACCTTCTTGATGACAGCCCTCTTCCCATGTGGCTCCACTCTGCAAATCATCCTGACGGCCCATCTTCCCAAGCCTCGGTTATCTGCCTCATTTTTTTTTCTTTCTCACACTAGAGCTCCAATCATTCCTTCCCATCTTTCATCTTTCTCTTGGTCAGTATGGCACACTTAGTCGGACTAAGTGGGTGGGACAAGGCAAGTAATGGGGATCTTCTGGGTATCTTCTTCCATCAAGTTTCCTTTCTTATTTGTCATGCTGTGTAATGACGACTTTTGTGTTGATGGGTCAGCTCTGTCTCGTTCACTTCATTTTTTAAAAATAATAATGGAGAATTGGGGGGCTCAGTTTTAAGTCGGATGTAAGTTGATCGTGCTGAACCTTTTAAATACTTTTAGTCGATGATATTTTCCCCTAATATTTCCTTCGATATTTATGTTATTTGCCTTAAGTGAGCCTGCAAATGAATCAAATAGCTGTTATTGGAGGTGCTGATTGTAGAATGTCTTGTATCATTGCCTCTTTCACTATAATATTTGATTTTTGTTTTATTGGCATGACTCCTAACATTATGGGATTTAATTCTCTTGCAGGATCCCAGTAACAAAAATATTGTTAATTGTGATGATAAGTTGAAGGGAATATTGTTGGGTAAGCCCCAACTTGAGCTCGCTGAACTTCCAATGCTCATAAGGTTGCATTTTCCCAAGGCCACAAAGAGATGTTAGTAAACTTGTATCGGATCTAGTTTTTCCATGGGAAGCAATTTGCGGTGATTTTTTTCAAGTATTCATTTATGAGAATGCTTATGTGATTTATAGTGAAGAAACTTTCTTGATGTCGTTTTCTTTTTTGTTCAGCAAATTGCTTTGCTGGTTGATGTGCACAGTGCTGGTTAGGTAATTAGGGTAATTTTTACCAATTTACTGCCACGAGTGAGTTTTTCCTGATATCCTGACGACTTCTATGGAAATTTTGAACTGTTCAGAACTGTTCAGGAAATTTCAAGCACAACATCACTATTGATTGTTTTTAGAACATCAAATGGGATGCCAACAGATTGGGATACCCCGCAAGCCCAGAAGCCCAGAGTGAAAAATGTGACCCTCCCAGTCTGGTTTACCAGCGGGGTTAATGTGGGATTTGCTGCTGGGTTCACAGGGCTCACCCCTTCACTCCCTCCCCATCTCCCCCACCAGCGTATAAGGAGGTGTGATCACTTTTTCATTTTGACTAAAAACGAGGTAAAGAAATGAATTTTCTGATTTGAGAATCCACATCAAACATCAATTCTTTTTTAAGGCGATGGATATCATTCTGTGAATCCAATGCATCCAAATCAAGGTTGTGTCTCTTGCGCAAACTAGCAAAATGAAACAAAGGGTTACCGGCAGTGAGGATTATTAGCGCTAAATTTGAGCAAGCATCATCTGAATGTTTTTCTTATCGGTAGAATTCAATTGTTTTTGAATTGTTCGAAAAGTTCACATTTATATAAATTTCATGTCCATCTGATAATAGTTTTTATCTTCGGGAAGGAACACTCATTGATCTCAGACGATTTTGATGAGTAGTTAGTTAGTGGGGGCCACCGCTATCACAAAATCAGGCTCTCCATGTTCCATCAGCACACCTACTGAGACATCAGAGCAGCTCATCTGGTAATGTGGTCAGCCATCCAGCCCATATAAAATCGGCCTTTCCTCTTTCAACGGCTTGATTTGGCAGCTGGCCTCTTCTTCCACAGCTTTATGAGGTCAGAGGTCAACATAGAAGGAAGGAACACCACCAAACAACTAGGCCTTTGAAAGAAGAAATCCAATAAAATGCCGCAAAGAAGGTGAGGGATATCAACAGGCATTATCCCCAAAGAGGAGGGAGGTCACATAAACTTCACCAGGCTGGAAGGGTGTGTAAGCTACTGTCTGATGAATGCCACGCAAGCAAAGTAGATAGCCCTTACTCTCCTAGCAGTGAGCATTGGTAGCAAGAAAGGAGTTTGGAAAGAAGCACAATTTTGCTATTGTGAACTTTGGAATTTAGAGCAGTCCACGTGGGTTAGGAGGCTCTTGGGTGCGCGCTCTATCATCTTCCATCAACCCAGCTTAGGCCACCATTATCAGGTTATTGATGAACCATCAGATGGTAAGTCAGATTCTATTCATAGATTGCCCTGAACTCTTAGTGGACAATATGCTCAAGGTTTTACCATGTGAACCCCTATGTCCAGTGGCCAATTGACTCCAGAAAACTCTTGACACATTGATAGTTGGATATCTGTGTTACGAAATTTGCTTGTGAACCACAAGTTTATACATCTCTTGAATCAAGATGAGCACCAATCAAATGATGTTGGATGTGTAATCAGCTCTATAAAGATCATATTATACTGTCATTAGGGAATATTTCTTATGACCACTTAAGAGCAAGTCAGATTTTAAATCTCAAGTCATACTCTCTCTCTCTCTCTCTCTCTCTCTCTCTCTCTCTCTTACTCACTCAACCACTCACTATTGTGGCATCACATGATTTCTGCTTTTGTCTCTCCTATATCATTAAATGATAGGTATTTTCCCTCTGTGATTATCTCATCATTGCCTCTAGTGACAACATATATTTTTGGCTGTTTGATGCTTGCCAACATTGACTATGAGTTGGTAATCTCTCCAAAGATTCGATTGACTATTGGTCAATTTTTGGAAATATTCATTGAGCCTCACTTTCTCGTGAACAAGCACGTGTCTATCCCCCTCTTTCCTTTTCCATGAATTTTGAGGATAAAATTAGCTATGTTTATGGAAATAAAATACAACCTCTAACACGTTCTTTCGTTCATTTCCCTAATTTCGTGACCAATATTTTAGGTTGATGTTATAAAACTTTACATACTTCATTGTTGGATCCCCATGGGCTTACTTTCTTCCAAATCTTATTATTGTTGATGCTAATTTCAAAACTTTTCTTAAAAATAGTATCCTTATTAATCTTCGAAGGACCTTTTAATATTGGATTACTTTCATATTTTAGGAGAGAGAGAGAGAGAGAGAGAGAGAGAGAGAGAGAGGTGTTGATACTTAGATAACTAGTTGGATGGATCAAGAGGGGAGGATAAGTTGATATCTAGTTTTTGTTTGAATTAAGTATGATATTTTTTAATTTTCTTTTATATAGTAATGTTAAATATATATATTAAATTAGTATCTAAATACAAAATAATCAGGAACATTTAGTGGACATGATTTTAGAGGGGTTCAATCAAATTCTTTTAGCTCACATCCACTTTTGAGGAATCCATCTTACTTTCAAAATCTTACCATTGTAAGACACTTAATTTTGTTCAGACTGAGAATTCTTTATATCATGAAGTTCTGTGAACTTGTGATAACTCCTTATAATCTTAGAAACCAACAATCTTGGATCTATTTCATTGTAGACACATTGCGTGTATCTCAATGATCTAGATAGTTATGTGCTTCAACGTTTCAGATACTTACATTGCTGGCAAATCACAAGTGTCTTATTATTCTAAGTAACTATGTTGTTGGCACACCATAGACGCCTAAATGTTCTAAATTGTGATGTTGCCGGCACACCACATGTGCCATAATAATTTCACTTATCACTAATAAGGATAACAATCTATAAACTTTGTCAAAATTATTGCTACCTTCAATTGATGTTAATACTGTCATACATTGTTGAAGGACCTGAATAAAGTTTGGCTGAGGTAAATCCCACTTATCCCTTGGGATTTATTTTCATGTGCATAATTTTGTTGATTTTTTCTGAACTTTGCCTGTGAGTTTTTGAAACATTGGGAGGGAGAGAAGAGAAGGACCTTAAGCATCCAGGGGTGTCTATAATGTTAATTTGAATCTAGTTCAGGTGAATCTTTCTTCTCAAATTTACCCTTGATTAAACAAGATATCTAATTTGGTGAGGCTGAGGGAAGATGAGATCATAGTTAAGCTACCCCCGTCTTATATCTTTGGGCTTGTTGGGCCAAAACAAGTGACCAATGATCTTAAAACCATCACACCTTACACTTGTGTTTTGATCTCCCGAAATTCACACTAATTTTATGAAATTGATATTAATTCAATTTATTAATGTTTTTCCATGCAATTTGTTGCATTTGTCTCTTTATCAGGAGAGCTTTAAAGATTGATCATATGCCTAGACTGATGAGGCCATTTGGTGTTGAAAATTAAAAGAATAAAATTAGATAGTTTAACTTTTCCGTTGGTCTATAATTAGATAGTTTAACTTTTATGTCCTTGCCTCACATCAAATGATAAGATTATCATCGCAGATCATTACGTAAATTATTATGTAACATGTAAGATTACTAAAATTCCCTTCTAGACAAATATAGCCTTCATTGAAACTCTTTAAACTTGCTAAGCTTTCAATATTCTTTAACCAAATTAAGGTAATATAAATATTTTATGCCATCAATTTCATGATTTCGAATTGAAGTGAGTTTACCTAAATTCCTATATAAATGATGAAAACATTATTGATTTAATTGTTCACTAAATTGGAGAGAGGTTACATAATCTTAATGAACTACTAAATGAAAAATATTTTAGTACTTCATCAACACATTGACATTAGTCAATGTGTCCTTCACGAACCCGATACTGACAATTCTGAGAATGCTGGCTTAGTTCCACTGGTTTCTTATGGTGCTTTTCTACAATAGTGATGTCTTAAAATCCCATCCAATTCCTAATAAAAATGACGTAGATGTATTTAAAATGTATGAAATAATACGTCATAAATCAGAATATAATTATAATATATGTGTAACTTTTAATTTTAAGAAAAAGTTTTTGCCAAGGTTAGTACGGAACGTGGGCTTAATGCATCGTTTGCATACGAAGTGAAGTGTGGTCCTAAACAGCACACAACGAGGCTGTTAATTTCATTTTCCACGGAAGTTTCTTCTCCACAAACGACGAGCGAATTTAAAGCCGCCGCCTGGTCGGGGAGGGACGTGGGTGTCTTCATCCGGTAGAGAGAGAGAGAGAGAGAGAGAGAGAGAGAGAGAGAGAGAGAGAGAGAGAGAGAGATGGGGGTGTAAGTAGAAGGGACCGGGGATCGGTTTGGATGAGGCCGTCAATTGACCGGCGTTGACCGGCGCCGCATGCTTCTGACACTTTTTTTTAGTGAATTAATTTTATAACATTAGTTCGAATAGATAAAAGTTGGTTTCCGTGATAAAATATCACGGAAAGGTGGTACGAAAAAGGGTCGACCTCGAATCCGCCGCAAAAATCTCACGCACCGGTAGAAATAGAGTTGAAGTTGCTTCCTAGATTGTATTAGGAAGTTTTGCCTACTTTTCCACCGCTGAACCCAGCTTCCCACCACCCGTTTCAACGCCGGGACGAGATTCGTCCAGCGCCCACCGCCGCCGCCGGGGACCTGACTTGGCCGGATCTCCACCATGACCTCTGGGGGAGCTGCTTCTGGCCGTCTCTCATGACAGCGATGGAGTCGAATCCCAGTGCATACACTCGCTCAGCCGCTGTGGGGAGTTTTTTATTGTCCACAGGAACTGCTCTCAGATGAAGAGTTGTGGAGGGAGGGGAGGACTGGGTATGAAGGAAAAGTTGTGGGCGGGCAGGGAGGAGGGAGGTCGCCTGCTTTTCGAACCAACTGGTCACGGGGAGCACTTGAAATCGATCCACTGCAACTCACTCCCGCCATCTCTCCATCGCCGCTACCTTCATCTCTCTCTCTCTCTCTCTCTCTCTCTCCCCTTCCTTCACTTGCGCGAGGAGGAGAGTCTTAAAAGATGACTGGAGGGGCGTAGGAAAGGAGAAGACTCTGGTTCGCACCGGTGAGTCAGGTAGATTCTACCTGCTGGGAAGAACGAGGAGAGGAAATTAAGAATAGAGGGAGGAAGGGAGAGACTCAGGGAGATCAAGATGAAGAACAAGATCCGGTTCGTCGCTCTGTCGCTTGAAGATCTCCTCTACCTTCTTTCCCTCCTAGCGCCGTCCTTGCTCCATTCGGCAGCCACTTCGTCCACCGCTGGCGTGCCGGTTTGATCCGCTGGCAGTGAAGTTAGGGTTTTGGGCGTATCCAGGTCTTCTTCTTTTCTTCTGTTGTTTCCTCTCTCCCACTTCTAGATCACGCTGGGTTCTTGGGTTAGACTCTCTCAACCAGGTCTGCTTTCCCTTCCCCACAAAGCCCTCAAAAGGGTAATTCCTGCAAGATGCCTCTCTCTTTCCTCCGTAGCTTCCTGCTTGGTCGGAAGAACAAGAGAGACCGTAAACCGCAGTCTCCGCCAACCCTTTCATTCCCTTCTTTCTCCTCTCACTCCTCCTTGCCCACGAAGGATGCGTTCCTGGCTCTGGAGATGACGGGGAGCAGGGGGGAGAGAATGGAGTCGTGGTCGATGCTGCTGGAATCCGGGGCGGCGGAAGGGGGCGGAGCTGCGGCGGCGGAGGGCTGGAAGGCTGATTTGTCGCAGCTCTTCATTGGGAACATGTTCGCCGCTGGATCGCGAAGCAGGATCTACCGGGGGATCTACAAGGATAGGGCAGTGGCGGTGAAGATGGTTAAGGTTCCGGACCTGGAGGACGAGGAGACCCGGGTTCTCCTGGAGAAGCAATTCACTTGCGAGGTCTCCTTGCTATCCCGCCTCTACCACCCCAACATAGTGCAGGTAAGTCCAGCGGAGAATTCCTCTCTCTCCCCTCCTCTCTCTCTCTCTCTTTATCTCTCTCTCTCTCTTTATCCTCTCTCTCTCTCTATCCTCTCTCTTTCTCTCCCCTCTCTTTCTCCTCTATCTCTCTCTCTCTATCCTCTCTCTATCCTCTCTCTCTCTCTCTCTCTCTCTACCTTCCTCTGCCATCATCGTATCGTTGCGAAGTGTAACAATCCCGGGTCGGCTCGCATTATCTGCAGTTCATCTCCGCCTGCAGCAAGCCCCCGGTCTACTGCATCATCACCGAGTACATGCCGCAGGGCACTCTGAGGATGTTCCTCCACAAGAAGGAGCCCTACTCGCTTTCAACCGGGACCATTCTGAGGCTGGCGCTGGACATATCGCGGGGAATGAAGTACCTCCACTCGCAGGGGGTCATCCACCGAGACCTCAAGTCCGATAACTTGCTCCTCGACAGCAACCTGAGAGTCAAAGTCGCTGACTTTGGCACCTCCTGCATGGCGGAGACCACGCAGAACGGAACTCCCAGAGGCGGCGGCTGCATGGGGACGTACCGCTGGATGGCCCCGGAGATGATCAAGAACAAGGCTTGCACCAGGAAGGTCGACGTCTACAGTTTCGGAATGGTGCTCTGGGAGTTGACCACCGCTCTGGTTCCTTTCCAGGAGTTGACCCCAGTTCAAGCCGCGTATGCCGCTTGTGAAAAGGTTACTACTACACTGATTTGGACTCCCATCTTCATTGAATCTGATCCTGATCAAAGTCCGCCGCAAAAATTTTAAACGATCCAGTGCTGCACCGTTCCTTTTGTCTTTATACATTGCTCTATCAATATTGCGCATTAGTTCAATTCTTCATCTATTTTAAATTTAAATCTAAATTAATCTAGTTGGCCATAATATTATATCCGATATTCATTCCTCTTTGCTTTCATTCACCTGTGTTGATTCTCACGTTCTTCTTGAGTTCTATCTAATGCCCTTCCTACGTTTCTATGAAACATGAATTCATAGAGTTTTGTCCAATCAAAAATCCATGCGTTTCTTTTTATGTTATATTTTGATCATTCAGACAACTTGCTCAAAATTTCGTTTGCTTTTTATTTTAATTAATTTTATTTCATGAGAATTTAAGCATATCTCAACTAATAGGGTTGGAATGCTGTGCAACAAATAATTCATTATTTTTCTATTTTAATGTAGACATGCATTCGAATTTTTTGCAGTAGAATTCCTACGTTTGTCAACAAAGCATTATTATTAATTTTTCTACAAAAAAAGTCATTGGTGGAGCGTTTCTCATTTTCCATGCCACTTTAAATTTACTTTAATTGTCTTTCTCTGTGACATGAGAATTTAAGAAAAAAAGGTAAAAATTATTTTTAATTGTCCAAACCATGCCATTTTTTCCCCCAACAAGTAGATAAGAGTTTGACATCTAGCAAATTTTCTTGATGCATTTAACCAAAAATAACTGGTCAAACAAGCTGTGGTTTATATAGCCCGTTTGTCGAGCTGAATAAATAATGCCGTTTTCTATGTTAGCTAATACATGGAGTTTGATGATTGTGGTGTTAATATGAAGCATAGACTTTACAGAGCTTGATCTGCATAGAGAGCATGTTCAGTTTAGGCTATTTATCTTTTTATGTTGAATTATAAAGAGGTTTCAAACTTTCATGGTTTTTTTTATTCAAATAATTGCTCAGTTCTGAATGAAAATCTAGGAAATCTTTAGGAAGCCAACATCTTTTAATTGGGTAGACAAATATATGAACTGTTTTTATATTATGACCGTATGTTTGCTTTATTGTGATAGTTTATTTTTAATTGAAATTTATTGAAGCCCACTATCTACTTGATGGAGTTCATTTATCTTGCTGACACTTTTGTTCATCCTTACCATCTAAACAAAAAAATAAAATAAAATTGGCTTCTCCTGGTCTCGCAGAATCTCCGACCGCCGTTGTCGGAGAACTGCGCCCCCGTCCTCAACGAGCTGATAAAGCGCTGCTGGTCAGCCAATCCGGCCAAGCGGCCGGATTTTGATCACATTGTGGCGGCGTTGGAGAGATACGACCAGTGTCTGCGAGAGGGCGCGCCACTCTGCCCTTCCGGTGCGGAGCTCGCGGGCCGAGTCTCGCTCAGGAGGAGCTTCAAGGGCTGCATCGCCGCCTGCTCGTTTGTCCCCGTTCAAGCTTAAAGGAGGGGGAGAGGAAGAAGAAGGGCAACTCCATGGCATCGATGCTTGAAACTTTCCAAGTGCAAGGCTTTGGCCGTCCTTCTGTGAGCTCGGAAAATGGGTTTTTCGAGAGCTTAACGCACAGATTTCCCTCGACAGCGCCGTACTTTTTGCCCTCAGAAAGCATACAACTGAGGTCGCCGCGAGGTTGACATTTTCATCCGTTGACGAATTTGTGGGGAGCAGGCGCCCGGTCAATGAATGAGTATCTTGCAGCATCCCATACGCAATCTCACGCAGAGGTAGGTGAGAGCGCGGCCATGGAGCTCTGAACAACAAGGCCGCCTCTTTCAAAGGAAGGGAACAGATGTCCCAGAACGAGGTCCACTATACACGGAAGCAAAAGCTCAGATAGAACAGATTAGAACCAATCAATTCCGATGGGGGGTGATGTCTAAAAAATAGCATCGTCAAATCCATGAGGAGGGAGGGAGCTCCCGATAGGGTTTCAGAAGGAAAGGCCTTCCTCTGGCATCTCCCAGTTGTCATCCGCATCCTCCGCCGCCTTCTTGGAGCCCTCTGACTTTGATGAGGTCGGCGCAAAACTAGTCCTCGGGCCGGATCGTCTGGGAATGGAAAAACCCATGCAAGGATCAAGTTAATTGATGGCCTTCAATTTTTTCGGGGGATAATTTTTTGTGTGATTAAGCAGCAAAACAATAAATTAACGCATCTCAAAAAACCCAATAAAGCCCCTAAGTTCATGCACAAGAACACTGCCAAACAAAAAAAAAGAAAAAAAAAAGAAAAAAAAAGAAAGAAGCTAGGGTTCAAAACACAGACTCAAAGTTGTGCGCTAGATATGATGGAACAGCCTGCTTCCAATAACTAGGATCAAGCTCTGCAAGATTAACAAGGATTCTAAGCAAATTATCAAATATGTGTTCAAATGGAGAGTCCGCAGAGGGGACTCATTATCAATGGCGCCACTGGGATAGGGAAATTTCCATTAAGATCGCGCCAAGAGGAACTAATAGCTGGTTCCATTAAGATAGGAGGAAAGGCGATTAACAATACAATTTTCGCAATGGCTTCAAGTAATTCATTAACACCAGGCTCTGAAAAGACGTTAGCAGAGGAGGAAAGTCAGAATTGAATCCATCAATAAGGGAGGGAAGGTGACCAAAGAAGGAGAGAAAACTTTCAATGGGTACAAAGAATTCTTCAATGCAAAACTTCAAAAAGAAACCCGAATGCCAGATATGAATGAATGGGTCGACACCGCATCAAAGGACTAACATCAAATGAATTATTTCTGTCACAAGAAGCTTCATAGGGGGCAACATTTTTTGCCACAGGTCTACGTTCATGGCATCTCCTTTTTTATTTTTTATTTTTTATTTTGGCATGTTCCTTGGGTCCGTATTCAGTTTTTGAAAACTACGATGTAAACCTCTTCTCTTCAGGGCGTTATGCAATCTTCAACATTGGCATATCAATCCATTTCTTTTTTCCTTTCAGCTGCCAGAAAAGCGTCAAGGGTATAGATCAATGAAGAGGTAGATACGCCATATTCAGTATAGATCATAGCAAATCATCAGTCCAAGATGGACTCCCCTTGGCCTTCTACCTACAGTTATTAAAAAGTGACTTGCAAAGACCTAATAGAGGGAGTGGGACAATTTGTTTACAGGCCACATTCATTAAAGAATTCCAACTCATTAACTGGCGATTAAAAATTCTTCTGAGAAAGGAGTAAATTGGAGGCCTTCAGGCATCCCTTTTTTTTATGGGAACCACACATAAGGTTATGAACCAGGTATTATAATGCCTATGTAAGGACAGTTTATTCATTCATATAAATGAGATAATAGTGATTTCATTTTTAAGGATAACTAGTTTGATAGAAGGAAATCAAGCCTTTAATCATTTTTTATTATAGTAGAGTAACCCAATTTTGTACAAAAAAAAGGAAGAATGAAGAGGAAGGCCAGGCAAGGGGAATACAGTTAGGCAAAACAGAGTTTTATACTTGAACAGGAGGAATACAGGGGCGGCAGCATCTCTTAGACTGTTTGATTACGCAGATAGTCCGCAAATCAACTTTGATAAACCATAAGCGAGTGGGATTTTCCAAGGTGGAGATGTACAGCTTTTAGCTTTGAGATGATTGATTCTGGCTAGGGATAGCTTTTCCAGCTACTCCAGAAGTTCAGTTCTACTATCCACAGATAAGGGTGAAATTATCTCTCAAATTGTGGACAGCCGGTTCGTCCACAGATAATCTTTCATTCACATGAAATTTCTCAGTGGAGGAGTGGGCGACCGCTGCAAATTTAGAACAAATATTTCTTTAATTCAAGCAAAACGAAGGCAGGGGTATTGAAATTCTTTGTGAGCACAATGGGCATCGTCTCTTTTGTACCAACTTCTAAAAAGGAAGAAAAAAAACACCTTTGCGCTGGTGCACCTACAAGTTCAGAAAAACTTCCACATTTTCTCCAAAAGGTATTCAAAACTAGAAAGCTCAATTAACACTTGAATGAGAACGATGATTGGCTTCAAATCGGATGTTACTTTCTTTCTTTTTGTTCATCACCTTCAATAACAAGTTCACGTTAAAGAAGATATTTAATTGTACAGGAATGATCCAGGTGTTGAATTTGTTCTCTGTGATGAGGATGATAGGAAAGATTTCATACTAGTAATCAGGCTCCCTGGGGTCTTATTCAGATGGTCATACAACCGGCCTTTAAAGAATTCTAGGAGCAGATCTCAGTAAGTATTGTTTCTTGTCAGAAACAAGTTTGCTCTCAAGCCAGATGGTATCCCCTGTGCCAACTTAAAGCAAGTTCATGTTTGGTAAAACCACTTGCCCTTTCAAATAAAAATAGTGAGAAAATTTAGACAAAATCAACTGAGAATCAAAGTCGTTTTCTTTTTTGTTTGTTTGTTTCAACAGTAGCGGGTAAACACGCCCAATCTGTAGGGTTGGAGAATCATAGAATTGAAAGACTGAACATACAGCCTTAGGCTAGATTAGGCCAATGGAATTTATTTTTTTCTGATTTTCTCACTTCATGACGTCTGAATTACTCGTGGAAGATGGAGAAAAGTTCTCCCATGGATCTTTTTTATGAATTCATAAGCAGGAGCTGAAAGTTGGGGTGCAAAGCAAATTTCTTGCTTTAAAAATACCAACAAATCAGCGTCCAATGATAAGTCTGAGTGAGCTAATTTTTTGATATTTCTAGCAAAAAATTGTTTCTGGCACCATTGAGAAATCAGAATCTATTTCGCAAACAAGGTTCAGAATCTCGTAAAACAGCCGTTTCAGTACTTGGCAGAAGAAAACAACGCGTAATGCCCGCCAAACAGTCGGTCTACATGAACTACATTTTTACTCATTTTCAATGTGACTGTTTACTATTTATGAACATGCAAAAGGGTGTTCTTTGCGCCATCGAGATTTTTGAGAGACTGCTACGCATTTTAGAGTTTCCGAATTCGGAAAATAACACTGCCACACTTCTTTTTCCAAAGAAGATGATGAAGCAGGGCTCCATTTGCTGTGCTACCCAAGGATCATGTCTCTCATTCAGTCCATGGGCTGGATTTTTTTGCCGCGAGGAGAAAACAAGAACGCGACGAGTAAATGGTGTTCCTTCAGTTCTCGACGACAAAAAAATGCAGAAGAACATGCGATAGCGTGATTTATATCTAATTCTTAGTCTGCAATTACCTCCTGCGGTTCCTCCGCCCAGCTTCCCGGGCCTTGCGCTTCTTCTCTTCCTGCTTGTTCTCGAAGAACCTCCGGCGCTTGCACTCCTGAATCACCCCCGCCTTGGTGACCTCCCTCCGGAATCGCCGGAGCAGCACCTCGTCGGGCTCGTCCTCCACCACGACCACCTGCACGTTGTATCCCGTGCTGAAGGCCGCCGCATTGGCAGCTTCGCGGGGGGCCGGACCAGCGGGGGCAAAGGTGGACACGAGCCGAGAAGAAGGCAGCAGAGGCCAGGCCTCGCCGGTGGAACGGAGATGGGAGGGGGCGGCGGCGGGGAAGGAGGTGTTGATGGGCCGCAGGGAAGGGGCCGCCTTTGGGAATTGGAGGCGGAAGAAACTCGAGGCCGCCATTGGAGCCGGAGAGGGCGAGCAGCGAGAGGGAAGGAAGGGAAGCTTATCCAGCGGACATGGACTTTTATACTGGCGATTTGGTTGGCCCGAGCTCGGCGCACTTTATCTGTTTGATAAAAATCGATAGGGCCCACCGATTGCACCGGGCTTCTCAGCTGAATTTTTACAGGCTCGGAGCTGATCTTCATCTATCACTCATTTCATCAGTAAAATCGTCACCCGATTTCTGCAAGAAAAAAGCGTGTACCCTCACCATCAAAAAGGGGCTGCTTGCTCCCACTTCACCTTTTTTTCTTTTTTCTTTTTTTTAATTAATCCACGTTCATCTGTCACTTATTTTTCATCAGTGAAATTTGCTATCCGATTTCTACAAAAACAGGAAAAAAAAACTTGTACCCACATGCTTGTTTGCGGCCTTTCAAGAAGAAGTCGATAAGGGGCCGCTTGCTGCTCATTAATTTTTTTCGTTTTTTATAAAGAAAATCAGCCCATCTTCATCTATCACTCATTTTCATCAGCAAAATTTGCAATTCGATTTCTGCGAAAAAAGGTTTCTGCCCATGTTTGCATACGAGCTTTCAAGAAGAAATTTATAAAGGGGTTGCTCCTAATTCATTCTTCTTTCCTAAAAACAAAATCTTGGATATAATTGTGATTATCAGAGAACAAGGAAGGGATTATCGCCTCCATTGATTAGGTGGGCACGGTAGATGAGCATGAAGAGGACGGGAAGGAGGATGCTCGCAGCCCTCTTCATCTTGTGCCGCCGGGGTGAAGAACGGACAGGCGTCCTTGACTTTCTGATGGCCTCAGCGACAGCAACCCCCAACCCCTCAGCTTCCTCTTACAGGGGATTTTAGTGAAGAGAGAGAGAGAGAGAGCAGGAGAGAGAGAGAGAGAGAGTTTTCAAGTTTTCAAGTAAATGGTATCCACATGAGAGCGTGTTAGAGACCCATGGAAAGTTGAGGGCATCCAGCAGCAACCGCATGGTCAGAGGCCTGGAGGATCCTTGCACTGGTCAAGATTCTGTCTCATACCATCCAGCTGTCTGATCACGTAGTCCAGCTTCTGGCAGCAGATCTCGTTGGCTATTCTCGCGTTGTAGTCGCACATCTCAAACGGGCGGTACTCGCAGACCCCCTTGATTTCCTCTCGCAGATTCGACTGGATTTCCTGCATGAGACAGCCGGGCACGCTCAGTAAGAGCCATGCCAGTGCTGGGATAGAGAAGCTGGGCATTAATTTCTCCAGCTGCTGGCTTGAAGGGGATGAGCCCAGGAGCCCATTGACAACTGGCTTTGAGTTGGATGGTCTGATTTTTCTTTTTTTTAAAAAAAATTCCACCCCCCCTCTTCATTACTGACCATGAAAGATTTGATCAATAAAGACAGACAGATGAACAGTGCACGAATCAGGGGGAACGGGCCATGATGATGATACAGTCTGAAACAAGGGACTTGACAGGATTTTCTGTCCAGCTGTGCCGTCCCATTGATGGGATCACCACAAGAGCTGGAAGCATGCTGCAGTCTCCAAGCAAACCTGGCAAAGATGAGGGGGGATGTGACCCTGAAGAGAACGATCCTCCATGATACAGACATAAAAAAAACTGTAGGAGGATGATCCTCAGTTCATAATCTGATACAAAAACATAAACCCAAGCGTCTGTAGAAAGTTACTGGCTTTACTAGTATTTAGGAAATCCTTAAAAGAGCGCCGCGTTTCTATTAAATAGGTCACTAGAATCTGCTATGGGGAATCCTTGAAGGTCTATTTTGATTCCAGTTCAACCACCGATTAATACAATATGCAATCATCTAGGAAAACAGAACACCCACTTGGCATATATGGCACGCCATGAAACATGAACTATATGGTCAGTGATGATAAATTATTCCAGTCATGTTTCACAAGCACCTCGACGTTGTATTTCGATTACAGATGAATGAACTTTTTACAGCAATCAGGCAGATGTGATAAAATCCTTTTATTAAGTCAGAAGAGTCATAGAATAGGGGCAATGGTCATCACGAACATGGAAAACTTAAAAGCTGATCCTACAGGAAAGGAAGAAGTGAATAGGCTTGCTGCAATTTGATACGATCCCCTTAAAGATGTAGGAAAGGACTCGGGCCCAAGCTCAAGAGATGGAAGCCCAGCCTAATACTAGCACCCTCCAATATAAGTCCTCAGGAGAGGGGACTGAGGGGGCACTTTTGAAGAAGTCTGAATGAGAGCCACGGGCTCGAGAACTCATCTCATCCTACCTAGGGTTCCCTGCGGGTCCCTCTGTCTTGTTCTTTTCCCCTAAGGTTTTCTGTGGGACCCTCTTCGCTTTCCCTCTGCTGTTCTCAGACTAACTAGGGTTCCTGCGGGATCCCTTTTATCTGTTCTTCCCTCCTTGCTGTCTTCTGGACTAGATCATACTCATGTTTTCCTTGCTTTTCCCCCTTCATGCTCTCTTGATAGAATCAGGGTTCTATCAGAATGTCTTTCTGATGAAATCGCTGACCTAATCTTTAAGTGAGGTTGCGCCAATGGAATCAGACCTGTTTTTCTTGTTAACTGGAATTATGGGAATTTCGGGTCACTTTTTTCAGTCTTTTGTCAAAAAATGGGTATCTGCCCCCTTCGTCCAGGTCGGTTTTGAAGATTTGTCAGACCAGACGTGTTCTTCCAGCCATACAGTAGTAGCTCTTTGAGTAATAATCAGTTTTCGGAGACCAAATAAATAATTTACTCTGGTGGTTCACATCAATTCAACTGGTGAAACACAACAATAATTCCACCAGAATGGGCCATATTAATCGTTTTTCCTAAATTTTATCATGGAAGAAATGTGAGAAAACTGGAAGAATTCTCTATTAATGAGTAAAGAACCCACCTCTCAGATATAAAGAGCTCAATTAAATGGAAGCCAGGGAGGATGAAATCGAGAAAAAGGAGAGATTCAAATCAGGTAATCGCACAAAATCAAATCCAATTCAAGTTAAGAACAGGTTGGATCGACCAGAAGAAGAGAATTTCGAAGGCGAGGAAAAAAAATTACTCGGCAGGGTTCTGCCCCGGGAGAAGGGGTTGGACCGGGGAAGGAGAGACCTTAATGGACTGCATGAACTCGAGGCAATGGCCAGCAATGGCGTCCTTCCTGGGGCCCGAGGGGCCGGCAAGCTCATCCATAACGGTGCCCGCCAGCTCCAGCACCCGCACAATCATCTACACCGCACCAAACCAAAAATGAAAACCAGCTCTTCTTACGAGACAGTGATACCGCAGCAAAAGAGGCGCAGCGCCGCCGCCCGCAAGGGATTTCCCAACCTTCTCGACGTGATTGAGTCGCTGGAGAGAACTGTTATGGCCCTGAAAGAGAGAAAAGAGGGAGGGAAGACGATGAGGACCGCCGACTGAAGAGCAAGGGAGAAGAAAAGCCGGCCAAGGAGAAAGGAAACCTGAGCGGAAGCAGCCATGGCGACTGCCTCAGCTCTCCCTCCTGCTCCTCCCTCTCTCACCCCACTGCGGAAGAAACGGCGGCTTCAGGGTAAATAAATAGTCTGAACTTTTTCATATTTCTCCCTAAACATAACACGAATTAGTAGCAGACCCTCCTCGTTAGTACAGTATTTGCGACAACGGATTGGCTGGGGGATATTTGTGATGGTGCTCATACAATTTGTCCTGGATTAGGGGGATATTTTATGAATTTAAATCTCATGCATTTTTTTGTAAAGTCTGGGCTATGAACAGCGGCGACCAGCAACACCTGCCTCTCTGGCTACCGTCTGATCTGTGGGGCCACCTTGATCTGCAGTCATCGGGGTCGTTGACCCGATGAAGATTAGGTGGCTCGGTCGGATTGTTCGCGTGGACCTTCATCCCCCTTCTCTCTCTCTCCCTCTCTCACTCGCTCGTTGCTGGTCGTGGAAGAGGAAGGGGAGGGCGGGGACGAGAGGAGGGGAAGAGCGGGAGAGGGAAGGAAGGGGAGGGGGGAGGCGAGGAGCCCGGGGGGCCGTTCGCTATGGCGGCGACTAAGATTCAAGCTCTCTGGAATCACCCCGCCGGTCCCAAGACGAGTTGAGTCGCCGTCGCTTTTCTTCTCTTCCTCCCCGCGTCTCCCATCTGTGTGCTCTCTGACGTGGGGTGATTCTGTGTTTATCCGTAATCTGGGCGTTTGGTTTCTTGCCTGTATTTTTGAATCTGGTCTGACTTTTAGATGTCCGCCCTACACGGCCAAATGCTGTTTTACTGTTTCGCACTATCCCGTTGCATTACTCGGACTGCTGAAGAAAACCGAATTGTTGACGTTAAGCGTTTGAAAATGTGGCTTCGTTCTTTGTCAGGCCTTCGAGTATCGGGTAGATTCTTAATAATTTGTTTACTCTTGAAAACGGTGGCATAGACCATCTCTTGTACCGCGTGGGCTGCCACCACTCATACTATCTGGGAAGATAAATGCTGCGGCCCGGTCCAGGAGTCGGGAAAGCTTGTATTCGTAGATTATGAATCCAGCCTAATTACGTGTCTAATTATGAACGTTTCATAATTGTTGTTTCAGATTCTGTTAGGAGTTGGAAATGACATTCTAAACACTTACTTGGCTAACGCAGTTGGCTGTGAAATAGCGATGAAGAATCCTTGGACGTCAGGAGTTTTTTCCTCAACTATGTTTATCATTTGATACCTGTGGTAGTGACAATGACTTTGATTAAACTCATATTATATATTTAGTACGTACATCTAGTGAGTCTTCGTAGATCCTCCATTTTATATGATTATACATGAAAAAGCTTTTTGTGTTTGGTCGTATGAAGGTTGATCGCTGTTCATATTCTATTATTTCGTAAGTTTTAATGCGTAGATATGCATGGAAACATATGGCTATCCTATTGCGCTTTCTGATGTGGGTGTCCACTTCCTTGACTCCAGTGGCATAGTTACAAGGGTTATACTGTTTGTGTACTTGCCATCTTTTCTTGATGGTTTGTGATGTGTAATAATGTACTGTGTAAAACTATTGATTGACACAGTTTTCAGCATTATCATTGCGCATTGAGCATGCTACTTTAATGTGTTTTCCAGTTTACTCTAACTAGATATTGTTTCATAATGTCAGTTCACTTTTGGGCGCCAACCTTTAAGTGGGGTATCAGTATAGCAAATATTGCGGATTTCGCAAAGCCACCAGAAAAAATCTCGTATCCACAGCAAGTTGGTGAGTTTTATTTAATACCAGTCATCTTAAGTTGATTTTGGCATCTTATCCTCTGGCTTTAAATCTGATTGGATGTTTGGTATTTTACTTCTATCTTATTGTCTGCAGCTGTCACTTGCACCGGGGTTATTTGGTCGCGCTACAGCACAGTAATTAAGCCGGTAAGAGGAGAAATTTATTAAAGGGTTAGAAGCTTTGTAATGCGCTTAACTAGGGAAATTCTATACTGTTCTCTTCACTTCTCAACGAAAACATGGTGTTATGCTATGTTGAATGGCGGACTTTATTCCTTCAGAATGAATTTGCGGGCATAGAAACATTGGCCACGTTTTAAACCTTCACTTCAAGCATATCACTATTCTATTCTGGTGGTTTTGTCTGTCTTCCGCTAAACGGTTTTTGAAAATGAATAATTGTCCTATCCAGTGTTTTGCTCAGCAGCTTTGATTTTCACGCAAAATGGTTTCTTTGTTTATTTTGGATGGTTGGTCTCCGGTGCATTAGTAACCTCTCTTTTATTTGCCAGGCTAATTATTGCGATGTTTCATTTTAAGTTATGTTTTCATTATTTGAGTGGGTGAGTACTGTCAATCATGTGTGTTTGGAAATAACTTGTGTTAGTATTAGTTGAAATGAAAATTAAAAGAGAATCTGAAAATCACCAGCTTACAGGCTTGGATCGGAAATGTCACATGGTGACGTTTGATGTAGTGCTTTGGTTTTATGGGCTGTGTGATTTCGAACATATCATCTCTGTAGAGAAGAGTTTGGAGACTCGAAAATACATTACCAGGAGCTTGGGTGGCGTATCCAATGTGGAATTTTATGGTGATGAGTTTCCATGTAATCATGCAACAACTATTGCTCCTAATTTATGTTGTAGTTAACATATAACCTGACGAGGCAGTTTTTAAAAATTTTCTGAGATGCGTAATCTGTCAGATCTTTGGTGAAAATTTTCTCCTTTTCGTAATAGTAAATGTGTTTTTGACACATAACGATTAGCTGGTCTTAGGATGTATTGACTATGGTACAAGAACTTGATCCCTTGGGTGCGAGGTTTGTTCCTCACTTTTCGATTGATTCATTTAGCTTACGTCACGTTTCAATTGGGCCTTAGACTTTTCGTTTCCTAATCACCATGGAACCCAGTGAGTTAACCAAGGCACTCTCAGATCAGGTAATCAGGGTTCAACTTTATGGAAATTGACCTGGCCGAAATGTGTCTCTTTCTCTGACACATTAGTCATTGTGATATGACAAACATATTTTAATGCCAAAATAATGTTTAGATGTCTGATTTTAAAGTTGTTTGGAATATGCTGGATCTCATTCAATTCATCTTTGAAAGTAGTTACGATGTGGATGGAAAAGTTCAATTTGGTCGGAAAGCTATAAGCTCTTTTATGGATTCTGAGGACATGTTAAGCATGCTTTTAAACGGGTAAAAAATTTAAGAACACCTTTTACGGTGACAAAATTTTTAGTCATCAACAATCAATCACACAGATACCCTGGCAGGTGCCTCTGGGTGCTGACCCCTATTCCTTGACGGTTTCACGTTAGGGAGAGGCAGGGTCGGGAGAGAATGTTGAGGTAAAGGGAGGGGATGAAAAATGATAAAAATAGAAGAGAAAGATCCAGAGGTAAGTATTGGATGCGATTAGAATGTTCCTCTTTTTCTTGCATTCATTTTTTTTTCTATGACTTCACTGAGGCTGACTAGCTTGAAAGATAGTCTTTCACGGTCCTGATGTCGGCATTCAAAAAAGGGAAATTCATATGCATCGAAAAATAATGAACTCGATCTAAGTATTGATATTGCATCTCTGTCATCGGGAAAGGTTTTTGTTTCACTGTACATATTTTGATTCCGTTATTCAGAACTACGTAAATTTCAACATAAATTTTTTGACCAAGTCTTAATTTTATGATCTATGTGCATCTAATGGGATTAGTCTCTAGGAATCTGAGTAAGATGGATAACTGAAAATATTTTTTTATGGGCTCGAATAGAGAAGCAACGATACATAAATGAAAGACGTTCTTTTGCAAGCTTGAATAGTGAAGAAAATACAACTATGGGATAGCTAATTGTTTTATGGGACATCGCAATTCACTATTGGTCAGAAAAATTTTTATAACCAGGTTTGTGAGTTGGAAGCATGTAGACATTGATATTCATGTGTTCTTCCAGTCCCTGGAGGCAATCTAATTATTTCAGTGGCGTTTCAGGAGGTTTAATCCAATGTTGCACTCAAGATGTTCTTCTGAGTTTAAGGGCTTGAAAAAACTCCATTTAATGAATAGACAGACCATTGTCTTGTTGTCATGCCTAAGATTAGCCTGATGTCTGAGCGACCCCATTAAGAGTACTAGTTTATTAAGTGTGTTCGGACTCTGAACTCTCATGTTTTTCGTATAATCGTATCTTACAAATTGGTTCTCACACATGATATAAAGAGATTCACTTTTGGGTTTGATATGTTATCTTTGTTGATTATTATTTATGATTGTGCTCTTTGTGAGTTCTGCTGGCAGGAATCGTTATCAAGTTTTTATCCCAACTTCGGTTTTGTCTTCGGTACGTATGATTCAGTGATAAGTGATTTTCTGTATGGCATGGGAGAGGTTACTCTTTTCCCTGTGCCATTGCGAATAGTACTCTTTTGATAACCAGAGTCAAAAGATTTTATTCTTCATACAAAGGCTGATAATATGCTTTGCTAAAGTGAAAGTTCGTTTAAACGGTATGAATGATGAATTACTATCTTTATCCTCTGGTTAAATGTTTTCTCGCTATCTTTTTAGTTCCAACTGTTCTCGTCATGGTGGAAATGGAGAAGCATTCGGTTTAATGAATCCATTATTCACACTTAGTCTTCCACGGAGAGAGCTAGCTTCTGCATCATCGTAATCATCAGTGAATCACCAGTGCGCGGGACCCGCCCGTGGCTTCACATTGCCATTTTTGTTAGTAGATGAGGGTAGTAATTATTTTGATTTTTCCCCCCCTTTTCTTGTTATGATTGCAGAAGAATTGGAATCTTTTCAGTGTAAATGTTGCAATGGCTGGGACAGGAATTTATCAACTGGTTAGGAAGATCAGGTATGCTGCTATATCTCAGTGTATTGCAGCATTAGGATGATAAACACCACCTCTAATATAATTGAATGGGATGTTAATTTAAGTTTTCTTGATGGGGATCCTAGCGGGAGCCTTGGGCCTGCCTGACCCGGGTCCCGTTGACTCCTCCAGTCATTGACTATGGACGCCCATTTGCCCCGTTGACTATTATTTCTCTCGTACTGCTTTCTTAGGCATGATTACTATTCTGAGGCACATGAGGCTTCCGCGGAGGAGGAGGCGGTGTCATGATGGAAGAGGGAAAAAGTGTTCGCTCCTGGGTTCCAACAGTTGTATGTGTAGGGTGGCGACTGTTTCACAAACAGTGGGATCTGCCTTTCGATGGTCAGCCGTTTCTCCATCTCTGCGCCTGTACTTGCGCTCATGAATTGTTGGGTCACTTTGACTTAATTTGGCCAAAATAAGAGCATCTTGTGAAGAGATTCTTCATCGCCAGTTCTTTACTCTTTTTCTGTTTTTACTGGTCAAAATAACAACGGCTCTCTTTTTTTTCTCGAGAGCCATTCCAGCTGCCCTCTCTTCAACTCAAATAAAAAACCCAACCTCTCTCTCTCTCTCTCTCTCTCTCTCTCTCTAACTCTAACTTTGATGTCTGTCTGTTTAAGTGGGACTTGTGTCGCTACCCTTTTGGAGCTTCCAAATCGTTTTGCAGCTCAGATTCCTCCGATCCTACCGATCCACGATGATCTGCAACGGTGAGCCAGATGCCATGAGAGCGCTGGGCCAACTCGGAAATGGATTGGGATGAGTCGCCATCTCCTTCTGGGGTATGAACTTGAAGGCTGGATTTGAGGGAAAAAAAAAAAAGGAAAATCGACTCGGCTCAAGAGGAAGGAGGCTCTGTCCCACCTTAAGAGGGCACGGCGCTTTGTTTAGTCGTCCCTCCTCCGCGTGCCCTTCGCGAATCATGGGGCCAGCGCGGGGGGGAGAGAGAGAGAGAGAGAGAGAGAGAGAGAGAGGGTGCTGCTGTTGTTTAATGAGCTTTAGAAAGGGAGGGGCTTTCTCTGTTGGCTGGTGAGGATATTAAAAGAAGCGAAGAGGTCCATTAAAACCCGGGGGAGGGGGGGCAGCTGCAAGCTCGCTTGTCTCCGCTCGCGGTGACATGGGAAGACCGGTTCTACGGCGTTGTCCCCCCCCCCCCCCCTCCCCCTCCATTGCGGCTGGGGCACCGTGCAACAAACAACACGCAGACAAGGGCGACAAAGCAGAGGGAGAGAAGAGAAGACAAGTGAAGATAGATGGATAGGGAGAGAGAGGAGAGAAGACAAGTGAAGATAGATGGATAGAGAGAGAGAAGAGAAGACAAGTGAAGATAGAGAGAGAAAGAGAAGGAGCGAGAGAGAGAGAGAGAGAAGGGAAGTATAGAGAGGAGAGAAGAAGGCTGCTGCCCGTCGTCGACTTCTTGCTGAGCTTTTCCCAAGGCAGCTGCCCGTTCAATTGGCTGACATTCTGCGGTGCTGCTCCCAAGGGGAGAGAGGGAGGGAGGGAGGGAGGGAGGGAGGGGGAGATTCTCCTCTGAGCTCTCTCTCCTCTTGGGTCTTTTAAATTCCTCACGCGCGAGGCCCCATGAACAGCCTCATATATTACTACTGCGGTTCAACTTGTGGCTGACGAAGAGCCCACAACATTGATAGTCTTCTCCATCGCACTTTCCCAGGCTAATCTGTCTGTGAGTCCCGTAACCCAACCCACATCTCGATGACCTTTCGTGCATCGTCTGCTCTCTCTGGTCATCAATTCGGGTAGGTTTTCAGCGATCGATCGCTGCCTGGAAGACTAAAACTTGGGTCGGAGACGGATTAGATCCTGCTGGTCACTATTTCCAGATGGGGGAGTCAATGCTCGTAAATGAACTTCTGTACCTTGGCTTCTACGATTTCCTGTGAATAATATAGAAAATCTGCCGAAACTAGATGTCATCATCTGCATCATTCCTTCAGCCATACCTCACAATCCCGAGGCATTCCTCCTCCCCTTGCCCTAGCTTCCCTTACACTCCCTCTCTCCCCTTCTTCTCCACCACCTCTCTCTCTCTCTCGCTCTCCTCTCTCTCTCCCTCCCTCCCTCCCTGACTGCTGAATCTCAGGCTGCACCATCTCGCTGGCACAGCCACTGTCAACCCTCAGCTACTTCTATCGTCCCTCCCTTCTCTCCTCCCGTCTTCTAAAAATAGCAGGAACCGATGATGGATGGGTCTGCCACCATGTTAGGCTCGTGTTCTCCCTAAAGCAAAAGCTCTTCCCCTTTACCTCGCTTGCTGTAATAATGGCTGGCCAGAGAAGGGCGTGAAGGGGAGGTTCTCCACGGAGGGGATCTCCTAGTCATTATTTCCTGGTGCATGCTGCCGCGTTTGCGGTTTGTAGAGAGGTAGAATGTTGGTTTCCGGCTGGCGGAGGGAGAAAGAAAGCCGGTAGTTCAGGTGATCCACGGCGGAGAGGAGCGATATTGCCGTGGTTCAATCCGATGATGGGTTTACGAGGAACTCGTAATGCAATCTCAGATTGAGCCGCGCCAATATCACTCTTGTTCTTCTCTCTCTCCATCTTCTATCTTCCGCTTCTGGGTCTCATCAGTCGTCTTCTTCTTCTTCCTCCTTCTTCCTCGTCCTCGTCGTGCCTTGCTGGCCGTTTTCTCTCCCTCATCTTCTCGCTTCCTCTTCCCCGCCTCATCAGTCTTCTTCTTCTCCCCCTTCTTCGCCTTCACCACCATACGATCATCTTCTTCATCTTTCGAGGCACTGATCGTCAGCATGCGCTCATGAGTCACAGTCATCGTGTGCGGGGATCTTCAGGGACGACAACAGGTTAGCTGTTCTTCTCTCTTGTTTTAGGGCAGGGACAAAGTTTGAGTGCATCTATCCCTCCCGGTCCGAGCATTCTCCAGGCTCCGATGCTTCTCTCTCTGGGTTCTAACATGTTTCCGGTCGGTCGCGAGGTGGATCTTCTCTGCACGTGTGGAATGCCCTTCTGCACCAAACAAACGATCTGATGTGACCGATCTGACCACAAAAGACGCTCCTTTTCTTCATCTTGTCTGCAGAATTCGCACGAACGCTGTAGACCGTGGAAGGTATAAGGGACGGCGTCGAAGTTTTTCCTCTTAAAGTTTCTTCATCTTCTATCATCCACCCCCCGTTCTCTCTCTCAAAGTTGTCATCTCCACTCTCTCTCTCTCTCTCTCCCCTCTCTCTCACTGGCGCTCTATTTTTGTCTCCCGTTACAAGTTCATAGAGCTAAGTCTCGCAATGGAATATTTTTTCTCTCTCTCTCTTATTCTTGTGCTCAACCTCTCTTTCCCCGGCTTCTCTCTATCTCCCACTCATGCCGATCCGTCTCGCTCGCGGTGCGACTGGGACGATTATTAAAGGGCAATTCTTTGTTTCTGGTTCCATGTATTCTCTTCAAAAAAACACAAGACATCCATGAAGCCATGCATATGAGTTGAATTTATGCATTTTATCGGTGAAAGTGGATCAAAACCCTCATAAAAATGGTAGCTTTGAGTTTCAGCAAAAAAGAAAACAATGCCATTTTGAAGCAAAATATCACTGAAAATAAGTAAAAACCGTTCGTGGCCTTCAAGAGCGCGGCTAAATGCGACGGGTGGAAGAGGTCTTGATACCCGCTACCTAACAATAATAAATCTTGATTAAGTTTTGAAAAATGTGAACTTCGACACGTTATTTCCACGCCCATGCCTGTGAACGAGCTTGATCCATCCCCTACTTTGCATCCGATGAAAGTATTTTTTCCAAATAATAATTACAATAATAACACCAGTTGATGAATACGCCATGAAGATAGCCAGTGAATCAAAATTCTACTTAGCTGGTGTCCGATCACCCATTATCCATCACTGATCATAAATAACGGGAGAAAAATCTAGAAAATTTTACCACAATAAATTTGATGATCCTGTTAAAATTTCAGGCGCTGATGCGTGAGATACAGAATCAACGTGATGGATGGATCATGTGAGGAGGGAGACAGAGCGGAGTCCCAAGACATTCACTCGCGGGGAGGAAGGAGCCTCGCCATGCAGGCAGAGACGATCACGGCGTCTTGGAGGCCAATCTTTTCCAGGACTTGTTGTTGTCAAGCTTCAGAGCGGCCATGGCGTCTTCCAGGGATGGTAGTACTCCGACGCCAAGCTTGGCCTGCCATCGCCGAGCTCAGGTGTGAAGATGGAGAAGGTCCAGTAAAGGGCGCCGTAGAGAAAATGGGCAAAGTGCAGGAAGAGAGTCTTCATCTCGTTCGCCGTTTTCAGGGTCCAAACTGGATGGATGGAGGCCTTCAAGACCGTCAGGGACAGGAGCTCTCCCACGCCATAGCCATCCTGCTTGCCCTTCTTCTCTCCGAGGTCGGCCATTATTCATTCTGGATGAGTAGCGGCGGATTGAAGATAGATTCAGACAGACCCTTTTACTGTCGAGAGCTGACGACCCGTGACGAGAGCCCTCCGTCGTCACCCTCCTCTGGCTTCTGTTGCTGCTGCAGCTGCTGCTGCTGCTTCTGCTTCTGCTGGTGGTGGTGCAGCGCCCACAGTGAGAAACCCGACAAAGGCTGTCGTCGTCTCTACTGCAGATGGGTGGGTAGCCGTTGCGTTGTCCTCCTGAGCGTAGGGGCTCCTCGCGGTCGGTCATCTCTCTCTCTGGCTTTCTCTCTCTGCCCACGTGCCGTGGCCGTCGTCTATTTTCCTTGTTCTCTCTTGACGCGGACCTGTAACTGCCCCGCTTTCCAAGCCAGGCCAACGGAGGAAAGAAGGCGGAGCCCCCCCTGCCCCCACCCGCTCCCTCCCTCCCCCTCCCACACGGGTGGGTGGAAACCCAACGGGAGGAAGGAGATTCCTTGCCTCGCCTTGCCTTCCCTTCTCGTCCCCGGCCTCCGGTGGAGGTGAAATGGAACGAGGAAGAGTGTGAGGTGGGAAGGGAATCCTCTTCTGTATCTCTCTCTCTCTCTCTCCCCGGCTGGTGGAGCTCGCCCGTTATCAGCTCTGGTTGATTCCCCCGGCGCAGGAGCTCGGGGAAGAGGGGGCCTGCAAGTGAGAAGGCCTTCCAGGTTCAGCCGGGCCTTTCTTTGTTTGAGCTCCGCTTGATGCCCAGAGTGGCGGCGAGGTGGGAACAGCCCCCCCGCCGGTCGGCGTCGGAGGCGTCCCGCAAGCTGCCGCAGAGGCCATCGACGCCGGCGCAGGAGCTCTCCGGCCATGGCTCGCACCGCCGGAGCAGGTCCTTCTCCAACTATGACGGTCCCGCCTTCGACATTGCTGCCCGTGGCGGCGGCGATGGAGGTGAAGGGAAGCAGAGGCATCATCATCAGAGGCCATTACCGCACCTCGCGAGAGACTGCCATCGCCGACCGCAATTCCATTCCAAGATGGTCGACATCGGATGCAGAGGCGTCGGCGCCGGTTTCGGCCGGTGGAGCACCTTCTCCTACGACCGTCTCCCCGAGCAGCAGCTCCGCCTCACCATCGTCAAGCTGAACGGCTCCTCTTTTGGTGCAACCATCTGCCCCCCGCCCCCGCCCCATCCATGCACACCCGCACGCACACATTTCTCTTTCCTCTTTTGACAGCTTCTTGTGCAATTCATTCTGAAACCCAGTTGCCGATTTCCTCAGATGTTCACGTTGCGAAGTCGGCTTCTGTGGCGGAGTTGAAGCTGGCAGTAGAGGAGATCTTCTCTGGTGGGTCACCAAGAGGAGGCGACGGCAACATCTCCTGGTAAGAGATCCTCCTGTTCGCCTCGCCCACATCGATCATCCCATGTATCCGCGCAGGCTCCAGGCTCCTGCTTTTTCTGAGGCACTGAGCAAGGCCCGTCGTTGATGTTCTTCAGGTCTCACGTGTGGGGCCATTTCTGCCTGCGCTACATGAACCAGAAGCTAACTGATAACAAGGCATCGCTCAGAACATTTGGAATCAAGGATGGGGATGAGGTACCCTCTTCTCTCTTGCTCATCGGCCGATCACGGCCGCCCTTATCAAGTCTTAGCCGTGCTTTGCCGTCTGAGTGCGCACATGAGTATGCATGGGGAAGCTTCAGGTTTGCATGGGTTTGTTGGTGGGTCGATCTAGAGATTATCTGGGCCCGCTTCCTCCGGTGCCCCCATCATCTCCCACTGCTGTATCGATGATTCAGCGCCATGTTGTGAGGAGCTTTATGGTATGGAGTTACGGGGAGCCGAAGAGGCATATGCGGAACAATTGGCAGTCATAGATAGGCGTGTGAGCTGTTCTTGGGAATCTTTCTGTGCCACAGGGGAACGAAGCACCCGGGAGTTGACTCCAGGTCGGAGAGTCTCTGCATCTCTGACGCCTGCTTTTCTGTCTCAGGCAAAGTCAAAGTAATCCAGTCTCTGTTTTCGTCGGGTCTGTAGGATCTCGTAGTCTTATGCCCCTCAAAAATGCCTCGGGTCAGAGAAAAAGGCCCATGTTTGTGGAGCATGGAATTAAGCCCCAATCTTTTGTTGGATTCAGCAGGGAAGCGGAGAGCTTCGGTTGTGGGGTTTTATCCTCAAAACTCTTAAAAACGGGGTTCTTTCTTTATTATTTCAGCATAAAATTTGGACTCTTTCCTATGAATCTTAACAGAATTATGGAAGTTCTCTATCTATTGGTGGGATACTCTGAGAAAAAAACATTTTTTTTAGGCGCTTGAAGACAAAAAAGTCTGCCCTGAAAATGAGCCCCCTCATTCAGTCCCGTCTTCCTGATGCTTTCTTTACCAATGAATTTAATATGTATTTCAATATTTAAATATATTTCCTGAATTAAAATAAAATTCCGCTTTTATAAAATTTCTGTTACAAATTGCGGAAGAAACCTTCATCAGTGCATTTCTGCTTCGGGCCTAACTTGTCGATTGTTTGCAAGATTTTTTTCTGATACTCATTTATAGCTAGCCTGCTAGATGAGTTTTCCGTCTAAAATCTGCTTGGATTGGAAATCCTCTGGCGGGACTTTGATTTGCATTTGTTTCCTTGCTTCCTGGAGTGTCGACTCGCTTAAAAAAATGCCAAGAGCATGCATAATTCTCTTCTTCTTCTTCTTCTTAATGTCATACAATGCCTTCTTCTGCAGCTCCACTTCGTCAGACACGTTTCGGTCAACTACAACCCAATCAGGCCGCAGCAGCCCAGAAAGAACGGAGCTTCACAGGAACACCAGCGAACGTAGAGCCAACGCAGGAACACCCACTGGGCACCCGTTGTCAAAGATGGAGTTGACTTTTGGGCCTCCCAAGGGGTCGCATGTGCTGCTGCCTTCTTCTTCTTCTTCTTCGTCAGATTTTTTTTCGCAATCACCTTGCCCATTCTGTCTCCCTTTTTCTTCTCAGAGTCAGGAAAATATCGATAAGTGAGTGACTGAAGAAACCATCTCTGAGGTTCCTCTTCGGATCGGGACCTCACCAAAAAAAGAAACGCTAGGCCTTAATGATTCATAAATCCTCTATTTTTCATTCACACACTGCACCTAAGATAATGAAGAAACTCATTTCAAACACGAAGAGCGGGCTGGTTAAAAAAAACTATGAACCACTATCATCGCTCAAAATTTGGTACTTTTAATGGAAACTGAGTAAAATCATTCAAGAGGATGGAGGCAGATTTCTCTTCTGCTGGCCCAACCATACAGAGCAAGTTGTACAGGGAATGATCGCTGAATCCCCCACCTCTACTATAAGATTAACTTTAAAATTTACTCTAATCTCTTCTCCTGTATGTCAGGGGCATTGAGACAGAAGACCAGGTAGATAGAATCTTGGGAGGACTGGTAGAGTGGGGGACCAGGCCAAGGGGGGTTCAGAGTGCACCATCTTATTCAACAATGAGAATAAGTTTCACACTGGTTGAGATGAAGGAATAAATCTCCAGTTCAGTAAAGTCATAGTGGGTCGGCTCCACATACCGCTGTTTTTTGCAATGTGAGCATCCTTACGGCAGCCTTCCACATGCTTTCGTCCCCAAGGGCGTGGGCGTCTGTTCTAAACGCAAACAAAGCAAGGGTTCCAACAGAACAGCAGGGAAACACACATTTTCCTCAGAAAACCTACCAACTTGCTTACATCATCATGTTGCAGATGAATGATACGGCTTCGAATCAGTTTGATTGTGAGGTACGGCCTGCATTCCACCGCAATTGACCAGCCATAATGGCACAATGTGCTCAATGACCCAGAAAGAGCTAAAAATATGAGAAGAAACAGTTGTATTCGATGCCCCTTTAGTCAAGTCAGAGGTCAACCATGCCATAAGCTGCAGTCGGAGCATCTGACTCGGAGCCTATCATGATAAGTTAGTAGACTCACAACTATGATGTTATGAGCATAATGTAGATGACGGGATGAACTAAAAGTCAGTGTGGCTGATGGAATGGGGCATGTAAATGGCCCTAGGAGAGATTTAAAGAGGGGCATAATGAGGAGCAGCGCAAGAATAATTTACACGACATTCTGACAAGGAGCACGGTTTAGTCTGATGCCTTATTTCGTTTCTTCTTCTTCTGCTGCTGCTGTTTCAGCTTTGTCTGATGTGATCTGGGTTTCCTTTTTCTGCCAGCGCTGCTGCCGTCCAAATATTTATCTTTGTCACGCTCAAAATCTTCCACACTGACGAATGGGGATTCCTGAGATTTCTTATTCTTTTTGGGCTTGTGCAGCGGCTCATCTTCCCATAGGTCATCATCTCCCAAGGTAGTCCCATCTCCGTCACCTTGACCATCCCAGCTGCCATCGCTGATCCTATCTTCATCTGGATCTTCTTCTTCTTCTTCTTCTTCTTCCTCGGGGGCAGCATCATCAGAAGAATTGACTTCTCCATCGCTGCCATCGCCAATCAGTTCATCATCATCCTCGGCGGCGACCATGTCTAGATCTTCATAATCATACTCTCCATCCATATCTTTGGAAGTAAGTGGTGCCAAACCCAAAATCTCTTCCACCTCCTCATCTCCACTGTCATCACTTCCAATAGGAACCAATTCATCATCCTCATCCATAGCTTTCGTCTTCTTCTTCTTTTTCTTTGATGCCGTACTTTTATTAGCATAGAATTTATGGAAAATGATATCTTCAGGAGGAACCTCATTCTCTGCTAGCTGCAATATCTCCTCTCCGATCAGATGAGAGTCCAGGTCAAGCTGCAAACACAAGTAAATATGTAACTTGTTAACCTCTCAGAACACTAACTATTTACTAAGTCAAAGTCTAGGAAATAATAACCAAACACAAAAAATGAGCAGAACAGTGATTCCAATATCCCATGATTCAAGCTACTATGAATGTAGACCATAGAAGAAAGAGCATGCATACGATCTTGTACGAAGAGAATGCAGACTGATGCTGAAGAACAAGATAATAAGTTATTAACGCTGCTGACATTACAAACACGTTACACATTCTACCGGGTCACACAGCGTAACCAGCAAATGGGTCTCATAACGAAGCATATAACTTGATACACATATACGTAATATATATGTAATGATTATATGTTGGATTCATGTAATATTTCGCACTGTGTTCAGAAGATATCCTGAAACAAATAATGCAAAAAGCATTATTATTTATTAACATATGAGGCAATTTTGAGTAGAATGTATAGCTTGGAAGGAATTATATATTAACATATCCAATTCATTATCATAAAATTATGCAAGATCTTTACAAGCTTTGGAGAACCAAGGAATAAATTAGTCACAGATGATCATGCATAACCCAAGATATAAATCAGAAATTCAGGACAGTAAGTCAAAATAATCTACTCAAATAATTCATCCACAAACACATGAAAGATAAGTGATTTATTTATTCACATAAGAAAAGAATGACATACAAACAATACAAATTAACAAGTAAATCCGTAAAGAGTCCAGAAAAGAGTGATCCATCATAATGAAAACAGTAAGAAAATTATATTCAATGAAAACAAAAAACATATTGAAAATAAAGTACAAGCACAAGAATTCCACTCAGAGCAAAAAAACCTCCTAAAGGCAGTAAGTTCACTGTAAAATCATAACTCTAGGGAAAATACAACAGGAAAAATGGCAGAGAACTGTGTCTGAAAGGACGACTTCGCGCTAAATAATGATGAAGCAAATCCACAACATGGGCAGGCAAGGCAACACTTCGAAACATGATGACAAGCACGAATCCATAGAGGAAGGAGAATCAGAGCTGATCTGCAGAACGAATATTTGTCTAATGAAGGCACTATGTTCTACTAGAACACGGATAATTTTGGATATCAACTGATCTGAACACATTATTTTTTTTCTTATAGAAGCGATTACTATTTTGAAAAAACAAAGGTTAAAGAGTGATGTGGGCAACATCTTTAGCAACTAGACAAGTCTAAGGCTAAAAAGCGGTGCATATGACAGATGATTCAGTTCAATAGCAACTAAGGTAATTAAGAAGAGTATTTTATAAGTGCTTTAATAATTAGTCTGGAAGGATACACAACGCCCCCTGACAGCTGATAATGTACCAGGGTATTTTGGTTCTCTATTAGACATTAGTGAGCCTGCAAGCCATAGGTTATCATTCGTCCATTATGAATAAAAAATTTATTCTCCCTTTTGAGGTTATTCTTTGCAAGCTTTTACCCCATTTGTCAGGGTTTATGCCACAAATATTCCCAATTATATATCACCTTATGTTAGACGATGTTGAAAGTCTTTCAAATACTCATGAAGATAGAAAAAGTCAACCATAAAGGTATTGCCACTCATGTTCTTGAGAATCTTTCTTTGTTCAAAAGCATTACCACCTCATCATCATCAGAAAACACCTTATCACATTAATGCTGGAGCGATTCCTTTATACTCGACATTTTTGGCCTCAAAATGCAGCTTCAGATTTTTCATCAGAGGGATGATAAAATAGTCTAACAACCATAGAGTATCCAATTAATTTAGGAAGAACCAGATCTGTATGACTTGGAGAACGTCCATATCACGATGTTATCATAAAAAGTTCAACTTTTTGCCACTACTAAATACCATTGATTCACCTAACTACCTAAAAGAACTTGGGCCATGTTTCCAACGGTAGCATCAACTTATATGTGACCATCTGTTTATTGATGCCAAGTATTGATGAAATTCAACTAAGAATCAAATCGATGTCACAGTTGAATAGCCAATCATAATGATACATGGTCTTGAAAATTTCAAGACCAAAAGAATATTTTTTCTTCTATATGAAACCAATAAAACATATCCCTCATAGTATGACACACGACAACATTCAAGCATAGGGTCAAATATTACTGAAATTGAGTCTAAAAGAAAACTTTCCCTCCATTACAATTGTTTTATATCCAGTCAGATTATCTTCCAGACTATCCTTTAACTCTCGGATGGTTTTCTCCCTTGCGACCATCTTGTGATAAAAGACAAGTACCGGGAGGTATATGTGGACCAAGTGGACCATTTATGTACTGCCTGCTAAGTTTCGGACGATATGAAGCTGTGCATTTCCTCTTTTCGCGTCTCATATTCCTCTCACAGAACCTCTTAAAGTTATGAAGAGCTGACACAAGCTGAAGTAAGCTTCTACTTGATTACACGGAAGCTCCACTTTGCTTCTTGTGCCCATACAAGGTATTTTTTCTGCAGATCATCCGTAAAACCAGGATAACTCCGCAACCAAATTCCAAGTAGAAACCCATAAGAACCATGTTAAAACATGGAATGGAAAGAGATTACTTCAGGCACATTTCTTGAGGCAGGCGACCTCCTAATTGTTTCTACCCTTTCCTCATCAACTACGACGCTTCCATCATTTGATATATATAACCCCTAGGATACGCATTCATAAGGCTGAACTTTTCGCATTGACATATGATTGATTGTTCTGCAAAGTAAGGGAAACGGCACAAGATTGCTCATGTACCTTTGCCAATAGCCGTAGTTCCAAGTACAAGTTCTGAAAGCTAGCTCATAAAACAATGGCCTTTCGGATGTACCTCACCAAAAGCAAGCTATTTGGTGGCTCAGAAAGAAAATATAATTCCAAATTCTTCAAAAAAGGGCTTCACGTCATTTAACCAATGGTTTTGATATCCCTGGAGTTACAGTTAATTAGAGAATCTAAGAAAGAATTGCCCTCACATTGATGGCTTCATCTGAGACTATGATCAAATGGGTATTCACATTCGTAGTGTCTCATTTGAAGTTATCACCACTAAGTTGAAACACCTACAATCTCATAAGCAACAACTTCACAAACTCCCAGAATATCTTTAGTAAACAAATCAATCAACCTCAAGCCTTAACAATCATTAATACGAAGCCAACCATTGATTGTGCGTTAATCCTCAACTTTTTGACATGATAATGGTTTCTTCCTCTTTGTACTGGTTCACCACACTAATCTCCCAAAACTCGAAAAATTGTCGCACCTTTAC
The DNA here is from genome assembly GCA_024713555.1 of Spirodela polyrhiza. Lineage (NCBI taxonomy): Eukaryota > Viridiplantae > Streptophyta > Magnoliopsida > Alismatales > Araceae > Spirodela > Spirodela polyrhiza. The sequence continues at coordinate 1,490,678 of CM046541.1, forward strand.
CACTTGAATCTAGTAGAGTAGAAATGTAAATCTGATCATCCTGTATTTCACAAATTTAACATCGAATTGCGTGACAAGATTATCGTCATCACAGGAACAGCTTGTTGCTGCTAGACCTTGGAGTTGAAGAGAACTTTCAAAACCTTGGAGAAGCTCCAAGATGTCACCAATGCTAGGTTGATAATAAACAAAAGTTGCACGAACTTGTGGCATATACATATCCTATGGTACCCAAAACCTGAATAAAATATTGAATGCACTAGGATTTATCACTTATCAACAACAATGAAGTCCAGTGCAAAATGAAAATTAAAACACACATCGTAAACAACAGAGTCATTGTAGAAACTACACTGCTGTAACCAGATGTCCTACGCACTAGTTACTAAATTTCGATTTATCTAGTTTATCAAGAAATTGGGTCGCACGACTCTTTGCATCAAAAATATATGGTTCAGAAGTAAAAAGATTGAACATTCAAGATAATTAAGATTAATAGAAAATGCTTAAGTATGTTACTCAACATTCCATCTGAGACAAAAGCGCAGGAGCAAACAAACCAAACGTTGAAGAGAAAAAAAGAAAACAACAATACAGATTTAAGATTATAAGAGACATGAAACAGCACTCTAAAACAAGTAACAAAGCAGAATTATTTAAAAAACTTTCATGCCAATCTTTGATAATAAAATGAAGAAAAAACATCGGCGTTCATGAAATGATAAGATAGTCAATGCATTGTACAGTTAAAAATGAGATCATGACAAAAATATCATGCTAAATCAGAAAGCCACAAACTGAATTCTGGTTTAGATTTGTGGCGTCAATAGGTATCTCATGCTATACCTTTCTTGCTGGTGCAATTTGGGAACCACCGTGCCATGTTTCCTCTCCTCTCTGATTCGCCTTTGGCTTCTTCTCCATGAACTTGTCCAAAAAAGCAGCAAGGGATAGATCATTTAAAGGGTCACCATTGTATACAATGTTGACGCCAGACAGAAGGGTTTGAGCCATGGCTGCTACGGATGGATGCACATGTGCAGCCAACAGGGTTAATTCCCACCAACCAGCAGTTTCTGCATTGCTGTCAAAACGCTATTATAAGATAATGGCATTAACATTATAGAGCACTATGGTACCAATGGCATCCATTCAGGAAACTAGATCCAAAAAGTTTCACAGAACGACCACTCAATGCATATTTGGTTTTGACTCCAATCCCGGTTCTAGCTTTTTATTTTCCTGCTTTCGTCCCTAAGCATTTTCTACATTATGGAAATAAAATCAACACGACCATTTTTCCTGTCAAATCCATGGATTAATATTATTTGAGAATTCAAAATTGTTTCCTTAGAATTCATGTGCAGCCTTTTCGTTCATGAATCCTATATTTAGCGTCCATCAATACAATTATGAAAACATATAGATACACAAACACACACGCGCCAATGACATGTCAGCAAGCAAATGGCCCATATCCTTGCAACCAGGCAAGAAGGCAGCAGGCCAATGTGAAGCATGGCAGTTTATTTTATCAAATATTATATAATGCATGAAATAATGGATTTTACCAGTCGACGTTATCTCTAGATATGTTGAGCGTGATATAGATTCGAGTGGTCAGAAGAAGATATCTGGATTTTACTATCTTTTGGAAGCAACTGTTAGGCCCCCAATGGGCCTAACAGTTGAAGGCTAAGTAGGCAGCTATTTAGGTAAATGTCAGGCAGAGAAAAGGGCGTTATTAGGGCAGAGACAGGATGAGGGAACAAAGGACAAAGTTTTGGGCAGTTTGCAACTTGTGGAGTAGAGAGGTGGCCCTTTCGAAAGGTCACCACGAAGTGGTATTAGGATTCCTGTCGGAGCCTAATCCTCATTTTCATGTTTCTGTTCTTCATTTTCTACTAGTTTGTTCGTCCCCGTTTCAGGTTCTTATCAGCACCTTAGATCCTGAGACAGGGTATCTTGGCTAAGGAACACAGAACCATCCAGAGTCTGCAGATTGCAACCACAGAGTTAAACGAGAGAGACAGACATAGAAAAAATAATCATCAGGATAAACACAAGAAGGAAACAACATGCAACACCCTTCTGCTTAATCTAACAACCGTAGGTGACAACATATTAAAAAAAAAAGAAGGTAAAAACGACATTGTCAAACAGAAGTAAAGGAGGACAACTGTGTGCTTAAGGGAATAAAAGATAGGACATGCACTTGTGATTAGTGGGGAATGTAGCCTGATGAATAAACACCTTGAGAAGCATATAGAAGTACAAAGAAATACCAGTACGACGGCTCCCTATGACGCGGATCATATCTTGCAGATATAGGAGCCTTGATGCAAGGTTCCACACCTTCTCTAATTATGGGCTGCAATTTTTCATTCTTCATATCCACGATAGCATCTCCAGATGAACTTCTATCTTTAAATTTGCAATTCTCTGAATCGTCACCAAAATTCTCATTAGCCAAAAAACTTTGATCTCTTGTCTCATCAATTCCTTTAACCCTAAGATTTGAACCAAGTGACTTTATTGAACCATCAAATGTATCCTCCTGTATATCCGTGAAATGCTCAAGATCTTCATCAACGGATTCATTTTGAAGCATCATACTCCTGTAAAAATGAAAGGTAAAGTAAAAAACCAATGCACAACACATTCAGTCAAAACTACGCTTTTAGGACCAAAGCAAAGATCAACTGCCTTCTGCCCAGGCAGCAAGCCAAAGGGAATAGGCAACAACTACGTTATCTGCTGCAAATGACGTTCACGTTGCCTTAACCATATGATCAATGTAAATGCTGTCCACCGAGGAGTGACAAGCATAATAGTAAATTATAGGGATTCATGTATGATTTGCCAATGCATGCTGGGAACCACATCCGCCACCAAGGTGATCCACTGTGGGCATTCCATCCATAGGTGGACTAGAAAAAAGGTCCAGCAGGATGCACACAGGCGATCAAAATGCTTTGGGCATCTAGACTGCCTAGGCAAAAACACTTTCACGACCATGAGTCCAAAAAACAAAGTATGCGTATCATATATAGTTGAGACAAATTAGCAAAAAGGCCTACCACATATGCGGTTTTGCTTTAAGGACTTCAGAGAGAAGACAAAGGCATCCACAGGCATATTGAGGTGGCTGCTGCAGTGAAATCTGTAGAAATAAAAAAATACAGCATTCTTAGGCATGGTAAAAACTAAATATTTCGTCGACATAATCCATCTGAAAACTGAAATAGTAGCGAATATTATGTTGAACCAAAAACAGTACAATTAGAAATAACTGGAAAATATTGCTTTGGCAGGGAAGCAATAAAACCACTGTGATAAAAAACCCATGCACCTGTAATGCAAGACTGGACAAAATACCCTCGAATTTTTAGGAAATGTTCTAGGACCAACTAACATGATTCTCAAACTGTATCTGATAAGAAAGAAAAGGTTCTCTGCCAACCTGCAGAAGCCGCTTGGAGAAAGCAGAAATGCGTTTCACATTTAAATCACTCTTCATCGCTTTGAACAGTAACGCGAGAAACATTTCATGCTGAAAAAAACCAGCATAATTGTTAAAGCTTTTAATACTAAAGAAAAGTATTGCAACCAGAGTATGATAAGAAGCTATAATTAAAAAAGCTTCATTAAATATTAAGTCGATGAGAGAAATAAAGTTAACGAGCAATTCCAAATTGTCACATTAATTTTCTTTTCCCTCGTTGTGCAGTCAAAGTCGATGATAACAGACCAAACCTCCTGGCAGTCCAGATTTGATGATAAATATTAGATTCCATAGGCAAGCCAGTCATGAATAGAACCAAACCGAAACTCTTTCAGTGCAAAGAAAACAGCACATGCCTTCAAACTTCATATAGCGTGCAAGCAGTAAAATATAGAATTGATAATAACCACCATAAGCATTCTCCCTTCTGCCAACACTTCACCACGACTCCCGAGTATATTTTTGATGACTTAAAAATTTGGGAGAACAATAACATTTGCTCAGTACACAGTGGCGCAGATGGAGAATGTATGAGGTAACAAATTGTATGAAGAGATTATGGGCTGGAATCTACGAATCGGTCGGTCAAAAGATTCTAAAAAATAGCTCTAGCAACTTCAATCATTACCATGTCATGCCGCTGATAATCAAAGCCAGGGTTTAAATTTCACGGGAAGATTATAGGCAAAAATCTAAACTATTGAACATTCATGTGCGTGGTCTGAGCTACAAGAGTCCCGGAATTTTGACTTTATGTAAAAAAACTGTAATAGATACTGTTAGATAGAAGTCGTCAAAATTTAATCCGAACTGATTAACTCTATTTAACAACCACGTGATCAAGAAAACGAAAATTTCATCTATAGAGAATAATGGGCTATTTAGCAATTTTAAGGTAGATTTAGTCAACGTTTTCCAATTTATCTATGGCAAAACATAATCTAGTCCCAGCATAGAGGTATTTCCATTTTTAATGATAAAAGCAGTACTTTATTTCGGTTTTTCAAAATTCACTCCACTCCTACTCGCAGGTAAAAAAATGCAATAAGGTATCTATATTAAAATAAACAACAACAATATGTAATTAAAAAAGAATTACCTTAGAAGAATTCAAGGCAGCTGGTACAAGAAGTTTTGAATACAGGGCACGGTAAAAACGATCACTAAGGATCTGATTCTTGAAGGAAATTTGGTACAAGAGTGTCAATGCCTGGACGCCTATGTTAAAATTTTTTGAATGAACCTGCAATTAAAGAAATATTCAACCCCACACTCCGAATGCCGGTACCGTCATCTCAAAAGGACAAACAAGCAGAAAGCTTTTACAAGCTTACCAGTCTAAAAAGTATGGGTGTTTGAACCTCTATTATATCATCAGCCTCATCACTCGCAACAAACGGAAATGCCCTATTGACCCCCTGGATGAACAAATTCCAACCACAGGACACATCATTGAGCTTCCAGATAGATACGGAAAAATGCATTTTATAACATGAATGTGAAACATGTAGAAGGAAGCTTTTTCCGGGCATTAACTTGGATCTCAGATATGAATGGTGGAGACCCGAATACCATTCCTTCAGTGGTATTCAGACAGTAACTCTCAATGATGAAATGACGTTAGGGCAATAGAATAATGCTGCGACACTGTTTAACCAATGATTTAGGAATATAAAGACTACTAAGACCTCAATTCAAATCTGACAAACAACCCACGAACTGTCGTTCCAGGGTAATGTAGGAAATACAGATAAAGAAGCCAATTCAACTTTACGCCTGAGTATGTATGTTACCAGCTTGTTTGAAATAAAGGATCAATAACTGATGAAAGAAAATCAGTGAGAGTTACAATGGACAACTGCCACAGAGCCAAGAGAAAGTCTTGAACAGAAGAACGTCTGTATGTCCACTAGTGAAAAAAATAGGAAAGTTTTGTACACGACATATCTAACAGGAATTGGCAGTTGAAAATGGTATGTGCAGCTTTCACTAAACTGAATCAAAATTTTTTGTATGGAAGGGTCAACAAACGATAGATTTTATCAAGGCTTGGTCAATTAACATTGAGCATCCGGTGGCAGCATGTAAATACTCGAAATAAGAAACGATTCCAGGCGTAAAGAAGAGCAATATGTGGAAACACTTCACAACACATGGAAACATTCTTTGACTAATCGAGCCTTGAAATAGACATTGATCAGCAGTATCTACAACTTTTTCTTTCTTCTTTAAGAATGAATAGGCTAACAGATGATAGATTTTGCACGGGGTTTGTCACCTATGACTGAAATCATGGTAATTTACGACATCTGCAGTAACTACCTTAATATTGAAATGCGAATACAGTTAGCTTTTTTGAACAAATAAATCCAGCACACGAATTATCATGATACCAACAGGTAACCATGATTAAAAAAAACAGTGCACATACTTACAGTCAGAAGAGCACATAAAAGACGGGAGTCCATTTCAACACAAGATTCCAGCAAATGTTCTTTGCTTTTGACAGATCTGGATCTCCCTTTTTTGTCCTCGGTATTTTTCTTCATGCCTTTAACATGTTCCCCAGAGTTCTTGGCAGCATTATCCCCCTCTGCATTATCAGGCCCAGATGAAATCAGCACCTGAAAAGCTGAAAGTCAGTCCAGAAAATTGACCTTGCAACACAGTCAACTAAATGAACAAAAAATAGTTAGTGAAGCTCTGAGAGACTTATACATAAGAGCAATGCCAGAAAACTTCATGTATTCCGTGACAAGAGACTGAATTAGCAAAGGAAAGGAGCAGCTAAGCCAAAGAGACAACCCTGTCAAGAATCTATCCAATTTTCTCAAGAAAGGCAATTGTTAAACCTACCAAAACAACTTTGGGATGCAGCATGAGATAAAAAGTTTCTATTTCCGATTATCAGCTGAAAAGATACTCTTCTGATTGAGCAGTCCAAGATATTCTGAGTCAGTCTCCTAGAGAACAAAGAGGCCCGTCCTGATAGTAAGAATTTTGAGAAACCTTAGTCATCAACATCTTTCGTTAAAAAGATGGGAGCTACACAAAAGGTTTTAAGTGCGCTCCATCAGGATTTTAAATGTGCATAGTGTGCATATCGCAGCTGATTTCGGAAATTAGAATGGCATTACAAGAGGAGGGTTTAATTAGATTGAGCAGTACCTCATATTCATTGTGTTGAATTAAACATATATAAATATATGATGCATACATCATGCAAGCAGGCAAATGTGAATCATTCGTGCTCACACAAATGCAAATGCAACTCCGTCAACTCCACTAACCTTTCAGTCATTCCTGGTCACACAAGAGACAGCTCCATATTCAGTCATTTGCTCCAATGCTGATACCCACTATGCATAGCAGTCAATTCCCAACACAAACAGAGTGATAATGCCATTCGAACATCATCATCCTCTGCCTGTGATAATCCACCAATCTATACTCACCTATCCTCCTTATCGTCAACCCTCCCCTTCCCATTTACTCAACTCTTCCTTCATCAACTTACTGGCTTTCCAGCCCTATTTATTGTTCCAACATCAAACTCATACAGAAGGCCTCTTTTTAACTTCCTCCCCTACCTCTCCAGCTGCAAACATTTTCCACGTCATACTCTTCTTTAAACTTCCTTTCACATAGCTCTGCTCTCAGTCTCAGATCACGTGCCCTTTAAGCCTCACCATCCTCTCCACTCCATATTCAAAGGATCCTCTTCCTTTACTATCCATTTCTTCCCCTTCATGCATGGTAGTCCAACCCTGAACCACAATTTTTTAACTCAAATAACAATTTATAGGAAAAAGTGCCGGATAATTGAACTTTCTTAACAGAAACACGCTTCAAGATGACAGAGATCTCCATGTCCCTACTCCAGTATGAGTGCTTATTAAACTCGGAACAAATAATCATAAAAGCTCAGCAACTGTCCAGTTTTACAAAGAGTAAATCATGCAGTTGTAGGAAGGACACACAGAAGCAGAGAAGTTGCGGAAAGCCTTAATACACTGGGAATCGGCACAGTCAATGAAATCAATCATGAAAGAAGTTTCTTCTCTTTGGTCTACCATGGCTAACTGTTCTCATGAGAATACCTTTAAAAAAAAATCATGTTATAAAAAAATACATCAAATTCATTTACCAAAAACAACTGCCAACAGAGTTAAAAATCCTCAGGAAGAAAGAAGCTCATTACAGTAGCCAGAATCATTAATTACCCAAAACAGAAAATTGGGAATCAAATCTAACACGAGAGAATATCATAACAATATGTAGTGTACGCAAAATGCCAAAAGAAGATGATCCTTTGCAGTGTAGTCAACTACCTTGAATAGTGCAAAATATATATCGACCAAGCGTTTAGCTACTTTAGGGCCATCGCCTTTTTTTGACAGAAGAACTTGGCTCAAAAAATTAACCTGGGCACAAAATCATCCAGAATAAGAACTCAACTATAAAGTAAAAACCATGCCCAACACAAATATCTAAGACAGATTAACTAGGAGCTAAAAAAATATGCAGGTAGAATAAATAATGAGGTGAAGCAGATGACAGCTTACAAAGGCTTATTTGTCATCCCATTTAATGAAAAATAGATAAAGTATGAAGAGTGCGATGACTTCGATTTTGAAAATGCCATGTTCAGCACAAGAAAGAAAACTGAATTTTTCTGTTCATTAAAATAGTTAAATAGCAAGCTCAAATGCCTAAATTTGCACATTTAATGTAAGAAATAACACAGAACTTCACGCTACATGCAAATCTCAGGCAGATTTTGGCAATGTAATAACAAGCTATGTAGCCGTACAAATGAAACATAGAGCATGGTTTATCAATTATAGTTTCACAATATGGTTGAAGAGCCAAAACTTAGTGACATCCCATTTGACCTGGGAAACGGCACTGAAAACTCTGCAAGTATAAATGAAACGTACAGCATGATACTTAGCTCGCAGTCCCACATGAGGTCGAAATATAAAAGCATCAACCTCTTCGATGACAATAAGCTGCAAAGAAAAACAATAGAATTGGTACAATAGATAACGGAAAAATCACACTACTTTATATACTTCACATAGCATAGATATTCTGTGGAAAAGCACAAACAACAAATCCAGAACAACTTACATTGGGGAGGAAAAAACTACAAATAGCTGTTCATTGTTTGGACAAAACTAAGGCTGGGCCTCAAGGACTCACCAGCCACTCAAACCAAATCAATAGCTCATCGTATAGAGAGTTTGTCATATTTCAGCATCAGGTGACAATCTCAATCTAGATAAATTTGTTAAATATATGTTGTTTTTCTGTATAGACGTCTAAAAGCAGGTAAACATATGTATTGGACAGGCCTGCCAAGTCTATGTAATTAATACATAATACGACGTTATCCCATGCAAAAAAAAAAAAATGACCACAAAAGTCATCATAGGATTGATCTCTGGCACGGCTAGAACGAAAGAAGATGAAAATCTGAGTAAATCCGCAAAACATTACATTAATACCAACTCCACGATGAAGGCAGGGTAACACCATTACATTCACACCTACCTAAAAACTAAGCATTGGTCAGATATGGATGACTACATTACAGATAGCAAATATCATGAGTGTATTTTCACAGAGATCACAAAGCTTCTAATTAGGAGAGATCTACAAAAATCATAAGAAATCTGGTATATGTGTTCCTTCAAAAGTTAAAGTAGATTGAAGATATTATGGGTCAGATAGAGGCCATCCCTCGGACCAAAACAGCTAGACTAAGAGAGATACTAGAAAAACCGTCATCATCAGTTTTTGGTATTCAAGAAGGTATGAATGTAAGCCTATCTTTTACAGTTTCATCACGAGATATGAAGCCATCTTCCGTCCTTTTCTTACCAATCTTAATTTTCTCACAAAGTTGTACGGACAGCCTGAAGAGACTACACCAGATGTATTCAATTCGAGCTTAATGTATCCTGGTAGCTAGTACCATTATCTCTCGATTATATGAACCTGTAAAATGTATTATCGAGGTTTTCCCTCTGGCTTATTTTTGTTCTTTCAAAGTTGTCAGTGTAACTGCACTCTCAATCTATCATTCACTCAATCCATCACTGAGAAAGTTATCCTCTTTACATGGAAGGAAATCAAGAGGCTCTTTAAATGGCTGAATCCTTCAAGAGCAGATTAATCTAAGTAAAAACCATTATTTAAAAATCAGTAAATTATTTTTTTTTTCCATAAAAACCGTATTTCTATCATGAGTTGATCAATTTGAATAAAATAGACCCCGTATTTCTACCATGTTCTAAAGTGAGATAGGCCAGTAAAGTTATAATATTACTCAACAAATACCAAAGATTCCAACCTAATGTTCCAGTTGAGTAAACGTGTTTTTGTAAGATTATGGGAGGACTAATGGAAAAAGATTTATATCTAGGAATAAGTTCTAACCGATTCAGCAAACTATATAAAGATAGAAGGAACAAATAACAACAAGTGATGGGGTAATTAGCACATTCAACAAGAACGCAATCGCCTCCCAAAAGAGACGACAATAAGTTAAAATAATAAAACGACGGAATCCGTTTCAATCATCTCATTTATTGTCGTTTTGGATACGAGGTAAAGACTATAGAGCCAACAGGCTTCACAGTTCACTCGTGCAAGTTTCTTTCCCGGAAAAAAAATCCACGACCCAGAAAAAAATGATTCCAAATTTTAATGAGTTTGACTTTGGTAATTCGTTCACAACTTGAAAGATATTAATCAAATCCATATAATTTCATAGCCAAAGATCCAACTTCCGCAGTCTGTTGAAATAGGAGAACCAGAAAGAATAAGGAAATGAAGGAAAATCACAGTTGATTCAGCGTTGCGCAGTTTAAACCAAACAGAAGAATCCTCCAAATGAAATTTCTCATCTTTACTGCGAGAAAGTATACTGACATTTAAGATATACTCAATAATGATAGGAGTTCGTAGGTGCAAAACAGAGCCAGAATTAATAGCTTCTTCTACTCATTATTTTATTTATGATTATTTTGAATTTCTACTGTTCTTGATCCACTATTTTGATTGAGCTTGTGTCTGAGGCGGGGTAAGAAAGCATTTGTAATCTGTATACAGAACTATGAGTGTTTGTATCTTGTCTCACTTTTTACTTCTCGTTGCTTAAAGGATGGGATAGATGATCTCGTAAACATTGTTAAATCAGAAGAACTGCCAATATCATTTGGACCATTTTCTGCATTGAACAAAAGATCCACCAAGGGAACCTAAATATAATGTTCAAAATACGGCACATGAGCAAAGCAGTTTTCATAGGTCCAAAATTTCATTGCCAAAGCAAACTAAAACAACATTAAATTATTACATAGAAATGTTAAGAGGATTGAATCTTGTGTATTGGACGTGACACAGAAACAGAGGGAAATAAATTTAACAACCAACGCACAGTTGGCTCCATGGAACAATTGACTTATTGAATCTGTCTCTAGCTTCTATCATTCCATGAGATAGAACCGTTGGCATATATAATCAGTAAAAATAAAATACATAAAGAAAATGTGCTGCAAAATGTAAGAGCTCACAGATGTCATGGCTAAGTCCCCCAGATTATTTTACCTTCATATTTGGATGCTCCGATAAAAGGCATGTTAGGTAATATCCAGCAGTAGATGCTGCCTTTCTTAGCGGATCTCCCAGCTGTATTTATCAAGGTAACCATAAATTGTGAAAATGAAATTCAACGACAACAATAGAAATATAAGTCACGGTTCATTTGCAACATATAAGTCATCAATTGATAGATCTTCATCTTGAGCAAGTATAAGTCAACTATCAGACTACAGCAACCAGCTACTCACTTTATTAACAAGAGCATAAAGCAGCTTGCGTTCCTGTTCCATTTTGCTCCGCAATAGACCATACAGTAGCTGCTTCAACTTAATTTATCAGCGACTTTACAAATAGTACAAAATCAATTCTCTAAGAATAAATAAAAGGAGAAAAATCAACCAAAAATAGTGGACTAAAGCATAAAGAAAAGAACATACCTTCGTTGCTATATCTTTAAGACTAGGAAGCATATCCTTTGATGCTTCTTCAAGGGCAGCAACAAATTTCTCATATCTATGATGTCACAACATATATGACATGCAATGTAAGCACAAATTTAGGAATCGAAATACTGGTCTACTGAAACAGTCAACTTTGACACAGCATTAAAACAATGATAGGCCGCCAATGATGTTCTATCAAACAATTAAACGAATTTTACATAAAACAAAAAGAGAGAAACCTTCTCCAGAAATAGAATTCACAAGACAGTTGCGAAAAGAAAAAGGAACCGGAAAAGTACAAGATTCAAGGAATAAAACTTTGAACAGTGCAATGTGATTACAATAAGAAGAAGAACTTTTAAGCTGCTTCTCGTATTGCCTTTTTTATGTCACCATATTGACTCCATATTGCGAAATGAAGTCTACATGATGATTTATAGACAAGCATAATCCAAATCAGTTTTATATCATCTTCCTTCCATCTCTCCAAACACTAAAAAAGAGAACCTAGAAAAAATGTAGAATTACTAAATAACCCAATATTAGCTGAGATGATCAATAAGGTCACAGCTTTCTTGAAGGCTAACAATAAAAAACACTTTACTTGATAGGGGAAATAAATAGGAATTAAGTCAATGATTTGTTACAATCTGGATTGAATGGGGCTTAACTCTGACCTCTGGGGAAAAAAGATGCGTCCACCGGGGGTCTATCAAGACATGCATTTACTGATGATGTACATAACAAGCAGAATGAATTAAATGCCCAGGATCGATGTTGTTGGGGATCATCTCTATTATGAAAATTAAAGCATTTCTATGTTCATTCTATGTTCGTGTAATTATGCACATGCAGTATATGGGTACAGTAACTGATAGTTGAGCACTCAAAAAACAGAATTTCAAGCACAAATCCTACTGAGAGAAAAACAACTAGTTTCAAGTAGTTTCATATTGACATTCCATGGAGAAATGACAGTCAAATATCAGAAAAAATATGTAAACTCATTATCCACCCTTTAAAAATTAATAGTCTAGGCACTACTAGGAGCTATATATAAATTCTTGATTGTCACGTTCATACTGAGAGGTGTAATTTGCAAAACAATGAAAAACATTCTACTTTCAAAGCTAAGGTGGAGAAAAAAAATTGTTCATTCAAACTTGTGAAAAAGAAGAGCAGCTTCCCACCAAAAAAGAACCCAAAATTGGCAAATTCTGTTTCACTAGTCTTGTAGATCTAATTGTTGATATTGCACTAAGATTCAATCATTTGACATGTACAATGGAATCAAATTTGTTTCTGTCGGTGAAATTTGAAAGAAGGCATACCGCTGCTTCAAGCATTCTTCCCAATACCAGAAGAGTAATAAAGAAAAACCATCACTTGATGCAGGCAAACTATTAATCTGACGATGCAAAAGGCACTTCAATTTACGGTCAGGCAATAGCCTGTGATATCAAAAAAAAGACAACATGAGTGAAATACAGTTTTGGTTAATCAAGTTTTGATAATCAGTGGAAAGGTATACCATATAGAGATCTTATCAGTTAACAACGAAATATTCATTCAGTTCACAAAAACTCAAATAGGAATTGTAAGAAATCATGCATTATATTTACAGCGCCAATCATCAAGATTGTTTCATCAAGGTATACTATAGCCAAAATCACCACAAAGACCCAGAACAATCTCAATTAAACACGTGGCAAAGAGACCACTGACAAAATCTGGGGATAAAGATGGTTTTCTTTTGGTATAAAGGGCCTGGATAAACAGCACTTTATTGGGCACTGTTAGAATGTAAAAGGATATTTTGGGTATTATAGCATTAGGGTTTGCCTTTATTTAAGAGACTGAGTGAGAGAAAACTTGAGTTTTGCTGCGTATTTTCACTTACAATGATCATGGGCATGCGTAAGTGGAATGTTTATCGTTGAGAAAATGGACTTTTACCTAGACTTACAGCACCATTTTAAATCGAAGAATTCTTTTTAAAAAAAGACTCCAAATGCGGGAAAAAGTAGCTCAAACTCAGTGATCAAATATTAGACAAGAAAAAAGTAACTGCAAATCCTTCATTTCTCCTAAGCCGAGCAGCTCATGGATTCGTGATCATTGTTAAACTAAAGCATTACATGAGATGCAAGGAATAAGAATGAAAGGGTTTTCAATATGCTACAGAGCAAAAAAATGTATTATAACTTAAGCTTTTCTAATTTCCAACAGAAAATGAAACCAGGGCACATTTTCATTTCATGCTACCAGCTCTAAGAGTAGACTCAGGTTCGAAATTCGCATCGCTACTCAAAGAAGTTTAACGACGCAATGCCTAGGGATCTAATCATTTTTGGCACCCGTTAATGAGTATTGCCAATTTCACACACGAATATTGCATTTTCAACAATTATACAGATGCTAGTGCTTATACATTGCAGTCAAAGACAAACGAAGGAAAAATAACACAGGGACTAACTTCTAGAAAGTGATAAATAAATTAGGATGCGCTATAAGAAATCCACCACAGGAGAAGTGGAATAGAAAAATTCTATCAACTTTAGTTCAACTAAAAATCAAGAAACTAACAGAAAATACATCACTGACCTAGTTTTAAACAACTCAGTCAAATGGTCAAATCCTTTAAAAGCATAGCGTTTTCCCACTTTTGCGTTCACCAAGCCTGCAATGGAGTCAAGATAGAATTTGTAAGTTGATGGTCAAATGTACAAACACTAGAACTGAGGCTTCCGTGATGATGGAGAAAGAAAAATGTGAGAAAATAGCAGACGCTTTAAATTCTTTTAATTAAATCTGAAAAGAGAATCTCAACGTCACCAAAAAATTCACCGTCACCCAATGAAAACCATTAGTAGAATTCAAGTGATCGCCAAACCAGAATCAATATCTCATAAAAGTAAAATCAAGCTTCGCAACTGTCTAAACGAAGACGGCTTATCAATTGTACTTTTCCTTCAAGAGGGAAACTACTGGAAACTACTTTCAGCAAGATAGGCCCAGCTCAAGCAATTAGAAACAAACTCACCCAAAAGAATGTCAAGTGACTTCAAATTCGCGATGGGATTATCACCCACTAGCGTCGCCAGAGCTGTGACCTTGTCATTGGTGGTTCCTGACTTCGCCGCCATCCGAACGAGATGCCAGTCGCCATGTCTCCTTGTCCTTGCCTCATAATCTTCGGCGTACTGCGCCATCAGCCTCTCCGCCAGTTCCTTCTTGCTCTCAACAAGGCGCTTCAGCTTTTCCAATCCCATTACCGGGATCGTGCGCTGGTCTGCCCCCGTAAGCACTCTCGCCTCCAGTTCACCCAATTCCTCATACCACAGCCCCATTGGCGTGGTCGCCCTCATCAGAGGAAGCTTCCCCTTTGCAACTTTACCCACGGGACCGTCATCGCCACCAAACGGGTCGACGTGCTCAAGAGGATTGGGCTTCACCGCACGCCCCCGGGGCGGCTTCACGGTTCTCGCTCCCTCGCCGCTCCCGCCCCGCGGCGGCTCGGGAATCGGCGCCTCGGAATCTGGTTTGGGGGGTTTCATGGCGCCGGTCTTGCGGAAGTCAGAGTCGTCGAAACCCGAGGCGACCCCCGCGGAGGAGGCGAGACCCAGGGAGGAGGCAAATGACGCCACCTCCGACTTGAGGTCGTCCATGTCTGCGGGCTTCCGCCTGGATTTCTTGGCCCCTGCGGTCGCCATGGCCGCGGGAGGCGCCACTGTCGCTCGGCAGGCACGCGGGCGGGGGAAGAGTGGTGGGAGCGGGGATTTGGGGTGGGGGGGGTTTAGGGTTTAAGCACCGTCTCAGCCGCGCGGACCCGCAGGGGTGGGGGTGCAGGTCAGCGGAGACAGTCGGGCGCCGCATGGAGAGTGAGCGAACGTCCTCATATCATATCCTCTTCTACGCACCCCCCTTTTTCACACACACACACACAGACTCTTCCGCACCTCACAGAATTCTAGAAAACCGTATGGCCCTAAGATTGCTCATCTGCTTTCCTTCATCTCCCAAAGTCTCAATTTTAAAAAGGTCCTCGATTTATATTGATGTAAGAAGTCATGTAAGTGCTTCAGTTTCCACATTGCCCACAAAAATAACCCATAAAGGAATCCATCTGATGCCTCTCTATCTTCTCTTAGCATAATAATGTGGTCACTCTCCCCTTTTCCTCGCAAGATTTTATTTATTTTAGAGATTTTTGAAGTCTTTCATTTGATTGTGAATTTTAAGCAAAAAAATTAATATGGTCATTAAGGAACAAAAAGATTTGACCCTTTAGAGACAACTCATGCAATGTTACTTGTAAGGCTTCAAAGTGGCTGGGGTTGTCTTCTAAAGCCTTTAGTTTTGATGTTCACAATATATATAAGCAAACTGGTAACTTTATTTTGTTAAATGTATGATACATAAATATAACTGTTGGTAAAATCCTTTTCTGGCCATGAGTAAACTCACTTAATATAAATAAGGTTTGCATTGAGTAAAGACTAGCATTATTGGAGCTACAATATGGTAAGCAAAGAGTTGAGCATTTTGAAAATGGGCATTTGAATGATGCTTGGAACCTATTTTTCTAATATTCAAAGCATAAAAATTAATGACAATGCTATCATATGAAAAGATTGACATGTCTCATATTCACAAGCAAATTCCAAACCATAGAAAAGTGGACTTGCATATCATTTTCAAGAATTGTAAGCTCTCACATAACAAGTTTTTACATCTCTCGGCTTGATAACATGCATTTTGCACTAACAAATATGTGATTATTATCTGATTTTAAGGCATCATTCATATCATTCTGATGTATGTTATCATAAAATTCACATGTTTTCATAAATATCATGTGATTTCAACTAAGTTGTCATTTTTATGATTTTATTAATAGTTTTCAAATTAAATGTGTTTGACTTTCTTTAAGGTCAAACACATTGAAATCTAATTATATTCTTGAGTTTTAATGATTGCAGGGCTTAGGTCAATTGAAGGATTTGAAGAAGAAAGCAAGAAAAAGAGAATTCTAGTCAACTTTTTGATTTTAAAAAATTGAAGTCAAAGAAACTAACTTACTCCTTATTTCAGTTTTTATTTTAAAAAATAGTAATTGCATGATAATTTATAGTATTAAATCTATGATCAACTGCTAAAAATTTCATTGAAAAAGGCATTATATTTAAAATTTATGAAATTTTGAAATTATGTGATTTTTCTTATTTTTCTATATTTGTTCAAAATTATGTAAGGCCTCAAATCAGCAAAAGTATGGCCCACCATGTGTCAACTAAGTGGCACGCAATACCACATGGTAGCCATTGTGGCATGCGACGGTGCCTATGTGGCACATGAGAGCACCATGTGGTGAAAAGAAGGCTGATGGTGCATTTAGGAGCATCAAAGGGCATTAAAGGGACGTGGTGCATTTAGGAGCATTGGACCAAAGTCAATTGCGAAATCAAATATGGAGTGTTGGTCTGATATGCCAGAGTTTAAGTTGCAAAACACCACCACATGACGTGATGCATTGGAGATGCTCCAATAATGATCCAATGGGCATTTTTTATTTCACCATTTCTTATTCAAACAATGAGACAACTTGGCATCTTCTGGGTGGTTCATCTCA
Source organism: Spirodela polyrhiza (assembly GCA_024713555.1). Lineage (NCBI taxonomy): Eukaryota > Viridiplantae > Streptophyta > Magnoliopsida > Alismatales > Araceae > Spirodela > Spirodela polyrhiza. Next base: position 1,507,869 of record CM046541.1, read on the forward strand.
GATCTAATGGGTGCAACTTTCTCACCATTTCTTCTTCAAATGACTGGGCGATGTGGCATAACCTCAGCCCTCAGACCTATATGAAGATGAAATCTAACAACTGCATGCAAAATTGCCTATAAATACACTCTCTCTCCTCATGGAAAAACTTGTTCTTGAGAATTATGATTGATCAAATTGAAAGGACAAATGTTCTCTTGAGTATCTTGATTATTTTGTGTTCTAGACTCATTTTCATGTTGATTGAACCCAAGAAATCAAAATTTTGATGAGAAATTAGAGAGAATTTACTACTTGAACTTGAAACTTCGTCTAAGAGCCTCCAAAATGAATAACCCTTGATCTAGTGATTAATTGAATCAATTTTTGGCTTTTTTGGGTTATTTAAGTCTTACTCCCTCTAATCTATCATCATTTAGGTTTAGATTTATGTTTTGAAGCTTAGATTCGGAGAATTTCATCACTTATAGTCACTTTCTCTCTCTTAATCCGTAATTTTCTCTCTCTAACTTCTCTCTTCAATTTTTCCCTTGACTCATGTCAGATTTGCTTCAGATTTAATTTATAGAAAATATATTTTTATATACTTTTCTGAATATATGACTTTCATCCTAATCTAATCCATTTTATCATCCAATTTGATCATATTCAAAGAAGTCTCAAAGTCAACCCTAATTATCCATGGAGTTTGACTCTTGCTCACATTAATACTAAATTAATCAATCAATTTAATGACTTAGGTTTAATTTTTGACCCCAAATCATGTGCACATAACAACCGCATGATTTTGGATTGTCAAGGCCCACCTATCTCCACTCACTCAATAAAGCTATACACTAAAATTCAAAAAATCGTTTACTCCGTTCTTTGTTATTTTGCAGTCTTTGAGTAAATTAAAGTGTCAATCTAGAAGAGGTGAGCTGCACCCTAAGTTGATTTGAGGAACACTTGAGCCCCCTAGAGTCATAATGTACGAAAGTATTTCGAGGGTCACTTGAGCCAACAACTTAAAACATTATATCTAGAAATGATAAGATGGATGTTAGTTTGGTTTAACTCCAGGTCATGAATTCTAATGTAGGTTGGATAGGACCTTGATATTCAATAAGTATTATGACCAAGATTTAAAGGCATGCTTATTCAAACATAGGATAGGATTGTTGTATTGGACTATTTAAAACCTATGCTCAGTGGTGATGAATTGAAAAAAAACATAAATTACTCATTATTATAATAAAAAAGAGTAATTCCCAGCTTTTTGGCTTCCCACCATTATAAAATTTACAATGTGTACTTATCTTTATTTTAAATTTTCTTATTCTTTGATTAATACTTTTAACTTATTTCTTTAACCAATAATTAATGCATTCATAAGCATCCACTACTTGGTTTAAGGATTTTGATGTTAGCAATTAATCACAAAAAAATAAAATTACTATGAAATGTTTTCCACTAAATTAACATAATAATCAAGATTTAAATCATTAGATTCAATTTCTTTTTGTCTCAGAAAATGTTTTTTCAGCATCCTATGAAGAAAAAAGATGTTAAAAAAATATGACAGGAATTACAGCAAAACTGAAGAGCTTCTAAAAGGAAAATAGATGTGAGAGAAAATGTGTTGACCCACTTGAAGAAAGAGAAAATGTGTTAACCTAAAAAACTACATGGACCCCATCCAAAGGTAGAGAAAGTATGTCGACTTATGAAATATTTGTAGACCCATCTAGAGTTAATGAAAGGATGTGTGCTAACTTCTATCTTGACTCATGTCAATGTAAGCCAAGCAACATCTTAAGAGATGATATTGAGATTTTTTCAGAAAAATCTAAAACGTGAGAAATTGACAAAGATATGACATTTGTTAAAAAATCTCTAACAAAGGCAGCATATTTGAGGACAACAAGGGATCAATGATATGCTATGAAATTACCCTAACATATTTGTAATGTTTTTTAGTCTATATAGTTGGTTAAATCAATAACTAAATTGTGTTTGTTAGTAGCTTGATCCATGCAAATTTTGGTCAATCAAATCTCAAAAATTTAGGTATGAGTGGTTAATATTTTAGGCTCTTTAAATAGCTATTAAAAAAGATTAAAAAACAACTAAAAACACATAAAATTCTCATATATTCAAAAACGACTCATTAAAGTTGTTCGCTAAAAGTAGCCATGCTACAAACTCAAGTTTTCTCTACCATTCAAGCATTCTTAAAATCAAGGAAGCCCTTCTTTGAGTAAATTAGTTTTAAAGCTCTATATTATTAATTCACATGTGAAGTCATTCTGAGATGGTGCTTGTAACAAGATATAAAACGTTAAACTAGTGCCTTGGTGCTAAGCATGGGGTGTTAATCTTGTAAAATGTATTGTACAATGATCAAGGTGAGGAATGTGGAGATCTCTTCTTTATCTTTCTTCTCTTTGATATTTTTATTCTTTTACAATCAACTGTCCTCTTTTTATTTTTGATGAGAATCAAAAATATTTTTCATCATTATTCTCCTCCTTTCTTCTGAAAAAATATCAAAGATTTTATGTTTTTAAATCCTTATTTTTCTGGTGAAGAATAGTTTAATTTCTTGTCTAATAGTCTCTTCTTTTTCAAGTGAATAATAGTAGTCATTCTTTTCATTGAAACTCTTATTTTTCTATTAAAGATCAAAAACCTTTTGGTGGAGATCAGAATTTTTATTTTCCTTTCCATAACGAGAATCTATTATTTCTTTTCATTATCTTTTGTTTGTTTTTCTTAAATCATCAATTATTTTCCTTTATGATTTCTCATTCATCTTCCATTGTAATCTTCTGTCTATTTTTCCTTATCTTCATATTAGCACCTTAGTCTTTACAATTGTTGAACTTCATCTTACCAAGTGAGTGGACTTAGGTTAGGAAAGTGAATTAAAATGCATAAGCTTGTGAGCAATAAAATTCAAATGAGTTAATAACTTTTTCATGAGTTAGAATATGACCTCATAAATGTAAAACTACTATTGTACATGTACAAGGTATCTTTATCACTTAATAAAGTCATTTTAGTAAGTTAGTTTCTCATGGTTCAACACCCTTGTTGGAAAGTTGAAGGCGATCATCCATTCTGTAGTTAAATCAAAGATCACATGCGACTATCCCAAGGATTTATAATTTTTTGTACACATTTTGATTTTTATAGCATAATTTTAATAATAAAATTATTCATATTTTACCCATTTCTAAATGTTTTTTGATTTTCATTGCATAAATTTTTTGCACACAATGCCAACACTCTTGTTTTCTCTTTGTCACCTCATATTGACACAACGAAACTATAGGCGATGACCCTTTGAGTTGAGTGGGTATTGAGGTTGGCGAAAGAGGCGTTGAAATCACAACTTAAATCTTCAAAAGTCAAGATTTCTGGTGAAGCCTCCTTATCTTGAGTCCACAAAACAAAGAAGGTATTTCCTTAGGTGCTCAAAGGTAGATCTTGAATCCACATAACCAACGAACTAGCTCCATGAGTCCACAGGGATGTTAGAGTCCACTAGCAAAGGCGAAAAACTCTCAAGGAAAAGAAGCTCACAAATTTTCTATTCCATCAAAGATGTAATACTCATAGGTTACATGGGGGTGTCCTTAAATAGGCCACAGCCTATCAAAAGGGTGCCAACTTTTGAATTTGAACAAAAATTAAAAATAGGAGGGAAATAAATTTGAGAAAGTTTCTGAAATAGAAATGGGTTAAAAATAGAACGAAATAAGCTTTTCTAAAAGGTGGTGTAAAGACATGTGATAGTTATGAAAGGGAAATGAATAAATGAAAGAAGAGAAATAGAAAGAGGCTTTAAATAGGGTAAAATAAGAAGGTGCTGAATAAAGAATGAGATTTATGATAACAGAAATAAGATGAGATCTAAAATAGAAGAAAAATGAGCTAGTGCAAAGGGTTCTAAAAATAGAAGGGTCTAAAGGGTTCTAAAAATAGAAGGTTCTAAAAATAGAAGAGTCTAAAGAGTTCTAAAAATAGAAGGTTCTAAAAATAGAAAGTTATAAAAATAGAAGGGTCTAAAGAGTTCTAAAAATAGAAGGTTATAAAAATAGAAGGTTCTAAAAATAGAAAGTTCTAAAAATAAAAAGTTGATCTTCAGGTCTTGAAGTTTTCTCCGCCAGTGGATGTGATATTGGCTACATCAGTCTCCCTTTCTTCAAAAAAACTCGTCCTTGAGTGTTCAGCTTCTTCAGAGAAATACTCGTATAAGTTTATCACATAAAAAGTATTTGAAATTCCCATAGTGTCTGAAAGGTCAACCATGTAAGAATTGTTTTTAATCTTCTTCAAAATCTTGAAAGGATCATATTTTTTTAGACTAAGTTTGTTGTAATTTCCTATGGGTAATCTCTCCTTTCTTAAATATACATTACCAAGTCACCAACTTGAAAAATCTTTTTTGTCCTTTTCTTATCTACCTTCTCCTTGTATCTTGTATAACTAGTAGTGAGATTTTTCTGAACATTGTCCTAAATTGCCTTAATGTGTTCTGCCACTTTATTTGTTGTAATACTAGTTCCATACTTGAGAGGCAATTCTGTCAAATCTTGTGAGATCTTAGGTGGAAAATAATACACAATAAAAAATAGAGAATAATGTGTAGATCGATTCACTATAGAATTATATGCAAATTTTACTTAGGTTATAACAAGGTCCCATTGTTTGGGTCATTCTCTAGAAATACACCTCATTAAATTACCCAATGTCCAATTGACCACTTTTATTTAACCATCAATTTGAGGGTGATTGGTGGTACTGAAATTCAGACGTGAGTCAAATCTCTTCTAGAGAATGTGTCAGAAATGAGACAAAAATTTTGAATCTCTATATGATGTAATAGATTATGGGACCCCACGTAGGTGAACAATCTCTTTAAAAAAAAGATTAGTAGTTTGAACAACATCATTACTTTTCTTACATGCAATAAAGTGTGCTATCTTCGAAAATTTATCTACCACCACAAGGACAGAATCGTTACCTCTCTGAGTGTGAGGTAAACCTAATATAAAGTCTATAGAGATATTAGTCTATACCTTTTCTGGAATTGGCAGTGACATATATAGATTGGTATTCTGACTTTGTCCTTTATTAATTTGACAAGTTTGACACCTCCGAACAAAGCTTTGTACTTCTCTCTATAGTTGTGGCTAGAAGTAACATTCTTCTATCATTTGTTGTGTTTTGTCATGTCCTAAATGTCTTCCAAGTCCTACAACATGTGATTCTTGAATCAATTTCTCTTGTATAGATGTTCAAGGAATGCATAATTGAGTCCCTTGAAATAAAAAATCTTTTTGAATATAAAATTCATTTGATGAGTTTCTTTCTTTACAAGTCTTCCAAATTTTTGCAAAGTCTTTATTTTGAGCATACAACTCAGTCAAGTACTCAAAACTAATAATTTCAACACACATAGTAACTAATAGTGCTGACTTTCTACTTAATACATCAACGACTATATTTAGCTTTTCAGACTTGTGTTTAATCATAAAAGTAAATCTTTGAATAAATGATATACACCTTGTATGCATTCTATTGATATTAGTTCGAGTATTTATAGATTTCAAAACTTGATGATCAGTGAATAATATAAATTCTTGTTGAATCAAATAATGTTCCCAAGTATGTAGTGCTCTAACTATAACATAACATTCTAATTCATAAATAGTCCATTTTCTTCTAGCTTAAGTTAGCTTTTCACTGTTAAAAGCAACTGATCTCTTTTTTTGAGATAACACAGCTCTAATTCTAAGAATTGATGCATCACATTCTACTTCAAATAATTTATCAAAATTTGGTAAAGTCAATATAGGGGTAGTGTATAATTTTTTTTTTATCAAAGAAAAATTTACCTCTACAGCTTCTGTCCACTAAAAATTTTCTTTCTTCATATATTTTGTAATAAGAACCATAATAGAATTAAAATTTTGAATAAATCTTCTATAAAATGATGCTAATCCATGAAAACTATGAACATCATGTATATTCTTTGTAATAGGCCAATCTTTAATAACTTTAATCTTCTCATCATCTACCTTGATATCTTCTACACTAATAATATACCCCAAGAAAATAATACTAGTAGTCTAGAATTTACCCTTCTTCAAATTGACAAATAATTCATTTTATTACAAAACTCTCAACACATATCTCAAATGACCAATATGCTCATCTTCAGTTTTATTATATATCAAAATGTTATTAAAATAGATAACGACAAATTTTCCAATAAAAGGCTTTAATACTTAATTCATCATTCTCATGAATGTACTTGGAGCATTTGACAATCTAAAATGCATCATTAACCATTCATATAATCTTACTTTTGTTTTAAAAGTAGTCTTCCATTCATCTCCTTGACGAATCCGGATTTGGTCATAACCATTTTTAAGATCAATCTTTGAAAATAATTTAGAACCACATAATATATCAATCATGTCATCTAATATGGGAATAAGAAACTAATACTTTACTGTAATTTTGTTGATGGCTCTACTATCAACACACATATGTCACGTTCTATCTTTTTTTGGAATCAAGAGGGCTAGAACAGAACAAGGACTCATACTCTCATGAATTAGTCCTTTTTATAATAGTTTTTCAACTTACTCTTATAAAATTTGATTTTCATCTGGACTCATCCTATAATGAGGTAAATTAGGTAAACTTGCCCTTGGTATAAGATCAATATGATGTTATATATCTCTGAGTAGAGGAAGATGGTCGATGTTTCTTCCATAATAGAAAATTACTCTAAAATCTTTTGAGCTACTTTTAGAATAGAATCAGTAGAAAGTAATGACAAATCATCTTTTTTGACTAGCATAAAAATCTCAGTATCTTAATTGAGGTTAGTAAAAAACTCACTTCTATCAATCATCATAATCTGTTTTTTCTATTTTTTTAATAAAGAAATTCATGTCCTGAATTGGGCATAAAATAAATTTTTCACTATTTCTGTGAAAGACAGTGATTGTCTCTTCCCAAATGAGTTGTATCTACATCATATTATCATGGTCGATCCAAAATCATGTGACATGCATCCATATCAACAACATCATAATGAATTTCATCAAAATATCTATTTCCCATTGAAAACTTAAACAAACAAGTTTCTATCACCTTTGTTTTTGAATCTCTCTTGATCCACCCAATTTTGTAAGGGTGTGGGTGTCGCTCAATCTTGAGTCCTAGCTTCTACACCATGGTGGATGAAATAATATTTTCACTACTTTCAAAATCAATGATAACATCATATACCTTCCCATTAACAGTGCATCTTGTTCTGAAGGCATTGTGATGTTGTGCTAGTTTCTCCTCTTTTGGTGAATACATTATTCTACACATAACAATAGAATAATTAGAATCTTCTTCTTCTCCTCTCTCAATGATATTTTCTTCAATTGCTTCCATGTCATCTTCATTTCACTATTATCTTCATCTATGGCCCTTACAAAATTCACAACTCCTTGTTTTGGACAAACATTAGACTTGTGACCTTCTTCATTGCACTTGTAACATTTTGGAATAGAATTAGGAACATATGGATTTCTTTGGACATTATTTTGACCATTAGGAGTCAATCCATTTGATTTTTGTATAGCTGAATTTGCTACTCTTCCATTAGAAGTGGAAGAAAAAATTGGTGCATGTCTTAATCGATCTGGCTGAAAATTCGTCACACTGTTAGAAGCACGATTTTTGACCTTTCTTTTCTCTAGTAAAGCTTTTGTATGTTCTGAGGCCATAATAATATCAATCAATTTAAAAAATGATTGTAATACAACCTTTTCTTCAATATCCCACTAAAGGCCATTTTTAAATCTAGAGATCATGTATGATTCAGATTTAGTTAAATCAACTCTATAAGATAATCAATAAAATTCTTCTACATATTCAGTTATAGAACGATTCCCTTGTCGACAATTTTAATACTATTGACATAAGACCTACTCATAATCTGGAGGAAGAAATCTTGACTTCATTAATTTCTTTATCTTATCTCAATTTCACACAACATCTTCACTGGCTCTAGTGCAAGTAATCTGAATCTGTTCCCACCATATAGAGGCACCTCATTTCAATTTATATACAACAAGCACACTTGTTTATCATTAGTAATTTTCATATATTCAAAAAATTTTTCAACTTCAGAAAGCCAATCAAGAAATTCTTCAATTTTCAAATGACCATTAAAACTAGCCAAATCAATTTTTATATGGAAATCTCTACCTTCATCATAGTCAAATCTACTTTTCAAACTACCAAAATTAGAACAATGAAACTTCTGAAAAACACGACCATTGTCATTCTACCTCTGATTACTTTGAACACGAGAAATATTTTCTAAGGTATACATTCTTGATAATATTTGTTTCAATGTATCACTCATTATTTCTAACTTTTGGTCCATGCGCTTTTGATATTTAAAAAACTTTGTGTGAGAGATAGGGCATACCTCAGATCTTTCATCTTCATTAATTTTGATTCCCTTACCTCGAGACATCTTTAAATCTTGATTTTGGAGCTCGACTAGGTTCTAATACCTTTTGACGCAAGTGAAACTATAGGCAATAACCTTTTGAGTTGAGTGGATGTTAAGGTTGGTGAAAAAGGAGTTGAAATTACGACTTGAATCCTCAAAAGTCGAGATTTCTGGTGAAGCCTCTTTGTCTTGAGTTCACAAAATGAAGAAGGTATTTTCTTGGGTGCTCAAAGGTAGATCCTACATCCACATAACCAACGAACTAGCTCCTTGAGTCCATAGGGATGTTGGAGTCCACCAATAAAGGGGAGAAACTCTCAAGTAAAAGAAATTCACGAATTTTCTATTCCATCAAAGATGTAATGCTCGTAAGCTGCATGGGGGGTGTCCTTAAATAGGCCACAGCTCGTAAGCTTTTGAATTTGAGCAAAAACAAAAAATAAGAGGGAAATAAATTTGAGAAAGTTTCTGAAATAGAAATGGACTAAAAATAGAATGAAATAGGTTTTTCTAAAAGGTGATGTAAAGGCATGTGACAATTATGGAAGGGCAATGAATAGAGGAAAGAGGAGAAATAGAAAGAAGCTTTAAATATAGTAAAATGAGAAGGTGTTGAATAAAGAATGAGATTTATGATGCCAACAATAGAATAAGATCTAAAATAGAAGACAAATGAGTTAGTGCAAAGGGTTCTAAAAATAGAAGGGTCTAAAGGGTTTTAAAAATAAAAGGGTCTAAAGAGTTTTAAAAATAGAATGTTTTAAAAATAAAAAGTAATAAAAATAGAAGGGTCTAAAGAATTCTAAAAATAGAAAGTTGATCTTCAGGTCTTGAAGTTTTCTCCTCCAGTGGATGTGATATTGGCTACATCACATACGCTCCTCTCATTTGTGTATTATCTACCCATGTTTTCGTATCAATGCAACCACTCTCTCTTTGGCCAATCTACTAGCCATCCCTCAACCTCACTCTCTCTCTCTCTCTCTCTCACACACACACATACACACTCAATGCACACCCCTATCTTGGACTCAGTCTATCATATGTTGGAAGGAGTGAGAGGTATGTTCTGCACAATAGTAGGGAGGGAGGGAGAGAGAGAGAGATTGTGATTAAGGAGCATCAAAGAAGCGAGCCAGCACCTTAAGATTGTTAGCACTTGGACCCAAGCCCATCAACACAATTTCCTTTCATACTTATTTGTTTATGTTTTCAGTCATTATAAATATTAGTTTTTACTTAAAAAGTGAAGCATTCAATATTTTGTCCTTATATGATAATTTGTCTCTATTAGAGCTGACATTTCATGGGGGCAGCCCACGTGCAGGACCGCACATGGAGTAATTGCTATAATAAATGGGGGGGGGTGGGGGGGGCAAAATGTAGTAGTTTTCTCTCCTCGTGAGCGTACCGCCCTACCATAGTCACGAGGATCTTTATAGTCCCGAATGTTGTCATGGTCAACAACGTCGAAACTTCCAGGAAGAACCTTCGAATTGGGGGGGCGATCCTCCCGGTGAGCTGACCGTACCCCAAGCCGACACAGGCGAACTAGTATAGTAGGGCGCTTCGGGAGAAACATTTCGTCTCCTCAAAAATCAACTTCTTCTCCCCACCATATTATCCCATATTTTTTCTTCAATAAGTAAACTTATGTAGCCCTAGAATGAGACAGAGAGAGGAGAATGAAGCTTTGAGGTTTACCTCATATCGCTCGATTAGGAGAGGAGGCCGTGATGATCATTCGCTTTTCAAGAAGAGGTTGTGAGGTTCAGTTATCCATCGCCATTGCCGCCACCTCCCTCTATCACCCTCTTTCCATTGTGTCGCCACCGCCACCTTCCCTTTTTCTGCCCACATGACTTGATCGTGCCACCCCCCCTCCTTTCTCCGTTTGTGTTAGGGTTTAAAGGCAATGATCAGTTCGTGTCGCAAACGGGTCAACAGTCAACGGTAGGTCAACTATTCACAAGTAAGTTCCAACTTGGAGACAAGGTTATCTATAGACTCACTCCTCTTCTTTCACGCTAGTTATCTAGAGTAGTTCAGTCCTTTTTCTTCATCCTTCCCACGTCGGAGAGAAATAGAGAAAGAGAGAGCTAAGGCCACGATCACAAGGTGGACTCGAAGCTCGCACACTCACTCCAACCATCTTTGGCGACCTCAGTTGTAACTATGCCCGTGCTCAAGCAGAATTCACCTTTGTGAAAGTGCACTTTTGGCACAAGTGCGTTCCTCTCTCTCTCATTAGGCGCCTCACTAAGAGATAACCTCCTTAAGATACAGCCTACGGCTTTCCCAAAGAGGGCCATGAGCGCTGTGTGCACTGTTCCTGAAGACTACACCCGCCCAGCACGACCAAATATATGGAATCCCATCCAAAATGTAAGAACTTTGGCGCCTTCGTTGCAGATTGCGCACCACTGTGCCGTCCCCGTACAGCAAATCTGCAGGGCGGGGTCTCCCCCAAGAGTGCGTGTGCACAGAAGCAACCAAAGGTTAGGTTTCCCATCCGAATCTAAGAATTTGGCCGCTTGTCGATAGATTTCGCAGCACTGTGCGGTCCCCATGCTGCTGCAGTTATGCTGCGGCCATAGCTCTGCGCGCATACCGCTCGGCGAGATAGGTTCGCGGGCCCTCCCGCTGAAGCCATTAGATTCACAGAAAGGCCCAGACCTTGTTCCACGATTCTTGTGGTGTATGAGAGGTACTTGGCGCTCTAAGCCTCTTGGGGGGTGGGAAGGGCGGCAGTGGAGGGGACAGGGACCGAGAAAGCCATGCCAGAGACGTCACGCGAAGACGACAGTGACGTGTGACGGAGGGCGTCCAGAAGACGACAATGGCAGTGAAAGTTCATCTCAAACACATAAATGCTTTCATAGCGTAGCCATAAATTTCGACCAAGCGAGTATTTATTGAGGACTTGTTCCCTTTGCAAGAATCTGGGCGCCACCTATAATTTCCACGGGATGTTCTGTCGTTCAAGTCATTGACTTTGTGGACCGCCCGACGATAAACACTGGTTGCCCTTTCCCTGATCACATAGGCCGTTGTCTTTCCATGGGCTCGCGTCTCTCCCTTCCGTCCGTCACGTCAGCCTCCTTATTTTCAGCGTCTCTTGGTGGCGAGGAGTTCTCTAGGCGACGGAGGTTTTCGCCAGAAGGGGGGTGATCGTCTCGACTTTGACTCCCTCGGGGGCGTGCACCGTCGTCCTCCCAGCGGAAGGAGCTCCCCGACGTCTGATCTCTTCCACGAAGACTTGTATGTTGCGGTCGGAGGAACCCCCTCTGGAGAGCGCCCCACTGGCCAACTCCTTCAACCTGGCGGCGTTGGCCCGCAACTGCTCCGCCCCTGGGCCCCTAATGACCTCCTCCACGCTCCTCTGAACGTCCTCTCTGGTGAACGCCGGGAGCTCGGGCTGGGATCGCAGATGGACCCCCATCTCGAAGACCTCCACGAGGAACTTGGCGTCGGTGACCTGGTCTCCCCACTGGGGGAAGGCTATGGCGGGCACGCCTGATGTGAGGCACTCGAGAGTAGAGTTCCAGCCGCAGTGCGTCAGGAAGCAGGCCGTGGAGGAGTGGCGTAGGACCGTCTCCTGAGGACTCCACTGCACAATCAGCCCCCTCCCTGCCACTTCTTCCTCGAAGCCCTCCGGCAGCAAGACCCTCGCGTCGTCCCTGACCACCCAGAGGAACGGCTGCCCGCTGCCCCGCAGGCCCTCGGCCAGCTCCACCACCATCTCCGCCGAGAGGGTGACGACGCTGCCCACGGAGGCGTATACCACCGACCCCGGCGCCTGCGTGTCGAGCCAGCCCACGCAGTCGGCCGCCTTCCACAGGTCCCCCCGCACGGCTTCGGCGTCGGTCAGGGGCAAGTCTACCAGCGGGCCCACTGGGATGACCGGGAGGTACTGTGTGATGCCCGCGATGGAAGCGCTCTCGATCTCCTCGAAGGTGTTGAGGAAGACCCAATCAGCCTCTTTGATGTTCGAGAACTGGTTCAAGATTGTGACGGTGAGGGAGGGGAAGGGGTTGCTGGGAAGGAGGAACGAGGGCACCTCGTGCCAGCGCAGTGTCGGCACCCCGGGGAGCACCACGGAGACGTCTTTCCGGGCGGCCGAGGGGAATTCGGCGAGACCCTGGTGGTAGTGGTAGTAGGCGGAGAAGACGGCGGCGGACTGGACCCAGAGCACCGCCCGGGGGATGCCCATGCCGGCGGCGACGTCGATCACCCAGGGGACGAACGGATTCCCGACGACGCAGGAGACGGGCCGGCCAAGGTCGGCCTGGCGGCGGATGAGGGCGGCCACCTCCTTGGACCCCACCTCTTTCAGCTGGGGCATGTATAGGTTGATTTCGGCACGCCGCCGGTCGCCGACCTCCCACCCGTCGGAAAAGAACTCGAAGCGTATGCGGCCAGCGCCGAGGGGGATGAAGGCCCCGTCGGCGGCGGTGGCGGCGGAGGACACCTTGGTCGCCTCCCGGATCCGGTGGCCGGCGTCGGCGATGGAGGAGAAGGTCACGTCGGCCCCCTTTGCAGCGATGCTCTTCGCGAAGCGGAGGAACGGGTTCAGGTGGCCCTGCCCGGTGAAGGTGACGACGAGAATATGGGGCGCTACCATGGTCAGCGATCTGGGGCAGGTAGCGGAGGCGAGAGCAGGCGCAAGATGAAGCAGTGGTGGCCCGGACAGCTCTCGATTTATACCTGAGAGATGAAACGAGGCCCGCCCAGCGGTGGCGTGGCCAGATTCTGGCCGCGAGGTCAGCTAAACTTCGGCCCCACACCCAGAAGCCGTGGTAGTTGCCTTCCGAGGAGTGGATGCGTGGAAAGGAACAGCTCAAAATTATATTCTGAGGAAGCTTCGCCGTCATCAGTCAAGCGAGCCGCCGGCTGGAGACTTTGGGAGGGCAGAAACTCGGCCAGGATTGGCCTCGCTGGTGCAGTCACAGCCTCTCGGCGCGGTCGTCCATCTTCTCGCCAGCTGGGCGCGCCGAAATGGCGCCAGACACGCAATGCTCGGGGGCACGGGATCGGCCGACCATGCCAGGGCTCGCGCCCAGGAGGCGCCTTGATCACTGGTCGGAACTTGAATGCGCCGAGTGGGTTATCCGATCCTCATCTAAGATCAGCCGGCCGTCCGGGTTTGAGAACCCACGCGGGTGCGGAACAGAGACGAGTTCCGATATCACTGTTTAGCCTTTCCTACAAAGAGGGTGCAGCGCTGAGAACGCGACTCACTAAACTTAACCCAGCTTTGCCGTCATCAAACTGAAAACTTGATCCACCCAAGGTCGACTGACGATCTAGACAGATAGAGATAGAGAGAAGAGAGAGAGAGAGAGAGAGAGAGCAGAGAGAGAGACAGAGAGATAGAGAAAGAGATAGAGAGAGAGAGGGAGCGTACGTACCTGTGCGCGCGAAGCGACAAAAAATGGGGCCCACCCACAGGGCATCAGAACAAGCTTTCTTTCGGAGTTAGTAGAACAGGTAACCTAGCGGCCGCTAATTGCCAAGTTAGAGGTTGACCCCGGCTGGAACAGTTCTTGACGCCATACTTTCCGTTACTTTCTCTCTCCCTCCCTTCCCTCTCTGACCCCGTCGTCGTTATTTTCATCCCGAGCCAAAATGCGCTGTGCCCGGTCCCGCGCCGCTCCACGGCGTCATCGAGGGTCAGAGTGTTCTTTCGACGGCGAGATGGCTGGGGCGCAGATCCGAGAGACCGATTGCTCGACAAGCCAGCCTTCTCAGAGCCGGAGAAGACCGGTACGACGATGATTATTCTATTAACGAGGACGGCCGTGTGGGGATTCGCTGAGAACATGGGCGGCGGCGATGCGGTTGGACCTCCGCCCCCGGCTGCCGCTCGACCACAACTATCTCTTCTTCTTCTTCTTCTTCTTCTTCTTCCTCCTCTCCGGCCGGTAGATCTGTGGCTCCGGGCAGGAGACGTGCCTCTTTCGGGGGCCCCGCGGGTCACGAGGGAGCGTTACTGCTTGCCACTTTTTTAACCATAATTTTTTGGCCTCTTATGATAGAATATTAAAACCTTCTCGACGATAATGGCTGGTCCAACATATAAATACTAATAATTAACGTAGAAACTTCAAATGTGTTCGCTAGACATTTTTATTCAAAAAACAATTCAACAGACAGGTGTCGACGACATTCATCACCCCGTTGTACACGCACCCAAGATCCTCTTGGTCAATGCCATGACGACAATAAAAAGGGGCATTTTCTATCGGAGGGATATTTAACGAATACAAACCGCTTATGAAAAGTTGTAAAAAATCAGATTGCTTATAGACATGTCAGTGGGAGGGAGAGAGAGAAAAGGGGGAAAAGAGAGAGAGAAAGAGATGGATAGATAGATAGAGAGAGATGGAGAGAGAGAGTAGATATATATATATATATATATATATATATATATATATATATATATCTATAGAGAGAGAGAGACAGAGACAGAGACAGAGACAGAGACAGAGACAGAGAGAGAGAGAGAGTCTCCAGCAACTCTGCATCACACCTCTACCTCGGTCATCTAATTTAGGCAAGCCAGGACCCAGCTCACCTTTGGGCTTTCTCAAGATTTGTTGGAAAGTACGACCCATCTCAGGGTCATTCCACTTCTAATCATTGTTTACTGACATATTGTGAGAAAGCCAGCAATTTTCATGTCTCAAGACTATAAATTGAGCCTTGAAATTATAGTCCTCATATGGCTAGCCTACTTGAGCCTATTTCTCATGCTATGCAGCTATTCCATGACTGTTCATGTGTCAAATGGCATCTTTCTCTAAATACATTCATCCATTGAGCTGGGCTAATTACTTCATATGGGTTAGCGTCATAGAAATTTTTTTAACTTGTCATTGAGCACATGGTAAGCAAAAGGCATACCAACCAATTGACGTGCTACAGGTGAACTTGCTAACCCCCAGGTAAGATCCATTTATGGATGCCCATATCATGCATATTTGGTTCTTCATTAATCCCAAATAACAGCAATAGTTCATATATCAATAACTGCACACTAATTGAAGGAAGAAGTGTAATTAAATTGATTAATAAATAATCACGATGCAACCATGAAGTACATAGTTGGATGTTATATTGTTTCGTCCAAATTTTGCCATAATTATCTACGAATGTTAGACAAGAGCCCAAAGATTGATAGCTCTCCATTTCTTCCTAAAAAATATGAAAACATTTAGAAAATTATTATAAAAATAATATAATGCAGCATCTCATATGAACTATATATATGATGGTTGAAACTATATGGAAAGACAACTTCTGATGCATATTGAATCTATGGGCTGACTGAATCAATTGATGTCATATTTAAGTGTGTGTATATGCAAGTAGACAAAAATACAACAACTATTAAAGGATTGCTCAAGGACATAAAATTTGCATGTCTACTTTTAAAATGAAAGTTTTTCTTTAAATTTTTTGATTTTGACAAATAATCAAAAAATAAAAAAATTATTCACAAATAGGTGTTATCGTGCTAATGCCAAAACTAAGCTCCATTTTTATTTGATTATAGTTTCGAAATATTATAAAATTAAAATGATAGTCTTTGAAGACATATACTAGAAAAAAGGAAATACAATTAAAAATAAAGGTTTCAAGAATAAAAATCAACAAGAGAGATGATTATAGACTTGATTAAGTAGAAGAGAAAAAACGTGTTTATTTGTGGATCTTAATCATTGTGTTATAAAATAACTAAAATTTAATGATTCATAAATCAAATTCTAAAGTTTTCAAATATAAATTTAGTGGGTGCAGGTCATCTCCACAAGGATGAAAGATAAAAATATACCTTTGATTCGTTCTCAACCCTAATTGAAAATATAAAAAATGATTTATTGATTGGTAAGTTGTCATGGTCATGTTCCCTTGTCTCTATTGGCTTCTAAAGTAGAAAAAATATTTTTATTAATACCTTAATATCATCTAGATCACCTGTACTTGATGCTGATTTTGTGGGTTTCTTAATAACAATCTGGAAAAACCAACTAACAAAGGAAAGAAAGGAAAATCCATCAGCAGGTTGTCCTACTGATGATGAAATGATAAAACAAATGATCACTAACCAATGAGATCTATAAAGATAAAATAAATGATTATAAAGGAAAACTATCTTTTATCCTACCATGTGTGCTACCTCAAATGATAAAATCAAACACAAAATTAAAATGAAACACAAATCAATAAATTTTAGGAAAATTGGGAATAAAATACGAGAAAATCATAGTGCAACTTTGTTGTTACACATGGAAATTTTGGAGAAAAAAATCAATAAATAAATTATTTAAAAGACAATTCAAAAGGATTGTAATTAAAAGAGAAATTACTAAATAAATATGAAAAATTTAAAGCCAAAATTTAGTTGAAATAAAGAGGTCTTCCTCTCTCCTAGAGAAAGGATAAGTAATGGCCAGCCAAGATAGATCCCCTTCCCCCCGTAATCTCTTTGTTTTTAATATGAAAGAGCCACACATTTCTTTTTAATAGTACACTTTCTATTTCACTTAGCTCACTCATCCCCCCATGAAATAGGATCAAATTGCCAAAGGGTTCAACTTTAGCAGTTGGCTATTTTTTATTTCTAATTTTCATGAACTTACGATTTTAAGTTGACCCAACTGATGTGACTTGACAATGCAGTCTTTAATGGTTGACTTAGGAGCTTAAAGAACTGTCAAAGTTGTAGATTAAATCCCTTTTATGGTGACATGATTGAGAAGGCTTGAAGCTTAGGCTTGAAGCTTATGGTTGACTTAGGCTTGAAGCTTACATCAATGGATCTTGACGAACTTGCCACATGTTTCAACACAACTTCAGAAATTTTCCACAAAATCATGAAATATTTTAATTCTAAATTTATCAACATATTCCAGAAAACTATAAAATAAATTTTAAGGCTATAAACACATAAACACATAAAATAACTTTGGAGGATTGTATTAGCACATAAATTAAATATCAAAATAAATTCATGAATGTAAATTATCCAATGTAAAAAATTAATAATTAATTACCTATATTATATTTAAAATCATGTAAGTTAATTTTAATTGATATATGAATTTAATCA
The DNA here is from genome assembly GCA_024713555.1 of Spirodela polyrhiza. NCBI lineage: Eukaryota > Viridiplantae > Streptophyta > Magnoliopsida > Alismatales > Araceae > Spirodela > Spirodela polyrhiza. The sequence continues at coordinate 1,525,502 of CM046541.1, forward strand.
TAAATGCATTTTACCTTGTCTATCGTATTATATTTGAGTGTTATCATTGACCTATGTGTCAGCTTGCTTAAAATTGAATGACAAATAGATGAGGGAGAAAATAGGTTAAACCAATAAGTCTACTTGTGTTGACCTAGAAAAAGAACAATAATGGTAACTATTGACCTATATGTTAGCATAACTAAAGTCAAACTAAATCTCAAGAGAGAGTAAAAGAAGAATTTATTTGAGATATTCAGCATGTTGAAAGATCTAACATGTGCTAGAAGATCTCTAAGAAGAATGCCATACTCTAACATGTTCAAAGATCAAGAGAAAAATTAAAAAAATCCCATAATAGCATGTTTCTTGAGAAACATAGTTCAAATAGTTAAACTAACTTTTAAAAAATATTGACAACTCAAGCAACATTTTAACCCATAAATGTTTACCCAATCAATATAAGATATTTGAATCATAATGGTGAACTTCTTAAGATCAGAAAGTTAATTCAAATACTTAATATTTTCTAAAACATGTGGTAACGACCTCTGATCATTGAAAATTTGATAACTTATTATTTCTTAGTTCGTTTGATTTGAAATTCAAAACAATGTTTGTCTCTTATAGATGAACAACTTTCTTATTGACTTTATCTTCAGATTCATATGATAAGTTAACCATTTTCTCCACGTAAATAGTTGACTTGTCACCACCTAAATTTTTGATTGGAGACTCACGAGAGTTCATTTAATATTTTGAATTCTTTTTATTTTACTTTATAATGAACTTGACTAATAAATAAAGGGATATACTTAAATAATTAAATAATCATAAATAAATGAATTAAAAAGATAACCATCATTTACCATCTCATTTACCTATTTAAATATTTTTTTCCAACAAATATTTATTCTCATAAATGTGACATTTCACTTATTCATCAAATCAATTAATATTAAGGTTTAGTCCTTTGAATTAATAGAGTTTAATATATGAATTATATCAAACATTTATAATAATCTTGTGAACAATATCAAATATCAGTTATATATATTTTTATTAATTTTAATATCAAAATATATGCCCAAAGGCATCAACATATCCAAGCTATTATTATTCATTTATTTAATTTAATTTTTTGACTCTTAAAAAAATAAGGTTTCTAGTGTTCTAATTGCCTAGGGTTTTGATTTATGATTTTGAAGAGATTTATCTATGATAGACAGTCAAGAGTTCATTTTATTAAATTTTTGACGTAGAAATGTGTTTATGCTATGACTCTAAGCAATGCAAGGGATGTGTCAAGCAAATGACTTTGGAGTGTTGCTAATATGACACAAGCCCTTTCCTTTTACCTTCATATATTGGAAGGGTTGTCTCATAATTCATACTAGGCCTACTTGAATACCCATAAATTCATCCTGATGTCTAATTGAGATTGATGCTTTGATCAGATCATCTAGTGTCATGCCATTAAGAATATTATTTCACAATTTTTTAAGCTTTATACAAGTTTTAATTTGCGAGTAAGATTAACCTACTTGAGTTAATCTCACTGCATGTGATTGATTCAAAATGTTATAATTCGAGGCTTTCCAACCATGTTAAATATTGGATCTGATTATTAAGTACTTTCTAGTGATTCATTTTATTTTGACAAATTCAAAAACGCAGACAAATCAAGGTCCAATATCAAGTTATTACTTTTGTCGACAATCGTGATAACACTTACACGTACCATCAAAATGCAATTTCACGCAAGATATAATTCTTTTAGTCGATAAAATGAAGTCAATACCAGAACTATTCCAACCAAAGTACGTCATGAGAGCAGGGGTGCTGCCGGAGATGCCCATTCGGAATATCTGCGGAATGGCCACGAGTCAGAAGATAGAATTAGACTGGAGGATTTTTTTTTTCTGAATTTAGATGGTTCTAATGCCAACAACGAATACGTCAGGAGGGCACTGCGTTACGTACTACAGGGGCACGTTCACAGCGCATGGAGCCAGATTTGGAAACGTCCCACGCCCTCTAAAGGACAAACTGTACGCTCATCCTTTGAACTTCGAGGAAAGATCTCCGGCTCATTCGGTCATGGCTGGTCACCAACCTCATGGCTGCTAGCATCGATCACTCTTGGAGGCGGAGTCGCACAGTTGTTGATTCACCGACGCAACCTCTCCCTCCTTCCCTTTCCTCTTCAGACAGGAGGGGGAGAGCCAGCGAGAGAGAGAGCGAGAGAGAGAGAGAGAGAGAGAGAGAGAGAGAGCGAGGTCGTGGTGTCCTGCTCTTTGTCCCGCATTTTACGCTTAAAATAATCCTTGGCATACCGGACTTCCTTTCCCTTCCACAGACCATTTGAATGGCGGCGGAAGGGAGCCGTCCGGGATGCTTCTGCTTAGTTGAACCCAACGACGCGTTCTCTCTCTCCCTCCCCCTCCCTCCCTTATTCAACGTTTCCGAGAAGGAGAAAAAGAAACGGACAGCACGTGTTCAAATGTACGATGTGGGGTCTTCCTTCCCCGGTCAATCTTGGGCGTCACCCATAACAGCTATATATGAACTTCCTCCCTCCGAGTCTTCTGCACTGTCCGCAAGAAGATTTCATCCCGTAGTTCAGGCCCGCGCGCTCGGAGTTCCTGCATCAGCTCTCATGGCAAACATTCAAATGACTCTGTGCCTCCTCCTGCTGCTATTCAGCTCCACAGTTCTATCTGCCGATGGCCGGCCGATCAAGCAGCGCGGAGGCGCCGGGTACATGAAGCCGGTGGCGACCATCCGGGAGCAAGCCAGGAGAGAAAGAGACGGGAGCCAAGGATCGACCCGGGGATCGAGCCACGGATCCCTCGACCTTGCTTCCCTAGGATACGTCAAGGAATCTGGTCCTAGCCCTGGAGATGGTCACTAAGGCGTCTGTCGTCTGGAACGGCGGTCAAATTTAATTTGTCTGAAAATTTGACTACGACGTCAGCATCAGCCGCGCAGCTCCACGTTCATTTAAAACATTCTAAATTCATTTGTATTTAGTCACATTTTTTTATTCTCTTGGTTCGTACGTTCCATGTGCAGGTCCAATCGCGTGATTTTTTAACATCTTCGTTCATTCATCAATGTCCCATTCAGTTTAAAGGAGTACTGCAAGGTGTAATCTCCTATTGAGTTTTACTTGTGCCTCTCTCTCTCTCTCTCTCTCTCTCTCTCTCTCTCTCGATAAATATATATATCTAATTGTATCCATGACGGTTTTAAGTGATGCGATCCTATGAACTGACGTCCGCACACATTAGAAAGAGTACCCAGATCTGAGATATGAAGAATAAATTCGAACCTCGACAGGGTATAGACAATTTCTATAAGTCCCACAATCAGCCAATCAGATAAAACCTGACGTAGTCTGCTCTGAATCTTACCATTTCAGTTTGGAGACGGATTGGGTTGACACCTTCCTTTATGACATTTCTGTTTTGGAGCTAATGCATTTGGGAATGCACATGCTCATTTCAATTGTGTATTCTTGACAATTCTTCTTACCATTTAACCCTTTATTCCTCACCTGGAGAGAAATGATGTTACTTTTATAGTTGATATTTTTATCCTGCATCGCAAAAGTAAGACTCATGATTATATTCTATATATTCTTTCTAACAATCCAAATATTTGATCTCAATGATAAAAAAACATGATGATTGAATTGACCATTGGTATTAGATATTCAAACGTATGACCTTTAAAGATTTGTGTCAAACTGTATCATTTATTGGTCTACCTAATATAGATTTGTGTCACACTGTCATTCTGCACATTAACCACAATTATACACCTTAGATTGTATTATTTTCAAAAAATTAACTTCTCATGATATTTTTGCTATTAGTCTTGTATCTCTAGATCTTCTAACAAGATAAGAAATCTTGTGATAAGTTCCATTCCCAAGCCTAGGTACAAATTCACAAATTTATTTATTGACATGAGGCATACAATATTATTTCATTATGTTTCGTTCTAAATTATCTTTGGATTAGGGATACAACATTAAGTTAGGCTGGCCTAGTCTTACTTTCTTGAATTTTATACCCAACTTTGGTTGAGATTAATGCTTGACCTAGCTTTGTAATAGGTTGGCATTTTGGGCTATTTGGGACAGATGCTACTTTATAATGAGCTTATATTTTTTGATTGCATTAATTACAATATGTTACCCAATGATGGGGTACATCTGCAAAGTTTTATTTCATTCATAAAATATCCAAAATTCTTATTGTTTCAAAATTTTATGAGCCATGTCAAGGGTGTGGAAGTGAAATTTTCATGTCAACAAGCATCAAATTTTACGGAATCTACCTCAATTCATAGTTGATGCCCCTTTTTAATATTTCATCAAATAAATATGGATTTTATTTATTGATACTGAAAAAAATGCGTAATAATGGTTAAATAGAGTCTTTATATGATCTTGTGAGAATACTCTTTGTATGACAACATAAATTCATAAATTTATCTACTCCTTTAGTGTTTTGTTCTAGTAGAAATATTTTTCAAAACTAAATATGTTAATGTTGTAAATAATATGCGACCTAAGTGCAAAGCTCCACAATATGCACCAATATCTTTTGAGAAGAAGCATGCAATGACTACTTTTTTTTGACAAGTTGGAACAAAAAATATTATTAATATCCAAAATTTTCAATAGGATAAAAAGTTTCCCATCGCATGCACTATTGGTGAAAGAGTTTGGGGAATTGACCAAGGGTTGGAAAGAAATGGAGAAAGAAAAGAAAAAAAGGAAAGGAGGATATGGCTTTTTATGGTATAAACATCTTCTCTTGTCTTGGTTCAAATCTCTTTGATTGGCTGATTTGATCCCCTCTACTATCCATCTAGTTCTACTTTTATTAGAGAGGAAACTGTCCATTAGGGTAATTATTTAATTTCCTTTATTCTTCAAATTATATTTAAACATTTTTATATTTTTTCTAAAATGATGATACTATTTTTTATTTTTTAAGAAAGTTGAAATGATAAAATAATTTATACGGTCAGGCATAGCTAATTCTTAGAAAAATTATTTATGAATGTTGTCTATATGATTTTTCCCTTTATTATATATTTTTTCTAAGAGGATAATCATAGAATAAATATTTCAATTATCTTAATTATTATCATGAGGAAATTATTTAAATTAATAATATCAAGAATAAGGGTAAAGTACTCATTATACATTACAAGCTAAGTAGAATATTCTCAAGACCCTTGAAAATTCCCAAGATGATTGCATATGCCTTTTAATGATGTATAGAATTTAGTGAGCATTTTCTCTATGCATTACTTTAGGTATTGACTCAAGTCAACATATGAAGAGAAAGAAGAGGCAACATATATGTTTGGTTCATTTTTATTCTAATAATTAACCAAATAAAGATAAAATAAGAAAACCACTAAGAAATATGTTTGAATAAAATAATATACGAATCAATATCTAAATCCTTAGGTATGCTCTTGTTTGTCATAGAAATATGTTTTTCAGGCCTTGAATGAATAAAGTAGCTATCAAGAATCATATACACACACTAAGCCCAATAAAACCTAGAAAAAAAAAAGTGTGAAAACCCAAATCTAGTTTTTTGTAGTGATTGAATTTATGTGATGAAATTTGACTCCGAAACCATGATTAAAAATTCAGAAAACATAAATATATTTCCCATTATAAATCAACCATTATCATCTTTTAGCTTTCCAAGTTCTTGAGATTGACAATGCCTACCCATTCAGGTCAATTACATTGCATCTCTCTTTGTTAAAAATTACCTTCTATATACCTAAAGTATTGTTATGCGTTTCAATATAGATGCTTTTATAACATTGTGAAAAGATTGATTGTAATATATATTTTAAGATCATCTACTAACATTCAACTTACCCACAACCGAACTATGTGGGTAGCTCCCAAATAGTAGTGCAATGCTAAATAATTGATTGATTACAAATTGTTGAGACCTTTCTATCATTGAAGAAAATTTCTTAATGACTTTAAAATATGTTTCGCTCATTTGAGGTTAAGCTGGTACAACTTGTCTTTCATCCTGCTCATATTAACTTGGTAGATCCGATGATACATCTATCGTGCTACATTTAGCTGATGTTGGTTTGATGAAAACATGAAGTTTATTTGATAGTTAGGGCAGCAAGTGACTAGTGTTTAGTTTGGATAAATTTGTGAAGCAATCTTCAGAAGTTCTAGTTGTTTATGCGTAATCCTTGGAGTCTTAATGTTTGATGCATTATCTTTTGTCTAGTTACCAATGTATAAACATGGTTCTATTTGGGAAAATCTAGCATACTTGCTTTATGTATCTTTACTTGAACCATAACAAACTATGTCATGTCCTCAATTGTTTGACACTCAGCTATTGGCTGTAGTTAGTTTCCTTTCTTGGGTCTCCTCAAGTACTTCTAGAGCTTGCAACAAATAGTACGTAATGCAGCTCTATTACACCATAACAACCTTATTTAATTTGATTTTTTCATCATCCTCATTTATTGTGAACTAATTTTTATCAAACATGTATCTTTTGATCTATTTTATGTATTTCATTTGTACACGTTTCACTCAAGCCCACATTTGTGCTAATTTAGATCATTGTAGTTTGCTTTATAACATAGAAAAACCCACCAAGAATTGCAAAACCTCTCATTGGACCATTGTGATCCTCATCGAACAAGTATTTTATGTGCTTGATTTTGGTTTGTATTTTTCTCAATTATGTGTTAGATTTTGATCACAATGTTTCACATGAAATAATCAACAATTTATATTGAGATTTAATAATTTTTTTTGAAAGATGGCTTAAGTAGCCTATTTAGACCACCTTTGGGCCATCTGTTTTCAATGTCTTGAGACCAAAACCTCTAGCCATCAAAGGATGCATTCTTCTTAACATTGATTAACATTATGCATAACTTTTCAAAATAGTATGCATTTTAATTAGTATAAATTATTGTATATTATTTACTACTCAGTAGTCATGAAATATGTTTTATTTACAAGGAGTTTTGTGTCCCAATGGTTGTTGTCCCAATTGTTTTATTATCTTTCACATAAAAAGTGACTAAAAGCATGCACTTGGAGAGTTGAGAGGCGTGATAACTCCATTAGAAGAAAATACACTCAGAAAAATCCTATGCATAAATAAGAACTTTATTCTTATGATGTACACAATATTCCTTCTTCACTATTCAAGTGTAGAAGATACAAAATATCTAAGAACTTAAAGTGGTGTAAGTCATTAAAGGATATGATGCATATTTAGTAATTCCACATATACCAGCGGGATTGTCAACATTACGTTTCATTCTCATGTAGCCATTCTCTCCCCATTTATCTCCCCATGAGTTTCTCACGATCCAATAATCCTCTCCATTTTCATTGCCAAATCCAATCACAACCATGCTATGCCTTAGCTTTTTCCCACATGGTCCATTGAATATTCCCTAAAAGATAATAATAAGGTCAGCTAAATAAAGTGCTTAAAATGTTAGATGGGCAGTAATATCTTTTGCAGGATCAAATTTTCAAATTTGATGGGATTCAATTGCATAACTTTGAAAAACTATATGATAAGAGTATTCCACGGACATAAATTATACTCATCACAGTTTTTCTCTTTAGTAATGCTTATATTTTCATCACATGAAGTGGTGCTCTAACACGGGATTTCATATAGATAGACACACAGAAAAACCCATTCAGTTATACCATTATAAAAGATATTAAAGCATTATTTTGGCTAAGGATGAAATATCATGGTATCGCACCAAGAAGTGGGGACTACCTAATATAAAGATAGAATTTTGCCAATGTTCTCAATGTTAGAAAGCAAAGGTGACTATCTTGGAAATATCTCTAGATCACAAAAAAGTTAAATATTTTTGTTTTAGATATAAGAAACCACTAAGAAAAAAATGTGACTGAATATACTATCTTAAAAAAATATAAAATAAAATATGACAACATCTTTTTGTCTATATGACTACTTATTGCTCCTTCATCGATTATCTCTTCCTAGTGTATCAAATAATGAAGATATTCAGTGGATGTGGCCTAACATGGTGTTTCTTTTTACAGTATTCTTAAGTTTACTCTGAAGTTAGTTTTTTTCCCTATGATTTAAATTAATGATAAGTAATTTTAAAAAAATTAAAATCACCTTTAAGGAATAAACTCTTGGAAAGTTGCTTAAACTAAGCACATCATTGTTCATGCATGGGTAATCTTTATTTACTTTTTCATTTATTCCTAGACTATTATATACACATGAATATGATATTGAAAAATAATGCCAAGTACATGTTCAAAGCACAAACTTACTACATCAAATTACTAATATGCTTTGAACATCAAATCACTAGCATAAAAAAAATAATGGATTGAAAATTGATGTACCAAAACACTCCAAAGTCAACATAATGTTTTGTAAGATACATTCTTATGAAATAGATTATTCATTCAATATCTAGACCGTGACAACATTCTGATTGATGAAATTTAATTTCTTTGATGATTCTTATTAGTGTGCCTCAATCCACATTGATAAAAGCTCTATTTTTATAATTTTGCATGGACCATTGTAAATTTTCTACATATACTTCTCTAAATTATATTATAAGTTTGAATACTTACTATAGAAAATGAGAATACTTAATCCAAGACAAAAGGGTATTGCAATCCAATATTTTATTTATTATTGAAATGACGTTAGTATGTCAAATAATATGGTCTAATAAAACATAAAAAATCTTGAGATCGTGTATAATGTTGTCAAATTTATTCATTCTCTTTCACATTATTGACATTTAAGTTTAATTCATTTAAAATTTTTATAAGTCCATATCCCATGTTATATGATCCAACATCAATGAACCCCAATATACCTTTCTAATCTTGATAATATTCATTATAATATGATAGAAATATTTATGGGCAGACAGCTTACTGATTTGTAGAATTGGAAAGCTATGCAGTGGGTGGCAATCACAACACTTATAGGCTGATTTGCCACTGCTTTCTGTAGAGATCTCTCGCTATACCTTGGAATGAATTCATAGTTTGTTATCCCAACAACATTTTCCTTTTGAGACATCAAGAAAGGATTAGCCTTGTAAAATATATTAAAAAAATATATCCAATAAATAACTATTGAACCTGGGGATAAATAGGAGATAACTTACACTAGTCCATTTGCATTTCTTCTTTTTGCCATGATATGGATAACTTATATCTGTGTCAACACCTCCATTCATAATGACAAATTCGTAGGCATAGTGAACATGGCCAGTGTTACAGCATCCGGTCTTTCTCATTTCACAATCCAATATTTGCTGCTCTGAAAGAGTTACTAATTCACCAGTAGTGATTTGATTTACCCCTTCAATGGCTGCTATAGCAGAAAATGCCCAACAACACCCTAAATTCAAAATAAAACATGGCGTGAGTTCATAATGTCATCTAAAATAATTTTAGTATTATAGGAAAACTTATTATTGTGGGACTTTTATAGCAGTAATTGAATGTATTGATATATTAAAATGAATCAAATAAATAAAAATTGATTTGACAAAGAGCCTATACAAATACCATAGAGAGTTTAGAATTTGTAAAATAAGTCAATGGCATATATTGATAAAAAGAAAATAAAAACTTGTGAAATAAATATAGTTTTTTCTTCTCTACCATGACAAATCAATTGATTTAATGTAGGCATTTCTCTTTCCTTCTCAAAGATAGGAGCATGGATAAATAATCCTAGCACTCACATTGAAGGGAGTCTTAGCAAATCCAGCGCCTTTTATTATATATATATATTACCTTGATGAGAAAATTAAATACTTAATTAGTTGATGCCATGTTGAAAGCATGCATTCTTCTACCCAATGCCTTAAAAATTAGCACACGATGGACCAATAGGAGATATTTATTGAAAAACTAAAATCCTATGTGCATATGTTTCGTTAATAATCATACTGGGTAAATAATATTGTATACTGGAAACAAAAATCATCTGACTTTGAGGAAAGCTATTTAAGTGTGCAAGAGCTACCGAACAAACTTACTACATCTTCCTTGATCCTTCACAAGGGCAACAGCCCCGCTGAACCTCCAATCTACGAAATCAGGCAGTATTTCGCCATCCTTGTACAGGTATCGATTACTCTCAGAGAAGATGAACTGTTCAGTTGTGTTAGTGTAGGTATTGAGGTAATGGGAAGCAAATTCTTTATAGGTGAGATCCGCAAATTGGTTGAGGCCGAGGGTATATGAACGGTTGTTCTTGAGGCGATTGTGTTCCTCAATGAGGTGAAGATTTTCTTTGAAGATCTCAAATCTCTGCTCCCTCTCGCTGAGCTCATTGTACGACTTATCATGCACAACCAGCCACTCCTCATACAGCCATTTAATCTCCTCTCCAGCCTTTGAGAATTTCTCTTCCTCTCCATCTCTATTGGAACTTGTGAGGGGCGAATCTGATGAAGAGGAGAGAGAGAGAGTAGCTGAAGTAAGGAAGATAGCCACCACAAATGCAGCCCCATAACCCCGCCCCATGATTCCAACTACAGTCAGGGCTCCCAAGAGTCGCTTAAAAATCGGATGGAGAACAAGGGGCGACCATGCGGAGACCAGAACGGAAAACACTAGTGGTTGCGCGGTAAAGAAGCTATGTAGAACTGAATATATGTGTCTCTGTGTGCGTGTATATATATGTGTTGAGGAAGGGAGAGAGAGAGAAAGATGGTCGCCCGTGGATTGTCACTGATGAATACTTCGTGGGAAGCATGAAACTTACCCTTTAAGCGTCTTTGCGCATGGCCCTTTGTCGGCGCGTCTCACAAGAATAATAGGACCCTCGGCTGCGTCGACCGACGATTTACGGCGGCATAAGATGGCGGCTCTCTTGCCAGCGGCCATGCGAGTGCAGTCACGAGCGACGGTTGTCCCCATTGCGTCCTAACTCGGCTTTTAAACGAGGACAGTAGCGCAGGGAACGCTTGAAAGGCACTGGCAGGCCTTCTTCTTATTGATCTAAGCACGGCTTCCACGTGTTCTGCACCTGGGCAATGGATGGGGACAGCCATGGCGCGACGACCGGCAAAGAGACCCGCTCCAGACATGGACGCAGGAGCCCTTGCTTCCGTCTCCGTCCGGTGGGCTCTTCTTCACAGCGCAGGTGTGCCCATCTTCGTCGTGCTCCCTCCTTCCACACGGCCGCGTTCTTCAGAAGTTTCAGCATCAGGCGTGCACTAGAAAATGAATAAAAAAAATGATAAACGTAGCGCGGTGAGCGAAGAATCTTTCCGCGATGAAAATCTAAGTGCATGCGCGGTCGCCATCGCTTCCGCTTCTATTTCGAGGAAGATTCGTCCGGGCAGTGTCGGCCTCCAGTACACCTCCATTGGCTGCACAGCACCTTCGCATTGTTTCATGAGCAAGCAACGAGCGTGGCCCCCGAGCTCTATTTGGCTTCCGCTGGAAGGCCAGGCCGAAGCCGAAAAGAAAAAGAGTTGGGTAAATCCAGGCAACCAACCAAGCTTTGAAAGGCTCTGTCTCTGGAAGGTATCGAAACGAGAGAATTTCAAAAGTTTTAGTCCAAACTTGAAAAGAAAAACAGAAGATTGTCAGCCAGGAAAGCGTCGGAAAAAGATGACAGTGAAAGATCTCAGACGGATACAGCCCAATCTCACTCAGTCTCCCGCTTCCATTTTCAGCCTGGTTTCCAAGGACCCATAGCTTCTTTCATTTTTGGTAGTACCTACCCAAAAGCGTGTAAGAAAGTTGTGCCCATGAAGAATTTTACCCAAGTTAGGTTTTGTGCAACCAGTTGAATTGGCGAAGCAAGCATCGCAGCTTTCACATCATGATACATCATGAAAAAGGCATGTGATATAATGAGGTACATCATGAGCTTACAGTATATTATTCTCTCGAGCCAGGAAGCATCACAAGATGGGCAAAGGGTGAGGAAGAGATGACGGTTTCAACAAATAGAGCCTTGTCTGGTGAAGAGAGAATCATTCTCGTGATGCAGATTGAAAGATGAAGAACGCCGTTAGGGCCCCAACCAATCCCGTCACCGCCAAAGCGACTGTTGGCAATGGTGTCGTGAGACCAAAATTCTGAACAAAAGAAAAAGAAAAAGGCAAAACAGAAACTTTTCTTAGAAGAAATCCCAAGGCATATAGCATGTAGCTTAAATTTCTCTAGATACACGTTGTTATGGATTTACAAGTTTCATGCACATGTTCAACTGACCAAGACAAGACACTGACTGATGATTGCAACGTAAAATCACACTTGTCAGATATTACAACCTTCGAATTCCGCGTTGAATGTAATAATAAACATTCATAGTATTTCCCACTCTTTTATGCTACGTAGATGCGGTGATGATAAATTTGTGCCCAACAGCTGTTCCATTGGAGTGAAGTGGTGGTTAACCTTTGAGTCCGTCCGTGGTTTCTTATCTTCCACTTCAGAGCAGAAACTGATATTTGTCACCAGATGATCAGAATCTAAGGTCCGGTTATTCATACTAGACCATGTAATTCAGGAATTCCGTTTCCCTGCTTAAGCACGTTACTGGGTTGGGGTAGAAAGGCGCCAACCAAATAGCCATATACAGTGGAAATTAAACTAGTTTCTGATTGCCGGATCAAAAACGTCCGAATCATAACCAGACACGGTACCAAAAATAAAATAAATTCCATTTTCATGCCATTGGACGGTAATGGGTTCAACAGTATATATACATTACGGAGAGTGTATAAAAATTACAGTTATAAATGACATATAATAACACATCAAAAAGAAAAGAAAGCCTAATCTGATGTGTCGAAAATTTTCAGTTCAATTATAATATAAATTCACAAGTTAAAATTTAATGGGAAGATGATTGTACCCAAATAACTGAATAATAGGAAGTAATTTATAAGGAATGACGGACATAATCTACTACTAGGACCTTCACATCTACAAGATCCAATTTTTGACCACAAATCTACATATATTCAACATTAGTTGGCTACAAGTATGGAATGAACAAAGCATCCCCTACTTACAGGCTATGTTTAATCAACCCCATAACAAACACATTTCCATTCACCCACAGGTTAGTGGCTGTCCTTCATTTACAAAGTGAAAGGTATTGAGCAGTTCTTGAATGTGATACTTACCGACAGTTTTATCATAAACGGAACAGTTATTTCCTTCTACAAAGTAGAATTACTTGGGCAAAGTTGACATTCACAACCTACCTGATCGATAACCAAATAAACATTTTCCTCCTTCAAAGAAAGACTTAGGAAGAACTTGCAAAATAGCACTGTCCAAGTTGCAAACCCAAAAATCTATTCCGTACACAATGCAAGCAGATGTGAAAAAAACAGCTTACGGTTACAGACGAGTAAAACAAAAAGTATTATTTGGCTTCGAGACAAATCCATGCCTGCAAAATATGAGTAGAGATAGCCCATGAACCCAGGAAAAGTTTTGATCAAAGTTAAGCCTCAAGCAATGAGCACCTAAATTGCATCGCACTTGAAGGGGGTAAATATGCAAGAAATAAGTGATGTATAAGAAATTAACCAGCTGGATTGAACGACTTAAAAATTACGAGGGTTTCGGCATATGGGTGGGGCCAATTCGTACTCCAAGAATATTCACGAACACTATTAAGGAACGCCTAAACTGTTAACAACACAAAATGAAGCACAGGTATGAACCATGTCTGTTAGCATAAAAGGTAAGACTATAACTGAAGCATACCTCCAAAAGGCCCCGCCCTGTAGCTACTTCAGTAGCGATAGCTGCTGCGAACCCAACCATTGCTGTCCGACCTAACCAAACGTCTAAGCCGTTGCCCCCTTTTGTGCTCTGCTCGCATCTCACCGTTAGCGGTGTAGCCTTCTGTCCAAATTTTTGTTGACCAGAGTTTCTCCAAACAACTGCCAGAGCAATGGAACTCTTAATGCTGAGTTTAAATTATTAATGGACAGATGTATAAATGATTCCAAGCATCCTTTTGCATAAACAAAAGCCAAGTAAACACAACACTACTCATTTGGAGGAAAACTACATATTAATATGAACATATGTTGACGAAAGAAAACTAATTACACAATCAGATAAATCAGAACTTCTTTCGCGTCGAATGCATAGTACTAATTTGCATGTACAATGGTCGTCATCTCAAGAAAATATAAAAGACTTGAGAGCTTCTAACATGTAGTTATTTTTACATATATTTCTGACTTCTAGTACATCAAGAAAGCTCAGGAGCAGGCTTTTTGGGTCAGTAGGCACTGCATTACATTATTAAAAAAAACTGTCTTCAATTGCATTGGAAACAAAGAAACGGACACTTGAAAAGATCCAAACAAGATAATGGAAGAGTTCCACAGTTTTGCGTTTATTCTGGAGTAGCATAAGTGTTTAATGCACATTTCATTGTGTCTGCTAATTTTCTAGCATTGAGAACATATTTTTATGTAGGTTGATTAGTAACAAAATGAGAAAATTATGATCTAGAATGAAATATCAATAAAATCTTGGAATCACGAGAGAGTAAAGATTTTCACTGGGAGTTGGTCGTTTCACAACACTCTTCTTTCTAAAACATTTATGATTGCCGTGACTTTTAGCTACATGATCAACTGTTCATGAGTCCACAAATCTCAAAAGCCTGCTCAGTTTCGACATTGATTTCTCTCGGCAAATTTCCTCAATTAAAGCACGCTCTCCATGTTCGACTGTAAGGTTCATTTATATTTCCCCGAATCCTCCTACACCTCCTGCATCAATTTTTCTTCGTGGAAATGCTAAGATGGGTGTAACTGTGAAATGCTGAAGTCAACCGTCCTTACTGTCACACCAGTCTCTACTCAGAGTAATAGCAGATAAATTGAGGGGTTATTGAAAGAGCCAGCAACGAAAATTCAGAAGCGTTCCCTTCATACTACCACTTTGCTAGTAGTTCCAACAGATTTGCGGCCGTTGGAAAGATACACGAAAACAGTAATAATCAACACAACATCCTGCGACTCCTCGAACTCACGCATGGAAATAAATACACACCAGAAAACGCAATTCCGCACCTAACTATTATGCAGAGGTCGAACAGGTTAAAGTAGAGGAAGCCTTACTGAGAGGAGAGCCTCCCTTGAAGGAATGCAATGCCAATCCCGGAACCGTCCTGGAGCCCGCAGCCGAAGGGATCCGCGGGAATGCCAGAAGAGCTCGGACAGGAAAGCCGGGGCCGGCACCTGCACAGTTGAAGGGAAACGGATAGGATATCCCAGGAATCAACACCACGACAGTGAGGCGAATTCGAGAGAAGAGACTGAGCGGAGGGAGAGGACAGACCGAGGACGGGGACGGGGCCTGAGGAGGGGACTCGAGCTTGAGCGGCCATGGCTCCTGCGGAAGGGTTCGACGAGGAGAGGAGAGACAGCCGGGAGGTCTGTAGGGGGGAGGGGGGGAGCCTACGCTTGGCTGAGGATGGCCGAACTTGTTATCGCCACCCTTGTTCCGCTTGTGGCGGTCGGGGCTTCTGGGCGGGCGAAACACATTAGGCTTAACATGACTTCGGTGACCGTATGGGAAATAACAATTTTAAATTAAGAGAAAATCCACCAAAATACATCGATTTTCCTGGAATGCAGAGCCGAAATTGACTTTAATCCCATAAAATATCGCCAAAAATTTATGAAATTACTGAATAAATAGTTCATATAATTAATTTAATATTCCTTAATAAGAACTGCCTCTCTTTTCTCTTGCCTCCTCTCTGCCACCGGTGGCGAACATCGGCGCCATCTGCTCATTCTTCTTCTCCTGCTCCTCGTCCTGCTCCGGCTCCTCCTCCTTCGGCGACGCGCTCCAGCAGGTGGTCACCGGCGGCGCTGTGCCCCAGAGTTCTTGCCGCTGCCCCGGCGTATGCTTGCCGCCCCGGTTCGGTGTGATCGCAGTCTACGAAGGAGCTTAAATCCCACGATGAGAGTTCTCCGTGGGACGATTAGAGCGTACGAAAACGGAGCGAGTTCTCATGCTCCGATCGTTCCGTCTGAGGGAAACACGTCGACAGGAGGAGGCCGACAATGGCTGTCGCTTGCCGCCGAAGAGTCGAATCACTACTCCTCTTTGGGCGGCCGATGGCTGTCGAGATGGTCCGCCGGCGCCACCGGATCCTGGCGTGTGTGGGGAGGAATTTTTGAAGCGGCCGTCGCGTTCCGAGCATCAAGATAGAGCGCGTTTCTCCGCCGGCCCCATGCTCGGAGGAGGGGAGGAGGGTGGAGCAGGCGGAAAATGGCATCGGTCCCACCTAAAGGACTTATATAAAGATCGAGTTTTTAAGGGGTCCATGCCATTCTAGCCTAAGGGCGGAATTTACCGTCGCTGCCACTTCCCTCTATCGGCTTCCAGCAGAATCTGACTGAACAGCGCCAACCGCCCTTGGCAGCGACGGGAATGCAGACGGCGGCGATGGCGATTCTCGTGGGCCGCCCCCAAGGGCTGCCGACGGCTTCTCTCCCTCCCCGCTTGTGCCGCCCTAGCCGGGGGGCTGGCGTGCCGCGGCTGCTCCCGCTTTCTGGCCAGGGCTGTTTCCCCTCGCTGTCTATTCCTAGATTATCGTCCTCTTCTCCTCCTATCTTGTTGTCTCGCTCGTGGTCCCTTCTCGTGGAGCCGACGAGGAGGGGGGCTACCGTCTGCGCTTCAGCCGGTGCTGCGCCGTTTCCGCCCCCTGAAGAGTCTGACAAGGCGAAGATCGCCCAGGTTTGGTTCTCCGTGCTTTTGCCGGTCTTACTAGGGCACTCGTCGCATATCCTTCAACATTGTCGGAAATCTCGGGGTTGTATCTTTCTTCCTTGACTAGGGTTTATCTCTTCCACTTGTTTTCTCATTTCCATTGGAGGTATCTCGGTTCTTCCAGATGCGATTGCATCATTTCCATCACTGGTAGCCAGTTGTACCCCGCCGAGCATCGACTGAGGTCCTATACTCAGACGACGTCCTGTGGACCTGGAATCGTTCCACTTCTTGTTGCCGATGAAATATCCTTTACTGATTCAGTTGATTCGAACTGCGATGTGCGGTTTGAAAATGCCGCATAGCCTGCTACCCAATCCCTCTCGGCTTAGATCTTCTTCACTTGCAGCTCTCGCGTGGAATAACGTAAATTCCTCGTCCTTGTTCTTGGTGAAATCCTCTTTTATGTATGCTACGCCCCGTTGCGCTCTGTCCTAGAGGGGAACCAGAGTTCAGAGCTGCTGGACATGTGCTGACCTCGTAATTCTCAGGGCCTATAAGGGATGCGAGTCAATGACCTAATACGTTACTTCTTCGTGGCATGGAGACATCACGCCTGCTCAGATCTTAATTTTATGTAGTGATTCTGATGAAGATTTTGATTTTTATGTGTATACTATGTGCTTCACGTTGGTGTCTGTCAAGATTATGAAAATGTACTGACATTTATGATAGGCTCTCACACAGCAACATTTGCTATCAAAAAACAAGAAATTTATAACTGGATCTCGGTCACTCACGTGGTAGCTCTCCACGCTAAATCGCGGTTTCATACTGGGCGATTATTCACTTGGAGAGATGTATTTTTTACCCTTTCATCGAAGTTAAATGCCATGGTATTGTCGTCTATGAATTCCACAATTTGCCGGCATATTTTGTGATTTGATTGCGTTTCGTTGTGTTTGCATCAAAAGAAGTTAAATCAAATTTAATGTGATGCTCCTTTGGTTTGTGCTCAATTTTAATGATTAACATCATATTTATGAATGAGTCTCTTCACAGCTGTGTTATGTTAAGTTTTGTTGAATAATGTGCCCGAAAAGACGGTTAAGGGAATGAATAAATCCACTGAGCCAATAGGCTGACTGAGGCATTCGAATCACTCTGGCCTCCTCATAGCACCTTGTTGCCTATGTGCAGCGCGTGATCCATAAAATTCGGCTTGGATTATTAGCTTCTGAAGATCCAGTTTTGTTAGTATGTGAACTAGTTTAGTCAGGCATCAGTCTTTAGTCTATCCCAAATTTTCTTCACTACTATACACATTTTGCAGCTTTTTAGTCTATCCCAACTCATGCATAGAACCCAGCAATCCTGGACGTGTCTCCTCAGCACATTAGAAGCTGTTGCTGATAAACCGAATCTCGGAAATCTGACCTTCAAATTTATATGACAGAGGAAGCATGGGGGAAGTACGTCAGAGCTCTGGGGGACAACTCATGGAACAATAACTTGAGGAAAATCTTCGGAGTGATCAACAGAAAAAATCCTTGTCTACGGCCTCATAAACTACAGATGGCTTTACCTCAGAAAATCCCTGCCATCCCTATGTTGATCTTAAAAATATATACCGGATATTGCTTTGTGGATAGTAGGAGAAAATAGAAAAAATAAATAAAAAACCGAGTGGTCCTCGTTGTGCTCATCATGTTAGACTACGTGCCATTGTATGCTGTTGTTTGGCTCAGTTAGATTCAAGTGAAGACGAGTTTGATGATGGAGACATTTTGCTTAGTGTCCCCACAGATTGTAGCCTTGAGTGAGGAGGCAGATCCCATGAATCCAGTTCCTCATGTGTCTGTGCTGCATCTCATAGTACAGTTCAAGATCTGCGACTCATGTTTTCAACAGCTGAGAAGATCTTGGACCGGAACTATTTTATTCTAAGAATAATTTCAAAGGTTCCTACCTCATCATGGCCACCCTGCATAATCATCGAACAAGCCTCTCTAGGTGGAGTTTATCATCCCATGAAGCCTTCAATCTCTCTTAGTTATGATATAAAATCATGGAAATAAAGAACTCACATTCACATGCTGCCTGTAAATATTGGTCGTGTCCTTTGGTTTCCTCTGCTAAATTGTTTCTGAGGATGCACTATTATTAACTTTTATTGACTTTATTAGATCATCATTTTACATTTTAATCCAGTGTTTCACGTCATAGGTTTCGAAGAGATTGGAGAGCACATCTAGATATTTTAAACGGTTAGGTACCTTGGGGTTCTGGGGCCAGCTTATTTGTACTGCTGTGGCAGCTGTCATTTTATCATTCTCTGCTATCATTACTGGGAATATCACATCTCCAGCTACGTTTTACGCCACCAGCGCGGGTATTGCGGCAGCATTTGTATCTGTGTTCTGGTCTTTTGGATACATTCGTCTTTCGGAAAGGCTTCGGAAGACTGCTGGCGACCCTTCAAAGGTACTTGGTTTCCAATGGCTTATACTTGGTTTTACATGGGTGCTTCTTCATTCTTGTTTTTTTTTTCTTTTTTTTTTGCTTGTGCGTACTTGAGGCCAGAAGCAGGTTAAGTTCGATACTAATTTAATTTTGAGAAGGGTTTTTTAGCGAAAAAAATGTCACTTATCTCTAACGGTGGCTAAATGAGATTTTATTTCAGAAAGATTTGCATCATTGTAAATTCTCGGTTTGCCTCGATGCGATCTCCCTCTATATGAAAAGCTTTGCATCTCATATTTATTTGGCTGAGCAGTCAGTGTTTCATATGCCACCGTTAATTATTGAAACAACTTTCATATAGTTGGTGGTTGTTCTGCTTGCTTTACAAGAATTCCTAAACAACTCTTATTCATACCTTTTGCACTAATCAAGCCTTCTTCTGGGCCCCTAAACCAGACCCTGTATACTATAAAAATATATAATTTAGGGGATTTTCTACCTAATACTAGGGCGACTTAGAGCCCTAATATTAGTGTTCAGTTGTGGAACACTTGAGCTGATCTTCAACGCCATGTGGCAACAGTCATTGAGTGTGCCTCATGGTCACTGAAAAGACTATTATTAGTGTGCCTCGTGGAATTTAAATTGTCAGAATCTGAGTGTGCTTGAAAGATATGTTCTACCAACACACTTCATACCACCACGTGCATGAGTTCGCATGGCTTTACCACTGGAAGTGACACTGGTGATGTGCAACGAGAACAACCAAGAATGGGCTTTAGCCAATTGATCCGCTCAAGGTTTTTGTTAAATGTTCATGATATATGAAGGATTAGGCGACGCCATGCATAGTTGATGCCTTATTTAGAATATTGTTTCACTTAACCTACTGCTTCTTTTAGGTTTGTTTAAATGATATGCGTCTCATGTTTCCATGAGAAGGTTTCATCAGTATGCAGCGCATGTACCATCACAGACAAGTACAGCAGATTAACTAGCACAGCAGTACAATCTTTTTATAGCAACTACCGGGGGGGGAAGAGATGGCCCCACTCTCATCCAAACTTTAGGCCTTGAGAATCACTTTAGGGCTAGGGATCGAGTTTATGCACGAAAAGACCGTTGAACCAATGTCCATAAACCATCATAGCAAAAGGACGTCCCTGCTCTGCCAGAAAATATACTAGCGCGGCATACTATCAAGACCTGATCATTATGCCGCGGTGATGAATGGAAAACAACAGAAGAGAGAGAGAGAGAGAGAGGGCAAAATTCATTGTAGCAGTCCTGTGGAGGACGAGTTTTCTTTCTAAATCTATAGACTATTGTGTTTGCAGCTATAACTTGGCCAATCTTGGTGGCCCATGACATCAGAGTAGGATTCTTTTATTCTCCCCATAGGCTCTGGCACTAGAACTTGCCACCACGCCAACCCGTGAATGGAAGAGCATTGCCAGAGGCTGAAAGTCCTCCGTTCAGTTTTGAATCGGATAAAAGTGGGGACAGATCCTACTTACTGCTACTGTTCTGCTTGCGCAAACGAGCACTCTGGCCTGATTTGGCTGCAATTGATGCGGTGAAAATTGGAGGAAATAATCGTGATATGAAGATCCGGAAGGGAAGTCGCAGGAAATTGAGGTCTTGATTCATTTCGTCGTTTTTTTTCAGGCCCCTCCTCGTGCCGAAGTTGTGAAGAGCCTGAGAAATGGTATCGTCGTCAACCTTCTAGGAATGGGAGCCGCGGTGCTTGGCATGCAAGCCACTGTTGGCCTGTTGGTGGCGAAGGCTCTGACCACCTCGGCAGTTCCCTACTACCAGGCAATACCAGCCGGCCGCAGCCCCGTTTTAGCCTTAGACGTGTTCCTGGTGCAGGTACGGGCTTCATATGGCTCCTTGCTGACTCCTGTCCGGCGCCCACGGGCCCGGTGTGGTCTGTCGTGTGCATCGATTTTGATGGAGCATCTCAATCTCATGTCGATTTGATGGGGCTTTCGGCTCTCTTTTGCTTGGGCAGGCCTCGGCGAACGCCATCTCGTCTCATTTCCTGGGCCTTGTGTTCTCGCTGGAGCTCCTGCGGTCCGTGACCTCTCCTCAACAGGAAGGCGCTCCACCACTGACCCGGGCGGCGTGATAATCTCACCTGTTCCTCGGAAGCTCCGGGCTGGCGGTGACTCTTGTCTTCTTTTCCCTTCTCCTCGCCCTGGGCGTTACCTCCCGAACCATGCATTCATACCAATTAAAAAAAAAACAAAAAAAAAATGTGTGCTTCATTCAGCGCTCTGCTGCTAAGTTCTCCGTGCGTCAACAAGAAAGAGGGAGAAAGAGAGAGAGAGAGAGAGAGAGAGAGAGAGAGAGAGAGAGAGAGAGAGAGAGAGAGAGAGAGAGAGAGGCACGATGCCGCAAAGGAGAGGTTCCCAAGAAGCTGCCCAGATATTATAGTTCGTAGGTTCTAAATCGAGTCCGGCATTTTACCTCACATCATCCATCTCTAAAAGGAAAGAAAAATGAAAAGAAAGAAGCAACGCACGAGGCTAAATTATTACGTTCACATGAAGCTCCAAAAGCTGAGGAAAAAAAGCATCGCCAAATTGCGGTTCCCGTGATGTGATCGAGCTCCAAGACTCCAAGACTCCTCCTGAAGATTAAAATATCATCGCGTCAGCCCAGCCTTTACTCCGCTTTCTGCAGTCAGAGGTTTAAAAACTTTCAAGAAAGATGAACTCATGGAGCTGGTTATTCCATGCCAGACAGACAGGAAACATAATGCTGCCAATCCCCATCCCCATCCCCATCCTAATCGGATGATGAGCTGCGCCCTTGAACACAGCCGTGAAAGCCAAACTGGGTAGCGCAAGATCGACCAAGACTCGAGCCCAGTGGATCAAATCCGATAACTTTTCTTGCATTACAGGCTCCCTCCTGCAAGGTAACCAACTTAGCTTCCTCCCTTCCATCATTTTCGCGTGGTTTGGGGATGGAGAAGGGGGCCAATGCCCGTGTTCATGGTGGATACGCGGGTTTTTGGGGTCACGATCAGAGGATCTCGGGGTGGACATGCATTGTATTGTTACATCGGTTCCACATTATACTACTCCCCACCGCAAGCTACACTGGTGAGGATCTGTGCCCGATTAGCATGAACATCGGTCACTAATGAATGGCTACGTAATCGACCAAAGTCAAACAGGGGACTTACTGGAAATGTGAGCCTTTGCGAAAGTCACACTCGAATTAGCCAGAGAGAGCCAGCCTAAAGTGCATAAGTGGTCACAGGACGGATCATATAGACGGAGGCACCAGTAACTCCGGAGAATCTGATGAATAAAACTCCTTAAAAAGCAAAGATTCCTCTAAAACGCTTTGACTGATGACTGATCCTAACCCATCAACCAAGAGCTGCAATCCATGCTTGAACCACTATACAGCTAGGTGCCATCTTTGGAGCCAAAAAAAGTATAGATATCTTATTTGACGAGAAAATTATCAAGAACTTATCACATATGATTCTCTTCCAGTTACATTCTCACCAGGAACTAGACAAATAAATGTTATCCAACAGTCCAAATTCTTTATAATAAAGGCAACAAGGCCATTAATATAGGACCAGCATTCTGTGCGACTATAATCACATAGTGTAGATGATTTCCAAGAAAAGAATTATGAATTCTCGGGCAAAGGTTCTACTAGTTCCAGGAACATCTCTGCCGCTTCAATGAATGAAGATTTGGAAACACAAGGCTATGTGTTTCGTGTGTTTACCTACTTGACATCCAAGTTCACACTCAGAAACAAGTAAATCATAGGCAGACTATCTTTCTATTTTAGACAGGGTCCACTAACCACTGTTGTGTTTAAAAAAACGGCAGCTCTGCACATCAGTAGATCAGAAAAGTGTGGAAACTATGAGCTCTAAAAAAGAAACCTGTGTACGGGAGTATACTCTTACAACAGCAAGGTATTGTAGAGAAAAATGATTTTTGAAAAGTCATAGACCTAACGACACTCAAGTAGTAAAATCTCCCTCCGACCACAAAAGAACATCATGCACTGGGGTAATTTTCCCTTTTGAGAAGTTATCTCAGTTTCTCACGTTTCAAACAGCATAAAGTTCGTAAAATAAGCGACCACATCTAGAAATCTAGCGTCGTTATTCGACGAGGGTTCAAACTCAATCAAACAAAAAATAACGCCCTAATGCACATCAAAAATAAGTTGTGGCAGAGGAATAGTCTCTTTAAACGGATCAAAATTTCTTATAAAAGGCATATTCTTTTCCTCGCAGTCTTCTAGATATCGAAACACGTACATGGACATAAAGCTGGATGCATAAACTTGTGTAAAGTTAGAGTAAAATATAAGAAAACAGATATTAACCGACCTGTCACTCAGTTTTCTTTTCCTTTCTTACAGATCTTCCCGTCTTCACAAGGACATTTACATATTGATTCAAGAGAAAATGATGAGCTAACCCCACTTTCTCATCAATGTGATCTTGGTACTTGTGATACAAAGCGGGAATTGTGAGGCAAAAGATGATCCCTGGAGCAAGCGAAAAGAAATAAGCGTCATGCGGTGTGCCAAAACGTTAAGGTCCATTTGCAACTTACAGGACTTTCCCATATTGGAAATATCGACAGAAAACTATTTGGGTGTTAGTTCTCCAGTGGTGCATAACAGAAAAACACACGGCAAATTTTTTTGCTTGGAACTTACCAAGGTAAACGAACGTCAGGAAGCTGAAGAAACTCCCAATATATGAAGCAACCCACAAGAACACAATGACCTTGCATTAGAAGATAACAGAACAAGGGTGATACAGCACGGTGAGAAATTCATTTTTCTAAAAGAGAAAAAAACTTTATAATAATAGCAACTACCTCTAGAAAACGTTTCCGATCACCCTCAAGGGCTATCTCTCGTGCAACAGCCAGGACACAATTAATCCAGGTGCGGGCATCATCAGCAATCTTCTCCGCAACACGATCTGGGATTTCCAGATTTGGAAGGGGAGGAAGGGGCCTATAGACAAGCAGAGAAAGGACGATAACATCGCGTGTAAAAATGGAAACTCAAAACAAAACCAGATGAGAAAAGTATAGCGAAAGGAAACGGGGATATACGACGAACGATAACCTGTTGAGAAGTGAAGCAGATCTGGCCCAAAGGAAGAGAATGGAGACGAGGAGGAGGAGAACATTAGCAACGAGAGAGAGAAGCTGTATCCAGCGATCTCGAAGAGAAACCAAGTGACGGTCGTCCCCGTCAACAGCGCTACGGCCGCATTCCTCTGCTTCCACAGCATCACGTCGGCCACTGCAACCAGAGCCCTCGCAGTCGTCAACGAAACCATCAGTAACAGCATCCACACTCCCAAGTCTCAGAAAGTCAATCGTCCAACCGCAGAGAGAGAGAGAGAGAGAGAGAGAGAGAGAGAGAGAGAGAGAACCTAAGCCTCCGCCGAGGGCTCGATGGACAGAGAAACGGACGCGACCATTGCCGATGGAGTTGGAAGAAGGTCCGACAGATTGGAGCGAGGGACCAGGTGGAGAGATGCGCTCACCAGCTAGATCCTCCACGGCGGCCATCTTCGTCCCCCTCCCACCCCTCCCTCTCTGCTTCACCTCCCTTCAAGTGTCCACAGTGAGAGAGAGAGAGAGAGAGAGAGAGAGAGAGAGAGAGAGAGAGAGAGAGAGAGAGAGAGAGAGAGAGAGAGCCTTTGAAAAACATCATCAGCCTCCCCCCGCGTTTATTAAGGCATCGATGAAATGGTCGCCGAAGGGCAGATGGACGGTCACGATTCATTCCAAGAAGGATTGAGAAGGACGCCCCGCCCCTCTTTCTTCCGCCCCCGGGAATATGCAGTAGAGAGAGAGAGAGAGAGAGAGAGCGAGCGAGAGAGAGAGAGGGAGAGGCCGGCCAGCCCTAGGGAGAGAGAGAAGGCATCTCCTAACCGCCGCCGGCAGGCCGCTTATGGAGATGGCCGTGGACGCCCCGTTGGCCAATGGTGACTCCGCCCCCGGCGGTGCTGCGGCAGCCGCGCTGCATGCGCGCTTGCCGCAGCTGGCGGAGTCGCTGAAACTCGAGCATCAATTCCTGCGGGTCCCGCTGGAGCACCTCAAGAAGACCATGCGGAGGAACCACCGAGCTGCTGAGAAGGAGATCGCCGCCGTGCTATCCAATGTCGCCGAGCTGTCCTCGGCCTCCGTCCCCGGCGACGAAGACAGCCGCCGCAGATCTCGCGAGGAGGCCGTCCACCAGCTCACCTCTCTGGTCTCCCGCCTCCAGGGCCTCAAGCGCAAGGTCAATCTTCCCGATCTCGTCCTTTGTTATCTCCGGGAAGGGGGTTCTGACATGCTGTTCCTTCTTCCTTGGGGCAGTTAGAGGAAGGCGGACGGGCAGAGAACCTGCAGATGCAGAGATGCCGAGCGCGGCTGAACCACCTAGATGCGTTGACGCTCGATAGCCAGGCGGAGTGGAACAGCAACCGACTGAGGCGTGTTCTAGTGGACTACATGCTGCGAATGTCCTATTATGAAACTGCTGAGAAGCTTGCTGATATCAGCGGCTTACAGGTTCGGAATTTTGCCCCTCGTCTCGTTAATATAGGATTTTATGAAGTTGACTACTGATTCCTTCAGTTATCACAATAAATCGAAGACGTTAATTTGTGAATCGTAGTAGGATGTACGCCGGATCACTGATCATTTGGCACCATCTCCATTTCAAACTGCCTGACTCTTCTGAGAGAAAATTTGAAAATCCTGATGTGTCGCATCTCACATGTTTGATGATTGTTGTGCTCTCATGAATGTTGCTTCTCTTGACAAATTGGGCGTTCCCATTTTGATCTTTTTCACGTGCATGCCAGGACCTCGTAGATATTGACGTATTTCTTGATGCTAAAAGGGTGATAGATGCTCTTCAAAACAAAGAAGTGGCGCCGGCCTTAGCTTGGTGTGCAGAAAACAAAACCCGATTGAAAAAATCCAAGGTGTGTGCCGTGCCCCTAAATTCCCTTTTTTATGTTTCGTGCAGCAGGTTTTTGCGTTACACTGCTTTCTTGTTCGCGAGTGTGCTGCACAAATTAAGGGAGTTTTTGCAGATGTGAACCCTATTGTCCAGGCGAAGTAAAAGCGAAACTTGATAATCACGTTTACCTGACGCTGATGAACTAGAGAAAAACCATTATATTATGTGTGTGTGTGTGTGGGGGAGGGGGAATTATCATCATCATACAGAGTTAATTCACCTGATTCTCTTTTTGTTATTGTAGAACTATTCCTTGCTCTCTGTCTCGGAGATGAAAAACATATGGCATTATGCCTGTTCAGAATGGAGTTGGTAGCAGACAGTCTGGCTTCCAGGAGGAAAGACCAGTCCGCATTCATTTCTCTCCCATCAGAAGTAAAGAACTGCCTTAGGATGGATCAATCTGTTCACTAATTCCAACAAGATTGGTGTGTTCCATGTCAATCATCGTGACTCAAAATCAATCCAGACTTTTCTGAAGGTCTTTGAACATTTTCAGGTTACTACAACATGCAGTAGAAGAAAAAAGGATGGAGGAATTGTTTTTCCAGGGTGCCATTGTTATCACCCCCTCCACCATTTCTACTGCCTCTAGTTCCTTTTCTACTCACCCTTCTCTATCCTCTTGTGTCTGGGCTGCATCCTGATTTCTCACTAGATTCCCCCCCCCTCCCCTGTTGGTTCCTTTCTTTCGGTTTTCCTCTTTGTTCCGTTACATCTGAAACCACTACCCAACAGCTCCAAGGATGTCGACTGGAGCCGAGGTGTAGGATGAAAGTGGACGGTCTGGTTTTCATAGAAACTCAAATATTTTATTTTATTTTTACATTTTTAATTAAAGGCATGATCACATTTTAAAATAGTTTTCTTTTCTTTTGATGGAAAATTTTTTTTTTGGTGCAAATTAAAGGACCATGATTACGTTTTCATTCTCTTGACTAAATTCTAAATAACTCTTTGTCCACATAGTAGTGTGAGAAGAAAAGGCGTGGTGAAGGCAGATGCTAGGAAACCATTCTACATAGCGCTAGAACACTAGGAGTTTGTGTCCCATCTCACTGTTTCTCAACTTGAACCTCATGGACTATTGAGCTCTCGTACCCCTTTTCTGAAGCCATCAGATTTTGAGATGGTTACAATGAGGAATGGTGATTCGTCTTATGAATTGTTTTTACCTTTGTGAATCTGTAGAATTATATGGACAGGATCTTTAATATGAATGCTTAAATTTGATTTTAGTTGAACAGTAATAAACGTTATGTTTTTCTATTTACAGTTTGTATGGAATTTAATCACATTGAGTGATATATTTTCTTTCATTTTATTTTTATTTATGAATAGAATATCACTCATCCTTTATTTCTAATAATAGACTCATTTCGTATATCATGTGTTGCCTTTCCTATTTCACTATTATATTCGTAAAAAAAGTACGGGTCAAATTTTCTTAGAACATGATAATCTAGCCTTAGAAAACGTGATGCAAACACAGGGATCTAGCATTTAACATGAAAACCAACTCCCTTAAATCTAGATGGTATTATTATGTATCTGAATCATAACCGTTTCTCTAAACCGGTTTTCAAGTGACCAATCCCATCATATACTTAATGAAAGGCAAATGCTTGTTTATGTGTATTTATGAGAATGTGAAGGATATTGTCCTTAGTTGAATGATAACCTTCTATCTAATTCCGTCAAATTTTATATTTTGGTTTACCAATCCAAACGTGAGCTTTAATGAAATGAAAAGCCTGCCTAATTAATTCAAGTTTTGATGTCTCTTGGGTTCCTTGAAATGTTTTTTCTGCCTTTATCAGTTTTGGGCATTTTTTTTCTGGCTTTGTTACTTTGGACCATACTTCACCTATGCTATACTGGCTTTGAGTCATATCAAGTGCTAGGTCCAATGTAATCTGAAGTCGAGCTTATGAAACACTCCTAATAATGCGTTAAACAAGGCTTCTAGGATGAGTAAGGTGGTGGTAATCCATCATCTTTTTCCTAGGCAAGAAGATGGGGCCTATTTAGATTAATTTAAATTTAGTGTAAGGAATAAATTAATTGTGCGTAAAAAACATACATGTGCCCGTGAAGTGCTCAAAGTGCTCTCATTTGGGATGATGGAACTTGAAAAGTTTCTGTTCCGAACTATGAAACTGTCATGCTGTTTTAACAAGCATCCGTAAGTTGGTTCTTGCTTTGAAAGATTTTCTTTTGTCGAATATAAAAGAATATTGAATCAGAGATTCTGCTCATTGAGGTATCATATTTTTTCTCATAGGTGTTTCACTCAGAAGTTTTTAAGCCAAGTCGTTTCATAATTTGTTAATCTAGATAATGAAGTTTGCAACTTTGCAGCACTTTCGTTATTTACAGTACTCAATTGAATCACGCCATGGATTTGCAGAGTACACTTGAATTTCAGTTGAGGCTCCAGGAGTTTATAGAACTCGTGCGGGTAGATAGCAACATGCAAGCTATTGTATATGCTCGTAAACATCTGGCATTGTGGGCAGCTTCTCACATGAAAGAGTTACAGCGTGTGATGGCGACATTGGCCTTTAAAAGTAATACAGAATGCGCAACATATAAGGTAGGCTTCTTGGTTTGTTAAATGCTTGCGTCTTCTTGTTATTTAATCAGGTTTAGTTCTATTTAAATTGTGGAGATACCATAATGTTGCAACTTACGTGGATTGGTTGTGTTGTCTCGCCCACCCCCCACCTCCCCCTTTTTTTTTTTCTATTGAAGGTGATTTTCTAAGCAGAGTATATATCATGTGCAGTTGGTTGACGAAATGAGTGGATTCCACAATGCCATAAACATTTTGGATGGTTAAGAGTTTTCATGACACCCACGTCTCATTTGCTTTGACATTAGATTTAATCTCAGGCCTCCCAGAATTTTATCTCGATGGGATGGTGATAATTTTTATTTTACTCCTCCTAGAAGTAAGCCCATGTTCTTGGGGTTGGGGGCCACCCCATTCTTTCATAACCAACGACTTCTACTGCAGCATCATTTGTCCGGACGAAAGCTGAGGATCTAGTCCGTCTTCTGTTGCTCAAGGCCTATAAACGTCCCTCTAGAGGCGTCCAAGAATGTAGTCCGTATTCTAGTTGGTTTTTATTTTATTTTATTTTCTTTTTCGTGGATGACCTGCCTTGATCTTATTGCTGTTGGGGAGGGTCAAAGATTTGACACTCTGGTAATCTCCTGCCGTGCAAGAATCTAACCTGCCGGTAGTTAGTGCCCCCCCTGAGGTAGTTAGTCCGTCTTGGCAGGGTTGCCAAGTGACTCCGTTTTCTCCGGATGCTATTATTATTATTATTATTATTAACTCGTTCAGGAGTTGAAGATTTTCGTAGGAACCGGTGATCTGCCTGGATTTGAATCTGGTCTGTGACCCGACGTGGGCAGGTGCTGTTTGAGCCTAAGCAATGGGACTCTCTTGTCGAGTTGTTCAAGCAGGAGTTTTGCAAACTCTATGGGATGACACTGGAGCCGTTGCTGAGCATCTATCTTCAAGCAGGCTTGACGGCGCTGAAGACACCGTATCCTTGGTCTGCAAGTTTTTGATCCGCCGCCGCCGCCGCCGCCCCCTTTGATTTTGATTCGAGGGGCGAATTTCCATCTTTCTGGCGTCCGTGGCCCCTCGGGGGGGAACGTTTTCCTCTTGACGCAGCAAAGGTTTTGCTACGAAGAGAAGTGCACCAGAGAGGACCCGCTGTCGCAGGAGAGCTTCCGCAGATTGGCGACGCCTCTGCCCTTGTCTAAGCAGCAGAATTCGAAGCTCGTCTGCTACATAACCAAGGAGCTCATGGACACCGAGAACCCCCCCCTCGTGCTGCCCAACGGCTACGTTTACAGCACCAAGGCATGAGCTCCGGCTGGATCCCCTGCCCTCCCCTCCCCTCCCATGCTGACCGTAGATATCCCGTATTTCCCATGCCGACCGTGCGCGCTTCTTGCTCCCGCAGGCCCTCGAGGACATGGCCAAGAGGAACGACGGGAAGATCGTCTGCCCGCGGACGGGCTACGCGTGCAATTTCGGCGAGCTCATCAAGGCCTTCATCTCGTAGCCGGGCGTTCGTCATGTGCGCGCGGGTTCTCGTCTCGTGCGGCGGTTGTATATTTTGTCTGTCTCAACGCTTCTCGCTCCCCCTCGGGGCAGCTTCGGCCGAGGAGGAGAGCATCCAGTGAACGTCCCACCTCCCACTTTGGTTGCCGCGTCCATGATAGCACTGACACGCCGCCGGCTGGGAGGCCCCTGGCCCGCCTCAATCGTCCAGAAGGGGAAGCAGGGCAGCAGCTGGGCAACAGCAAGGTCGGAAGAAGAAGGGGCCGCAGAGGGTTCGTTCATTCATTCCTTCCCCCCTCCCCCCACCTTGCTATGATAGTTAAGTTAGCGGCCTGGAAAAATCCCGGGTGAAGGGGAGGAAGCGGGGGCTCATTCCAGCCCTTCTTCCCCGTCGCCGTCGTCGTCGTCCGACGACTGCTCGTCGCCGCGCTGGGCCCCGCCGGCGTCCGCGTCCTTGGTCGTTTTCTGCTCTTTCTTCCGCTGCTTCCTCTTCTGGCGCTTCTGGCGCTTCTTGGCGGTGCGCTCCTCGGCAGCCTTCATCCTCTCCTCTCTCCTCAGGTTGAACTCCGCCAGCTCCTTCCTCCTCTGGTAGTCCACGTCCATCCTCGCCAGGCGGTCCTGCTCCCTCCGCCTCATTTGCCGGTACTGCCACGCATCAACCAGGGGAGACGCCAGAGAGTCAGAGTCCCGACTCTTGTCCTTCTTTCAGTCTAGTCTACTCTCCTTCTTCCGAGCCGGCGTAGCAGAGATCAACAAGATGGGTCACATTATAGCCGGCGAACGTTTAACAAGGAAAAATAAAAAGAATAAAACCGTCTGCCTGACCGCCAGGCGTGTGTATTCATGCCGGATGCAGAGATGCAGCTCAAAATAGCTCTATCCAGGCAGCAGCAGCCATTTTCTCAGGGATCAAGTTCTTTCTATCCATAAATTGTACATTTCACAGAATGTTTTTACCCCTTAATCGAATGACTGATCAAAATAGCTCGACATTACTTCCATTGAATCTGATCATGCAGAGCTCCTCCGGACTAATTATGAGCTACCAGTGAAACCATGATCTAGCACTAAGGATTCCCATGAAGCCTCACTGACCCATGGTGAAAACCCAAAAAATTTTGATACTCATCGGTCAACAGGGCAACATTGCTTCATTCCATGAACATGAGTTCTAGTTTTCTCATGTTTTTGTCAATAAACTTCCACCCAATCTAACTGGGAGATTGTTGTGTCTTTCCTCTGTATCTCAGTTGATCTTATTGTTTCGAAAGGTGGGGCAGTTCTTGGCAGTCATTGCTGGACACATGGCAGTTCAAACTACTCATTATCCGGAAGTGATGTCAAAATTCGTATCTAACCTGCCTTCTGACTTGTTCATGCTGACCAACAGAAGACTGGAAACTCCTATGGGCTAAGTGAAAGGCAGAGAGGGTTATTCTGCCTTCTTCCATGGCTACTTATAAACAATGAGGAGACTTCTCTCCACTGATATGTTACTTCATCAATATAGTAGCGTCGGCACAGCGGTAGTAGAAACAGCAGAGCCATGGAAAAAAAAAAAAATCGAGGTTCCAGTGCATGGCTGCCTCCCTTCTGTCAAATTGGCACCTAACTACCCTTCACATTGTTCATGATGAGCTTCATTTCTTTGTCCACATCAATCGCATCTGAAGCATCAAAAAGGATAATTTTCCCAATCAAAATGCCATCGATTTATCAACTCGTTCTACCAGTCCCCATTATATAGCCTGTAAACTGAGCATAGCACAAAAGATGGCTATCGTATTTGAGAAAGACCAGCCACACAATTCAACCTCACGACCTAGATCAGCCTTTAAAAAAAACACGGCAAATCTCAAATATCTCAAGCCAATCATGAGACGCTGGAAACACAATGCAACAAATATTTCATCCGTCAATGTCGGGGCGTTCTGAATTAATATTTTGTTTGGGAAATGCTTCTAAATTTCTGGCATACCATTTATAGAGGATACTTTGAAATTTTTTTTACCTGAATACTCAAAAGTTACATAAAGTTTCACCGACAGTCGGACCTCCCAACCGAAATTGAGCAGCCCCATTACAGCCCATAACGTTGACAAAAAAAAAATGGCCAGCTCTACTAAGTTCTAGGTTAAAACAGTGTTTATGCTAAAGAAAGTTATAAGTCACACATGCACCAATGGAAGGAGGAGAACTACGACAAGTCACTACGACAGGAGAACTACCGCCCTTGGACGAGAAGAAAATAGGATTCTCGTCATAAGAGACAAAGTGGGCATTCTTATAAGCACCATCAGGACCCTATCACTTTTCATGAAAATTGTTAAGAGGCGAGTGGGCTCTCCTGTGGTGGGAGAGCCCAGCCAATGGAAGGGCCCAGCAATTGAAATATACGCAGTGTTGGGGGGAAATTCAGAAGAAGACGAATAAGAGGCATTTGAACAGGAATTCAATCACCCGCAAAGATTACCAACAAATATAATGTTGTGGGTGATGGTCTAATGCGCGGAAATCGATGAATCCACCTGCCTAGATATAACTAAAAAAAAACTGAGGGAGTGATGATCTCTGTTTACTTCCCCTAAGTACTAATCCCCTGTACAAGGCTCATTCCGAGTGTCCACCGAGTTTCTGCTATTCCAGGTTAACAGATCCAAATTGATATTTATTTAAACATTGAGAATGGAATTGAATCAGTCCAAAAGCTAGTGACTTTCAACGGGCCAGTAATGTTCGCAGCATTCTCAATAATAAAATAACTAATCGTACATCAGTCAAACCTAGTCGTCAGCACTTTAAAGTTTAACACCAGCATTACCCACAATTCAATTCCATAATATTGCCAGTGTACACAAAAATAATGTCTCACGCAAAAATTACCAAACAAATTTTTTTTTTTGAAAGTCTAGTTCTTGCCGGATGTCTGGCCTAAAAGGGCTTCCCAGATTTGTGGCACGGAGGCAACAACGTATCCAGAAGAATCAACCACGCATGGGCACCAAGCAGTAAAGTAGTAGAGAAGAGAAGAAGAGCTTCGTCGGCGTTTGTCATGGTTTTTGCAGCTTTAAAATCTATCTTTTTTCTGTAACTTTTCGTTACAGGGAGCCCAATTTCTGCCGCATTTCTTCTGCCGTTAAATTTGAATTTTTTTGCTTATTCATCAACAAGAAAACCCGAACCAATTAACTATTTAGAATAGTAAGAGGAAGAAACAACTTCACTCTGTCTCAGCAATGCGTGCCCTCCATTTAATATTTGACGAGGGAAGAGACGTATGAACCATACCATCGGTGATCGGAGTAACTTGGATGACTTCTAACCGGATACTTAACCATCGCAAATGAAAATAATAGGCTGAGTGCACACCTAAATTCTAAACTCAATGGTTCCCGTCGTGATTTGTGAATGGGGTCGGGCAAAACAATGCCTGTCAGGAATGCCCGTTAATCCATAGATGATGAAGGAGTAAGAGAGAGAACGAGAGAAAAACTCATAAATTGTATTAAAGTAGTAAAATAATAAAATTCATAAATCAAAATCATAAGCCCGTTGAGAGGGAAAAAAACGATGACGATGCGCCAGACAAAGAGGAAGATGACGGAGTGATGGGAGGGAAGGTGGGAAAAGAAACCTGGTGAAAGTCGCCAGAGCCAGCACCAGCGGAGCTCCCTGAGGTGTTACTAACGCGGACGGGGACGTTATCTATGATGCGACGGAGCTTCACCTCGAGGTCCTCCTCCTCCTCCCTCAGCAGGGGCCCCGCCTTCCCAGCGTACTCCACGATGGCCCCATCCTTCCCTGCCGCCGGCGGCGGCGGCACCGGCACAAGATCTCTCTCCATTCTGACCTCCACACGAACGCGATCGAGCGAGAGAGGGAAGGAGGGAGGGGGGGAGAGAGCTTTCTAGCAAACAAAAAAAAAACCGAACCGGATTCCATTCCGGTCTGCGGTCTGAGAGGGTCACCGAAGCGGCGGCCGGGGGGCCGGGGGTGTTTGTAGAGATATCCTCACATGGGCCAAGGTTGGGCTGGTCATGCCATAATGAGCCTGGTAAATGGGCCTGGGCCGGTCGGCCCACAGATCCGCGACCAGCGCTTTTTAAAAAACTTGGCCCATAATTGTTGGTCGGCTGCTGCGAGGGGTCTTACGACAACTGCCACCGTCCTCTCCACACGTGCGGGGTGCGACAGACACGTGCGGGAAAGGGGAGACGGAGTTGCTACCCGAGAAGCGACAAGCGCATGCTGCGGCCGCTATCCCGCGGGAGGCGCTACATTTAATTTGCGCGAGAAATCCTCCGCTTGCGGTCACTCGCGGTGGCGGGAGACCGGAAGGGTTCATCCCGTGGCCTCACGTGGCGAGATGTGGACACCGCCCGGGTAGGGCCGGCGCCGAAGGCGGCGGAGAAGGGGCTGTCGGGGGAGGACGGACCGTCGGGCGGCGACATAAATAAAAATTATTCGGTAAGTGATGACGTGGTCGGCGGTTTTGCGCGGCACAGGTTGTTGCGTAGATTCCATCAATCGGCGCCTGCGTTCTCTTTGAGGCCAGGAGATAAGACGGAGGACCGCAACACGTGGCGAGGCGTGGCGACGCTGCTTTTTGGAAATACTTTTTATTTTAACTTTTATAATAAAATTCGGCTTCTGTACGGCTGTTGACTTGGAGGTCGCGCCAAGAGGTGCCGCGGCCTGATTGGCGGAGAGAGCTGGCAGTGACTCAACACTCGCCGAGGATATCGACGACGTTCGGGATATTTTTCACGGACGGCTCTCCTCGCCGGGTGGCGTTGAACTAAATAGCGTGCTGAGGCCTCCTTCCTGGCTATCTCTTCTTTCCGAGGGGTTTATCCGAAAAAATGGAATTCCTTCCGGACCGTTGGATGCATCGCGGGGAGGGGGGGACAAAGCGGATCGGCAGCGGATCGCGGACGTGGAAGGCGGAGGCGATCCGCATCTCCTCCGGGGGGGGCTAGCGACACAGGACCACCTTGCGCAAGACGACAGAGACGGAGTTATCCGCAGGCAGCTTTGACTAGTCTCGACGGCTTGCCCACCGTAGGGGAGAGCTCGCGCTGTTACTTCCCATCGGGAGTATTATAGCGGCGAGCGCCTCTCGGGGATCAGGACAGACCACAAAGGGAGGTGGCTCCGCCGGCTCTTCGCCACCGCGGGGGAGAGATGGGAAGTGGGGACGCGGGGAGGGGAAGGCGCTTTCAGAAAAACGCGGCCTTAATATGGGGAGGAAGATGATGACGTCGATATGTTCGACGAAATGCCGGCTCGGAAGGTGCCGTCGCCGTCCCCGTCGCCAACAAAGACACGACTCGTCCAGCGGGAGAGGGCTACTGCCGCACGGCGCCGCTCGCAGCCGTTGATCATGAGCTCTCTCAGCGGGGCCACGACAAAAAAGAAAAAATAAAAAAGCCTTATTTCTCAAACCCCCCCCCGGGGGCCGGGATGCAATTTATCGGCCCAATCGATGGCTGTTGGGTAGGGTTGGAGTCGGTATGTAGTTGGTAAAAAACAGGGATCGTAGTGGAATTTCCCCCCGTGCTCGCATTTTTTTTCTTTTTTGTCCCCCTCCTCTATATTTTTGGCCCGCCAGCTGTTAGAGGATCCGGGCGAGCGGTTGCGCCGAAAGCAAGACGACAAGCAAGTAGCGGTTGTTGCGTCTACGTGCCTAGTCCACAGAAATCATGGAGCGGTCCCGCGAACCGCCGGAGGCCGGCCGCGTGGCCCGGCAGCTTTTTTTTTTTCCTGGCACGTTTTCCTCCTTTTCTGGTTTACAAAATTAACCGCCGCTCGAAACAACCCCGAAGGGGGCTTTCCAATGGACCGCTCTCGGCCGTCCCCGCCGAAACCCGCGGTCGCCCGGCGGCCGCATCTTTCCGGTACCAATCCGGCTCGGGCTCGCGTCCGACAGCGACCGATGCCAACCTGCCCAGATCGGCCGGGTGGCCCGATTCGGCGGATCAGGCAAAGGCTCTGATCGTACGGGCGGGCCGTTTGGGAGGACACGGCGGCTCCCACGTGGTGGTTCATCGGATATTTCTGCTCGTGGCCAAAATTTGAATCGCCCGCCCGCTCCTGGGCGTTGGACAACGGTGGGGGACAGCTGGCAGGCGAGCTACTAACCCCCACAAAGTACGATTCCCGTCGGAAGTACGGGTCACCCCCCTCTCCCTTCCGTTATCTCCGTTGGCTCCGTTGTCACCGTTGGCTTCGTTGTCTCCGTTGTCTCCGTTGTCTCAGATGAACGGACGGACGGAGGAGGGGAGCATGAATGAAGGTATGTGGGGCCCACACTGATGGGGCGGTTAGCGAGAAAGGAACGGATGAGTGGGGGGGAATCGATTTGCGACGTGGAAGTTTGTGTCCGTTACGGGCAGCACCAACCAACGGGCTTCGCCGGTGGACCGGTCAAATCGGCCGGCGCCCGGTGACGGAGGAGGAGAAAGCAGATTAATTCAATCGCGCTCCACGGGAGGGCGAGGAGCCTCCGGCGGCCAAGGGCAGCGGCGATCCCCCGTGGCTTCCTTGTTGGTCCCGTTGAATCCACAGGGTGGCGGGGACTGACAGACCAGAGCGCCAGTTGCTTGATCCGCCGAGGGAGAGAGGGACGGAGTCGGCCCTGGTCGCTCGATTTATTTGCCGGGACTGGGAGAAGTAAATGCACCGCTTCCTCCGGCTGCCTCCCGTCCGATCAACAACAAGACCGAATATTAAATTCCCTGCGATGCCGAGGGAAGGGAAGGCGAGGGGAAGGACGGACACCTATGCTCTTGCCAGTGACGTCCAGCCTGGCAGAGTCAAATCTTCACCTCGCCTCCGCTCGGAATAATTCCACTCCACTCGCATTAACTCCTTCGCCTCCCCCCCCCTTCCCGCGATCGCGCCCGCAGGAACGCCCCTCCGCCGCGGCGCCGCCTCGTTGCCGGCCGGTGGGAGGGCCGCCACGGCCCGCGCCCATCTCCCGGCTGATGCCGGTCGCCGGATGGCTTCCTGCGAAAAATTCATCCTGAAGTTCTTCTGGAGGGTTCGGAAGACACGCGTGGCGCTGGCTTGAATCGAATCTCGAGGCAATCACCGAAATCCAACGGCAGAGCGGAGAGGAAATATGGCAGTTGGGGGTCCTCTGCTCACGGACGGCCTAGGATTGGGCGCCACGGGAGAGAGAAAGCCAGTGAGACGTGGGATCGGGGAAGAATCGGACGCGTGTCCCATTACAGCTGTATGCGGCCACCGCCAAACCTCCGCGACCCGTTACCCAACCGGCTGTTGCCGGTTGGCTACCAGTCGCCCCGAGGACTATATAACTGACCCCCAGTCCGTTTCTCCGTGCTATCTCCCTCCGCCATTTTCGGCCCTCCTTCCTTGCTCCTCTTCTCCGGAATCACCCACGGCTACGCCGACGCCGACCGCGGAGATCTTCCCGCGGTTTGATCTGGTGGAGCTCCTCTGAGCTCGAATTGGGAGTCGTCTCTCGCGATCCGCAGGAATCGGCCGGCGGCGCGCCGATCTGAAGTCGTATCGGCCATGCAGTCGGTGGCGGGCGGAGCAATCAATACCGGCGGGGCGACGGCG
Source organism: Spirodela polyrhiza (assembly GCA_024713555.1). Lineage (NCBI taxonomy): Eukaryota > Viridiplantae > Streptophyta > Magnoliopsida > Alismatales > Araceae > Spirodela > Spirodela polyrhiza. Next base: position 1,563,445 of record CM046541.1, read on the forward strand.
GCGGCACGCAGGGATGCGGACCGCATCAAGGGGCCCTGGAGCCCCGAAGAAGACGATGCCTTGAAGAAGCTCGTGCAGAAGCATGGCCCGAGAAACTGGTCGCTCATTAGCAAGCACGTCCCCGGGAGGTCGGGGAAGTCGTGCCGCCTGCGGTGGTGTAACCAGCTGTCGCCGCAGGTGGAGCATCGCCCCTTCACGCAGGAAGAGGACGAGAAGATCATGCGTGCGCACGCCAAGTTCGGGAACAAATGGGCCACCATCGCTCGGCTACTCAGCGGGAGGACCGACAACGCCATCAAGAACCACTGGAACTCGACGCTGAAGCGTAAGTATGCCTCGTGTGGGCTACCATCCGCCGGTGGTATCTCTTGCTGCTCGGCGTCCGTCAAGGACGACGTGATCGTCGCCGACGATGCCGTCGGCGGGGTGTACTGCAAAGGCGACCTCATCGATCGCCAAGAGGACGAGTACAGCGATGAGCGGCCGCTGAAGCGGGCGGGGAGCGGGGTGCCGGTGCCGTCGGGGGGGCTCTCTGTAAGCCCCAGCAGCCCCTCGGGTTCGGACGTCAGCCACCAGAGCCATCTGTCCTCCCCTCTCGCTACGGCTGCTACTGCTGCGTCTCACGTCTACCGCCCTGTGCCGAGGGCCAGCGGGGTTCCCGTGCCGTCGATGGATATCTCTTCGTCAATCAACAACAGCGGCGGCCCAATGAACGAAGACGATCCCTCGACGTCGCTCACCCTATCTCTGCCCGGATCGGATCCTTGTGAAGTTTCAAACCACCAGGCGGTGAGCCCTACGCCTTTCTTCGCCGCGACTCGCGACCATCAGGGGGAACCTCACGATCGTTCACCTCCTTCCCCGACGACGCTTCCCATCAAGTACGAAGAGCCCTCTCCTCGAGGTGTTTGCCCCAACAGCTACGATCTGAATTCTGCGGCGCCGGCCGCGTCGTTTGTGCGGCAGCAGCCGGGACCGGGAAAGAAGCAGCAGCAGTTCCCATTCAGCGCGGAGTTCCTGGCGATCATGGAGGATATGATAAAGAAGGAGGTGAAGAGCTACATGCTGGGCCTCGAGCACTCCGGCGTGACCTTCGTCCTCCCTCAACCCCCCCAGAAGCACCACCCGTTTGACGGACTCCGTAGCGTGGACGTCAATCAGATCGAAGTAAGCAAGCTTAAGTAGAGCAGTTCAGTTCGTCGCGTTCTGCCCCCACGCTCTCCGCACGAGACGGAAGGAGAATCAAATCGGAAGATGGATGGATAGGTCGGGGCGCCCCTGCTCGTCCCTGCCGCCCCCCTCCACCCCCTCGTCTCCTCTGCGTCGGTTAAGTTAATCCCCTTTCCTTTTGATTTGGAGGGGGCGTACGGCCACGGGCGGGGGAATAAAGAAAGGGCTTTTTGCTTCTGTACAGCGAGGAAAAGAAAGAAAAGCTCAGAAATCGGCTACTAGGTAATCGAAGCTGCTGAGGTTTCTTTTTTTGATCCCCATCTCGTCTCTCACCTCGCTGCTTAACTCCCCTCTCGCTTCTCACTCTCTACTGCTACTGCTGCTCTTCTTGTGCCCTTCGCGCTGTCGGAGATAGTTCCATTTTCCGGTGTGAAAGTCGATCATCGGAGATTGGGGGGGAGGCACTGGCATCTGTCGGCGGCGCCCATCCCACTCGAATCGTCAACCTTGCAAGCAAGGGCCAGAGAGAGAGCGAGAGAGAGAGCGAGAGAGAGAGCTTATTGGTCGAGACGGGCGCCCGTCTCCTTGAGAGAGGCCCATGCCACCGAACCAGAGATGGGCCCATGCGTCTCGCCGGCGGTGCTGTCGTTGGGAATCCTGCAGGAGATGCCGTCGTCGAGACGCGCCGAGTACGTTGCCCCGGCCGCAATGTGCTCCCCCACCCCCGCCCCCGCCTGTTAGAAGATCGGCCCCATAAGATGCAGACCCTCGACGAGACGCGCACGCTGGCGGCGCAGATTTATTATTTAGCTTACCAACGTGCCCATAGGGGAGGCCCCCCCCCCCCCTCCCCCTTCCCCTCGCAGGACTTTACACGATGATGAATAATGGATGACTTTACATGCCGCCGCCGGCGCTCGCGGTGGCCGCCGGCGGGCTCCGCAGAGCCGCCGCGAGGGAGCGCCGCACGCGGTGGAGCGCCTCCCGGAGTTCCCGCTTCCACGACCACGCGGGCTCCTTAAGAGCCCGGATGGAGTTGAGGCAGACCAGCAGCGTCCCGCCCTCGTGGAGGAGCACCTGCCATGCCATTCCATTCCGGAGAAAGTACCCGCCACCATTACCATCACCGGAGGAGACGAGCAGAGGAGAAGATAAGAGAAGAGAAGAGGGGAGGGCCTCTAAGCTAATGGAAGGAGGAAGAGAAACGTACCGTCAACCAGAGAGGGAGGAAGCCGAGGACCGAAGGGAGCGCAGCCAGGAGGATGCAGGAGAGGGCGAGCCCGACGCTCTGCTTCACCTGCGTTCAGCGGAGAAAGCGCAGAGCGGTAAAGTGAGGGAGGAAGATGATGGTGTGCGGGCCGTCGCCCTCTCCCGCGGCGAGGAACAGAATGGCTTGTCCTACCAGTGAGGTGGTCTGCCTGGCCTTGGCCACGCAGAATGGCACACCGGAGATGTTGTCCTGGAGCAGCAGGACGTCCGCCACCGCCACGGCAGTGGCGCTCGCGCGCTGGGCCAGCACGATGCCGACCGTCGCCGCCGCGAGCGCGGGTGCGTCGTTGATGCCGTCGCCCACCATGATCAGACCGCCCCCTGCGCCACCAGAGAGGAACACCAGGCTGAGACAACTGTCAGGAGCAGTTTCGCTGACGACTCCTACAGCGAGCAAGAGCCCGCGCGCCTCCCCCCGCCAACGCCGGAGGGGCGGCGCGGCATTAATAAAGAAGGCGCTCCAACATCGCTACTTTCAGAGAAGCCTGCGACAGATCAAGCAAATCAGAGCACATCTTCAGCCTCGGGGAATGGTGAAAACAGCGGGCTCAGACCTCCGACAATGAAAATATTAGAGCCATCCATCATCCCCCTTGCTCGGACTCGGGGCGTGCAGCTGGCATTTCCATAAATTTTCCTTTCCGGGTGGGGAATAACTCACAACCTTTCGCCGGTTCCAGGCGTCATCTGCTACATTCTTCAGTCCCCCATGGCTACCCAGCAAACAAGGCTCCACCAGATGATGGTTCATTCATCCCATTTCGAATTATCATTCGACCATTGGATTATTAGTCATCCCACCAGATGCGCAAAGATGGGTATAGATTCAAAAAAACCCTCAGAACTAGGAGAAAATTCTCACGCGTCGACCACCTCAGAAAGCAAGGAGTTGTGTAAAGATGCTCGCCCGCGTGGAGCCTAGCACCCGGTTCGCTAAAAGAATCTGCAGAGAAGATTATAGAGGACGACCACCAAAGGCTCGTCATCATCCCCCACCTCCAAACCCTATTCCAGATCTAGATCAGCATGGTGGACCGGACATGAAAAATGCCCCCCCCTAGAATTTAGTGCCAGTGAGTTTTCCTTTTCCGGGGCACAGAGAAAGGACCACAAAGAATATGACAAGTTTCTTCATCGATTAGAGTGGCACAGGATCATGAGCAAGTACTGAAAAATATACCGATGCGGAAGTTCAAGAAAAGATGGGGCAAAACTGAGAAGATGCATTCCAGTCACTGTCGATTGTTACCTGTGTCTCTTGAGATGCTCTTTATCTGATTCAGCTTATCCCCAGGCTTCAAGTTGGAGTACACTTCTTCAATGCCCGCCGCTTTTGCAACTCGCCGTGCACTTGATTCGTGATCGCCGGTTAGCATCATCACGCGGAGTTTTGATTGCTCCCGTAGGGCAGAAACAACCTCGACAACGTCACTACGGGGTTCATCCTCAAAATGGAACAGCGTGACCTAAACGAATTGACAACGTAGTCTCTTAGAATTTATTAGGAACGTGCGAAATGAATGCTTCTCATAAGGGTTTTTTTTTTAAAATTTTTTTTTACATTTCCATCTGCTCCGCTTTACTTGCAAGCTAGCAAGTCCATTAAACATGTTCTCCAAGAAATAAAAATAGTAGTATGGTGCTAGTAATCTACTCTTCGAAAAACAATAAAGTGTTCATGCAGGAGGGCCATCCTGTTAATGCGCAACTCAGATTAAATTCAAAAGGAAGAATCACGTAACAACACAAGCAAAATTGTAGACTGCATGAACACGAAATATAATTTAGTACGGGGTGGGCTTGTTTCAACCACTAATATCTCACATTTTCCCGCTTCTATGAATCAGAAGAAAAAAATCAAGGTTTGAATGCATGCAATTGTCATTTTGTGGAAGAAACAAGAATTACATGCAACTGCATAAAATTAACATATTATGAACACAACTCTGTTCAGTTGATGAACCAAATAACGGCAGTGAAAATATAGACTATAGCTCCAACCCTATGTCTTAGCAATAAATAAGGCAGTTGCATCCGTTTTCGCTTTTGGTATGATAAACGATGAATAGCTTGGTAGAAGATCCGAAGGCGCCAGAAATTGATAAAATGTCCATAAATAAAGCTTTATCCATAGGGGTGGCAAACCTTTTGGTCAATAGACAAGGCCGCTTGAACAAAATTACTGCCATATGCAGACGTTCTTGCTGCTTCCTTAATCTTCTCAGCATCGGCCACAGATTTACACAGAGAGGCGATGTAATCAACAGAACCGATTGTTGCTTTCAAATACTCACTCTCTTCAGATCCAGACTGAGACAAAACAACAATATGATCACATGTTACAAGAAATTAAAATTCTAAACAGAAGAGACTGAGGTTTAAGCCACTTTCACATATATATGATCGATTAACAAAATGCGAATCATAAGCACATTATCGTTGACTAATCTTGACGAAGATAATAGGAGAAAAAAGTATTCACAAGGAACAATCTAGTTAATGAAAAGGAAAAAAAAGAAAGAAAATAGACTCCAAATTAATCCTGAATGAATGTGCAGGAATCATGCAGTCACAATTAATTAATTAATGGACTATTTTTTATCTCACAAGTACGAGAGAAGAATGATAATAGACGTGTCTTCAAAAAAATAATGCCAATCTAAATATCTTTGAAGAAAGAATCTAAAATCCATTGGTAAATTTAACGGATTTGATGGTGTAAGCAGAAACCTAACAGATCCATTCATCTTCTTGCTTTAATAAACTTATATCCTCCTTAAGGTAGCTGAAGCTAGGTTCATCTACAAGAAATTGTTGAGATGAGGCTTACATTTATAGAGTTGTTTTCTGTTCTGGTTGAGTTTGAAACGATGTTCAAATGTTATAAATCTTAATTTTCGTAAGCCAAAAATGTTTATGAGCTTATATGATGCAAAAAGTAAACAAAGTAATAAGGTACCTGAGTTATAACATGTACGAGCCAACATTGAGGACTGAGTCAATACTATGTATAAAAAACAAAGAACAAAGAGCTTTGGTGTTGCCACCCATCAGTAGAGCCTCTAAAATTGCGTTGGAGCAATGGCTCAATCAAGAAATGTCCACACCTAGAAATCTGATATATCGTTATAACTTCAGTTTTTAGTGAACCATGCTAATCTCGCTTGAAGGAAAGTACATGTTGGCAACCAAAGGCAAGAGGCAGTCCCGTGAAGGCCGTGGTTAATTAATCGGATGCCAATTTCAAGGGATATAAACGATAGGGGAAAATGTATCTATGGTGATTGATTTTTGAAATAGGACGAACAATGAGGGGAATTGATCCGAACTCATTTTTCAGGGAAAATGGACTGTTGCCTACCCATTTTCTGCTTTCCGGATGGAGGACAACTTAAATTCTCTTTATAGAAGAAAAGTACGTGTACAAGCTTTGACAGAAAAATTTTGGACTTAGTGGAATTGCCCCCTGAAAATCAGAAGAAAAGTACGTGTATAAACTTTGACCAAAAAATCTTGGAATTTCTGGAATTGTCCCCTCAAAATCAGAAGAAAAGTATGTGTACAAACTTTGACAGAAAAAAATTGGACTTGCTGGAATCGCCCCCACTCAAAATCAGGTCAGGAGTTCCCTAGGTTAAAATTGACTGGTATTCAGAAATCATGCTCCTAACCAATTCGCTTCTTTGTTCATCTGCCCAAGAGGTTCTTCATACTTGTACCGTAAAAACTTTCTTGTGAATATAATTTTGCATCCAAGTAATAGTTAACCAGTGTAGCAGAGATAGGGGATAGTTCTCCAATTTCTGCCACCTGGTATTAGCTGGGTTTTTCTGAAGAACAAAAAGAGAGCTTCAAACTCACAGCCACACTTAGCGCCTAAAGCTAATCAAGGATGACTACAACGTAGGTCTGGATATGATGATAGAGGTGTTTTTAGCCACTTTCCACGTTCTGAAACTGACAATAATAATATGGGGAAATACAGAAGTAACCAGGGTTATGATAAATTTTTTCTTCACCTTCTTTTCCTCAATTGGATGTCAGACCATATGTCAAATAGCATTCTATTTCTGGTTTTAAATGCTTAAAAAATATGGACAACAATAGAACTGAATAAAAACAGCACGAGAAAGTGTGACATAAGGTCAACTTAAATCATATGAGGATGTCTTTCATAAAAAGTGCCACCTGCTACCAAATTATCTCTCATCACAAACTATGGACTATCGACTTCCTTCCCTTGACCAGGTTTGAATCAGACCATCTTAAATCACAAAAAGTCGTCTTCAAGTTAACATGACAACACTTAGCAAACATCTCCTGATATACAACATAACCTATCCGCTGCCTAATGTTTACAATATTCTTCCCTTGACCAGAAGGAATTATCCTTTTGTCTAAGGTAACTTTTGTCATTATGTTTTGTCAATTTATGTAATTTACCCTTAAATGATTATAACCAAGCAGCTAGGTGTTATTAGCTTACGATCCCTTCAGACATCATTCCAATCCATGAAAATAGGACACTAAACTTTAAGAACCTCTGAAGGATAGCAATAAGATTTCAGTGAATCGTTTTGACTGTACCGAGTACAACTGTGGTTAGTACTCTACCTGAAAAAAAACTAATGCTATCCTTCAGTAAATTCAAGAAAGACGGTGGATAAAACATACAGTCAATTGCAGACCGAATTTCAAAAAAGATGCAAATGAGTAATATGCAGGAAACATGCCGAGGAGCATATTACCTTCGTACACGTCAAGGTAGCAAAAAGACCTCGGCCCGGAAGACATTCAAAACTTTCGAGTGAGACTCTTGGAAGATCTTTTCCAAGACTGTGGGCAACAACGGCTCTGCAATGTTCAGAAGAATGAGCAAATTGGTGATCTCGAATAAGTCAGTACATTGTACAGGCACTGATAGTCAAAGGTTTCACGAAGAAAAGAGGATCCCGTCTATGAAGAGCTAGTCAATGAAAAATTCTAGACAGGCCATATCAAATTCCATTTTTCTTGCTACTTACTATCAGAATCAAGAAACTAAAATATGCAACGTCGATTGAAGCAACGAAAAACGAATACAGAAAAAGAAAACCCATAATTTTGCAAAATAAAATGAAGACAAGTGATGACGATATAACCAACTGTACATACCACAGATACCTAATACTAATACAGAAACTTCAAATGTAGCTCAATTGGAAAATCAGTTTTGGAAATATGAATTTAGAGAGGCTAAATAAATGCAATGGATAAGGATCACTATCATAGGCAGAGATATCGATGGGCCATCTTGGAACATAGCTTTCAGCACCAGACTAGCAGAAGAAGTGCCATCTAGTTTCAGATATGTAAGCCCAAGTTGGCAAACACAAACACAATTATAGTGCGTCAATTAGCTTTCTAGAAAAGACATCAGATTTTGCAGAAATTAACACATTGTATTTATGAAACCAACTTCCAGATTTATGACAGAAATAGCATCATGAAACAAACAACCTGAAAAAAGAAAATGATTAACGAGTTTCAGATCAGTGTAAAGTTCCTCTATCAATAAACTGTATTGCGGCCGTTTAGTCCTTCCATCATCACTATCTGGCTTCACATAATGACACTATTTTCTAGACTGACCCTTCTCTCCGTTTCACATGGGGGGAGGGAGAGGGTTTTCAGCTGGTAATATAATGAAAAAAGTTAAGAAGTACTATCTAAAAATTAAAATCTGAGTCAGTGGAATTGTTTTTTCAAGTGATAATACTTAACTTCTTGTCGAAACTAGCATTCATAAAAAAGAAAGTTGCATTAAATTTTCACCTTCCAATAGGGTGGGTAGTTCCCTTCTCCATTGCTGCAGCCACAGCAAGAGCTTCCTTCTCACAGTCGGGAGTACAGCATGAAGAATCTTTAAAGCCTTGCCATCCTGCTGAATGACCGTGAATTGGTTCAATTGCTTTGCACCTAAGTTTCCCCGTAGTCAGAGTGCCTGTTTTGTCAAACGCAACTGTGTGGCATGATGCTAGAGAATCCAAAACATGCCCACCCTTCAACAATATGCCCTGCATATAAAAGAGTAAATCTTAAATCGATGCACAGACAATTAATCAAAACTGAGATTCAGTGGAAAATGCAATATGATAACATGGGCATTTAGTTGTATCTTTCTTCTAAATACAGGAGCCTGCCTAGTTGTTCACAAATAGATAAACAAATTAACACAACTATCTCCCCAAAAGCAAAAATATCACTCATGAACTTCATTCTGCCAATTACACAAGGTTCTGGGAAAAGTGTGTTCTGTGCCAAAGGGAACGTTTTTTCTATAATCTACAAGGTAACAGTCGCATGACACAAACATCTGAGTATAAAACTTTCCCAAATTTAGTGGGCAATTTACTTTGCATTATGCAAAAATCCCGTGAAAATCATATCCGGGGCCATAGACTGCATAAACAGCAAAATAGATGAATAGACAGTTCATGTTTCCGGGTTTGACTGAGGCTACATGCCATAAATTGGAGGAGAAAGCAGCACAGAATCAGGACAGAGAATGAAACCTTAGCAACTGTTGACGATGGCGTCTAGTTGTCAAATCGGAGACAACTAATCATTTAGGACACCAACCTAAAATGATTCTGGGGCTCAAGGTAATGCACCTTTTTAGTAGGATAAGCTTGTTATGGATAACTAAAAAATCATGGTAAATTCATGGTTTGAGCATAAAAGTCTCCCACCCAAACCAAGGCTTCAATACCAATCTCATTCGAGATGCAGACACAGGTTAGAGTTTAGTCTGCCTAAATTTGGTTAATTCATGTCATCAAACTTAACTCAAACAACCCATGTCAAGACAATCTGGATATTACGCTCATATCATATACCACTAACTGGATATTAGGACCCTAACTTCCAAACTATCTGTTACCTCTCAGCGCAGGTTTGAAGTCTTTAATGGAATTAGGAAGCTGCTGAAGTTGACCCTTTAGTAAATGTGTCAAGAAATATTGCAGACAACACACATCAACCTACATGTTACCGACATGATTGAATCATGTCTTGAACGAGCACAAGGTCAAGAATGCATTGCCTTATTTTAAAAGGTATTGTATATAAGTGATCAATGACAAGAAGGACTTTACATTTTCCATATAAATGCACCTATTAACCAACACCACAAATTATCTGATGTGAAAAGATAAAACCAATTTCATAAAACTTAGGGCATCTAGAGTTGCCACTTTAATCTATCTTGCAGCAGACACTACTGTTTGAAGTTTGCTAGTCATTGTCTAAAAAGGTAAGGATCCTGGTGGTTACTAATAAAGAACCATAGATTAGCACAAAACTTTAGACATCAACAATGTCACGATGATCAGTTGGATGATGAAAATTTTCATCTTTCGGAAGGAGAAGATCTGAATTTCTTGAGCACCAACCATGGCTTGTTTTGGTGGGTCTCTCAATATTAGACTTTATAATGCTTAATATTACATTCAAATTTGTAGAAACTTTATTTCTACGTAGAAGCATGATTCTCAAAAAGAAATTAAAATTAACAAGGAACATATAAAAAATACGAGGAAAAAAGCTAATAAGATTATCAAGATGCATTGATGCATTAATATTTGGATAAACGTGAGAGGGAAAAATGTTTAAATAGCATCTTAAAGAGAATTATTACCCAGCAGAAAGAAGAAAAACTCGATGTTGGAAGAAAATTTATGTTATAATTCCCTTGATTTTATTTTTTTATTGTGGTAATACCTTACTAGCACAGGAACTGATAGCAGTTGCATATGCTAATGGAGCAACAGCTAGCGCACAAGGTGATGCTGCCACCATAAGCCCCAACGCTCGGTAAATGGAACCTCTATTAACTGCAGCATGAGATGTTGATGTTCAATACCAAAACAAAAATGGAAAACTTTCAAAACATTTGTGAAATCTATGCATAAAAAACTTCTTGCTTTAAGAACCTTCAAATATTGCTTATATTCTTTTCCACAAGAATTCTCATAGAAGTCTCTTTTCAGAATCTTCATAGCAGTCTTTCATGAATTCCTTTCCATGCAAAAATAATAACCCTTTTCATGATTGCTGCAAAGGCACGTTTTGCCTAACTGCTCTAAATTTCAGACAAGAAGCCTAGCAAGTTTATAGGTGAGACACCCTACAACCGTAATCCCAGCAGTGTAGTAATGTGATGATGAAGGATCAAGGAACTCCCACGTTATATATTATCCTCTGTCTTTATGATTCATGCTCAGACAATGATTAAACATGTAGCCCATATCAACCTCATGTAGGATAGCATGTAGCTCATATCAAATAGACCTTAAAATGTTAGAGAATATATCAACATAACGTAAGAAAGATAAAAGACTGACAGTGACCACAACATAGTTCGTACAATTTCATAAGCATGATTCTGGATTCGTCTGTTTCACAAGAATAGCTTTCATGGTGTACCTGATGATCCAATAAATGGCCACTTGAAAAGAAACGGACCAAGAACTGCAACCGCGAGTGATAGAGCCATAACTACTTTACTATAATGTTCACCAAATTCATCCAGCCATCTTTGCAGTCTGGGCTTATTCAGCTGTCCTTCTTCAGTCAACTGCATAATCTTGTTCAATGTTGAATCCTTCCATGCCTTGGTTGCCTAAAGCAAGACAAGTTAGCTGGGGATCAATCATTATGAAGTGAACAACCAACAGCCTATCAAAAGTCATTATAACAACTTGACTAGCGAGAGAGTCAAGAAGATTTTCCATGAATAAGGCATTCTTCACTTATTGAAAGAATTTAATCATTATCATAGCAAGAAATCATCAACTATCCATCAAAAGTTCATTAGAGTACCACTTTTTAGATAAGAAAGAAGCAAATGCATAAGCAACAGATTGACAAAAAATGAGGCAGAATGTGCAAATAATTGTGTAATATAACGTGGTACTAAATTGTACCTTGACAACCATCATTCCTTCCAAGTTCCTTGCACCACCAGGGATTCTGTCCCCAACTTTCCTTTCCAAGGGTTTTGCCTCTCCTGTAAGATGCTCAATGGTGACTGTTGAAGCACCTTGATAGACTTCAACATCCACTGGCACAGCCTAGAAAAGCACATATACCTCAAAATTATATTCGATTAGTGAAACTAAAGCGGAAGACTAGTGAAATGGAGACGCAATAACAGTTTTGTTTAACTAACTGTAGTTAGCACGTTCTTTGAAAACACTTATTTAATTCGTATTCTGATTCTGAAACAGAGTTTACAACCTGAGCCGATGGCATCAACAGCAATGAGGATTTGTCATGATCAGATTAAAATCCAGTTTCTCCCTATGAAGTATCAAGAATGAGAATGCATTAGTTGTCCATGCTCAAGTAATAATCCATTTGACTTCAGCACACAAGTGAGTATACTACCACCACCTTCAAATGAAGATGTAAGTGAAAATACCTAGGCTCAAATGTCCAGACACAGCTGATTAGTTATACAATTACTTTTCCTTCAGCATATTGTTCACATATTTTTTAAGAGCTGATTAGCAAGACAATCTGTAGAGATAATCTTCATGAATCCTCTACCATAAAAATGGCTGCCAGATCCAAAGTCAATCTAGCTAATGTGTGGAGTTCAGCTTGTAAAATACTATGATTTTCGAAGTCAAAAAGAAATGCAGAGTTTTAGCCATGATGTCCACTCTGCCAATTGTACTCGTGAGTTTCCAATAAAAAATGACAGGTACAGACTAGCATAAATCAATAAAATGCGGTTGTCATAGAATAACTTATTACAATGCAAAAAGACATAAACGTATGTAAACCAGCGAGATAAAACTCCAAGAACTGACCTCACCAGCTCTGACAAGGAGATAAGAACCCACTTCAATATCATACACGGGAACCTTTTTGTACTTCATGTCTGAAAAATGAGGCTGCTCCTCTCCATTCGTTTCTAACACCAGAGCAAATTCAGGATGATTCTCTTTGAGCTCCTTCACATCAATCATGGACCGGCTGGTAAAATACTCTTCCGCTGCAAGCAGCTCATGAAATAAATGCATCACCCACAGAAGCACTAGGTATATACATCTGCACGTATGCTCTGGATTCGAAATCTAGAGATCCTTACCAATATGGGCCAAATTAAACATCGCAAGGAGCAAACCACCCTCCAATGCATTCCCCATGAGCAATGATGCGAAGGCTGCCAGAGCCATAAGCACGTGGATGTTCACTCTTCCAGCAGCGATATCAAGAACGGAGTCATGAGCCGAGGAAATCTGAAGCATAGTCGCCAAAACCCAGGGTTAACAGATGAACATCCAACGGTCCATCAGACTAATTGCATAATGAAAAAATGAAATCCGGAAGAAAACACGTAGTCCGCGTACCCCGACCAAAGGGAAGGCAAGGAGCGAAGTGACATCCTGGAAAGGCTTCACAGCTGGCGCAGGGAGGACGTAGGGGGAAATAGCCGCCGCGAGGAGCAGTGCCATGGCGCAGAAGCAGAGTTGCAGATTCTCCCGGAGAAAGTCTGCCAACTGGGCCCACCCTACTGCCGTGGAGAATCGCAGTACAGCCTGCTGGGCCGCAGTCAGCTCCCCACCCCCTCCATGGTGGTGGTGATGGTGGTGGTGGTGGTGGTGGTGGTGGTGGTCACTACCGTGGCCACCATGACTGTGATTTTGGCTATGTCCATGAGCACGGACGGAGTGGTTACCATGGCTGTGCTCATGCGCATGGCCGGCATGGTCACCATGGCTGTTTTCATGTCCATTGCCGGCAGCGTGGTCATCGTGGCTATGTTCACACGCATGGCCGCCGTGGTCACCATGGCCACCATGGTCACCATGGGTATGACTTAGCCCGTGGCCGTGGGCATGGCCATTCAGTGCCCGGCAGCGGGCAGAGATCTCGCATTGGAGGAACCAGGGATAGGAGGGACGAGAGGATCCGACGCTGCTCCTTCTCCACGCCTCGCCAATTAACAACAAACGAGAACAAGGAAGCTGAAGCCGCCGTTTCTGGGGGCGCAGCTGCTGCGGGGCGGCGGGGAGACGAAAGGATGAACAGCCGGCGATTCCGCCGGCGGTCCTTATGCTCCGAGGACCGAGTACGCCCAGGCCGGACCCTCCACCTGCGGCGAGAAATCGATTGGCCTCCATATGCCACCGGGATCTCGCTCAGGGGGAGGGAAGAAATTTTCTTCTTCTTCTTCTTCTTCTAGTATTCAATCATCGCGACTGCCGCCGGTGGGGCCTCAGTGGAATTGGAGGCCGTGGATGTCGTGAAATGAGTTCATTATGAAGGCCAGCCCACACTTGTAAAACACCATGAGCTCATCCTCACGTTATAGAAGCGGTTCGGTACGCCGGCGGAACAATGTTGTGGCTTATCCCTGCGGCAGCCCCCCAATTTCCCGCGGCACCAAACTTCGCTCACAGCGGGCCCCGACTTTGTAACGGGCCCCGACAGCCCGAAATGCCCATTTCTCCTCGCACCGAGTGAGGTGATGTGCCGTGCCTTACCTGTCTCGACTCTCGAGCCCTTGTCGAACGGGCCTCTCTGGCCCGCGCCCACCAGAAACCAGATCTAGCCCGGCCCGTCGAGCATAACATACGGTGACGGAAAAAATACCCCGCGAGAGGAACCAGAACAGGGGCTTGCAACTAACGGCGGCCGTCAGAGGCCGTTAAAGGGCGGTTGCGTTTCGTCTCCCTTCCCTCTCTCTCTGGTTTGACCTCGCGACTGGGGCTGTCTTGCTCTTTTCTACCAGAGCAAAGAGAAACAGAGGTGAAGGGAGCCGCTCTGTCGGACTTCGGGGCGCGTAGATCCTTGGGGAACGGAAGCCAAGGGGGACGTTGTAGCCCCACTGAGATGGGGAGCTCCAATGAGACGGGGGGGGATGGGGATGGAGTGCCTGTCAAGGCTGAGAGTCCTGCTGACGGAGGGGAGAGCGATGTCGCTGCAGCTTCTCCCGGGGATCCGTCCGCTGGATCGGAGTCCCCGCCTGGTCAAGCTGATTACGAAGAAGGGGAGAAGGTTCTTGCGTTTCATGGCCCCCGTATCTATGAGTCCAAGGTCAGTATCTCCCGATTCCGGAACTTGCAGCTAGGGCTTTGTAGCCCGCTACTTCTCTCTCCGTCATTTCCGTACATGCTGCTGGTGGATGGATCGCGGAAATAACGGGGTTTCTGACGGTTTTGTGATCGTCAAAATACGAATTGCCGACTTATCGAGAAAGTGTTCTTGATGACTGGATTATTATCAAGTATTCTTGGAGTCTTAGTCAGCGAAAGTTTTCCTATTCAAAAATAGATCAAAAAATGTTTTAACGTGAATCTCTTTTTGTGGTAAAATTGTTTTCAATGTCTGTTTCATCTCGAACGAGGTTTTCTAACGGGCATTAACATCTCTCTTGTGTCTAGGAGGTATTGCTTGATGAAAGTTTCTCTCTGACGTGTAGATGTGTTTCGATTTGGGTCGATATCTCATTGGGAAGGTAGAATTTTCTACAGATCTTACTTCTGATTTTCCCACACCTCCCCCCAAAAACATTGAGGAAAAAATGTGCAATCGAAGTTGGGCGGATTGAAGTGGGAGAACGATGTGAGAAATGCTGTACCCTAAATATCATTCTGTTAACTGGGAAAAAGAATGGTTAAAGGAGATGCTTAGGTATCATGTATCAAAGCAAAGTTTTAAACGTACTCATCAAAATGAGAATGGATTATATGAGTGGGGAAAATAATGCTTTAGACGTTCAAATAATTCTTAAAGCATGGAGTCCCTGTACCATTCATAAGCAGGGTTTCAAATACCGAGGGATAGACCCCTTGACAAGTATTAAGAAATGTGGTCTTATGTACCAGATGGGGGTTGGGGGCGTTGGTTCATATCGAGCCTTTGCAAAGATTCTGTGAAGATTTTCTTTCTATAGCAGAGAAAACCTCTCGACTGTTTTGCTGATGTAAGCATTTGGAATCACCATCATCGAATTACCACAGCTGGATGGAGTAGTATGGGCCAGAGAAAGCTTGGAAGAAACTGACGTGATGGTTACAAATGAATAAAAATCCAAGGGAAAAATGCCTTACCAAATTAGCACGAGAGTGGACGTAAGATGCCACTGAATGAGGATTGTGGTCTCAAAACCCTAAATTCAGAAGATGTAAATTGAAAATCTGTGATAGGCTGTTTCTTCTGAATGCGATACTGTTCTTTCATTGGAGGTGCAAGGCGGAACGGAAAATTATGCAGAGAGGTGAGAAAAACTAGTGATCTAATTTTCAAGCATTTTTTGTTGATGGTGTACATGTGCCATAATAAAATGTGTATTTGGCTGATTTTTCCTAAATGTAAAGCCCTTCACTTGATGGAGAGGCGAGTGACAGGAACCAGGAGTGATGGAATATCTCATAGCTGTTTTTTTGCTGTCAGTTTTTATTCCCCGCGTTCAACTTAAGCTAAATTGAAGTATCTGTCTGGGTGAACCGCCACTTACTCTTAGTTTCTAGCGTGTGGATGGTAGGGCCCTTCATCACACGCAATACTCTTTTTAACTTCTCATCTACTTTTAGATCCGAAAATGGAGAAACAGTGGGTCGATTTTTTGCCAGAAAAAGATGATCTTTCTTTGTGGATGCAATGAATTTCAAGGACATTTCGTGAGAAGTCCGTAGATAGCAATAAGAAGTATCAATAGAGAGGATGACCTGCCAGCAAAGGATCAACAACTTTGAATTCTCTCATGTTGTGAAGAGGCGATAAACTCTATCCTTTCTGAGAAGTGGCTATTAGGAGACGTTTCACTAGTGATGGGACTATGACACCCGACAGGTCTACCAGAAAATATGATTGTGCTTTAACAAATTTGATGTCATTCTTGTTGACTGGAGTTAATGCAAAATATACAAGGATAAACAGCTGAAAAAAATCTCTTCTACGACATAAATCATGGAATCGTTGCTAATTATATGCAGTTTCCCGCCATAAAAAAAGGAAACTAACTAGGCTAAGGAAAACGACTGACTAGGAAACTGGGCAACATAAATTAACTCTTGATTATTCTTTTTACCCTGGTCATTGGTGTAACTTTTGTAATCGCACTAAAAAATTGGATTTGAATTGAAACAAATTCAATCATGTTCGTATAAGAATGAAGTGATGGAGGGCATTCTTAAGATCTTAAAGAAACATGGTGGCACTCGTCAACTATTATGTGTCCCATCTGGTGCAGGAGAAATAAGAGAGTTTGACGAGGCATTCAGAAACAGTTTTCTTATCATTACAGAATATATTCAGGAACTATTTTGGATGCTGATGTTGCCCTAGTTAACTGGTGGAAGTCAGTCTGAATCTAGAAAAAGAATGTTGGAAGTTGTTACTTCCTGCTATTTTGTGTACCATTTAGAGTGAGAAATGAAATATTTGAAGCATGGGACTTGAGATCAGAGTTACTCAAGCCGTCTCGAGTTGGTGAGATTCTGATACCGAGTTGAATACTTCAAAATCATTTCAAAATTAGGCTTAATTGGTTTATATATGGGCTAAATTTGTCTGAATCAGTGATTCAGAGAAATTGGTTCCTATAGCATGCGTGTGTCCAGGACTAGGCATTTTGGGTGCAAGATGCCTTTATAAGTTTCATGGTTTGTATAAATGGCCCCAGTTAGCGTATAGTTGTGAAGCATACTCAATAAAAAATGTGATTAAAATAAAATCCGAATTGGGGCTGTTCCCCTGCTTTAGTCAATCTGGCTGTTCTAATCACTATCCCAGGTTCCTACCTTGCTCGTGGGCTTCTGGAAGATTGCTCCTTGTAATTTGTTGAATACATATATCTCTTATGGGAGATCAAGAATAGATAAAGTGAACACATTTTCATCCAGATGATGAGAGGACAAACTTTACTGTTTGTGTTAGATTGCCTAGATCTAATGATTTACACATTATTCTTCTATGCATCATCTTCGTTGATCAGAATAGTATTCCCTGCTTTTATTTGGCTTGCATTTCTATCTAATGAGAGCTATGAGTGGTAATGCTGTCTCTGTTTGCTGTCTGTCAGGTCCAGGTAAGTATTCTCTGCAGCTTAGAGAATAAGCTACTTCCTTAGCTTTGTTTACTAATAAATTATTGATTTTACCGCTCTCAAGAAAGCAAAAGTTCATTTATTGTCGTCAATAATCACTTGCCATGAAACACAAAGCTTATCGATCTTGCAGAAATGCAATCTCGACACGTTTTCAACTCATACATTGAATAATGTTAGATGATTTTTTCCTTGTGTTTGATTCACTGTTAAAACTCACCATAAGAGTCTAGTATGTCCTTTTGTTATTCTTCTTGTTTGCATGTTATGTTATCTTTTTTGACCTGTTCCCTGGTTTGATAGTTTAAAATCGCTCCTTTCCATGTTTAATTTTTCTTTTATGGTGTTTGTCTTGCTGATTCCAATCTTCTTTTCTAAGGTTCAAAAAGTTGAATACCGGGAGAATGAATGGAAATACTATGTCCATTATCTCGTGAGTTATTTACCAACTTTCTACTCTGTACATGCCTTTGAATTCACCTTCGTTGAACCTTTATTTGCTTAAAGAATTATACTGCCGTTGTTTGGTTCACTTGTACTGTTACATTTCTGATCTTTGCTAATTACTCAGTATTCTTTTTGCAGGGTTGGAACAAAAGGTATGTGCTACCTACCTACAATTCTTCAGAGTTATCATTGACACCATTTTGACTTATGGGTACTTTGTACTTTCCTTTTAACATAGCAAGTACCACGATTAAGTAATGATGAAAACTTAGGGAGTACAAGTATTTTAATACCATCTACACAGAACCCTGTACAAAATCCGTTCCCAGCGGATGTGTCCCGATTTGAGCTGACTAACAGATGACATCCTTGGGGCCTATTTAATCTCTTTGCAGATGAAAGTTCAGCTTGTTAAATTACGGTATTGGCTTCTTTGAGAACCTTTTTCTTTTCGTAGACAGAACGATGTAACATCATTCTTTGATACACTTAATGAGCTCCTGACTCTAATGATCCAACTTAGGATCTGTCTTCACAAGTTTTGCATAAAATCATTTCTTCATCCACACACTGAAAAGGAGAGGAAGGGAAATATAAGAACCTTGCCTAGAAAATTGAGGTTGTCTGGAGCAGGTAAAACGATCAATATTGTGGGCATCCGAAATGAACCCAAGGTTATTTATGGCTGAGAATGTCTTACATTTGATGACAGCTGTCATTTTGATATCATTAATAGGGCAACATAAGCACACTTCACCAAAGTTGTGCAATAGCACACTCCACAATAATGAAGGTTTCATACACATTCTGCAAAATATCACTTTTTAAAAAGATATTATTCATATGCGTATTGGTAGTCTCTCTCTGAACTGCTTCAATTGAAATGAATGTTCAGGCTCTGCCCATCTTCGAAATCGAGGCGAAATTTTCATTTATCACTGTGATACCATTTGGATTGTGTTTTGCTGGTTGCTAGTACGACAGTCTCAATATGGATTTTGAAGAGTAAAATCTCAGGGTCAAATGCTTCTTAGTCAGATTGAGCTGTAGGTGTAAATGATGGAGGTAAGTGTGTAGAAGTGGGATCTATCTTCTATAATCACTTTGATAAATAAAATATGCATTACGCTACAAAAGTTGTAGATTTACCAATGATAGAGGGGATAATTCCATCACTTGCAAGTGAAGGATGAATATAAAAATTTCATGAAGGAAATGTATACTCTTAGTAGACTAAAAGAGTATAGAGGAAGGTGCTACTAGATCACAGCATTAGCAGCTCTTTGGCCATCATAATTTTGCAGATAGCATACCATTTATCAGAGCTGTGAGTGTTAAGAATGGTGCCATATTGGCTATAGTAAAAGAAAATCTGTGATCAAAATGATTGCTCATTTTAGGATAACTAATTCCGAGTTAGATGACATGAGTTTAATGAGATATAGATCCAATGGCTGTTAGTTTAATACATACTGTCGTTGTGAATAAGCTCAAATTTCAGCTTGCAGAGGAGGGGAGATGTTATAATTTGATACTAGAAAATAAATCCGTGATTGGAAATTATATTTACTCTGCTTATAGGCAATTAATTTTGGGTTTGATGCCTCAAAAACATAAATTGTTCTCATTGACAACTATTCAGTTGTCTAACTAAATAATTTTGGAGTTGGGTGATTTGGTCGAAATTTGAGCTGCTGACCAGATGCCTCTAACTGTCAATAATCACCCTTCAAACATGAGAATCCTTACTTCGTTATATCCCATGTAATGTTCGAGAGCCCCTCAATGTTTTTCGTTAAATCTGTCCTGATAAACAGATAGAAGAAAAATAACAAGAGAATTCCCTGCAAGAAATAAGGGTTGGCCAGTCCCCTTTTCCTTTGGAATAATTTAGTATTTTATTTAGAAACTCTGAATGAAATCCTAGTGCTAACGCTACACCGATTAGATTCATGGAAGTTTTCTAGGTAGCATAGTAGATACGCAGTATAGTCTCCAATGTGCAATGACAGTCTTCATGCGCAGTTGATGGGGAACTGCTGTACGGCTGCCTGGCGATGCAGCAGCCCATTGTTGATGGGCATAACTGAAGAATTACTAGCTCCTTCTCAAGCTATTTTCATCATATTTCCCTAGATTCTTCTTTATTTATTCCAACTGTTCCCTCCTTAAGGCAGCACATCTTTTAACAGCAATTCTTTCTCTTTCAGGCTATGGAATCATTTGTGGTTAAAACTTGCTTTACTGTTGGTTTAATGTTACGAATCCCTGTGACATTTGTGAAATATATCCTGGAAGAAATATTGTTTATGTATGGTTAACAGGTTTAACTGAAGACTTTTCCTAAAATAACCTCTTTTGACGGTTGGGACGATACTAAAGATGGCTTATCTGGTATAATGTTACTATTTAGTGTTCTAAACCTTCAAGTGCTCACTTTTCTTGAAATGAACTCTTTCACAGTTGGGATGAGTGGATTGAAAGCAGCCGCTTGTTGAAATTCAATGAGGAAAATGTTGAGAAGCAGAAAACCCTTAATAAGAATGGTAGAGCGAAGAACTTGAAGTCTTGGCGTTCTACTCAAAACAAACCCAAGGGATCCAATGGTTTGTCTACTTCACGCATTTTAGTTTTTGCCCTTTGTTAGCCATAGTTACGGTTAACATAATTGCTTCGTTGCTGACCGGTACTGCCAAAAAAAGGACACAGTAACATTACTTTATTATATGGATCCAGGCCAGTGATCATATATATATTTGGTCACTGTTTCAGCTTTTATTTTTCACATTACTCTCGGCAGATTTGGTATACTGTGGGCTTTCTTACGCTTAGAGCTGATGTTGATAAATCCCCAGTTTTATCCTGATTTGGTATCTGTTACTTATCTCTGATTTCTTTTCCCGGTAATTTTATTGAAGTTGTAGTTTTTGAAGGAAATATTTTGATGCATCATCAATAATCACTGAGTTTTTCTTGATTACTTGTTGATATTGGTGGAATCTTCAGAGACAAAGCCAGAGAAGGAAGATCCAAAAAACAATTGTAAGCTATTTCTTTTGCTAGTGTAAATGCCTGTTTTCCACCGAATAATTTTCTCATTACGGGAGATTGATGAAATGTATGTAAAACTTCAAACATCAGAGCTTTGAAAGAATATTTGTACCTATCACATAACTCATTATAGCATCATTACTTGTAAGTTGTCTAGTTTTTACGAACAGTAATTGACAAGAATTGAGCAGGTGCTGAAATCTCTCTCAAGTACCTCCAATCTATCTCCTTTAGCAGCAGCTACCACACAAACACAAGGAAAAACAGAAAAACAGGAAAGAGAGGCAGGAAAAGAGGTTACAAATTGGTTAGTATTTGTACTAACCTGAATCAATCCTGTTCAAGCTGAACCGGTTTAAGCCAAACCCGTTCAGTATACAATAAGATGAAACTGCAGGAAGGATAACAAGAAAACACTTATTTCTGATACTCCCCCTCAAGCTGGTGAATGTATATTATCCATTCCCAGCTTGCACACCAAATGATGAAAGATGTTGCTTGGAAGTCCTTTTGTGAATATATCCGCAACTTAATTATTTGAAGTCACATATGGAGTACATATCAATCCACTTTCTAGTTTCTCTTTTATGAAGTGACGATCAATCTCTATATACTTGGTTTTGTCATGTTGCACAGGATTGTGGGCAATACTGATGACTGATTTTATAATTTTATTGAACCATCTATTTTGATCTTCAAATCATTTAAAATAATATTGATCCACAACCTCACAAATGCCTTGAGCCATAGCTCGAAACTCAGCCTTTGCACTTGATCTAGACACAACGCTTTGTTTTTTACTCTAAGTAATGAGATTTCCTCTGAGAAATGTATAGTATCCAGATTTTGATTGCCGATCTACAACAGATCCTGCATAATCTGCGTCTAGGTACACTTCTAATATTAAATGACAATGCTTTTTAAATAAAATTCCTCTCCCTTCTGTTCCTTTGAGATAATGAAGAATATGATATGCTGCCTGCAAATGCATATGCTTTGGTTTGTGCATAAATTGGCTTACTACATTGACTGCATAGGCTGTGTCTGGTCGTGTACGTGATAGGTAAATTAATTTGCCAACTAGCTATTGATACATTTCCTTATCAATAGCAATATCTTCTTCACATGCACTTAGTTTGAGATTGGGATCAATCGGAGAATTTACAGGCTTGCAATTTGTTTTCTCTATCTCCTGCAATAAATTCATCACATATTTTTGCTGAGACAGAAAAATAGAATTCTTTGAATGAGCAACTTCAATGCCTATGAAGTATTTGAGTCTTCCTACGGATTTAATCTCAAATTCTTGAGATAAACATTGACTGAGGAGTTTCTTTTCGATGTCATCATTTCCTGTTACTATGATATTGTCAACATATGCAATTAAAATCGCAACTCTCCCTAAAGGTGAATGTTTGAAAAACAAGGTATGATCTCCTTGCCTCTGTCTATATCCAATCT
The DNA here is from genome assembly GCA_024713555.1 of Spirodela polyrhiza. Lineage (NCBI taxonomy): Eukaryota > Viridiplantae > Streptophyta > Magnoliopsida > Alismatales > Araceae > Spirodela > Spirodela polyrhiza. Next base: position 1,585,946 of record CM046541.1, read on the forward strand.
TGAGCCTAACCTTCATAAATCTTTCAAACCAACCTTGTGGGGATTGTTTCAGCCCATCAATGCTTTCTTCAATTTACATACAATGTCAGGGCCTAAATTATTTTTGAAACCTGGAGATACGTCCATATAAATTTCTTCTTCTAACTCTCCACATAAAAATGCATTTTTGACATCAAACTGTTGAAGATCCCAATCAAATATAGTGGCCAATGATGGTAATATCCTGATTGTATTCATTTTCACAACCAGTGCAAAAGTTTCACAACAGTCAACTTCATAAGTTTATGTGCACCCTTTGGCAACTAATCGAGCCTTGTACCTCTTTATTGATCCATCTGCATGATACTTAATAAAATACATCCATCTGCATCTAATTATTTTCTTCCCCATTGGCAGCTGCACAAATTCCCAAGTGTTATTCTTCTCTAAAGTCCTCATCTCTTCATTCATAGCTTGCCTCCACTTCTCATGAGTTAGAGCTTCAAAAATAGTTTTTGGAATTGTAGTGGCATTCAGGTTGGCTAGAAAGGTTTTATGTGAGGGTGGTAACGTATTATAGGACAAAGAAAGTGCAATGGGATATATTGGTTTTGGGTACATTTTCTAACCTTCTTTCAAAGGGCTATAGGCAAGTCTTCGTCAATAGGTAAAGAGTTGGTATTCGATGTTGTATTTGACTCATCTTGGGAGGACTCTTGAGCATGAGTAGAATTTGAAGTAGTTCTCTTTTTTCTGGAATATGCTTGGCCAAATCTACCTTTTTCGTGTTCCTTATTATGACTATCTTCTAGGGCAGGTGGTTCAATAGGAACAACAACATCATCTGGTAATAAAACTGAAGAGTGAAGTAAGAAATTTAATTGATGATGATTTGATGAATTGTATTATGCTTCTTTTTCATTGAAGGTTACATCCCTTGTCACATAAGTCTTCCTTGTTGGAGGATGATAACAGCAGTATCTTTTTTGTGTTTGGGAGTTTCCTACAAAAATACATTTCAAGGCTCTAGAATCTAATTTATCTATATGTTGTTCATGTATATGAACAAAAGCTATACATCTAAATATTTTGGGAATGAGATTTGTTTTTAATGTGATATGAGGATAGAAGAATGACAACATGTCAACAGGGCTTTTAATATTCAATGATTTAGATGGTAATCAATTTATTAGGTGACCATAAGAACTCCCTCACCCCAGAAAAATTTAGGCACATTATTTTGTATAAGGAGTGCTCTAGTAGTTCCTAACAAATGACCATTTTTACGCTCGGCCACACCATTTTGTTGGGGTGAATAAACACATGATGAGTCATGCACTTTTCCTTCTGGAAAAAAGAAGTCAAGGGTTGATTAAAATAGTCTTTGCCATTATCATATCTAAATCTCATAATAGTAGTATCAAATTGATTTTTTTACAATGGTCATGTGCCCTGCTGACATGATGATTTTTTATTAATAGAGAGCAGAATTGAATGAGTGCCCTGCTAACATCAGATTTATGTTTAAGTAAATAAATCCATGTCATTCTTATACAATCGTCAATGAAGGTGACAAACCACCTAGCTCCACCAGTGCTAGGTGTAGGTCCAGGCCCCTACATGTCACTATGAATATGAAAAAGAGTTACTAAACATTTCAAGGTATTTTCAAAAAATAGAGTTCTTCGATGTTTGGCAAACTCACATACTTCACACTTGAATTCAGATATATTCGAGTTGTGAAAGAAGGAAGGAAACAAAGTTTTAAGAATAAAAAAAGAGGGATGTCCCAATCTTCGATGTTGAGATTTTGTCCATGTTTGATAGGTGGGAATCCTTAGGAATGCTACTTTGATCTACTGCTATGTTAGATTGGCTTGGAAGTTCCAAATAATAGAGTCCGCTGCATTCTCTAGCATGTCCAATCGTTCTCCCAGATGTCTTGTCAAATAAAAGACAAGTATTAGGATCAAAGGTAACATTACCTAGATCTTGTGTAAGCTTGCTAACAGACATAAGGCTAGAGGTTAACATAGGGACATGAAGTACATTTTTCAGAATGATGTCTGGTAATAATTGGATATTTTCTACTCAAGCAATTGTGACTGAAGATCCAACAGCTGTGGGGATTTTTCTATTACTAGGACAAGGGGCATAGGAGTTAAACGAATGAGAAGCTTAGGTCATATGGTCTGTGGCATCTGAATCCACTATCCAAAGTGAAGATTTACTATTTATAGAAGCACTAAATCCAGTAAAAGTAGGAGACTTACTTGAACAAGCAAGTGCTGATGAGGCTTACATCACTGGGGCATGGGGAGGTTCTTCCACACTCACTAGTTTTTGATCTGAGGTAATATTTTATTCTTGTTGTGCCATAGTGAAATAGACTTGGTCTCTGGTAAGAACCCCATTCTCACATATAAGAGCAGGAAGTGGGGACTTCTTCCAGAAAGGTCTCAAGATCTGGTGGCTAATTGAGGCGGGCCACATCAGCACAGTATGACCGAATAAAGACTATAAATAAGAGACACATGGAGGAGGCTAGGGGCAAGAAAGCAGTTGGGGTAGTTTCTGGGATAGCAACGAGGAGAAGGCTCTCAAACGGTTTCTCCCATTGACCATCATTTTCTCTCTTCTCTTGTACTCATCTTGATATCTTGAATAGAAATCCTGCATTCCTTTCATTTGAAGGAATTGAGATCGGCAGATCTCCTTTTGATCCATCTATACCACGGTAAGTCCAAGGGACTTACCAGTCTCCTCTCTTTGTTGTCCTTTACATGATGTGAAGGCCTCCCATATAGTTTATAACATCTATCAATTGTGTGCCTCGGTTTTCTACTGTAGGTACACAATGTGTCTCAAAAGTCGTTATTCTAAATCTTCTGATGCAGCCCAGAAAATCATATCAAATGAAGACATCAAGATTTTTGATCTAGGTAGAGAAAATTACAGAAAAATACATTTAGGATCTGAAGAAGCTTTAGTTCAATGTCTAAGTTTCTTCTAGTTATAGATTTTGACATATTTAAAATGTGTCAAAATCACTTTTAGTATTGTTTTATAGAATAACAGAATTTCCTGATTTTAAGGAGGTTCTAAGTTAACACCTCTTCTTTAGAATTGTTCTAACAAAATACCTATTCTTCTCAATAGTTCTAACAAAATATCTATTTTAACAGAATCCTTCTTAACTTTAGGGATGTTATAACAGTATTCCTCTTCTTTAGGTAAGTTGTAACAGATTTTCTATAATTTAGGTTAGTTAGTTATCCTTTCGGCCTATATGAAGGCCTCTCATATAGCTTAAGATGCATTCCCTTTTTTGATCAATAGAATTCAGAGTTGTTTTCCTCTCATAATGTTCTATTCTCTGCTGGCGGCTTTCAACCACCGGTGTGGATTCAGGGGAACCCCTAGTAATATGGACTCAGGACCAAACCCCTGTGGACTCAAGGGACAAGTTTTCCTAGCCTATGTAGATTCACGGTAAGGAAATCTCTCAGAATTTACGTTTTCTGTGGACTCAGAAATGTGGTTCTAGATTTATTTTATTTAGGTGGCACGAACATCATCAAATTGAGAAACTCATCCAGTTTTCATTGTGCCATCTTCTCTAGTTTTCGAGATTGACCTCTGAGTTTTGTATTATTGATGTCATAATTTTTTCCACCTTTAGCCACAAATGCTGAACTATCCACATTTCCAAAACCAATCATTAAATTTCGACAACATTCTTCTCCCCTAATTAAGGAGATCACTTCATTTAGAGGAGGTAACTTCTCTCTTCCTAGGATTTGAATTCTGACTTTATCATATTCAGAATTCAACCCTACAAGATATTCATATGTTCGATCCTTTTATATCTTCTCTCTATATAATGTTGTGTCCATAGGATCCCTCATGTCTGCAATATTGTATTGTTTTCTTGCCACAATGATACTTCATGAGTATACTCAGTCAATGATTTCCCACCTTGCTTCATAGTCATCATTTTCAACTTCAATTCATAAACTTGTGCATCTTTCGTCCTTAAGTAAGTTTGGTGTAAATTCTACCAAATATTTTTTGCTTTATTTAGATACAAGCAAGTCCATTAGATCCCAGGACTCATCATGGTCTACAGCCACGTCATGATCCTCGAGTCCCTGTACTCCCATCTTTCAAAACCTGGATCTCTAGATTGTGGATCTGTACTAATCAAATGATCAGTCATCCCTCGTCCTTTAAGAATGACTCAGACTTGTTGCGACCACCCAAACTAATTTCTGCCATCAAGGTGGTCTGTCTAGGGTATAATAGGCAAATCCCCATAGCTCACACTAAATTCTGTCCGCATAACTCGGGACTATTCTGTTCCAGAGGTGGCTTCAGACATTCTTATCTCTCAAAAATCAAGAATCCGAAAAAACAAGGCACAGACCTACAGATCTTGTTCTGTAGGTTAAGAACGCTAGATTGTCACATGGATAGTGTAGAATCAGCGAATAAATGGTGGCTTATCTTATAAGCCGTAAATTTGTGCCCTCAAGGAATGAAGAATAAAAACCACAAACAAATAAAATCAAGAGACCAAAAAATCTGGCTAAACAAGTGCTGGAGAGGTAGAAACTGGCTCTGATACCATGACAAGAATTTAGCTGGTGCTGAAATGTCTCATAAGTACCTCCAATCTGTCTCCTGTAGCAGCGGCTGCCACATACACAGGGAAAAACGGAATAAAGGAAAAACGGGAAAGAGAGGCTGAGGCCTCAAATTCTGATTCAAGAAAAGAGGTTGCAAATTAGTTAGTATTTATACTAACCAAACCAATCCGTTTCAAGCTGAACCAGTTTAAACCAAACCAGTTCAGTATACAGGAAGGTGAAACAGCAAGAAAGATAACAAGAAAACGCTGTTATTTTTAACAGTAATCATTTCTGATTATGGAAAAATAATAATTTATCAGTAGCAAAATATTTGCCAAAATACTTATATTGACTATGTGACTTTTCTGTAACTTAGGGAAGAATTATGACTTTTAGATGCCAAAAAAAGGGATGGATATCTCAGGAAAACATTGAGATATGTATAAATGACAAGTTGAAGAAAGGAATGGCAAGAATTTATGCACTGTTTAATGAATACAGCGTATGTTGAACTTATATTGATTGGGTAACTTTGTGCAGCATAGGGGATAGCTATGACTTTAGATATTGTAATGCCAAAAAAAGGAATGGATATATCTCAGGAAAATATTGAGATATGCAGAAATGACAAGTTGACGGAAGGAATGACAAGATTTTATGCACTATTCAATCAATATAGCATATGTTGAACTATTTAATGAATACAGCCACCTGGAAAACTCAAAGCAAGGAACGTGTATGTCTGTCCCAAAAGCAGAGTTCCTGAGACATAGTTGGACGCTTGATAAAACTGAGTCCTTGTGAAACAATAATGATGCTAGGTTTGCTGCATTAATACACCAGCTACAGTCTGACACCCAAAACAACATCATCAACACCAACCTTGTTGGCTCTCAGCAGTTTGCCAACGTTAACCACACAGAGAATTCTTCCACTTTACATGCCCCCATTGAAAAGACCTTCTTGTCTGTTTGTCTCCTGACAGAATTTTTTGTATACTCTTCAAATTTGTCTCATCGGTCTCAAAATTAATCATAACTTCAGTTATAATTGTATAAAACACACTTCCAGAAGTATCTTTCTTGAATCATCTTTTGATACAAAATATTGAAGAATGAATGATAAGCTTATGTTTATAACCGTCCCTCTTTCCCCAATGAAAGAAAAAAGGCACACAAGAGAAATCATTCTCTTCTCTCAGAGGCTTCTGCTGGTGGTTGCTGTGGCTGGCCACTGGTTGAACGTCAAGCCCCCAACCCAGGCCTTCCACACCCCACACCGTCCCCCCCCCACCCACCCCCACCCCCTTCCCTCCCACAGTCAGAGAAGTTCAAAGTAAATGTTCATAGGAAATCTTGTTTTGTTTTGCGAATTGTTTGTTTTCCTATGATGGTGGAAGGAGGTAGCTTGGCTGTAGAAATTTTGGCTCTGAAAATATTCCTTCATACACTCTGCTCGTAGTTAGGAGGGCTGGATTCAGTGGGTCAAGTGGAGGAAGAAACTGCAAGTAGTGTAGTGAGAATCATCCGAGACAGTGCATATAGTCTCTGTAGGGTTGGAAGATCATGATCCTGTGCAGAAAGGGAAGATCATGGGAAAATTGTAGAATGGATATTTTTTATAGATGGTGACAGGTGAAAAAAAGGTCAGTATTAAAATGATGGGATCTAGGAACATTAAGGCGGTCGCCCTTTAGCTCAAGGTTATACCCATGAAGAGTATACCTGGTGGTCAGGGGCGGAACTATAGCGTCTTCTTAGGAAGAAATGAGCGAAAAGGATATTAAATCGGTGTCTAGGTGGCTTTAATGTGGTGTATAGTGATACCTGAAAGACAAATTGGTGTTGCTGGTATCCTCTAAACCAAGGGCAAGTGCAGCTTCAAGCATAAAGGGTGTGTTGAACAGAGACAGAAACCACAGGAGCAAATGTGGTCTAAAAAAGAGGGCTGCACCTCTTTTCAAAAAAGGTGTAACTGAAGAAATTAATCGGATGGAAGACATCACCTATCTCAAAATGAAAGTATTCCTTCGCACAATCAGTGCAATGAACTTTGATGTAACAATGAGAGTGGCTTCCTAGCAGTAAAATTGCCATGAGCAAGAAGAACCTCAGGTTTGTTTTCAATGAGATTCACCAAAGCGGACAGAAAAAGTCATCAATGAACCAGGCAATAATGAAATCCTGTCACAGAAGGCCCCAGTATCATATTGCACTTATCTAAAAACTTCTGTGGATTTGAATTCGTGAAAATAAAGGGCCAAGAGTTTTGTGAACTTGCCATTTATAGACGGTGTTAAGGAACTGGAAACTAGGAGTTCAGACCAAAGCAGAAAACTACATGACAACCCAGAAATGTGACCTCATATTACGTATTGGCAACAGATAAGGCAAAAGTATCTTATGAGAAAGAAGCCTTGATTGGTGGAGTGTCATGATGTTCAATATGCTTCAATTTCCATTCCATGACCAGTTCTGAGCCTCCAACCAGTATGCTGATCTTTCATAGAAAGGGATGAAACAGTGAACGAGTTTGTGTATTCAAATTTTCTTGATTGATAGTGCAGTTTTTTAGAAATTGAGATCAATGGAGGACATGATGGAGTGAGACAGCCTGATGACTTACTAGGGAGTGATGGAGTAACAGTAGATTTGAATTCAAAGGTTAGAGGGAAATGAAGGTAACATCTGACAGGAGGCCAGCAGCTGATATGCATTGAAGAGGCCATTTGCCTGGAATCCGGGTTTGGCATTATTAGCAGGATGAGCAAAAGTAGTTGTCTAACCTGCCTAGATTTACATCTGCTGAAGTTTGGTTGCAAGCAGACCCTGAAGAGTAACGATATAGTGTACGTTGAGTTTTGAGTGGAGGAAAAGCAATGATATTGAAATTATCATTCGTGATGACTCATATTAGCAACGACAGTAAGGATCTAGGATTACTCATGAAATGGCAAGAGGATGAACCGCAACTGATGAGGGATTCAACAAGTCAACTAGATGGGGTTAACAGCAAAGCTGTTGTTGGAAATAAATTCCAGTGCAAGAGGAACGATCAAAAGTGTGGTTGGCAGGAGACCTCCAATACGCTAAGTTTCTAATGGTCGTTGCTGTGGAGAAGTAACAGGATCTAATAACAGTTAACGATGCGAGAATGAGGGAGGGAAAGGGAGCAATTTTCCCTTCATTAAGGAAATAGCTCAGTATATGAGATATCACCAACAAGTTTTCGTTTACGGAAATAGCCCAATATAACAAGCCATTCATAAAGTAAACCACATCTAATAGGGGAAGTTATCCTTTAAGATTTTGATTTTCAAAGGCTTTAGTTTAAGGTTATGGAGAAGAGAAGGACATCCAATAGAAAGGTTCACACTGGTGCTTTATCTTGCTAATTTGTTACCTGACCAGATTTTGCTATCTCCTGTTCGAAACAGAAGGCCAAGAGTGATATGGGCTTCGATCAAGGTTCACACATTTCAATTCCCGTTCCAGTAACAGTTTATCAAAATTGTCTTTTTATTTTTAGAGGAGGGTAACCACTAATTAATAAATGAATACCGTAAATTTATTTCCTACGTTCGACATTGTAAGTTCACCTCCAAAACTAGGCCTTTTCCATTTTCCCTGGCGATTGATCCAGAACTTGAGGTGTTAACGTAAACCTTGACAAACTCGTCAAAACGTTCAGTGGTTCTGAAATTTTTGTAAGATTATTGATACCTTTTTTCGCATTGTATAATCGTTTGCTAGCTACCAACAGAAGTGAGGAATTGACAGTTCATGTTACTGACCTGTGCTTTCTTGCACAGTGCCCCGAGGTAAAAAGCGCAGGGGACACACTGGTGTTGATGTATGGCTTTCTGACCTGAATTCTCTTTACACTCTTTTGGGCTTACGTTAGATTTTGATTTTATTTTGTTACTGGTTGTGTTTGACATTAACGGATTATCTGCAAGAAGTCTACAAATGCTTTAAACATCAACATCACTGGAATGTCACACCATCATGAAGTCTCGAATGTATCAGTTGGATCGGAACATTTTAAGATTTGTAATTTTTATTTTCTTTCTCTGAGAATGGTCCTCTATACCACTCTTAAAGGATTCCTAAAATGTCCCATATTCAGATTTCTGGTGCTAGTACTTGATGCTAATTATCTGCTTAATGCATTATATTTTGTCCGAAAGATGTGTACAAGACATCAGGGTCAAATATTGGCCTGAAAAATAAAGTTTAGGTTAGGAAATATTTGAAAAGAACAGGAGGACGCACAATGGCATCCACTTCTCTATATTGCTCACTTAAAACAGCTGAAGCGAATTTTTTTTTTTTCTTCCTGTACATTATAATGCTCATATCTTTGTTTACTCTAACCTGCCTAGACATCTTCCATCCAGACTTACACCATCATCAGAGTTGTGGAAAAGTTATTACCTTACTCTTTTTCACATAGAAGGGGATCAAACCAGCCGTACTAGGCAGAGACATGTCCCAGCGTCCTACGGAAATCACTCACATAAATTTCTGCAGCTGTACTACATTTTGCATCCTAAGCCACTAGGTAAACAAATAAATTCAAAAGAATCCATTGGGTAAATATTTACATGCGAAATAAGGGTTCCAAACCCAAACGTAAATGAGGGACAAGTGAAGAAAAGAATCTCTTAGAAATAGTCTTTTGCAGCAAACATTCTTCACAGGTTGCATTTTGACCTGATGGATTACGATGGATATGACCTCTTTGATTATAACGACCTAAGGTCTTCTCTAATGTATTAACTGCACCATCATTCCTCGGAAATTTTTAAGATTCAAAATCTCTCCTAGTTGGTTATACCTGGTAGTCAACCAAATTTTGGCATTTTTTAAAATTGTTGTTTCCCGGATAAGTTGTCATGTCATCCATTTCATCCTTTACTAGCAATCATCTTAGTTTAAGTTCAAAGAATCTGTGGAATTTTGCAGGGGTGCGCTTATCTATTTGGGTGGGTAGGTTATATTCATCAGATAAATTATTTGCCAGTACATTTTCTGTACGGTTTACTTTAAAATACTTTTGGTCTCTATTTCATTTGCCTTAGTCTCCTAACTGGTTGGTTTAGATGATGTTATATCCATCTCATTATCAGAATACTTTGGTTTCAGGAGGACATTAAGCCCTCTGAGAAACTCGTGACGATACAGTTACCTCTGACATTGAAAAAGCAATTAGTTGACGACTGGGATTACGTAACTCAACAGAAAAAGGTTATTGGATTTTCTCATGCGTCGTGTACCTTTTTTTTGATAGATGCAGTTTTGCTATATTTATTTGGTGTCAAGGCAGAACTCTATATCTAGTTTCTGGGTGGTATGTTTTCTTCTATTATTAGAGATTTCGTCTCCTTGTTGCATGATTTTTGTTTTTGAATTAAAATGACGGATGCTTTTTTGTACGTTACCCGAGTCCGTGAGCTCTTTACCCGCTGCGATATCAGCTGAGTAAAGATAAGCGCAGGCCAATAACTTCGGATTTTATCTGCTGAGTGAATTCACACGAAGTATCCATTGCCTTTGTTTGTAAGTTTGGTCCCTGGTTTATTGGATTTCAGTCATGGTAGGGAAATTGTTGATACTGGTCTGGATTGGGCTTGGTCTAGGGCAGTCTATTTTAATAGGAGGTAAAGCCCTTAACCTCATTTAATTGGGCTTCATACATGCTGTACTATGATCATGGTATCCCCCAATGGAGTTCAGCTCAAAAATTCAGGTGCTCTTACAGTTTATGTAACCATCCAACTAGAAGTGTATCTGGAAATCCTAATTACTTGGAAAGACTGATATCTCTGAGATTCAAAGGAGTGACGTTACTATATCGGAGGACCGTAATTTAGATGAGAAGTTCATATATGAGTATTGGACCTGCCAATTAACATCGATGTGATTGTGAGATGTCACGTACTAGTTAAGAACAACAAAGGCAGCATCTCAAGGTTTGGTTTAACTTATAGTGTTCATGTGCAGTGTTGATTATGTTCTTAAAATGGCAACTAAGTGCACACTGACAGAATAATAAAGATCAGTTAATGAATCTCAGATTCATATTGATCAAAAGATAATACATTTTTCACTTGGGGATCTGTAAACCAGTTCACGCTCAAGATAGTGACTGGTCTATCTGATACGCACTGTAGTCTTTCTGATGTGAAGTAAATGGTGTAGGTGTCACTGGAAACTATCCTTCTGCTACAGTTGGTTGGCCCTCAAGTTTCTGTTAGTTGGTTGCTTGGGTGCCCTGTGGCATTAACTGGGTTTTTATCTCCATTCACTCCACTGTTTTCCTGTTGAAAACATAACCCAATTTTCTGAGAGAACAATATACTTTGTTGATTATTTTAGAAAAAGATCCTCGTATATTACTCCATTTTTTCTTGGAAATTATTTGATTGAAAATGAACGAAACCCTTAAACATTTATGTCGTTATTTGTTCTGTATTAAACTTTGCTTTTTTATTTCAGGTGTTAGCAGATTGAATTTTGCTAGGTTTGTGCTAGGACATGTTTAGTGGAGTCAGCGCTCACATTTTTCTTTCTTTTCTTTTCTCATGAATGAGGACATCTGTTAAAACTTTTCTGTTTATTCTTGCCGGCATCTGACATATGAAGCATCATTTCATGAATGAACGCTGACTATTTTTTTTAAATCATGGATTTTCAGTTACTGCTATATTTTAGCTCGGTAATCATTTTAAATTGTATAAAATCTCTTAAACACCTCTAGTTCATTGATCTTTGTTGGAACTTCTATATTGTGTTAAATTATTATTTGACGATTTAATTTTTTTAATTCAGTATGTTATCATCTTCTCTAGAGCAGGAAACAAAACCCATTTTTTTATCATTCCCCTTCTGAGTTCCTGTGAAAAAATAAATCTTTTATATCTTTTCTTGACATTACCTTCTGGAGTCAGTCCAAGCCTTGATCTCTCCTGTTCTTGAATTTTTATAACTTGTTTTATCTTTTTTGCAGCTTGTTAAGCTCCCTCGTAATCCCAGTGTCGATGACATATTGAAGAAGTATCTTGAGCACCGCACAAAAAAAGATGGCATGTAAATGTCCTTTGGTTTCTTAAAAAAGATTCCATTCCGTTATAATATTGTGCTGTGATTGAACTACTCGTTAGAACATTGAACATTGCGTATGCTTGTTTGCTAAATCTGTTAAAAGAGTTGAAAATGAAAACTTGTATCTCTGAGCTTATGCCTATGCTTGCGTAGCTTCTTAAGTTTAGGAGTTCTAATCGGTGATTAATAGTTCTCAATCATTTCTCCGAACCCTCCATGAATAAGTTCATTTCCCTTTGAAGTCTTGTTTTTCAATTCTCTCCAGTTAGCAGTCCTCGAGTGAGGATTTTGTTTATAAAATCAGTACTGAAAATTGTCCAAGTAATAGCATTTGACATTGCTACGTTGAAAAAGTACACAGTCTGTGACTATTAAGTAGCTGAAAAGGATGGAGATATTCGTTTTGATTGGGGTTGCGTCGAGCTAAAATTTTGGGATGGCATTAGCGCGGTAATCTCCTAATAGTTAATCTCATATAAGTTCTCTATTTTGATTGTAACCGTCATAGTGGAACTTCTTGCGGTTGTGAATGTGGAAGAAACTGCGGTCACCAAAAATTGTGTTTCCATGAGCTTGATCCTCTCTCTCTCTCTTATCCAAGAGCTTATCCGTAATCCTTGTTTTACTCCTGATAGAAATTATAATATCTACACCGCAGGATTGTTGATTCAGTGGGAGAGATTTTAAAGGGCATTCGTTGTTACTTTGACAAGGCATTGCTTGCCATGTTGCTGTACAAAAATGAGCGTGAACAATACGAGGCAGCTGTCGGCGATAAAGTATCTCCTTCATCTGTGTATGGTGCAGAACATCTACTCCGTCTCTTTGGTATCAACCGTGACTTTTTTTTTTCCTTCCCTTCTCGTGCGACGTTCCTTAAAGTTTCTTTAATTTGAAGATTTTTGCGGAATCATTGTGGATCTTGATGAGCCTTATTTTCACTTGTACCTTGACTCACCATTGAAGCATTTAATTTTGAGTTGGTCATGTCTACTTTGTTTCCTTTGGATAGATCTGCGGTTAATTCGTTCCCGTCCACATTACCTGCCAGTTTTCTCTTATTTAAGCTGAAGAACAAATCATAAAGGTAGTTGTTGTATCTGGCCATATTAAGGAGCCTACGTCTTCTGACCATGCTATTATCCTGTCAACGGAAAATACTACTGCCGCACTGCAATAGGATTTAAGATGAATGTAGTTATTCTACCGTCTGTTATTGGTGTCGACTGCAACGTTTATGTTTAATTAATATGTTCTTCAGTCACTCATCCATGCCTGATGATTCTGCCAGTTATTCAAAGTTCATACCAACTCAAACGCCAGTTGTGGGTCTTTCTCTTTGTTTAACGACCAAGCCGCGTGCTAGTATTGCACAAAGAGTTTCCTCAATGACCCTGGCATCACCTTTTTTCACTAGTGGGAATTCCTACGATGATGGCATCCAACTCGAAGTTGCTGGAAATGGATATACATATATGGTGAATCCATCTTGACCCTTGGATGGGTCAGCATGTAATTTTGAAGTTTTGATGTGGCCTGGATAGTCTGTCAGGATCTCTTCTTCCGAACTCTGCTTGAACAGGGGGGGGCTAGGTACTCTCTTTTCTAATGAAACCGAGGGCATTTAAGGTGGGGGAGTGGATTGGCGTCCCGGGCTTGGCGTATATGGGCTGTAGCTAGGTTTTGCTGGGTTGTTCCCCGAACTGATAGAGATGTATGATCTTTCGACAGTCAAGTTACCAGAGCTACTGACTTACGTCCACATGGAGGAGGAGGCGCTCGCAAAGTTGCAGCAGAAACTATCTGAATTTCTCAAGTATGTATGGCTTTATCTACTCGGATCTCTCTCTCTCTCTCGCTCGCTATCTAACTATCTTACAGGTTTCTGCAGAAGAATCAGAGCTCATTCTTCCTTGCCAGTTACGAAGCCTCTAACAGGGAATGACCGAGCGCAACCACGGGAAGCAGGCGCTGGTCAAGCAAGGCAAGGTACATACAAGGCAAGTGGGGACAGCGTCCCTCTCTCTCTCTCTCTCTCTCTCTCTCTCTCTCTCTCTCGCTCGCCCGCTCATGTTGAGGATAAGTTTCCGAGTGGCTAATGAGGAGCTTCGTCTTCGTCTTTCGTCTCAGGTGGATTGCCGCGTCAGTCGGGGGCGCGCAAGGTTCGCTTCGTTTCGCAACGTGGTGCCGATCAACCCCGGGAGAGGGGGGGAGTGTGTTGTCTTATCTTATGGCCCGTTCAGACCACCCGACGAAGAAGTCGCAAGGGGACGTCATGACAGTGAACCCTTCGTCTCTAGTCGTAAACCTTCCCTCGGAGAAAGACTAGTGGAGAAACGGAAACATCGACTTGAGGAAAACACATGGATACTAGCTGACTTTAGCATGAGAAGAAAAAAGTGAGCCTCTGACGCCGTTTTAGAGACTTAGAGGCACGTCTCTCTAAATTTGATGCTCCCTTATTTGTCGTCGAACGGACACGAAGGGGCTCACTCATTCTCCCTTGGAAGAGGTCGGCCAATGGCGGAGCCTTTGAGGCGCCTCAGTCGAGGTCGCTGCCGGCGACGTCGACGACGAAGCGGTACCTGACGTCGTTGTTCTCCAGCCTCTCGAGGGCCTTGTTGACGTTGTCCATCTTGACAATCTCGATCATGGAGGTCAGCCCGCGCTCGGCGCAGAAGTCCAGCACCTCCTGCGTCTCGTTCATGCTCCCGATGAAGGTCCCCGTGATGGCCTTCCTTCCCAGCATCACCACGGGGCTCATGAACTTGAGGGGCTCGTTGATGACCCCGTTGAGGATGAGCTTCCCGTCCAGCTTCAGAAGGGACAGGTACGGCTCCAGCGGGTGCACCACGGGGACCGTGTCGATGATGTAGTCGAGGCTCTCTGCGGCGGAGCCCATCTGCTTGGGGTCGGAGCTCACGACGAAGGCGTCGGCGCCCAGGTGATCCACCGCCTCGGCGCGCTTCTTGTCGGAGGAGCTTATCACGGTCACGTGGTGGCCCATGGCCTTGGCGACCTTCACGCCCATGTGCCCCACGCCACCCAGACCCAGGATGCCCCCCCGCAGCCCCGCCTCCGTCAGCCCGAAGTGCCGCAACGGGCTGAACACCGTCACTCCCGCGCAGAGCAGCGGCGCCGCCTGCTCCGGCGCCATGTTCTCAGGGATCTTCACCACAAACCTGCAAAATCCATTTCCACCGCCAATGTCAGATTGACCCAACATTTAGATGAGTGTGGCGATGGCGATGGCGATGGCGATGGGGGTCACATGGACGGCGAGAGGAGGAGGCTGGGCTCACTTCTGGTCAACGATCATGGCCGTGGAGAAGCCGCCCTGCGTTGGCTTGCCGTCGGTGTAGACATCGTTGTAGGACCAGATCTTCTTGTTGCAGTACTGCTCGATGCTGCCCGTGCAGGCGCCACAGGAGCGGCAGCAGCCCACGAGCACACCCGACCCAACGATGTCCCCCAGCCGGAACCGCGTCACGGCAGGCCCTACCTCGATCACCTCCCCCACCACCTCGTGCCTGCATGCGTAAGCCACCGGCAAAACAGAAAAAAAGAAACGTTTTTTACTAGTATGTCTAACGTGGAAAGAGCGCCGTCGCCGGCGAAGGTGGAGAACCGCTCGTACCCGGGCACCATGGGGTACTTGGACGCGCCCAAGTGGTTCTTTAGCTGGTGGATGTCGGTATGGCAGATGCCGCAGTAGAGCACCTTGATCAGCACGTCCTCCGGGCCCGTCTCTCTGCGCAGCCATCCGGTAGTGAATTGATAGATCAGGATCAAATGACACAGAGAAAGAGAAAGAGAAAGAGAGAGAGAGGCGGGGGTGTTAGGAAACGGCGCTGGTTCCACCTGAGAGTGTAGGTGTAGGGGGAGAGCACGCCAGAGGCATCCCTCGCAGCCCAACCGGTGATCTTCCTTCCCTCCATGACGAGGCTTCCCATCGTCTCCGCCGGGAACACTAATGCCTGGAGAGCTCTCCGCAGAGGCCTGAGCTCGGAAAGCCGGCGGAGGAGAGAAGAGAAAGACGGAAGAGGCCTGCCGAGGACTTCCGCGACGGGGGATATATATAGCGATCGAAGGTTGCGCCCGCTGGTGCGGTGATTGAGCTGATGTAGTGTCGGATTATGGGAGCAGGTCGCCGGGCTGATGTCACGGCATCGTCACACACTTGGCGACCACCCGCGTGTGAATGTATATGAAATTTGTATACAGGAGTCGTGTTTTAGAACCGACGCAAACTACTTTGTATTTGACACCTGCGCTGTTCCATGGGTTCCACAGTCGACACCGATTTCCGAGCCTTGCCTTTTCACCGAAATTCATTCGATTCATCTGAATAACTCGTCAAGTCAACCCAAGCTACAGTTTAGTTCACCCTGCAGATAACGGGGCAACATTGTTGGCCCTAAATTGGCTCCGGGATTCCGATCTAATTGTCATCCTACACGACAGGTGCGAGGTATCCGCTGGCAATGGCCTACAGGTGCGCGCAGTCACAGCAGCGAGTGGCGTTGGGAGCATCGCCACCTACTACCGCTGACGCGTGTGTTAGGTTGGTTCACAAACTCTCGCCCCAACGGGAGACAAGGACCGGCGGCCGTGAGCCCGTCACGTCTCACCTAACCCCCCAACCCAACCCGCCGCCCTTTTCCTAGAGGTGGATCACGTCTGAGAAGATACATGACCTGGGCGTACCAACCGTCTTCGGCCAACCACCTCGAGACTTCGGACTCTTCAGCTTCAAGACGAAGGCGACCTGACCGGCCCGATGGGAGACTGTTTCTCGTCTCCATAAGATGACTCGAAGAGGAAGGGGTTGGGGAGAGAGAGAGAGAGAGAGAGAGAGTTGGTCTCGGGATAATGATCTTATCCCTCCCTCCCTTCTGTTCGTCACAGCAAGAGTATAGATTCTGTGACGGGGTATAATATCTCAGAGGATCCCCAGTATTAGGTAGAGATCGGTGGCCCCCGCCGGATCCAACTGCTTCGTTTCTCGGGCGGATGGCGCCAAGTGTCAGGTTCTGATTCCTGCTGACAGAAAGCTGGCGATCACACGGTTGACTATCGTCCTTTTATCGCGGTCCATCGCTTCAGACCAATCAGAAACCTTCGCCTTCAGGGCTATATGTCCGCAAACAGATCCTCTTCTCTGTGAGGGCGAGAGCGTTCATAGGACTATAGCACGTACCTTGCACGGGACCGAACCAGGCACGGTTTACTTAGGTTTGACGCGGGGCGAAATAGGGAACCTTGTTTTAATAATGAATGCGAAATGCTGTGGGAGAGCATACATGCTAAGAACAGTGGTTGGGAGCCGGTGGGTGGACCGGCCCAAGTCGGTTTCCGGCTACGGCGGAGGGGTTGTGGCTGTCGGCCGCCCCACTACCACGTCAACGTTGCTACCAGCCGCGGGGGGGCTGACTCGACAGCGTGACAGATTCAATCCGGAGGAGGTGCACGGACTTACCTGCGGGTCGAAGGGTGGCCACGGGGGCCTGCAACGATTCCCGGATGTTCGGAATGGGATAGATAATATATAGACAGGGATATATGTATATATAGCGCGCGCGTGCGAGAGAGAGAGAGAGACGCTTGTGATATTCTACATCTTGGAGAGGCCATTGGTCGTATGACCTTGCTCCTCTCTCTCTCTCTCTCTCTCTCTCTCTCTCCCCCTAATGTACATCTTGTGGGTTTATTTTACGCTCTGCTTGTCAAATCTCTGTTACTTGTATATATGTATAATATGTAGTTATCCTTCCCGAGAGGAAGCTTCTATATACCGAGGGAGAACGATTGCTAAACGACTCCAGAACTGTAATAGGTATAAGGGTGGAGGGGGGGAGAGAGAGAGAGAGATAGGAACAGCGGTGAGCAGAGCGGCGTCAATGGAGGCGGGTCTAAAATACAGCCTTGTAGTCTCCATCGGCGTGCATTCAGATGCTCAGAATAAAGACCCCAGAGCGCCTCTCAACCTACGACACCCTCCGTTCTTCTGTGTCGATCTGTGGACTAGCAATGGCGGCAGAAATCTCAGTGACATCTAAACAGAGATTCTAAGAAGTAAGGGGCATGAACCACCCCGACATGCCACCACAGAGGCCCCAAAGGTGCAGAGGCTGAGGGACTTGGAGGTTCTGGGTTAGAGTTCGCTGAGCCGAGCCGAGTAGTTCAGCGCATCCCAGCTTCTCTGCATATGCCAAGGCAGAGGAGCAACCAGCTCGAGGCCCTCGAGTCTGGATATACCCCTGCCGGCAGTCGGAGCTTGGAGCTTCCGGTGGAGAGCAAGCGAGATGTCCGGCAGAATCATCTGGCGGCAATGGAGGTGGAGGCTAGGTCTCTGCTCCAGGACACTCCCCACCGCCGAATCCAGGGCGAGGAGGGGACTGAGACTGTGAACCCTCTCGAGCTTCCTCGCGGTCGGGGACGAAGGCAAAGTCAACGGCCGCCATTTTCGGTGTCCCGACCAGCCGTACTTGTAGTCTCCGACTATTGGTGTTCCCAAGGCTTCGGCACAGTGGACCCGCAGCTTAACAATCCCATGAAAAGGAAAAGTGAGAGGAGGCACGAAGAAGGTCAAGACCGTCCAGTGTAACATACCTGATGTTTTCTTCCGGTCAATGGGCAAAGCTCCAGCCATGTGAACCCTGAAGAGAATGCAACAGGGTGACACAAGTCAACGTGGATCCCTGAAGAAGAACAAAATTTATCGCTAAAGAGTGTTATACTGAACATGGCAGCGCGATATCAAATTCTCTGAAAACTTGACGGCTCCTGTTACTTGAAAAAGAAATGTTATTTGTTCATACTGCACTAGCAAGGCTCAAAGCTCTTTCTCTCCCTGAGGAGAGTGACCGTCCAGGGAAAATTTTAGAAAAAAATAAACGGAGCAGCTGGATATTACGTCATTGTCCTAAGCCATGGCAGTTCGACAAAACAGGAGGGCGAACGGCTTTCTAACCATGAGAAGATTCGACAACTTCATACTCTGTCACCGCATGTAGGGACGGCGTATGCCCCTCACAGTCGGCCAGCGTGATGTGCGAATATTTTCCCTTCTCCAGCGTCACCTGTGATGATAAATAAAACAATATATTATAAAAAAATGAGAGAGAACTATAAGTTGGAGAGAACTTAATCAAGGCGCTGCACCTATCTGCATGTTGGATAGATTACAAGGGACCGACTGAACTGAAGAAAACCAAAAAACTATTTGGACAGCAGGCAGTATCGCTAAGAAGCACGAGCCTCTGGAAGAACATGATCACAAGCCCCAAAGGTGCCCAAATATGTTCTCCCATATTCAGAAGGCAATGAGTAGTGAGCTCCTCCCACAAGGTTTAATCACATAGCATAAGCCTTTGCCCCACGCATGGTGATTACGTCATGATCACCATTCTCCGGTCTGAATACACCCACACAGACATGAGAAATGAGAGCTGGAACACTTGGCTTTGTTCACCAACACCACTTAGTAACGCGGTGGGTGACTGATAGTCAGACACGTGTAACCATGGCTGTTCCAGCTAATGGGCACGGAGTGGGTCTGTACCAATCCAGATTGGCCAAATATAACCCAATCTGCCGAATCAAAATTCCACGAAGAATGTAACAAATTTAACAGCTACCATCCACGTAGTATGCAAAATGTGATGGCTTTGGCTGCAGGGTCATATGTGATTCAGATCATGCATGTGACAAGAACACATAATGGTTTAACACATGCCATCCGTTTTTAGAGGACTATATTTTTTCAGTGTGCCTTTTATTGAGTAGCAAGGAACTTTCTCTAGCTGGATTATGCACAGTTTTCCATAGCAACGATGATGCCCTTTAACCATCATTTTGTGTATCTCATCTAGTCATCTCCACGGATAAAGTGGGAACTGATTGATATACAAAAGGCAGATAGATGTCCTTGAATTGATAGAAATCAGTGCAATAATGGCTACAAAGAAGCAAGGAAGAAGAAACATAGCAGAAGAGGGCGAAGTCAAATGCCCCTCAAGAGGGGTACGATTATCGCCCAAAATAACTGCATATCAGGAGCTTAGGAAGCCCAGTAGAAGTATACCTGGTAAGCATCGTAAATACATTGATACCCACATAAAACATAAATTCTAATACGTAACCTAATAGAAATGAACTAACCTTTCTAAGTGGAGCAGTGATTAAACCTTTCAAATGCTTTGGATTTCCAATGACAAGAGCCCAGTACTTCTTCCTGAAGGTCCTTCGACCAGTCCCGATTTCCTGAAGAAGAATCTCAAGACTTGGAAAACAAACGGAGAAGGGAACAAGGAACTTTTGATCTTCTGAACTAGATTCAATGCAGGCACTAATGATGGAAAGTTCATTGAAATTTCACGTACATCAAATGCTCCATGAGTTTTCTCCCGGAAGATGGAATGAAGAAGACAAGCGCTAGTCTGGGTTCTGCCAAGGACCAAAACTCCACTACTCTCTCTATCCAACCGGTGTACCTAGAAATAGTTATTTTTGCAAATAAGTTTTGACAGAAGATATTTATAACATGTTGTTTAAATCGAATGTTTTTCACCAAAAGTAATAAGTAATTCTGACTTTCAAAATAAGAACAGTTTGCGATGCGAACTAAATTCTAGAATTCGAAAAAAAGGACCAGGTCAAACATCGCACTGTTCAAGAAAAATATCAAATGTTATACCCTAAAAGGTGGTTGACATTGACATTGCACAAAACGACTGGAAAAAATGAGGAAATAAGGACACCTTTATGAAGGAGACAAATCGAGTTCAACATAAGAAACTGAGGACCATACTGATTGTATATCCAAGTTATGCACAATCATGAACTGTCTTACCGCTCTGAGTTAGAATGATAACTAACGATATAAAGAACTCAAAAAGGGAATTACCCAGCTTCCACCAATGCTACGTACACAATACAAAGCATCCAAAGTAATAAATAATAAACCATATGCATTCCACTTCAAAAAACACTGTAACCTAGCACTCTATTTGTTGTAATGTTGTTCTCCACAACGATAGCGAAGCCATAAGAATGTCAGATTCAACTGAAAAGGCCACGTAATGTGGAAGACCTTAAAATTACATTAGGTCGAAAAGTGTGCACCAACTAGTAACGATCAAGATTCGGTTTTCCATATTAGCAGTTAGCAAAAAAATCACACAAGAAAATGCTGGTTGGAAAATTGAAGGCCTGCCATGAGAAGGTAATAATCAAAGGAGGCACATTCAGATGGAGGGATAGACAACAAAAAGAAAATGCCCAGCAAACATAGTGAAACATGAATGGTACAATCGTATAATGAAGATTACTGCTGCATACTCCAATGAAATATTGGAAAGTTGGCAAATTTTCATATTAACCACTGTACTTTTGGATATTTGTCAAGTATGCTTTTGCAATTCTGAATTTTGTCCGCACAATTTTTCTAATTCCGTCTAATATTTATAGAAGATGTTACCATTATCCTTTTCCTCATCTGCTCAATACCTTTAGCAGGTAATCCTACTGATAGTATCATAGTATCATCTAATGCCTTCGTCAAGTATGCCTTTGCAATTCTGAATTTTGTCCACACAATTTTCTAATTCGGTCTAATATTTATAGCAGATGTTACCATTATCTTTTCCCTCATCTGATCAATACCTTTAGCAGGTAATTTCCCAAGAATTTCAATCGTACAAATATCCATCAATGTAGGAATTAGAATCGAATTTTACCCGGCCTTTTTCATCAATGTGTACCTATATGCACGGAGTATTGTTCATTTGAGAAATTATAGCGGGGGAAGAAACAATGAGAAAAATAATAAGGAAAAAAAGAAAAGGAGAATGAAAATAAAGAGAAAGAAAAGGAAGGAAAGAGATAACGAAAAGGCCAGAAACAGGGCTGAGGAGGAGAAGAAAACAATTGAGGTGAGCAACGAAATAAGCAAAACGCCACATCTTTTAGCACGTTTTAGCTTCTCATTTGTAGCCAATGAGTCAATAGTTAATGTACCTATTCGTTTATATTTTAGTAATCTACTAAAGATTCAGTGAAACTCGGCTGCACAAAATGATGGCAAAAAGAATAACAATGGTGTTGGCAATGACAATGAAGAAGAATACGATGATGATCAAGAGGAACAAGAAAAGGAAAAAGCTCGAGATGTTGGTCGCAACACCTCTTTGGCATGTATGGGGCATTGAAACAATTGAATGTCACCACCACCAAAGTGATGCTAATGTGAATCAATGATGTGCATCTATATGGTCATTTCATGAGCAGAACAAAGGCACCAGTCTTGGAAGAAAATTATGCGTAATTGTAAAGGAAAAAATTAGAATGATTAGTAAAAGGAATTGTCAAAAACTTACCAGTCGAGGTGGTTCTAAATAATCATACTTTAAACACGCTCCAGCCAGAAAGTCCATACTAAGCTTTATACCAACTCCACCCTGAACTAATGACAGGAAAATGAACTCATCTACCGCCAGAGTAAGACTGTGCAGGAAACAGAACATCAAAATGTATTTACCTGTACTGGCAGACCAGGCGGTTTATTCACTACAATGATTGATTCATCCTTTACATATGCCAATATTCAATATGTCAAAACAGTGAAACTCATAAAAATGAATCAAAAACTTAGAAATAGGTCACCTTATGTAGTTCAAGACTGTGGACGTAGTCAATTTCCTCCTTGGTAAGGCAGTCATCTTTTTTTTCTTGGAGAAACTCATTTACAGTTATTGGTAGAAGGATCAAATCTCCAGACCTCAAAGGTTCTTTCGCAGACACCTTGGAAAATGTATACAACAATAAAATTTTAATAAAGGTTTGACATCAGCTAATATTCCAGAAAAAGAGAAAATATAAAAAATACGAAACAAAAAAGATAAGCTTAGAGTTGGTACTCTTTTCAGTACACGTTGTGGCACTTCGTGTTCTAGACAAGTTGAACAACACGTGTTCATCGTTTCTCTTCGTACCTACCAGCAGAGGAACTCATAGCGTCAGTCACATGTAATCAGCAGTACCTTAAATGACCAACTCATATAGCTAACCCCAAAACATAACTGTTTCTAGGGAGATGAGGGAATTCTAAATGGAAGGCAAATGTTAGAGAGAGGTGTCCTAGTTCAGCAATGATTAGTTATTTCCCCAAGCACCTCTTCTGTAGAAAGGGAAGATCACACATGCTTAAGGCAACAATATTAGCGTTGCTTTTTCTGGGATAACTGGGCATGGGCATTAAACTCGGATGACTCAAGGAATTAAATGATTTAATAAGGATCCTTCCACGTTTTACATGATCGGGAGACAATTAGAAGAGGAAAAAGCTAAAAAATGAGCACAAACAAAGTTCCAGAGGATGTTTTGCGATGCCAGACAATTCAAGCTTGCCCAATAGGCACTTCAAGATTGGATACGATCAGACAAGAAGAACAGGGGCAAAATAAGCCCAGGTATTATCGAAAAGCAAGAGTTGTCAGTCCCTCAAGGGCTATAACGAACAAACGATCGGAACAAATCAAAGGAGCTTTGAATGTTCAGGGGCGAACCTGCCTCAGACGGAAGAGTTTCTGCACGAGGTTCACTGGTAGGTGGGGGCAGCAGCGGCGGACCCACTTCAACGCCGTGGTTGACGCGAGATTCGGTTCCGTCGGGCGTCGACCTCTCGCTAAATCGATGCCGAGTGAGGCGACGTCGACAGGTGGCACGAAGGGAGGCAGAGTGAGCCATCTTCGCCTCCTCCCCTCCGCAACACCTGGTTCACCGCCGTCGACGAGAGGAACCGCAGATGTGGCCGTGCAAAATGCAGAGATCTGGTGGGCAGACGGGAGTTGAACAAGCAGGAAGCATCGTCGCCGCAACGCCTGGACGAGGCTAGGCATCCCGTTCCTTCTGCAGTTTACCGCCACCGCGGGCACTTTCAGCGTCGTTCGTAATTAGAAAACTAAACAATGATTATTTTTATTTAGCAAAATACCCCGTGCGTTTCTGCGTACCTACAAACATGCATTTTTGCGTGAGTTTAGGCATTGATAACTTGTGAAAATTATATGCTAATGTGTTATAAAATCAGGGAGAATAATATATATTTGATAATTATTTCACAAGTTATCATGTTAATTATTTTACTTGTCATTTGAATCTCTTTAAATCTTGATTTAAATTAATATTTTATGAATAAAAAGAAAATTTATGAAATTTATTTCATATATTGAAACTTAATTCTCATTTAGTTTATTTCGAAATAAAATCTTATTGTGCTAAATTTTTATGATTAACTGAAATATATTTTTCATAATTTTTCTAAAATTTTTAGACATTAAAATAAATATAATAAATGTTATAATAAAAGATAAAATGGGCACACCATTAACGCCCCAAAGGCACACCGCTTAATAAACTCGACATGGGCAGAGGCTTGATTGCTCTCAAGTCGCTGTAATTAAGAGTACTAACTTTTAAATTATAAACTAATTTTTGTGAAATTACTCTCTTGATAGAATAGTGAAAAACCAAGTCGAACTCAGGGAAGAAGTGAAACTTTACTAAACCTATCTCAATTAATGCCTATTTAGTATCTTAGCTCCTGAAATAAAACCTCATCAATAACACTAGCCAACTCTCAATGGAAGTGTGACAAACTTATTGACCAGAATCATTCAAATGAAATAAAATCATGCAGATATTGTATTCTAGCTTTTATAGCAGGTGCAAAATTCTCCTTCAAGTCGTATGACAGATGAAGGGAAGGGAGACACGAATATGTGAAATGATAAGTCATATTAAACTTAAAATTCAAAATTCGATTACAACTAATTAGAGAAATAAGAACACAAATAGTTTTCTCCCTCTTCTTTTGACGAATGTGGGGAGGTGATGGCGGCCTCATGTAGAGGCTTCGTTGGTTGTTCTTCTCCTTGTTATGCCCAAGAAGGAGATCCACGATGGCTGGTTGGCATTGTCACCACCAACAAGGGAAGAGAGGGAAGAGCAAGCCCGTCCAAGGTGCTAGGGCAGTGCCTATGAGATGAAGAGGAGAGAGAGATGGCCAATTCCATGGTAAGGTAAGAACTACGGCCAGCGAGAAAGGAGGAAAATGAAACAACAATCGTGAATGAGTGGGAAAACAACTCTTGTCCCCTTGTTTATAGTGCCCCTCTCTTCTTGCTTGATTTGTCCCTCCAAACCTGAAAGATTTACAAGAAAACTAAATTACATTTTAAGCTTTTCAAGTCTGAAAATTACATATTGGTCCAAGAAGCATATAAACTATCAACCTTTCTTCTCATAACATATAATGTTGCTCACTTATCCCTACACTCACTTACTAACAAATTGAGAATGAAGAGATATTTAAATGACAATTTTATACCACATAGAAATACTGATGTGAGAAATATTAACTATGTTCATGACATTCCTCTAATCTTTTAAGGCTCAAATTGATGTTTTATTTCCCATTATGATTAGATAACTTGGGGAGTTATCACAAACCCCCACACAAACATTGCTAGTCCCTTAGCAATTGGGCCAGTATCAACTTTCTAACCCTTAATGCTTTGTTGATTGTTTGAGGTTAAGACATTAGGACTTTCAAATCAAATTTGGATTCCTTCATTAAATGCATAATCATCACTTTCCTCCTTTGCTTTCTCCTTCATCTATCCAATCATGAAACTTGTTTGCTCTTTAATCTTGATATGGTGTTATATTTTCTTATAGCTATCATAATACATGTCAATTCTTAATCTCATGAGCCCCTAAATTTCATGTTGTAGGAAGACATACTCTTATATTTATTTAAAATGATTCCTCTTCTCATCAACTTCCTTTTTTTTGTATATATATATCTATGTGTGTTATTCTTGTCCAAATCGCACATGGGAAGCACTACCTAGAGGTCGACATCAAACCATACATTTTAAGGGTTGTAAGTTTGATTTTAAATAGAGTTTTCATTATTTTCTTCTTTGATCTTCGAAATAAATTTATTTTCTTAGCTTTAATCATTTCTTTACTTTTTTTTTTCATTTTCATCATTCTAAAGCATATTTCATTTTAGTAGAAGTTTTAAATTCACATCTACATTTATTTACCATTTTATTTCCTTCATTACTTTAAATATCAAATTCATAATCCATTAAATAAGAGAATAAGAAGATTTCTAAAAGCTTTCCCTAAGGAGACGACCTAGCTCACCACTATATTCATTTAATATTATTTTTTGGTGAATCCAATTCTATAAATTATTAAAATTAATGTTTATTCTAATAATGACTTAGGGTAACATCAATTTTTGGCACTATTACCGAGGAAGGCAATTTTGAAATCTTTAATTCTCTTTAGGCATTTGTTTTTGTATTTTTCTGTTCTTTCTTTTCTTATCTCATTTATAAAAAAAAATTTCGTGAATTAATAATTGCATGCTAGGAAGGAGGTCATTAAAACCCAAATTAGTAGAACTAACAATATCTAGAGTTAAATCACCTCTTAATTTACTTAATTCATGAAAAATGGAGGAAAATAGAGGAAACCCTAGACCCATTGGAGATTATTTTAATCCACCATATGCACTTGATTTTCTACAGCAACCTATTTGCAAGCATGATATTAAATCAAGAATTTTTCAATTGCTATCTACATTTTATGATAAAAATATTGAAGATCCTTATGATCATTTGCAAAAATTTCTTATGATTTGTGATACTATTAAAGAGGCTGATGATGAATTAAAATTAACATTGTTTCCTTTTTCTTTGAAAAGTGATGCTAGCTATTAGATTTCTACTTTAGAAAAAGATATTAAATCATGGCCTGGTTTAGTACAAGAATTCTTAAAAAAATTTTATCCCAGGGGGAAAACTATGTTGATGAGAAAGAATATTATGAGTTTTACACAAAATAGTAATGAACCTTTGCATGAAGCATGGTATAGATTCAAAGCTATGATGAGAAGATGTCCTCATCATGGTATTCATGTACTAAATCAAGTCATGATTTAATATCTTTTTTTAAAGTAGAAATCTAATAGTTTAGAACTAATTTCCTGTACTAAATAGTTTAAATTTTTTATAATTGTCTATGTTCAGCCAACAAACAAATGATTGATGCATCATGTGGTGGCACATTTATGAATAAAAATGAAGATGAGGGATATTCTCTTTTAGAAGAACTTAGTGAGAACTCTTCTAATTAAGTGTCTTCATCTTCTTTTGATAGATCAAATAGTGGAATTTCTAAGATTCGAAAATAAGATCAAAAAGAATGGAAGAATGAATTTGATGAGCTGAATTTTAAGATGGAAAAAATTCTTGCTTTTCAGGAAAAAATTAAGAGACAAACTTGTTTAATTTGTTCAAGTTTAAATCATGCTGAAAATGTATGTCTTCAAATTATTCCTCCATCATATACATCTGAACAAGTTCAATTAGCTCAAAGTTTTAACAAGCCTAATCATGATTTTGTATAGAATTTTTATAACCTTGGATGGAGAAATCATCCAAATTTTTCATGGAAAAATCAAAACATGTCTAGTGAGCAAACATCTTCTAGTTATCCTAACATGTAGGTTAGACCTCAGCATCAAACATTTCCACAGATGTGTGGTCCGCCACGTCTATGAAATTTTCAAGCACACCCACCTTTAGGTTAAGGACCACAAGTCATGGGAAATAATCAAGATAGACAATAAATTGAGTAGTTTACAACATATCATAATTCAGTAACAACAAACCATTCAACAACCATTGCAACAACAACAAACCCAATAACAAGCCATTCATCAATTGTTGTAACAACAACAAACTCAATAACAAGCCATTCATCAATTGTTACAACAACAATAACAAAATCAATCCATGTATCAATTCACACAAAAACCACTTGCAGCTCAACAAATTAGACCAAATGGAGCCCAGCTACCAAGTCAACCCATAGCCAATCCACAAAATTATCCTCCTAGTTTTCAACATCAAACTAACATGGTAAATGCAAGTTTTGAAGAGCCTTTTGTACCATCTCAAATGAAAGACATGAAGGCTATTTCTCAGCTACGAAATGGGAAGGTTTTGAGTGATCCTTACCAACAAAAGGATGATGGAAAAGACTTCTCTTCCATGGACAAAAATTTCAGAAGATCAAAAACAAAAAAATATGAAGGAAGATAATAATTTTAGTGATGATGAAGAGGTTGAAAAATCAAAGGTTCAAGTAAATATTGATCCTGAAGAATATGTTCCCACTACACCTTTTCCTCATGCATTAAAATCAAAGGTTAAAAAGGGATTGATGCATAATAATGAATTGACGAAAAATTTTGAGCAAGTGCAAGTCAAAATTCTTCTCTTGGATGTCATCAAATATCTACCAAGTTATGCAAAATTTTTGGAGTACATGTGCACACCTAAAAGGGAAAAGAGAATCACTCTTTTATCACAAGTGCAATTATTCTTAATCAATTGCCAATGAAGTGCAAAGATCTAGGTGCACCTCTAATCTCTTGTGAAATTGCTAGAATTATTTTTGATAATACATTACTTGATTTAGGTGCTAGTGTTAATCTTTTACCTAATGTTATTGCTGAACATTTTAGGATTTGTGAGCTCAAATCAGCATCTACTATTCTTCAATTTGTAGATATATCTACTAAGAAACCTAAAGGAATATTAGAAGATATAATTGTCAATGTAGGTGAATGTTATTTTTCTATTGATTTTTTGGTTTTAGATATGACATTGTCACATGAATTAGAGCAAATGCTTATCATTTTAGGACGTCCAATTCTTGCTACAAAAAAAGCAAATATTTGTGAAACCAGAATGTTAGATATTTTCTTTGGAGATCATAAAATGTCTCTTAATGTCTTTAGAGCATCTAATTATCTAAGGAGAGAAGAATATTATTCTAAAATTGATAGAATTGATACTTTTCTTAATGATATATTTTTGCATGATAAACCATCTAATTTATATGCTACAGAAATATGTGAAGAAGAATTTTCTCCTCCTTCCATCCCTTTTCCACCATTAGATCTCAAACCTTTGCCTAAAAGTCTTAAATATGTTTTTCTAAGTCTAGAAAATACTAACCCTATCATTATTGTAGCAAACTTGACTTCTACCCAAGAATCATGTTTGATTAATTTTTCATCATCATGTAAAAATGTAATTGGGTGGAATATTTCTGATCTCAAAGGCATAAATTTAGAAACTTACATGTATAGTATTTATTTGGAGGAAGATGCAAGACCTAGGTGTGAAATACAAAGGAGATTAAATCCCAACATGAAAGATGTTGTTAAAGATGAGATAATTAAATGGTTAAATATTAGTTTTATTTATCCTATTTCTAACAGCAAATGGATGAGTCCAATTTAGGTTGTACCAAAGAAAGGAGGACTCACTATCATCAAGGATGAAGAGGAAAAAGAAATTCAAGTAAGGCTCCTAACCAAATGGCATGTATATATTGATTATAAAAAATTAAATCTATGCACTAAACAAGATCATTTTCCCTTACCATTTATGGATCAAATTTTAAAGAAATTGGTAGGTCAAAAATATTTTTGCTTTCTTGATAGCTACTCTAGTTATAATCAAATAGCCATCAATTTAAATGATCAAGAAAAGACTACATTTACATGCTCATTTGGTACTTTTGTTTTTACTAGAATGCCTTTTGGTTTATGTAATGTTGTTGTCACATTTTAGCGATGTGTGTTATCTATTTTTTCAGAAATGATTAGAGAATTTTTAAAAGTATTTATAAATGATTTTTGATGTGAATTAATCGTTGTATAATAAATCACGCAAATTTAAAATTTTTATAAAACTAGAAAGGACCAATTCTTAGAATTCTAAATGTTTATCAGAGTGAATAAATCAATTATAAATTGATAAAAGATTCCAAAAATAGTAGGAAATTTCCAAGTCGATCACAAGGATGTAATATAATATCGGGTAATATTTTAGAATTTTTCTGAAGGAATATGATTTTTTTATGAATTTTTTAACTAAATGATAAATATAATCTATTTAATAAATGCGAAAAGGAAATAATGTAATGATGTCAGGTGACATCAGCACCTGAAGAACACGAATTAGGCAAAATAGAGTTCCGACCTATGATTCTTTCGTAAGTCATTAATATGAAATTAATAGATCAAATTTAGTTATGTAAAAGCCCGAAGAATTGTAACTCAAGTATGAAATATTTTAGATGTTGAAATCATGACAAAGATTACTAATTTAAGTGAAAATAAAGTTTAAAACAGGAAAAATAGAGTTCCGACTTTGCGGTGGCGATTGCCGGAATTCTACATATTCAGAAAAGAAATCGTGCAATGTCCATGGCCTCGAAGGCTCTCCTTGGACAAAGACGATGTGGGTGATCTCTAAAACTTCTTTCGAAGCCCAGAAATCGGTGGAATGGATCGCCAAATCATTTCCAGCAGCTGTCACCCGGCAGAACAGAAAAACGGCAACTTGCGGCTGTCCAGCGACTATCACTCGACAGAGGTGTACTGGATGGAGGTGGGGCACGTCTTAGGGGCTTCATCCTCAAGTCAGCGCAGCAAGAGGAGGCCCTTTATCGCATCTGGTACGCTCTCAGGAGGTGGCGACTTGTCTCTCGGTGGATCATCCTCTTTTCGGCGACGACTTGTTCGTCGATCAAGCGGAGATGATTTCTTCGTTGAGTTCATGATGTTTTGTCCAGAATCCTACACCAATTTCGGCCACGATGCTCCGTGAATCGCGTTGACTAAGTTTTTACTGAATTTTTGGTGATTTTTGTAGCTTAATCGCTCTCCGGAAATCGCAATTTCTTCGCTGGTTATCCGCCTGTGAGAGAGAGAAAGAGGGAGAGATGAGATAAGTATTAAAATGCCCTCAATCTATAACGTCATAAGGATCATTTTATGTCGATCATTGAGGGGCATTTATGTCATTTATAAAATATGCGGGAAAAAGTAAGACACGGGGTTTAGTCCCACATCGGTTTTCTGGGCGAGTTTCACGTGCATATATTATGGGCGGTTCTTTACCCATCAATAGGTATAAATCACCTGCGTGTGTACGAACACTCCTTGCCCCACGCTCGGCTAGCCACCGGTGACATGGAAGGGGAGTGATGCACACATCAGCCACTTGAACGCCTAGCTTGCGGTCCTTAGCCGCCTAGCGGCTCTGCCCGACTGGGCCTCCGACCCGTTAGCAGGCTCGGTTGGCTGGCGGATATTTTTGCTTTTTCTATAAATATATATATTTTTCATTTTCTCAATAAAATAAAATTATAAAATCATGTAATTAAGCAAAAATTCATATTAATCAACTAGAAACCACTTCTCACGATTTAACACAAAAATAAGTCTATTTATCATGAGTTAAGATTAAAAACATCATCTTACTAAATTATTAACTCATGATAATGAAGACTTATCAATTTTGCACTCTTTGGATGTTCTTTTGATGATTGCCTTATTAATCTTGAGAATGTATTAATCAAATGCATTGAAGAAAATTTAGTTTTCAGTTGGGAGAAGAGTCATTTCATGGTAAGAGAAGGTATTGTTTTAGGTCATGTGGTAAGTGAATGTGACATTGAAGTGGATCATGCCAAGACTAAGGTAATTAACAATTTATCTTCACCTACTTCTATTAAGTAATTGAGATCATTTTTAGGACATGCTGGATTTTACAAAAAATTCATCAAAGATTTTTAAAATATAGCTAGACTATTAACAAGTCTTTTGGCCAAAGATACACCATTTATTTTTTATCAAAAATGTTTAGATCCTTTTATAGCTCTCAAATCAAAATTGGTGGAAGCACCAATTCTCCAAGCACCTAATTGGAAATAACCATTTAAAGTGATGTGTGATTGATGCAGAACCGCCGATGTACCTTCCTCTATGGTGGGAAAGGGGTGTATCACTAGGGGTGGAAAAAGAAGGCAAGTAGGAGCTGAGGACAACGATGCTGGTGGATGCTTGTCGGTGTCGACACGGGTGGGACACAAGGAGTCCTTCCTGTCCATGTCTGTCGAGAGAAAAATCTAATGCCATCGGCACAGCCACTAGCACTTGAGCTCGCCGTCCAATGCAGCAGGTCTTGTGTGCGCACGTTAGGGCACACACCCAAGGTGAGACCCAACCCGTCCCATCTAACTAGGCCCGTCGGTGGAGGAGCAAGAGTGGGGAAAACACTACACGAAGTAAAGTAGATTGACAAGGGAAAGTGGGCTAATTGACAGGAAATTTGGTTGGCTGGTGTAGGGTGGGAGACTCCTTGTATCAGCACAAGGTCGACGACGGTGAGAGCGGTGCGAGCCCAACAGACGAAGGGTGTCACAGTAAGAGGCCAGTGATTCCTTGTTTGTGGAGGGCAGTTCCACATGTAGCGTTCGGTGTGCACACTGGCATGTGTGATGGCATGGGGGGGGGGGGTGGTGGGAGGCTGGCAACAATGTCAAATGCTCTATGGATGAGTTGGGGTGGTGACACAGCTAGACGTCCGGGCTCCTTATCGTGCTCCTGGTCGGAACCAGCAAGGGACTCGCAGATGATCACAGCGGCACGAGGACAAGCTCCTTGGACTCTCGAGCATGACGATTGCGGCCCATCAGGGCGTGGAGTGCGGTATCGGGTTTGGGGAGAGCAAATGACAAGAGCTCCAATGGGCAGCAGTGTTGGGCCCACGGTGGCGGCATGGCGGTGGATGACTAGTGATAAGTCTTCATTATCATAAGTTAATAATTTAGTAAGATGATGTTTTTAGTCTTAACTCATGATAAATAGACTTACTTTTGTGTTAAATCGTGAAAAGTGGTTTCTAGTTGATTAATAGGAATTTTTGCTTAATTACATGATTTTATAATTTTATTTTGTTGAGAGAAATGAAAAAAATATATTTAAGGAAAAAACAAAAAATCCATCGGCCAACCGGGCCCGCTAGCGGGTAGGAGGCCTAGTCGGGCAGAGCCGTCGAGCGTCTAAGGACTGCGAGCTCAAGGCTCGAGTGGCTAAGGACCAGACTGCAAGCTCGAGGCTCAAGCGGCTGGCAACACGGATCGTGAGCTATGCACTCAAGTGGCTAACGTGTGTGTCACTCCCCTTCCACGTCATCGGTGGCCAGCCGGGCGTGGGGCAAAGAGTGTTCGTACACACACGGGTGATTTGTACCTATTGATGGCTAAAAAAGTGCCCGTATTATATGCACGTGAAACTCGCCCAGAAAACCGATGTGGGACTAAACCCCACATCTTACTTTTTCCCACATATTTTCTAAATGCCAACAATGCCCCTCACTGACTGTTATAAAATTATCCTTATGATGTCATATATTGAGGGCATTTTAGTACTTATCTCATCTCTCCCTCTTCTCTCTCTCGCAGCCGGACAACCGCAAAGAAATCATGATTTTCAGAGAGCAATTAAGCTACAAAAATCACTAAAAATTTAGCAAAAACTTAGTCAACGTGATTCACAGAGCATTGTGGCCAAAATTGGTGTAGGATTCTAGACAAAACATTGCAAACTCAATGAAGAAATCATCTCTGCTTGATCGACAAACAAGCCATCGCTAGGAAGAGAACGATCCACTAGGAGACAAGTTGCCACCTCTTGAGAGCATACCAGATGCGATAAAAGGCCTCATCTCACTGCGCTGATTGAGGACGAAGCCCCTGAGATGCGTCCCACCTCCATCCAACACACCTCCGTCAAGTGATAGTCACCGGAGGGCCGTAAGTCAGCATTTTTCCATTTTGCTGGGTGACAACCACCAGAAACGATTTGGCGATCCATTCCACTGATTTCTAGGCTTCAAAAAAAGTTCTAGAGATCACCCACATCGTCTTTGTCCAAGGAGAGTCTTTGAGGCTATGGATATTACACAATTTATTTTCTGAATGTGCAGAATTCTGACGATCGCCACCGCAAAGTCGAAACTCTATTTTTCCTATTTTAAACTTTATTTTCATTTAATTAGTAATCTTTGGCATGATTTCAACATCCAAAATATTTTGTACTTGAGTTATGATTCTTCGAGCTTTTACAGAGCTAAATTTGATCTATTAATTTGACAATAATCGCTTATGAAAGAATCATTGGTCAAAACTCTATTTCCACCCGATTCATGTTCTTTAGGCATTGACGTCACCTGATGTCATTGCCTTATTTCCTTTTCGCATTTATTAAATAGATTATATTTATCATTTAGTTAAAAAATCATAAAAAATCATATTCCTTCATAAAAATTTTGAAATATTACCCAATATTATATTATATCCTTTGATTGACTTAGAATTTCCCACTATTTTTAGAATCTTTTATCAATTTATAATTGATTTATTCACTTTGATAAATATTTAAAATTCTAAAAATTGGTCTTTTCTAGCTTTATAAATTTTAAATTTGCGTGATTTATTATACAACGATTAATTCACGTCAAATTTTGGTGTCGTTGCTAGGGATGTATTACATAATATTTGGTAATTTTTTGTTTTTTTTTTAGAATATAAAAAATATAACTCATGTTTTTATTTTTTGTCTTATAGAAAAAAAAAAAGAGAGTAGCATGAAGAGTAGTAGAGTAAGGATAGGAGCAAACTGAAGGAGGGTAATGATTATTAAACTTTTTGTCTCAAATTTATTTATTTTTATACATAGTAGAAGAGCTTTACATCCAAGACTTGAGAATCCTCTTATTATCTTGCCTAAAATTAAAAATTTTAAAGAAAAGTTAATTTCGATGGATCTTGAAGGTAGCACAAGTCAAACTGAGAATAATCCTATGACCATGAAAAATTATTATATCCCTAATTCATTTCAAAGAGCATCTAATATTAGAGTTCTATTAGCACCCACTATTAAATTTGAAATAAATCTAGGAATTTTCCAAATGCTTCTTAATTTTTATGGATTACCTTTAGAGGAGCCTCATCAACATTTAGAAAAATTTTATATGATATGTGATTTTGTTAATCTTCCTCAAGTTACACCTAAAGTTATTAAGATGAAATTATTTTCTCATACACTTAGGGACAAGGCTAGTTATTGGCTATTTACCTTAGATAGAGAATTAACTAGTTGGAAAGATATAGAACAGGCTTTTCTTAAAAAATTTTATCCTTTAGGAAAAACTCAAAACATGAGAAAATATATATGGAGTTTTGGTTAAAGGCCAAGAGAAAATTTACATGAAACATGAGAAAAATTCAAAGATTTACTTAGAAAATGTCCTCATCATGCTATACCTAAGTGGCAGCTTAATAGAATTTTTTATGATGGATTATTAGAACAACATAAGAATATGATTGATTCTATATGTAGAAGAGCATTTATGGAGAAGACCCCCTGATGAAATTCATAACCTTTATAAAAATTTAAGTGAAAATTCGAGAGATCAAGCCTCTTTTGAGTTATATGATAGGGATAAGAGGAGAAGAATATATGAATTCCATCATCAAGATGACTCTAATCTAAGAAATGAGGTTAATCAGATTAATAAAAAATTAGATAAGCT
Organism: Spirodela polyrhiza; assembly: GCA_024713555.1. Lineage (NCBI taxonomy): Eukaryota > Viridiplantae > Streptophyta > Magnoliopsida > Alismatales > Araceae > Spirodela > Spirodela polyrhiza. The sequence continues at coordinate 1,621,202 of CM046541.1, forward strand.
TGATGTATTTATTGAGAATTTTTAGAAGCTTCTTAATCCTCTATTTAGTTCAAATAATTCATATCCTATGTATGGTAAAAATGAGCATTCCGAATTTCAAAATTATAATTTAGATCAATCATTTCAACCTATGCAAGAACAAGTACAAGTAACCCATGATTTTAATAGAAATAAGGAGCCTTTTCCTAATTCTTATAATTATAATATGAGGAATAACTTTTCATGGAGAGACCCAAATAATATTTAAAATCTAGAAGCACTTAGACCCAATTTAAATTCTAAATTTTGTCTAAAATAAGAAAATAGATTTCAAAAAATTCAACCCTCTCATACTCAACCTGATGCTATGGAAATGATGTAGCAAATGAGTCAAATGATGCAGCAAACTATGAATCAAATGATGTTGCAGCAAAAATAAATTATAGAGGCTCTTGGGAATAGGAGAGAAGAGGGACAACTACCCAATCAGCCCATAGAAAATTTAGAAAAATGCCCAACTATTGGATTTCAGCAAGGAGAGTTTAGTGGCATGAACCTAAGAAAAAATCCATGAAATGATAATGTTAGGATAAGTAAATGCATTAAGGAGTGGAAAAATTTTACCTAATCTTTATCCTCAAATAGTAGTAGAAGAGGAAAAGGTGGACAATCCAAAACAAAATAAGGAAGAAGAAAATGAAGAACTTTTAGATTCTACCAATAAAAATCTGAAAGAAAGAACAAAAATTCTATTTCCTAAAGCTCTAAAACCTAGACAAAGAAAGAAAAAGGAACATAATGAAGAAATAAATAAAATTTTACAAGATGTGCAAATTAGTCTTCCTTTACTTACTGCAATTGAATAAATTCCTGAATATGCTAGAGTTTTAAAAGAAATGTGTACACCAAAAAGAGCACCTAGAGTAGAAAAATTATCTATGCATGCTAGTGTTTTATTATTAAATCAAGTTCCATATAAAACAAAAGATATTGGTGCTCCTTTAATTTCGTGTGATATTTGTGGATTTATTTTTCAGAATATATTGTTTGATACCGGTGCTAGTATTAATTTATTACCTGTAAGTATTTGTGATAAATTTAATATTTCTGATCTTAAACCATCTACTGTCACATTATAATTTGCTGATATGTCAATTAAAAATCCTAAAGGTATTTTAGAAAATATGATAGTAATAGTGAAAGGATGTAAATTTTCAACTAATTTTGTAGTGCTAGAAATGGATTTTAATAGACATATTTTATGACACCCCAATCATCTTAGGAAGACCATTCTTATATACAACAAAGATGAATATTGATTTCCTCATAGGTATTGTAAAAATTTCATATGGAGATCAATCAGTAGAAATTAAAATCTTTGAGGTATCAAATGATCTTAAGAAATCTCAAGTATATGATTGTCATACCATAGAATTTTTAGATGATTTTGATGGTCTAGATATTATTGATGATTGTGTGATGGAAGAATTAAAGGAAATCGAAAACATAAATATAGGGAAGAAGAAGGAAGAAGGAAGAAGATCACACAAATTTAGAGCTAAAACCTCTTCCTTCTAATTTAAAATATGTATTTCTGGAGGAAAATAACTCATTCCTTGTCATTATTGCAGATGATTTGAATAATGAGTAAGAGGAAGAATTAATAGAAGTAATTTGAAAAAATAAGAAAGCTATTGGCTGGAAAATAGATGATCTTAGAGGCATTGATATAAATGTGTGTATGCATAATATATATTTAGAGGAAGGAGCTAGACCAAGTAGAGAACCACAAAGAAGATTAAATCCTAACATGATGGAAGTGGTAAAAAAGGAAATTTTAAAATGGTTGGCTACTGATATTATTTATCCTATTTCAGATAGTAAATGGGTTAGTCTTACACAAGTGGTACTAAAGAAATTAGGGATCACAGTTATAAAAAATAAAAATGAGGAGGAAATACAAACAAGATTAATCACTGATTTGAGGGTTTGTATTGATTATAGAAAATTAAATTCAGTAACTAGAAAATATCATTTTCCTCTACCATTTACTGATCAAATTCTTGAAAAACTAGCTAGAAAAAGATTCTTTTGTTTTCTAGATAGATATTCTAGCTAGAATCAAATTTATATAAATCCTTTAGATCAAGAAAAAATGACTTTTACTTGTCCATTTGATACTTTTACTTTTAAATGCATGCCCTTTGGATTATGTAATGCTTCAGCTATATTTCAAAGATGTATGTTGTCTATTTTTTTGATATGATTGAAAAATGCATAGAAATTTTTATGGATGATTTTTCTATTTTTGTTGAATCATTTCATAAATGTCTAAATCATTTACAGCATGTGCTGAAGAAATGTATAGAGAAAAAGTTAGTTTTGAGTTGGGAGAAATCACATTTTATGGTTAGAGAAAAAGTTGTGTTGGGACATATTGTGAGTGAAAGAGGTTTGGAGGTAGATAAAGTGAAAATTGATATTATATCTAAAATGCAACCTTCAAATTTAGTAAAATAAATTAGATCTTTCTTGGGACATGCAGGTTATTATAGAAAATTTATTCAAGATTTTTTGAAAATTTTTAAACCTCTCACCATGTTATTATCTAAAGATGTGCCTTCTAATTTTGATGAGAAATGTTTTGAATCTTTTTCTGAAATAAAAAGATTACTTATTAAAGCACCTATTTTACAAGCTCTTGATTGATCCTTCTATTTTAAATAATGTGTGATGCATCAAATTATGTAGTGGGAGCTATTTTAGGACAAAGAAAAGAAACAAAACCTATATTTATTTCATATGTTAGAAAAACTATTTTTGATGCTCAATTAAATTATACCACAACTGAAAAGAGTTGTTAGTTGTAGTATTTTCATTAGAAAGATTTAGATCATATATTTTAAGAGCTAAAATTATCATTTATACTGATCATGTAGCATTAAAATATTTATTTAATAGGAAAAATGCAAAGCCACGTTTATTAAGATGGATATTATTATTGCAGGATTTTGATTTGGAAATAAAAGATAAAAAAGGTTTCGAAAATGTTGTTGCTGACCATCTTTCTAGATTAAATGATATAGGAACAAATGCAGCACCGTTACAAGATACATTTCCAGATGAGCAATTGATGGGAGCTTAACATCAACCATTACCATGGTATGCACATATTGTTAATTTTCTAATTTCTAGAAAAATTAGAATAGTAGGATAAGAATAGAAAAAATCATTTTTTTACTAAGATTAGAAATTATTTTTGACATGATCCTGATTTATATTACTTGGGTAATGATCAAATTCTTAGGAGAAGTGTTCTTGAAGAAGAATATCATACATTCTTAAAATGTGTCATTTATCTAACAGTGGAGGACATTTTTTTGGTAGAAAAATAGTTACAAAAATTTTTCAATGTGGTTTTTATTAGCTTACAATAGTTAGAGATGTTATAGAATTCAGTAAAACATGTATATCATGCCAATCCATAGGTAACTTAAATAAAAGAAATGAAATGTCTATGAGTAATATGTTAGTTGCTGAAATTTTTGATGTATGAGGTATAGATTTCATAGGTCCATTCCTATCAGCTAAAAAATATGAATATATCTTGCTTGCTGTTGATTATGTGTCTAAATAGGTGGAAGTTATTCCTACTAGAACTAATGATCATAAAATCGTGATGAAATTTGTGCAGGAAAATATTTTTTCAAGATTTGGATGTCCTAGAGTGATTATTAGTGATGGAAGAACACATTTTACAAATAGACATTTCAGGGAACTATTGAAAAAAAATGGAGTACATCATAGAGTAGCCACTCCATATCATCCTCAAACAAACGGGCAAGCTGAAGTAACAAACAGAAAAATTCAGAGAATTTTGAGAAAAATAATTAGACTAGATAGGAAGGATTGACCCACGAAATTACAAGATGTATTATGGACATATAGAACAGCTTATAAAAATCTCATAGGTATGTCTCCATTTCATCTCATTTTTGAGAAACCATGTCATCTTCTTGTGGAAATAGAATATAAAGTATTATGGGCTATAAAAAATTTATGTATGGATGAAAAATCAGCTGGTGAGCATAGAATTTTTCAGCTACATGAATTAGAGGAGTTAAGGAATGAAGCTTACGAAAATCATAGAATTTATAAAGAAAAAACTGAAATCTTTCATGATAGGTACATCAACAGAAAAATTTTTGATGTTGGACAAAAAGTATGGTTATATGATTCTAGATTGAAACTATTTCTAGGAAAATTAAAATCAAAATGGACAAGACCTTATGTGGTGGAAGAAATATATGATCATGGAACTGTAATGATTAGAGATACTAAAAATGATCATAGTTTTAAGGTAAATGGACAGAGGCTTAAACCTTACATAGAATATGAATGCCCTGCAAAAAAAGAGATTTTATTATTAAAAAAAATTCGAAAATGAGATTAATGTGTCCAGCTGGAGACATTAAACTCAGCACTACATGGGAGGTAACCCATGGTTCTGTTTAAATTAGTGCTTTACTTTTGTTGAATTTCGCAACATCTATTTTTCTGTATTGCTTTCTTCTTTCAAGAAAAAAAAAAAGAATAAAAGTGCAGAAGGAGGAGTGTAAGACGAAGTGAGAAATTGAAAGCAAGCTTGAGGTTATATGTTCTTAAACTTGATCCTTTATTATAGTATTTTTCGTGCTTAATTTTGCTTATATGCATACTTGACTGAAAATTATATTTTCTATAATTTGTGTCATTGAGGACAATGTCAAATTTAAGTTAGGGGGTTAGGTGATGAAAATATTAAGTCTAAATATTGTAGACTGAATAAGAACATGTGTTGGCAATTTTTCATTATCTATAAGAGCAATTTTTTGAAAAAATATAGTGCTGATTTCTTAGTTCTATTAGAAATAACAGAAAGCAGTGCAGAGTGCAGATTGTCAAAAACCAGCAGAAAAAAAAATAAAAATAGTCCAAAATTTGAAATTTTAGAGACCCTTTTCTCACATTTCAAACCCCTAGGCATATATTGTTGAAATTCAGAATTACTATTATGAAAATGATAGTTTTGGTTTATTATTTTTACAAATGAATTGTTGCTGAAAACAAAATTGACAGAACTAAAATAGAGGCATAATTTTCAGAACTATCTAATTTTTTACATCATATTATGTGCACGGAAAATTAAATCAATTAGATTGATTGATACCAAAGGATATTAGGATGATTATTATTGAGTTAAGAGAATGATTGAATAACCTGAAATGTTGGAATACTCCTTGGATACATTATAGATAACATGGATTTGATTTTACAGATTTTTCACTTCATGATCTTGATGGATAGAATTTACTTGATGAAAAAATTTAATTGATCATTTGAGTTTAATGGAGATTTTTACACTTTGATCTATAAGACTTGTGAGGAGAAATCACTTGTTTCGAAAAATAGAAAAAAATGAGCAGTGTGAAAAAAATTTGAAAATGAGAAACACTTGCTGCAAAATAAGTGGATAATGTGAAAGCCCTAGAAATGAAGAGCACACATGGAGGGTGTGAGACATCATTCTCATTGTTGAAATTTGTTTATAGGAAAAGCTATTTATTTACCACGAAAAAAAAAAAAAGAGGAGGAAGAAATATAGTGCAAACTTCAAAAATCAAGCCATAGGGAATGGAAAGGTAGGATCAATATTATGTTTGGATGATTTTTGATAATTAGACCATCTTGTGAATTATATCCATGAGTAAAGAAGTGATAAAGATGTAGATTGAAGAAGTGAAATTTATATTGTTATTCCAAGGAGTGTTTAGATATTTAAGTGCTTGATATCTTTCTTCAATACTTGATAAAATAGTTCAAAATATCTAGAGGTTCATCATTTCTAATTGTATTTTGTACATTGAAATATAATGTCTGAAATTTCTGAATGATAATTATATTTTTAATTCCATTGCTAAGGGACTAGTAATGACTTAAGTTGGGGGGTATGATAAGTCTTCATTATCATGAGTTATTAATTTAGTAAGATAATGTTTTTAGTCTTAACTCATGATAAATAGACTTATTTTTGTGTTAAATTATGAAAAGTGGTTTCTAGTTGATTAATATGAATTTTTGCTTAATTATATGATTTTATAATTTTATTTGTTGAGAGAAATGAAAAAATATATTTTAAGAAAAAAGTAAAAAATCTGCCAGCCAATCAAGCCAACTAGCGGGTCGGATGCCAAGTCGGGTAGAGCTGTCGAGTGGCTAAGGACCGCGAGCTCAAGGCTCGGGCGGCTAAGGACCAGATCACGAGCTCGAGGCTCAAGCAGCTGGCAACACGGATCGTGAGCTATGCACTCAAGCGGTTAACGTGTGCGTCACTCCCCTTCCACGTCACCGGTGGCCAACCAAGTGTGGGGCAAGGAGTGTTCGTACACATGCGGGTGATTTGTACTTATTGATGGCTAAACAAGCGCCCATATTATATGTGTGTGAAACTTGCCTAGAAAACCGATGTGGGACTAAACCCCGCATCTTACTTTTTCCCACATATTTTCTAAATGCCAACAATGCCCCTCACTGACCGTTATAAAATTATCCTTATGATGTCATACATTGAGAGCATTTTAGTAGTTATCTCATCTCTCCTTCTTTCTCTCTCTCATAGGCAAACAACTAGTGAAGAAATTGTGATTTTTGGAGAGCGATTAAGCTGCAAAAATCACCAAAAATTCAGCAAAAACTTAGTCAACGTGATTCATGAAGCATTGTGGCCGAAATTAGTGTAGGATTCTGGACAAAACATCGTGAATGCAATAAAGAAATCATCTTTGCTTGATCAACGAACAAGTCGTCGTCGAGAAGAGGATGATCCATCGGGAGACGAGTCACCACATCTTGAGAGCGTACTAAATGCGATAAAGGGCCTCCTGTTGCTACGTTGACTTGAGGACGAAGCCCCTGAGACATGCCCCACCTCCATCCAGCACACCTCCATCAAGTGACAGTCGCTGGAGGGCTGCAAGTCGCCATTTTTCCATTCCGCCGGGTGATAGCCACCGGAAACGATTTGGCCATCCATTCCAACGATTTATGGGCTTCGAAAGAAGTTCTAGAGATCACCCACATTGTCTTTGTCTAAGGAGAGCCTTCAAGGTTGTGGACATTGCACGATTTCTTTTCTGAACATACAGAATTTTGATGATCACCGCCACAAAGTCAGAACTCTATTTTTTTATTTTAAACTTTATTTTCATTGAAATTAATAATCTTTGACATGATTTCAACATCCAAAATATTTCGTACTTGAGTTACGATTCTTCAAGCTTTTATAGAACTAAATTTGATTTATTAATTTGACAGTAATTGTTTATGAGAAAATCATAAGTCGGAACTCTACTTTTGCTTGATTCGTGTTCTTTAGGTGCTGACGTCACTTGACGTCATTGCCTTATTTTCTTTTCACATTTATTAAATAGATTATATTTATTATTTAGTTAAAAAATTATAAAAAATTTTATTCCTTCAAGAAAATTCTGAAATATTACCTAATATTATATTACATCCCTATGATCGACTTGGAAATTTCTCACTATTTTTAGAATCTTTTATCAATTTATAATTGATTTCTTCACTCTGATAAACATTTAAAATTCTAAGAATTGGTCTTTTCTAGTTTTATAAATTTTAAATTTGTGTGATTTTCCCATCTCTTTCTCTTCTTGAGAAATAAGTGGGGTATTTCTTTGCAAAATTGTGCTCAATTTCATAGGTGGCAATTCCGCCAAGATCTCTTCGTTAGTTGGGGGAAGAATCGACATGAATCAGATTTTTTGAGGAACGTATCGAGAGAGAATTTGATTTGGTTAGACAATGTGTGGTTGGGAAACAAGGATCGGTTTTTTAGCAAGGTACGAAATGTATCGTCAAATATTCAATATGATTCCACAGGATCTATTTTCATTCAAGTAACAGATTCTAGCCAATTGAAAGGATCTTCTGATCAATCCAGAGATTGTTTTGATTCCATTAGAAATGAGGATTCAGAATATCACAAATTGATCGATCAAATAGAGATTCAGCAACTAAAAGAAAGATCGATTCTTTGGGATCCTTCCTTTGGTCAAACGGAACGAACATAAATAGAATCAGATCGATTCCCGAAATGCCTTTTTGGATCTTCCTCAATGTCCCCACTATTCACGGAACATGAGAAGCCGATGAATAATCATCTGCTTCCAGAAGAAATCGAAGAATTTCTTGGGAATCCTACAAGATCAATTCATTCTTTTTTCTCTAACAAATGGTCAGAACTTCATCTGGGTTCGAATCCTACTGAGAGGTCCACAAGAGATCAGAAAATTTTTAAGAAAAAACAAGATGTTTCTTTTGTCCCTTCCAAGCAATTAGAAAATAAAGAAATGGTTGATAAATTATACAATGTCAACTGGGAACAAAGAGGTGGCGTCGTTGGTTGGACAATGCCCCACTCCTCAGGCTTCCCCTCTCCCCCCCCTTTCCTAGAATCAAACTCGCAAATAGTCCTTCTATTCAAAAATATGCCACCCTTTAGTGGTGGCTCTCCACCCCTTTATATAGGGGGTCCCACATGGGCCAAGGGTGAAGGACCACAAGTGAGGCCCAAAATGTCTATTGGGCCTAACGAGGGTGGCCCCAAAAGAGAAGGGGGGTGAGGGGAGTAATGACACTAGCTCCTCCCATTGGGCTCACTCATATGGCCCAAAGGAGGAGGTAATAGGACAAGTGAGGGCCCAAAATGGAGTGGGCCATCCCTTCCTACCATGGACCTGACGTGGGCCCAAGGGTTGGGGAAGCCCCCTCAAATGGTGTAGCAGAACCTGGGGTTCCTTGTCCTCACTCAAGCTCCATGATCTAGTTGATAGCGTGGGGGTGGGGTCTCCTTTGTCACCTCGGCCTTGTGCTGTGGTGGCAAGGAGTCATGTCTGCCACCAGTGATGCATCAAATTTTACCATATGGGTGGTCTTGGGGCAAAGGATAGAGAGAAAATTAATAGTCATTAGTTATGCTAGCAAGACTTTATCCGATGTATAAAATAATTATACAACCACTGAAAAAGAATTACTTGCAATTATTTTTACTTTAGAAAAATTTATATCTTATTTAATACTTTCTAAAGTGATTATTTTTACTGATCATGTAGCCTTACATCATTTACTTGTTAAGAATGACTCTAAACCACACCTCATTAGATAGATTTTATTAATTCAAAAGTTTGATTTAGAGATCAAAGATAGAAAAGGGTTTGAAAATCCTATTGTAGACCATCTCTCATGCATTTAACCTTTTGAAAATGATAATTTATTGGACTCATATCCTGATGAACAGATCATGAGTATAAAGCATAAGATTATTCCTTGGTATACTCACATAGTTAACTATTTAATGACAAGAAAAATTCCAGAAGGTTGGTCTACGTAAGAGAAGGATGTGTTCTTCAAGAAGGTAAAATTTTTCTTTTGAGATGACCATGAATTATTTTATTTAGGACATGATTAAATTATTAAGAGATGTGTACCAGAAATAGAATATGAAAATATTCTAAACTTATGTCATTCATCTCCTTGCGGTGGATATTTTTCAGGTAAGAAATCAACTGTAAAAATATTACAATCTGGTTTTTATTAGTCAACTCTTTTTAAAGATGCATATAATTTTAGTAAATGTTATCTTCAATACCAAAAGATCACAAATTTATCTTGCAAAGATATGATGTCCTTATAGCCTATACTTGTGGTAGAAAATTTTGATTTATGGGGTGTAGATTTCATGGGACCTTTTCCTAAATTATTTGGCCATGAATATATTCTTGTTACAAGTGATTATGTTTCTAAATGGATTCAAGCTATACCTACATGTACTTGTGATAATAAAGTTGTCATTAAACTCCTTAAATCCCATATTTTTTCTCATTTTGGCTGTCCACATGCGATTATTAGTGATAATGGTTCTCATTTTATTAACTCACAATTTAGAGCTTTATTGAAGAAATATGGAGTTACTCACAAGATTTCTACACCATATCATCCTCAATCAAATGGACAGGTGAAAGTTTCTAATAGAGAGATCAAATAAATACTTCAAAAGGTAATTCATGTTGATAGAAAAGATTGCTCATTGAAGCTTGATGATGCTTTATGGGCTTATAGAATAGCATATAAAACTCCTATTGACATGTCACCATTTAGATTAGTTTTTGGAAAATCATGTCATTTACTTGTGGAATTAGAACATAGAGCATACTGGGTAATCAAACAATTAAATATTAACTTGTAGGAGGCTGGAAACCATAGACCTCTTCAATTATCTGAATTAGAAGAGCTTAAGAGTGAGGCTTATGAAAATTCTCGTATTTATAAATCTCGTATGAAAGCTTATCATGATAAATATATTTCAAGAAAATCATTTTAGGTTGGTCAAAAGGTATGACTTTTCAATTCAAGATTATGTTTATTTTCTAGAAAATTGAAATCAAGATGGGATGGTCCTTACACTATGGTTGATGTTACAAATAGTGGAGCTGTAAAAATCAATGACCTTAGAGATGGACAAAGGTTTGTAGTCAACGGTCAAAGGCTCAAACCTTACATAGAACATTATCCACATGAGTCTATATTAGTAGTTGAATTTACAGATCCTTGAACATCATTATGCCAAGCTGAAAACATAAAAATAAGTACTTAGTTGGGAGGCAACCCAATAGTTTTTATTTTTCTTGTCATTTAATTTTGTCTTTAAATTGATTTGTTTTAGTTCAAAAGATAATTTTATTTTCTACAGTTCTTATCTACTTCAATAAATAAAGTATCAACTCTCCACTCTTCCTTATTTCATCCATCATCTATACTTTTGTCTGAAAATTTTCATATTCTTATATTTTAGCTAATGATTCCTTTTATTAGCAAATTTAAAGGACTATTTGGATATCAGCAACAAAAAATTTAAGGAGCTGAAGAATCATCCATGACTATTCAATGAGTTTTTCTAATCTTTCCTTCTTGATATTTCATACTTGAGATGAATGATATGATGCCTATTTCTTTTATAATTTCAATAGCATGTTTTATTGAGGACAATAAAACGACAAGTTGGGGGGTAAGGAGGAAATTTAGAAAAAACTCATAGATATAATTTAGTGTATGAAAATAAGTTTATGACAAATTATTTATAATTTCTTGCATATTAATGATGAAAATAGTTAAATAAAGAACACATCATGGTTTACATTATAGATTGATTTATAGATGAGCAAGATGAAGAACTTGTTTTATGTTATAAGTTTTATGTCAAGGTGAAGGTTCAAATCTTTCCCTAGGGTAAGTTAAAAACATCGAAGTGAATTGAAGCACACATCTCAAACTCATAGTTATATTTATGATTTTTTCTTATTCTTAGACTTCTCATCTTACTCATTCACCTCTCATGATCTAGTGCGATTAAACCTTGCATGAAAATCACCTCTCATGATCTAGTGTGATTAAACCTTGCATGGAAATTACCTCTCATAGATCTAGTGTGATCTATGCTTGACATAGATCATATATTCATTAGAAAAGGTTACTTCATATTAGCACTGATATATTATTTATCCATGATTATTTGATGATGTTTCATAAATTTTTAGACACATTTTATTTTCATTGCTAAGGGACTAACAATAATTCAAGTTGGGGGGTGTGATAACTTGTCAAAATTATATGTTAATGTGTTATAACATTAGGGAGAATAATGCATATTTAACAATTATTTCACAAGCTATCATGTTAATTATTTTACTTGTTATTTTGATGAACCTCCTTAAATCTTGATTTAAATTAATACTTTATGAATAAAAAACAAATTTATGAATTTATTTCATATGTTGAAGCTTAATTCTCATTTAGTTTACTTTGAAATAAAATCCTATTGTGCTAAATTTTTATGATTAATTGAAATATATTTTATCCAATTTTTCTAAAATTTTAGGCATTAAAATAAATATAATAAATGTTATAAGAAAAGATAAAATGGGTGCACAATTAGTGGGCCAGAGGCACACTACTTAATAGGCCCAACATGGGCAAGAGGCCACATTACGTCTAGGAGTAGACTCAAGGGGCACATCACCTCGCAACCCATGTAAACTAGGTCGTGGATTCAGATCGTGGGTTCGAGCTGAATAGATCACCTCCAAGGCCTGCTAGGAGCTGGGTCTCAATCTATATTATCCTCAAGAGGCGATAGTCAAGTCTAGTCATCCCTTTAGAAGGTGCTTACAATCAATCAAAGGCATTAACAAATATATAATGCTCTATCTATCCCATATTTCTAATATGGGACTAAACTGCTTTCTTTTACCTTTTTCAGATCCAATAGCAGAGCAACATCTGTGGCAAAGATCAGATGATCCAGAAGCCACCATGTCACCACCCACCATCTCACAAAAAAAAGAGCCATCAATCCAACAATGATGGCATTTATATCCAATGCATGGGAATCCGCCACATCATCGTCTACCATCGCATAGAAAGTAGCACTAGATCTAATGGCAACCACCATCAAATCTGACACACTACACACAGCCACGTCTCCATCTACCAGCATGTGTTCTGGTGCTCACACGGATCCCGATAAAACACGATTAAGAGGCCACATCATCCCTTTTAAAGCAAAATGACAGCGTGAGAATCCAATGGTCTTCATCGAGCCATGTGAAGGAGGACATGTTGATTATCGTCTAGTAAAATAGACGATATCGATTATTTGCTTGCACAACCTAAGGGTATGTTTGCAAATATCAATTATCATTTGGTAAAATAGACAATATCGATTATTGCCACGTGAGAAAAAAGGAAAATGCTAGAAAAATCGAATAAAATTTGAAGAAAAATCAGAAAAATATGGTAGAAAATAGGAAGTTAAAACAAAAAATAGGATTTGTGGATCTAGGGAACAAAAAGGAGGAAGAGGAGAGAGAAAATGATCATTTTTGAGTTGTTCTTGAGAGAAAACATTTTGTTCTTCTTTTTCATGTAAAAATAGAGTTCCAAAGAATGCACCGTTAATTTTTGATCGTTCTCCTCTACCCTTCTAACCTTAAATCCATTTTGTTGAACTATATGTAAAATTAGAAAACACTACTCAAAGGTCGACATGAAACCATGCATTCTAAGGGTTGTAAGTTTGATTTTAAATTGAGTTTTCATTATTCTCTTGTTTGATCTATGAAATAAATTTATTTTCTTAGCTTTAATCATTTCTTTGCTTGTTTCTTTTTCTTTTTGATCATTCTAAAGCATATTTCATTTTAGTAGAAGTTTTAAATTTGCATCTACCTTTATTTACGATTTTATTTCCTTCATTAGTTTAAATATCAAATTCATAATCCATTAAATAAGAGAATAAAAAGATTTCTAAAAGCTGGCATAGACATAGAGAAAGAAATGATGAGCATTTGTTGTTAGATTTAAATACCCATAATCTAATAATATTTATAACTAAAACTTAATGAAAAATTAGTGAAGCAATGATTCTCAAGTCAAACACAAGAAGTAGGAATAACTTGTCATGGATATTAATTTTGATTTTATTATTTTATTGATTCTATAATTTTTAAAATTTTTATGAATTAAATAAAAACTAATATTTAATAAATAATGAAGAGAAAAAGGGAGATAGATGTAAGATTTAGAAATGATTAAAGGAAGAAATTTTGGGGGATAGATGTGTGATAACTCTCAATATTTACATAATAATGTCCATAGTATTTCTGTGATTTATACTTTAATTTTAATCAGAATGTTTGTAGAATACTTTAAATTGGAAAAGTTAGATTTAAAATGATTTATATGATTTTAGCTTATTTCATTATAATTTGGCCATAAAATAATTAAAAAAATAATATATTGAATAAAAATCATAAATAATTAATAATACTTCATTTTCCTTGTGATTGACTTAGGAAATCCACTAAAAGTATTTTTTTATCAAGAATTGCCTTATTTTCTAGAATTTATAAATTTTAAATTTGCTGAATTTTCTTAGCAACGATAGAAAATAGTCAGACAAATTTTGGTGTCATTGCTGGGTAAGATTGTTAGTTTCATTTCTTATTTATGATTCATTGCCTTTTCCAATCGATGCTAAAATAATCCTTGCAACTGTCAATTGTTGAAATCAAGTAGTGAAGGTGAGTCGAGAGAGAAAGTATTATAAACTAAATGAATTTAGAGAGAGAAAATGTTGATACTTAGACATAAAAACTACAGAAACTAAATGAATCTAGAGAGAGAAAATGTTCATGCTTATAGAAAAATTTTAAAAAAATTAAACTAGAGAAGGAAAATACACAAATTTAGAGAGAGAAAGTATTAGAAACCAAATGAACTAAGAGAGAAAATGACTAGACATAAAGAGAAAAAATAGTAAAAAACAAATAAACTAAGAGAGAGAAAATGTGCAAACCTCAAGAAAGAAAATGTCAAAAACCAAGTAAATGTAGAGAGAAAATACAAAGACTTAGAAAGAGAAAATATTAGAAACTAAACAAATCTAGAGAGATAAAATATACACACTTAGAGAGATAACATGTTAAAAACCAAATGAACTTGGAGAAAGAAAATGTTGAGACTAAGAGAGAGAAATTGATGGAAAATAAATAAACCTAAAGATAGAAAGTGTCAGAAATCAAATGAACTTGGAGAGAGAAAAGAAGCAAACTTAGAGAGAGAAAGTCTTAAAAACCAAACAAACATATAGAGAAAATGCACAAACTTAGAGAGAGAAGTGTCAAAAAATAAACGGATCTAAATATGCAAACATAGAGAGAAAAGGTGCTAGAAACCAAATGAACATAGAGATAGAAAAAGAAGAAACTCACAAAGAGAGTGTTAGAAAGAGAAAATGTGCAGACTTAGAGAGAGAAAGTGATAAACCAAACAAACCTTGAGATAGAAATTCATAGACTTAGAGTGAGAAAGTCCTAGAAACCAAATGAACCTAGAAGGATAAAATGTGTAGACTTAGAGAGAAAGTGTTAGTAAAACAAATAAATCTATAGAGAGAAAATGTGTAGACTTTGAGAGAGAAAGTGTAAAAAAATAAACAAACCTAGAGAGAGAAAATGTGCATACTTAGAGAAAGAAAGTGCTAAAAATCAAATGAACATAGAGATAGAAAATACAAAGACATGGAGAAAATACAAGAAAACAACTGAATGTAGAAAGAGAAAATGTGCACACATAGATAGAGAAAGTGTTAGAAAACAAATGAACCTAGATAGAAAAAATATACAAAATTAGGGAGAGAAAGTGCCATAAACAAACTAATCTAGAGAGAGAAAATACATAGACTTGGAGAAAGAAAATGCTAGAAAATAAAACAAACATAAAGAGAGAAAATGTATAGACTTAGGGAGAGAAAGTACCATAAAACAAACAAACCTAGAGAGAGAAAGTGAAAGAAAATGTGAGAGAGAAAGTTCTAGAAGACAAATGAACTTAGAGAGAGAAAATGAGCAGACTTAGAGAGAAAAAGTATTAGAAAATAAACAAACTGAGAGAAAGAAAATGGATAGACTTAGAGAGAGAAAGTGATAGAAACCGAATGAACCTAGAGAGAGAAATTGTCATAAATCAAAAGAGTGTAAAGAGCAATAATGTGGAGACAGATAGAGAGAAAGTGTCAAAATCCAAATGAACATAGAGATAAAGCATCAAAAAACACAATGTAGAGAGAGAAAATGGGCAGATTTAGAGAGAAAAGGTGCAAGAAACCAAACAAACCTACAATGAAAATGTGTAGACTTAAAGATAAAGTGCTCAAAATCAAACAAACCTAGAAAAAGAAACTACACATATTTAGAGAGAGTGTTAAAAAATGATGAACCTAGAGATACAAAATGTGCAAACTTAGAGAAAGAAAGTACTAGAAACCAAATGAATCTAGAGCAAGAAAATGCCTAGACATTGAGAAAGAACTGATACACAACAACCAAATGAAACTAGAGAAAATGTCCAAACTTAGAGAGAGAGTGCTAGAAAACACAAACCTAGAGAGAGAAAATGCACAGATTTATAGAGAGAAGGTGTTAGAAACCAAACAAACCTAGAGAGAAAATGCACAGACTCAGAGAGAGAAAGTACTAGAAAGTAAACAACAAACCTAAAGAGAGAAAATGTGCTGATTTAGAGAAAGAAAGTGCTATAAAACAAACAACCTAGAGAGAGAAAATGTACAAATATTGAGAGAGAAAGTGCTAGAAATCAAACTAACAAAGAGAGAGAAAATGAATTACTTAGAGAAAGTGCTAGATAGAAATCAAACAAATCTAGAGAGAGAAAATGAACATACATAGACAAAGAAAGTATGAGAAAATAAATGAACCTAGAGAGAGAAAATGCATAGACTTAGAGAGAAAGTGCTAGAAACCAAATGAACCAAGAGAGAGAAAATGTCCAAACATAGAGGAAAAGTTCAAGAAACCAAAGGAACTTGGAAATAGAAAATATGTAGACATAGAGAGAGTGTTAGAAACCAAACTAATCCAAAGAGAGAAAATACATAGACTTAACAAGAAAGTGTAAGAAAATAAATGGATGTAAAAAGAGAGATGAAAGGTTTAGAGGCTAGACAAAATACCAAGAGGGGGGGTGAATTGGTATTTTAGAAATCTCAGATTTTCTTCTCGGTTGCTAGATATGTCAACACATGTGTTAACACAGCTCTACGTGATTATCTACATGCGAAATGACTTTCTCTCTCTTCCGGTAGAATCTCACTACAAGGCAATAGCTTTTTATACTAATTCGTCCCTCACTTCGTAACTTTTAGTCTCAGAGGATCTTTTCTACTGATATTCTACTATTTCCCTTAGAAATATATATTGATTTTAATGGGATAAGTTGTCCAATACCTCAGGTTTGACCTCCGTAGAGATCCAACCCCTTTTGGGCCAAACAGGGCTTTGAACACCTTGTGCCTTTGCCCAAACTCACTCTCCACTCACCATCTAGTTACCTTAAGGCCTGATGGAGACCTTCCTTGAAAGATTCAAGCTTTATCTTGATCACCAATCATTGATTGAAGAAGTATGATATAGTCTGCTTACAATTGATGCTCAATAGTGATGAATCTTGATCGTGAGAGAGATAACTCATTGTAGATCAAAGTAGAATCGTTGTTTTTGAGGTCCTTTGCTTCCTTTACTTGTAGAGATTCAAACGTTAAGCCGGTTGTTTTCTTCACGTAAGCAGCTGACGTGTCATCGTCTAGATTTCCAGTTTGAGACTCATGAGAGCTCATTTGATATTTTGAACCTTTTTCTTTTTCTTTTAATGATGCATGTGACTAATAAATAATAGCTTCACTTAAATGGTTAAATAAACATAAATATATAAATTAAAAACATAACCATCATTTGCCTATTAAATATCTATTTTTCAACAAATATTTATCTATGTGTGGTGCTTCACCTCTTCATCATTTCATTTAATCTCAATGTTAGTCATAATTTCACAAGATGAATAATGGATTTATTTGCATGAAATCTATAAATCATTTATCATAATCTTGTGAATTATATCAATCATGAATTATATATTTTCTCATATATTTTGTAATATTAAAATCTATGCCCAAGGCATCAACAAAAGAAAATGTGCAAAGTTCGAGAGAGAAGGTGACATAAACCAAACTAAGAGAGAGAAACTACATAAACTTAGAGAGAAAGTGTAAGAAAACAAATGAGCCTAGAGAGCAAAAATGCATAAACTTAGAGATAGAAAGTGCTAAAACAAAAAGAATGTAGGTAGAGAAAATGTGCAAACTTAGGGGGAGAAAGTGTCATAATCAAATGAATCTAGAGAGGGAAAATACTTAGACTTAGAGAGAGAGGAACTAAATGAATGTAGAGAGAGAAAATGTGCAAACTTAGTAAGAGAAAATGTGAAACATAGAGAGAGAAAGTGTGAGAAACCGAAGGAATCTAGAGAGAGAAAATATGTAGACTCAGATGGAGAAAGTGCTAGAAAAATATGAACCTAGAAAGAGAATATGTGTAGACTTAAAAAGAGAAAGTGTTATTGTTTGTATCAGGCAAAGAATGGGGAGGATTCATGGAAGAAATTCAGCCTTTGTAGTAGCTGAATGAGGGGGAAATTTGGACAAAATCTTTCTTTTGTATCGGATGGATAGATTGGGTGAAATCCGATGTCTACAACGGCCAGACGAGTGGGGTTTTGATTCGAGAGGGGGTTAGAATAATTGAGGATGCCTTCTTCCTCTCCGGAAACACCTTTTCAATCTTATTTTTGCATATTTCACCAATTTTTTACAATTAATTGTCGTATTTGTTGCCGCAATCCATGTGTCCATTAACACAAAAACCCTGAAAAGATTTATTTTTTTGTTAGTTTTAAACGATTATTAACTATAAAAATCATATTCATTTAATTATAACATAATTTCAAATTGATATTTGTCAATTTACTTGGCAAATTTCTCTTTGGAGAATCAATTAATCATCTTGCATGATTTTTATCAATTTTTCAGCATTTTCACTGATTTTCTGAATTTAATGATTTTTCTGAAATTTCCTTAACTTTTCATTGAATAAGACTTAAAAAATATAAAAAAATAAAAATATTTCATAATTTTTCTTTTGATGATCTGTTTTTACTTATCTTTCTACTTTATCATTATCATATTTTCTACTGTGCATGCTAAGTGGAAGATCCTTGAACCCAAATTTAGAATTTTCTGAATTTAGAGGAAAAGGGTTTCTTCAAGAAAATCTAAGAAAATGAATCCTCAAAATGTAGGTTCCCAAAATCTCAATCAACCTAGGTTACTAAAGGATAATTTTACTCCCTATGCATGTGAAGACTTACTACAAAACCCTGTTTGTGCTAAAGAGATTAAACCTAGTGTTTTTCAAATGTTACCTACTTTTTATGGGCATCAACATGAAGATCCTTATGCTCATCTTAGAGAATTTCAGAGAATTTGTGCTACTATTAAAGATGTTGATGATTCTATGAGATTGACTTTATTTCCATTTTCTTTAAAGGATGAAGTTAGTTATTGGTTTTCTAACCTAGATGGAAATAATAGGACATGGGCTACATTATTGTAAAATTTTTTGAATAGATTTTATTCTAGAGGAAAAACCAAAACTATGAGGAAAGCTATTCTAGATTTTTCACAAAATTCAGGAGTAACATTTCAAGAAGCATGGGGTAGAATGAAAGGTTTGATGAGAAAATGTCCTCACCATGGTATTCCTAAATGTCAAATAGTTGAAATTTTTTATGATGGATTACTTCCTTCTTTTAAGCAAATGATAGATGGAGCATGTGGTGGATTATTTTTGAATAGAAATGAGGATGATGCATATATAGTTTTAGAAAATTTGAGTGAAAATTCAATGAATCAAGCTTTTGCATCTAATCATGATAGAACTTCATCTAAGAGGGGAGGAATGTATGAAATGAGAAACTATGATGATAGGGAATTAAGATCTGATTTAAAAGAAATTAAACAGAAAATGATTGATATGAAATCATTGTGTGAAAAATTTGATGTGTTTATGAAGAATAAAATTCTAATTTTCTAATGTGTCATATACTGATTGTTCCTTGTGTGGTGATAAGATGCATCATGAAAAACACTGTCCTCATGTTGAACAAGCTCAACCATCAAATATAGAAGAAGTTCAAGCTACATACGGATATCTTAGATTTGATGCTCCTTCCAATGAACAAAACCCTAATTGGAGGAATCACCCAAATTTTTCATGGAAGAATCCAAATAATATTCAAAATTCAAAAGCTTTGAAACCTTCATTTTCTTCAAATAAACCTATTGAAAATAAATTTAGATCTAATCATATGCCTCCTAATTATTCATCCAATATTTCACTTGTCCAAACTAATCCTTCCATAAGTATGTTGCAGCAAATGATGGCTCAAATGATGCAAAGTCAAATGAATTTTCAACAAGAGATGCAACACAAGTTTGAGCAGCAGCAACATCAACTTCAAGAAAATATGATGCAAATGGAGAAAAGGATAGTAGAAAATTCAACAAAAAGAGAAACAAGTCAATTAGGTCAACTTCCAAGTAGGACTTTACCAAATCCAAAGAGTCAACAGCAAGAATTTCAGCAAGGAGAATCCAGCTGGTCAAACAGTACAAAGCACCTCAAAATGAACAAATGAAGGCAATCACTACCTTGAGGAGTGGAAAAATTCTCAACAATCCATATGAAGAAAAAGAGATTGCACAAAAGAGAGATGATACATTTGAAGAGTTAGAGGGAGATGAAGAAAAAGAAGAACCACCAAGTGTAGAAGATGAAGAAAAAGATCAACATCAAGATTTTAGAAACATTATGGATGAATCTCTACCAAAGTCTAGGAGTGTTCCTTTTTCAAATGCACTGAAATCAAAACAGAAAAAAATCTGTGTTCAATGCAAATTTGATGAAAATTTTTCAAGATGTTTACATCAAAGTTCCTCTTTTGCAGGCTGTGGAAGACATTCCAACATATGCAAAATTTTTGAAAGAACTTTGGACACCAAAGAGAGCACCAAGGATTGAAAAAATTATTTGTTCATGCAAGTGCCATGTTGTTGAATCAAATGTCATGAAAGCTAAAGGATCCAGGTGCACCTTTAATTTCTTGTAATATTGGTGGATTTATTTTCGAGAATGTATTGCTAGATTTAGGTGCTAGCATTAATTTATTACATACTTTAATTTGTGAATATTTTCAGATTTCAAATTTCAAATCATCTTCTATTATGCTTCAATTTGCAGATTTATCAGTAAAAAGTTCAAAAGGAATGTTAGAAGATGTAGTAGTAATAGTAAAAGGATGCTCATTCCCTGCTGATTTTACTATTTTAAAAATGAATTCACATACTGAATTGAGTGAAAGGCCTATTTTTTTAGGTAGATCTTTTTTGAATACTGCTCAATTGAATATTGACGTCCCCATAGGAATAGTAAAAATCAAATGTGGAGATGAAGTAGTGGAAATCCAAATTTTTGAAGGGGCACAAAATTTACAAAATGAGGAAAAATTTCAATGTCATTGTATAGATTGTATGCAAGTATTGAATGAATTGGATGAAATAGATGAATGCCTAGCGAAAATTTTTGAAAATAAAAAAGAAAAATATTCATAGGATTTTGAAAATTTTAGGAACATGAGGAATAATTTCAGAAAATAATAGAAGAAGATGAAAAAGAAGAACAAAACTTAGAAGATTTGATTGAATTTCAGCAAAATCAAATTAAAAAGATTAGTAGTCATACATTAGAGCTTAAGAAACTTCCTAGTAATTTGAAATATGTATTTTTAGGAGAAGATCAATCATTGCTTGTCATTATTGCTTCAGATTTAGAAGAATATCAAGAGATACAACTGCTTGAGGTTTTAACAAATAATAGAAAGGCAATTGGTTGGGAAATATCTGATTTAATAGGAATAAATCTAGATATATACACACATCATCTTTAGTTATTCTGATCACATTATTTAGAAGCATAATGTCTTCGCATTGGAAAAGTTTAGATCTTATATTTCATGCGCTAAAATTTAGAAGAATAATGTGATCAGAATAACCAAAGCTATTAACAAATAATAGCTTTGGTTGTCCTAAAGCTATTATTAGTGATGGAGGAATACATTTCACACACCATCAATTTAGAAAATTATTAAAGAAAAATGGCATGAATCATAGGATTACAATTTCTTACCATCCACAAACTAATGGGCAAGCTGAGGTAACTAATAGAGAAATACAAAAAAATTTGAAGAAAATAGTAAGGCTTGATAGGAAAGATTGGTTGACAAAATTAGATAATGCTTTATAGACTTATAGAACCACTTTTAAAACACCTTTGGCAATGTCTCCATTTCGTTTAGTCTATAGAAAACCATGTCACCTTCCTATAGAGATAGAACATAGAGCATTATGGGCATTGAAACAAGTTAACATAAATTTGATTGGTGCTGGAAAACAAAGATTATTATAAGTTGAAGAATTAGAAGAGCTTAGAAATGAAGCATACCAAAATACTAAAATCTACAAGGTTAGAACTAAAAGATTTCATGATAAATATATTCATAGAAAAAAAATTGAGTTAAATCAAAAAGTATGGCTTTATGACTCAATCAAAAAATGGCTCAAATTATTTCCTAGAAAATTGAAGTCTAAGTGGATATGCCCATATGTTGTTTCAATTCATTTTCTTTCTTTGCTATTTTTATTTTCTAATAAATGCAGTAGAAAGTTGTGGAAAAAGGGGATGCATGTGGTTGATTGAAAATCCAATGGATGATTGAATTAAGATTTTCAGGTGCTATCTCTCTAACCCTACCTACTTGAATTTTTATTTTCAGATTGTCTCTTTTTGATATATTTGACTTCTATAATTTCATGATAATCTTTATGATTTGGAAACTTGAAGAATGATATATTATGATTAGACTTATTTACATCATTGAGGACAATGTTGATTTTAGTTGGGGGGTGGAGAGATTTAAAAATGAGTGGAGAACATAAATAAATTGAGAAGCTAAATATTATTCAAGAAATTAAGAATTTTTTATTCATGAAAATTAGAGAAATATATCAAACATGAATAGATGACAGAAATCTCACATATCATGGATGGAACTTGAAAAGAAGGAAGTCCAAATCTGATTATTTATCATTTTGATTCTTACATTGCAGAAAATAGTCAAATTATTATAGATGAAGTATGTTGAAGGGAATTGGGGTAAGATAGATTAGAATATTTGATCTGAAGTGTTGAACTAACCATGAAGTACACAAAATGATCATGAAATTGAAGTTGTCATTTTCCACAACTTGAAAATTTGTGTGCCAAGTATTCAAATATAAAGAAACTATGGAAGTAGTCACTTTCAAAAGAAATTGTGTTTGTCAATAGGAGGAAAAAAAAATGAAAATTATGAATCTCAACCATTTCTATTTTCAGACAGAGTGAAGGCCCACAAAAAAAAAAAAAAAAATGAAGAGGGGTCTTCCCAATTGACCTGTGGGGCTTCCACATATGCGACTAAGACAAATAAAAAAAAAAAAAAAAGAAGGGAAAAGCTACTTGTCTACTATTTCTTAAATAAATGAAAAGATTGAGTATATTTTTATCTGAATATTGACATTCATGATGGATGATAGAAGTGATTATCAAGTGGGATCCAAACTATTTGATACTTTGTATTACAACTTGATGGACGTGGGAATGTACAAAAGAAAGGAAGTGAGAATTTTTGTGGAATCTTTATAGTTGGTTTGAACATGAATGACTGATTTTCTATTTGATTCTTATCCCATGAACCTAAAATTTTGCAGATTTTACAATAATCTTGTCTAGATTTTGTAATGAGAGATTCTTAATGTTATAAATAAGAAGAGGAGGACCTAAATTTTAAAACTAGGAAATGATATGTGAGATACAAATTTCCTTGGCCTCTGATTTTATGTTAACTTTAAACAGAAAATATAGATTTCTAGAGGAATGAAATAGAATTTTAATGTTGAATATTTATTTAATGAAGTACTTTGATTTTATGTTTATTGCTAAGGGACTAGCAATAAGGTAAGTTGGGGGGTGTGATAACTCTCAATATTTATATGATAATGTCCATAGTATTTCTGTGATTTATGCTTTAATTTTAATTAGAAGGGATTTTAGACGAATTTTAGGTGGAGGGAAGGATAGAGAAAAGAAAATAGATGATAATTAGGAGAGAGAAAATCGTGGTCAACACATCTTGTGCCTATGTTGATCGTGATTCTCGGACAAATATGCAAGAAAGAATTCACGAAAAAGGTGTGAAATCATGCCAAAAAATGCTTAAATCACGAAAAAGGATTAAAAGGTTAAAATGTAATCATCAAATCAAGAAACTGCTAATTAATGAAAGAGAAATCACTAGAAAATTGTTGGAAAGTTGTTCCACCAAGTGGAAAAATGGCAAAGAATTTGAGCTGGATTTCTCGATTGAAATTGATAGAAATCACTCCCTAGATGATTCATGATGAGTTATGGAAGGTTTAAGATAGAAATAAGCCCTTTTGATAAAGTGAATTGTGTCTTCTTTCGATTATTTTCGACAAATGTCCAGAAATTATAGGCACATGAATATCATCCGGTGGCTTTGGACTGCTTGCCAAAAGGATTCCGTG
Source organism: Spirodela polyrhiza (assembly GCA_024713555.1). Taxonomy (NCBI): domain Eukaryota; kingdom Viridiplantae; phylum Streptophyta; class Magnoliopsida; order Alismatales; family Araceae; genus Spirodela; species Spirodela polyrhiza. Next base: position 1,645,413 of record CM046541.1, read on the forward strand.
GAGAGGATGGTTGAACACTACTATCACCACCATCTGGGGTAAAGGAGAAGACTTGTGCCACTCACTAGAAGCTCTGGGTGCAATTGAGGTAGTAAGGAGGAGGGTTCACTAGTTGCCAGAGGCTCTGATTGCATGGAGGAGGGAGAAGACAAAATGAATGTGTCGGGGAACCTCCGCCCTTTTTATTTCGTCGGCAATAATTGATAATCTCATTTTTATCTAATGATAATAGATAATTGTTGATATGCCCTTTGTGACTTAAGTATGTTGGTTATGTGGCATGCTCTCTACCTATTGTTCAATTTACTCTTGGGGCTATGTGGCACATCTTGAAAAATCACGAAACATTAGCATGATATAATTATCGATCAACCATTGATTTTTCACCGAAAAAGTGTGACGTGGTAGGTTTAGGGGCATCGGATGAAGCAAAAATTATATAACTATGCCTTATAATAGATATTATCTATTTATTTATTTTAGAAAATAGTAAGTAATTTATTTTAATCTAAAATAAATCATAAAAATTAACTAAAATTCATGAAAAAATATGAAAATGCTTAAAAACATTTTCTTCATAATTATAACTTATTTTCATGAAATTCATGCAATATTTTATTATTTTAAGTGACATTACATCTAAAACATGAGATATTATTAAGAAAGTGTCAAAAATAAACCTAGAGAGTGAAATGCATAGACTTAGAGAGAAAGTGCTAGAAACCAAATGAACCTACAAAGAGAAATTGCATCAACTTATAGGGAAAAGTGTTAGAAAACAAACCAACCTATAGAAAAAAATGCATACTTTTGATAATCAAAAATTATTAGTTGTTTCAATCCATTAATATCTTATATCTAGATGCTAATTAATTGGTAGACAATATATTTATACATGTGTTACCAACTCATTATGACATTCATAATATTTTATCATTTAAGTCTTACTACATATAATTTTATTTGTTTTATTAATATTTTGAGACTAACCTTAATTGACTTTTATGAAATCAAGTGGTGATTCTCTCATATTTTCTTGGTAATGATTTGATTGCAAGGACTTAGGTGAACCGTTATTATGAGTTGAAAGTAATGAGAGAAGCCCAAGTTCTCAGCCTAAGGAAAAGTCCAAGCCTTATGAAGAGGGCCGACATAATATGTTTATGGCCCAAGAGAGAGCATCATCTTGGTTAGGCTCATTTGGACCTTCAGTGGCATATGACCTTGGTCCAGACCATTTAAAATTAAAAGGGCTATCAAGAGATGAGATCTAGACCACTGATCTCAGGGTGTGTTAAAATGAGATTAAGGAAAGAATTAGAACTCCGACCTCATGGAAAAATCTAGGCTGTCCACCAAGAGAGTTAGTTACTAATCATAACTGTTAATGGGAGGGGACCAATTCCTAGAGGTTTAAGGCCTCTCGCCTCTCTCTTGAATGGTGCTTTTTGGCTCCCTCTTTAGCAGTGGCTAGTCGAAGGAAAAAGGAGGGAAATCAAGGCCCAATTAATGACATCATCATGTTCAAGATTGATGTGAAGAAATTACCTAGAGTGCATCAAGATTGTCACGGATTAGACACCACTTGGCCTGAGGCCAACATATGATGAAGTTTGTGAAAGATTCGAATTTGGGGCCTCCTTGTAATCCTTTCTATGAATAGATTAATTCTTAGTTTTAATTAGTTTCATAGTTTATTATATCATTCTATCGTGTTCTATCTATTCTCTCTTTATCGCCATCTTCTCTATCTCTCTCTTATCTTTACCTTTATCACATTTGATTTCACCCATCACATTCTTGAATATATATATATATATACAAGAAATAAAATGAAATTCATACTCTCATTACATATGCTCCCTAAGGATCGACCCTTATACTAAATAGAAGAGTAAAGTTTTCTAAATATTATTTGCATGAACTTAGTTCCATCATGATGACAAACTAACCCCTAAATTGAGTTCAATAGTTTTAGAGAGATAAAGTGACAAAAATCGAATGAACCTACATACAAAAACTATGTAGACTTAGAGAGAGAAGGTATTCTAGAAACTAAACAAATGTAGAGAGAGAAAATAAGTAGACCTAAAGAGAAAGTGTTCAAAATTAGACAAACCAATAGAGACAATACACAAACATAGAGAGAACGTTGCAGAAACCAAACAAACCTAGTGAAAGAAAATGCATAAACTTAGAGAGAGAAAGTCCTAGAAAATAAATGAACCTAAAGAGAAAATACGAATACTTAGAGAGAGGATGTGCCATAAACCAAACAAACATAGAGAAAATGTGCACACTTAGAGAGAAAAAAGTCTAAACCAAATGAATCTAGACATAGAAAATGTGTAAAGTTAAAGAGAGGAATTGCCAAAAACTAAAGGAACCTAGAGAGAGAAAGTGTGAGAAACCAAGTGAACTTATAGAGAGAAAATGTATAGAAAGAGAGAGTGTCATAAATCGAAGAAACTTAGAGAGAAAATGTGTAGACTTAGAGAGAGAAAATGTTAGAAAACAAATGAACCTAGAGAGAAAATGCAAGACTTTGAGAGACAATGCTAGACATCAAACGAACATAGAGAGAGAAAATATGCAAACATAGAGAGAGAAAATGGTAGAAAACAAATTAACTCATAGAGGGAAAATGACCTCACATGGAGATAAAAAGTGTGAGAAAACAAATGAATCTAGAAAGAGAAAATGTATAAACTTAGAGAAATAAAGTGTTAAATCCAACAAACCTAGTGATGCAGCAGCAGCAGTTATTGATCCATGCTACAATGAATAGGGGAAATGCATCAATGTGGGGTAGGGTCGGGTCCTATTGTGGCTAGTGAGATCGACTCAACTAAATGTAAGCAGGTGCTAACAAGCAACAATGCTAGCGGATGCTCGTTGGGGCATTGCCAAGGGTTCGGGTGCAAGGTGATCTTCCCTGTCCACATTTGGTGGTGAAGGCTCGGTGCTGTCGATGTGGCTCTACCGCCTGAGCTCGACGACCAATGCATCAAGTCTTGTGCGTGTGTGTCAGAACTCGCACCACGGTGTGGCCCAATCTGTCCTACCTAGATAGGCCTGACGGTAGTGGAGCAGGAGTAGGATGACACTGTGCGGAGTAAGGACTGAATTGAGAGGGGAATAAGGGCTAACCTGTGAGCCAAGGCCCCGCCGATTGTGGCTGAGCAGGAGGAACCTCATATAGAAGTGGGGTTGACAGTAGCAGGGTCAGCACAAGCCCCGGTGGTGGTGGTGAGCATTGTAGCAATAGGGTAGCTGGCTTCCGGCTACCTATGGTGACATTGGTAGACACGCAAACTAGTGTGTCATTGGGATATGGGCATGCACCCTAAGGACTACTCCAGGCGAGGCATTCATCACATGTGTAGGTGTACTGTTGGCATTCGGAGAGGGCATGTGATGGTAGCACCCGATGAATGACAGATGGGACTGGGGAGGTGATAAGTCTTTATTATCATGAGTTAATAATTTAGTGAGATGATGTTTTTAGCCTTAACTCATGATAAATAGACTCATTTTTGTGCTAAATTGTGAAAAATGGTTTACAATTGGTTAATATGAATTTTTGATTAATTACATGATTTTATAATCTTATTTTGTTGAGATAAATGGAAAAAAAATATTAAGGAAAGAAAAATAAAAACACCGTCGAAGGACTAGACTGTGAGCTCAAGGCTCAAGCGACTGGTGACACAGACCGTGAGCTCAGCACTCAAGCGGCTGACATGTGCATCACTCCCCTTCCATGTCGCCGGTGGCCAACTAGGCGTGGGGCAAGGAGTAGTCATACACACGTAGGTGAGATGTACCTATTGATAGGTAAAGAAGGCGCCACGTTATATTCATGTGAAAATCGATTAGAAAACTGATGTGAGACTAAACCCGGTGCTCTAACCTTTCCTCGCATATTTTATAAATACCAATAATACCCCTCCATGATCATCATAAAAATATCTTTATAACATCATATCTTAAGGGCATTATCATACTTATTTCATCTCTTTCCTCTTTCTCTCTCTTGTAGGTGGGCAACCGATGAAGAAATCACGATTTATTGCAAGTGATTAAGCTGCAAAAATCACTAAAATATCGGCAAAAACTTAGTCAGCATGATTTGTGGAGCATCGTGGCCGAAATTGGTGAAGGATTTTGGACAAAATATCGTGAACTGAACGAAAAATCATCTTCGATTGATTGATGAACAAGCCGTTGCCAGAAAGAGGATGATTTATCGGGAAATGAGTCGCCACCTCTTGAGAGCATACTAGATGCGATAAAGGGCCTCCTCTTGCTGTGCTAACTTGAGGACGAAGCCCTTAAGACGCGCCCCACCTCCATCTAGCATACCTCCGTCGAGTGATAGTCATTGTTTTTTCATTCCGTCAGGTGACAGCTACTGAAAATGATTTGGTGACACATTTCATCAATTTCTGGGTTTTGAAAGACGATCTAGAGATTACCCACATCGTCTTTGTCTAAAGAGAGCCTTCGAGGTCATGGACATTGCACGAATTTCTTTCCAAACATAGAATTTCGGTGATCGCCGCTGTGAAGTCAGAACTCTATTTTTCCTATTTTAAACTTCATTTTCATATAAAGTAGTGATCTTTGGCACCATTTCAACCTTCAATATCCTTCTTCTTTGAGTTAAGATTCTTCGGGTTTTTGCAGAACTAAATTTGACCAATTAATTTGATGATAATCGCTTACGAAAAATCATAGGTCGAAACTCTATTTCCACTTGATTTATGTTCTTCAAGCACTGATGTCACCCTAACGTCATAGCCTTATTTCCTTTTCGCATTTATTTAATATATTATATTTATCATTCAGTTAATAAATCATAAGAAAATCATATTCTTTGAGGAAAATTTTGAAATATTACTTGATATTATATTACATCCCAGTGATCAACCTAGAAATTTCTCACTATTTTTGGAATCTTTTATCGATTTATAATTTATTTATTCATTTTGATAAATATTTAAAATTCCAAGAGTTAGTCTTTTCTAGTTTTATAAATTTTGAATTTGTGTGATTTATTATACAATGATTAAGTCATGTCAAATTTTGGCACCACTGCCGAGGATGTATTACATAATATTTGGTATTTTTATGTTTTTTTTAGAGTATAAAAAATATAACTCTTGTTTTTATTTTTGTCTTACAGAAAAAAAAAAAGTAGCACGAAGAGCAACAAGGCAAGGATATGAGCAAATTGAAGGAGGATAATAGTTATCAAAATTTTTGTCTTGAATTTATTTATTTTTATGCATCGTAGAAGATCTTTACATCCAAGACTAGAGAATCCTCTCATTATCTTGCCTAAAACTAAAAATCCAAAAGAAAAATTAATTTTGATGGATCCTAAAAGTAGTACAGGTCAAATTGAGAACAATCCTATGGCCATGAAAAATCCTTATGTTCTTGATTCATTTCAAAGAGCATCCAATATTAGAGTCTCATTGGTACCCACTATTAAATTCGAAATAAATTTAGGAATTTTTCAAATGCTTCTTAATTTTTATAGATTACCTTTAGAGGAGCCTCATCAGCATTTAAAAAAATTTCATATGATAGGTGATTTAGTTAATCTCTTTCAAGTGACACCGAAAATTATTAAGATGAAATTATTTCCTCATACACTTAGGGACAAGGCTACCTATTGGCTATCTACCTTAGATAGAGAATTAACTAGTTGGAAAGATATAGAACATGCCTTTCTCTAAAAAATTTTACCCTTTAGGAAAAATTCAAAACATGAGAAAATATATATAGAGTTTTGCTCAAAGGCTAGGAGAAACTTTGCATGAGACATGAGAAAAATTCAAAGATTTACTTAGAAAATATTAACATTATGTTACACCTAAGTGGCAGCTCAATAGAATTTGTTATGATGGATTATTAGAACAAGATAGGAATATGATTGATTCTATATGTAGAGGAGCATTTATGGAGAAGACCCCTGATAAGATTTACAGCCTTTATGAGAATTTAAGTGAAAATTCAAGAGATTAAGCTTCTTTTGAGTTATATGACAGGGATAAGAGGAGAGGAATGTATGAATTTTATCATCAAGATGACCCTAATTTAAAAAATGAAGTTAATTAAATTAATAAAAAATTAGATAAGCTTGATGTATTTATTGAGAATTTTAAGAAGATTCCTAATCGTCAATTTAATTCAAATAATTCATATCCTATGTATGGTGAAAATGAGCATTCTGAATTTCAATGTTATAATTTAGATCAATCATTTCAGCCTATGCAAGAACAAGTACAAGTAACCTACGGTTTTGATAGAAATAGGGAGCATTTTCTTAATTCTTATAATCATAATATGAGGAATAACTTTTTATGGAGAGACCCAAATAATATTCAAAATCCTGAAGCACAGACTCAATTTAAATTCTAAATTTCATCTAAAATAGGAAAATAGATTTTAGAAAATTCAGCCCTCTCATATTCAACCTGATGCTATGGAAATGATGTAGCAAATGAATCAAATGATATTGCAGTGAAAACAAATTATAAAGGCTCTTGGGAATAAGAGAGAAGAGGATAGCTACCTAGTCAACCCATAGAAAATCTAGGAAAATGCTCAACTGTAGGATTTCAAGAAGGGGAGTCTAGTGACATGAACTTAGGAAAAAACCCACGAAATGATAATGTCAGGACAGTAAATGTATTAAGGAGTAGAAAAATTTTACTTGATCCTTATCCCCAAATAGTAGTAAAAGAAGAAAATGTGGACAGTCCAAAACAAAATCAAGAAGAAGCAAAGGAAGAACTTTTAGATTCTACTAAGAAAATTTTCAATGAAAAGATGACAATTCTATTTCCTAAAGCTCTAAAACCTAGACAAAGAAAGAAAAAGGAACACAATGAAGAAATAAAGAAAATTTTACAAGATGTGCAAATTAGTCTTCCTTTACTTACTGACATTAAACATATTCATGAATATGCTAGAGTTTTTAAAAAAATGTGTACACCAAAAAGAGCCCTTAGAGTAGAAATATTATCTATGCATGCTAGTACTATATTATTAAATCAAGTTCCATATAAATCGAAAGATACTAGTGCTCCTTTAATTTCGTGTGATATTGGTAGATTTATTTTTCAAAATGCATTGCTTGACACCAGTGCTAGTATTAATTTATTGCTTGCAAGTATTTGTGATAAATTTAATATTTCTAATCTTAGAGCATCTACAATCACATTACAATTTTCTGATAGATCTATTAAACATCTTAAAGGTATTTTAAAAAATGTGATAGTAATAGTGAAATGATGTAAATTTCCAGCTGATTTTGTAGTACTAGAAATAGATTTTAATGGATAGTTTTATGATATCCTAATCATCTTAGGGAGACCATTCTTGCATACAACAAAGATGAATATTGATTTCCCCACAAGTATTGCAAACATTTTATATGGAGATCAATTAATAGAAATTAAAATCTTTGAGGTATCAAATGATCTTAAGAAATCTCAAGTGTATGATTGTCATACCATAAAATTTTTAGATGATTTTGATGATTTAGATATTATTGATGATTGTGTGCTGGAAGAATTGAAGGAAATTGAGAATATAAATGTAAGGGAGAAGAAGAAAGAAGATCACACAAATTTAGAGCTAAAATCTCTTCTCTCTAATTTAAAATATGCATTTTTTGAGGAAAATAACTCATTCCCTGTTATTATTGTAGCTACTTTGAATAATGAGCAAGATGAAGAATTATTAGAAGTAAGTTGAAAAAATAAGAAAGCTATTGGCTGAAAAATGGATGATCTTAAGGGCATTGATATGAATGTTTACATGCATAATATATATTTAGAGGAAGAAGCTAGACCTAGTAGAGAACCACAATGAAGATTAAATCCTAATATGATGAAAGTGGTAAAAAAGGAAATTTTAAAATGGTTGGCTGCTGATATTATTTATCTTATTTCAGATAGTAAATGGGTTAATCTTACACAGGTGGTGCCCAAGAAATCAAGGATCATGGTTATAAAAACTGAAAATAGGGAGGAAATACAAACAAGATTAATGATTGGTTGGAGGGTTTGTGTTGATTACAGAAAATTAAATTTAGTTACTAGAAAAGATCATTTTCCCCTACCATTTATTGATGAATTCTTGAAAAACTAGTTGGAAAAAGATTCTTTTATTTTCTATATGGATATTCTAATTATAATGAAATTTATATAAATTCTTTAGATCAATAAAAAATAACTTTTACTCGTCTATTTGTACTTTTGCTTTTAAACATATGCCTTTTAGATTGTGTAATACTCCAACTACATTTCAAAGGTGTATGTTGTCTATTTTTTTTGATATGACTGGAAAATGGATGAAAATTTTTATGGACGATTTTTTTGTTTTTGGTGAATCATTTCATAAATGCTTGAATCATTTACAACATGTGCTGAAGAAATATATAGAAAAAAAATTAGTTTTGAGTTGGGAAAAATCACATTTTATAATTAGAGAAGGAGTCATGTTTGGACATATTGTGAGTGAAAGACGTTTGGAGGTAGATAAAGTGAAAATTGATATTATATCTAAAATGCAACCCCTAAATTTAGTAAAATAGATTAGATCTTTCTTGAGACATGCAGGTTATTACAGAAAATTTATTCAAGATTTTTTGAAAATTTGTAAACCTCTCACCATATTATTATCTAAAGATGTGCCTTTTAATTTTGATGAGAAATATTTTGAATCTTTTTCTGAAATAAAAAGATTACTTACTAAGACACTTATTTTACAAGCTCCTGATTGGTCTCTTCCATTTGAAATAATGTGTGATACATCAAATTATGCAGTGGGAGTTATTTTAGGACAAAGAAAAGAGTCAAAACTCATAGTAATCTCATATGCAAACAAACTATTTCTGATGCTCAATTAAATTATATCACAACTGAAAAAGAGTTGTTAGCCGTAGTATTTTCATTAGAAAGATTTAGATTATATATTTTAGGAGCTAAAATCATTATTTATATTAATCATGCAGTATTAAAATATTTGCTAAATAAAAAAGATGCAAAGCCACATTTATTAAGATTGATATCATTGTTGCAAGAATTTGATTTGGAAATAAAAGATATAAAAGGTTTTGAAAATATTATTATTAACCATCTTTTTAGATTGAGTGATACAGGAACAAATGTAACACCTTTACAAGATGCATTTCTAGATGAACAATTGATGAGAGCTCAACATCAACCATCACCATGGTATGCATATATTGTTAATCTTCTAGTTTTTAGAAAAATTACAAAACAGTGAGATAAGAATAAAAAAAATCATTTCTTTACTAAGATTAGAAATTATTTTTGGCATAATCCTAATTTATATTACTTGGGTAATGATCAAATTCTTAGGAGATGTGTTCCTGAAGAAGAATATCATAGCATTCTAAATATGTGCCATTCATCTAATTGTGGAGGACATTTTTCTAGCAGAAAAATAGCTGTAAAAATTTTTCAATGTGGTTTTTATTGGCCTAGACATTTCAAGAAATTATTGAAAAAGAATAGAGTACACTATAGAGTAGTCACTCTATATCATCCTCAAATAAATGGGCAAACAGAAGTAACAAATAGAGAAATTCAGAGAATTTTGAGGTAAATAGTTAGACTAGATAGAAAGGATTGGCCCATGAAATTACAAGATGCATTATGGGCATATAGAATAGCTTATAAAAATCCCATAGGTATGTCTCCATTTCTTCTCATTTTTGGGAAACTATGTCATCTTCTTGTGGAAATAGAACATAAAGCATTATGGGCTATAAAAAATTTATGTATGATGAAAAATCAGCTGGTGAGTATAGAATTTTTCAGTTAGATAAATTAGAGGAGTTAAGGAATGAAGCTTAAAAAAATCATAGAATATATAAAGAAAAAACTAAAATTTTTCATGATAAGTACATCAGTAGAAAGTTCTTTGATGTTGGACAAAAAGTGTGGTTGTATGATTCTAGATTGAAATTATTTCTAAGAAAATTGAAATCAAAATGGACAGAACCTTATGTGGTGGAAGAAATATATGATCATGGGGCTGTAATGATTATAGACCTTAAAAATGATCATAGCTTTAAGGTAAATAGATAGAGGCTTAAGCGTTACATAGAACATGAATGTCCTACAGAAAAAGAGATTTTACTATTAAAAGAAATTCATGAATGAGATTATTGTGTCCAACTAGAGACATTAAACTCAGCACTACATGGGAGGCAACTCATGGTTCTATTTAAATCAGTGTTTTACTTTTGTAGAATTTCACAACATCTACTTTTTTTCGTATTATTTTCTTCTTTCAAGAAAAAGAAAAAAAGTCAAGAAGAGTGTAAGACGAAGTGGGAAATTAAAAGCGAGCCTGAGGTGATATGTTCCTAAACTTGATCCTTTATTCTAGTATTTTTCATGCTTAATTTTGCTTATATGCATACTTCACTAAAAGTTATATTTTCTGTAATTTTGTTTCATTGAGGACAATATCAAATTTAAGTTGGAGGGTAAGGTGATGAAGATATTAAGTCTTAGATAATATTGTAGACAGAACAAGAACACGTGTTGACATTTTTCATCATCTATAAGAGCAATTTTTCAAAAAACTATACCACTGGTTTTCTTGTTCTATCACAAATATCAGAAAATAGTGTGCAGACTGTAAAAAACCATTAGAAAAAATAAATAGTAAAAAAACTATAGCACTGATTTTAGAGACCCTTTTCTCACATTTCAAGCCCCTAGGCATATATTATTAAAATTCGGAATTACTATTATGAAAATGATAGTTTTGATTTATTCTTTTTACAAATGCATTGTTGCTGAAAATAGAATTGACATAACTTAAATAGAGGTACAATTTTTAGAACTATCTAATTTTTTTACATCATATTATGTGCATGGAAAAATTAAATCAATTAGATTGATTGATACCAAAGGATATTAGGATGATTATTATTGAGTTAAGAGAATGATTTAATAGTTTGAAATGTTAGAATACTCCTTTGATACATGATAGATAACAAGGATTTAATTTTACAGATTTTCACTTCATCATCTTGATGGATAGTATTTACTTGATGAGAAAATTTGATTAATCATTTGAGTTTAATGGAGATTTTTACACCTTGATCTAAAGGACTTGTGAAGAGAAATCATTTATTTCAAAAAATAGAAAAAAAAAGAGTAATGTGAAAAAATTTTGAAAATGAGAAGGACTTGCTACAAAATAAGTGGATAATGTGAAAGCCCTGAAAATAAAGAGTACACATGGAGGGTGTTGATGATGCATCATAATCACACATTAAGTACTACCATAATAGGATATTAATGCATTATCCACTTACAAAATAAACATAAAAACTACTCAATTCCATCATTGGCATAGAAAAAACATAAGTCACTTAAACAAAGATAAAGATCATAATTTTATGACTAACACACATCCAAGGAAAAATACCTTGAGAGTTTTTATCATAGCCACTATAAAGCCCATTAAGAGTTAATGGGCTTGCCTAAGATCTTAAAGAAGAAGACCCATGGGCCAACCCATGGCTGCCACATGGACTAGTAGGGAGCCAAGAGAAAGGGGGCCCATGTGTTCCCTAACTGATTTGGCACCCTCCCCTTCTTGGGTAATGGGAAAGTGCCAATAGGGAGCCCTCTCTCGTGTGCAACAGACTTGGCACCTCCCCTTGGCCAATGGGAAGGCTCCACGGTTTCAAGGAAGGGGGAGAACTAATGAGAGGCCTCCACATTCTTTAACTGACTCTCTCTCTCTCCCATACCTTCTCTCTCTTCTAACTGATTTGGCACCTTCTCCCTTCCCATTTTGGTGATCAAATTGGTCTATAAATAGACCCCATTCCCATGAATGAGTGATCATCCTCTTTTAGTGCAACTCATCCCCCTCTCACTGTCATCTCTCTCTCGTTGCACTCTCCCTCTCTCTATTGTCTTCTCTCCCTCTCTCCATTGTCTTCTCTCCCTCTCGATGTTCTCTCCCTCTCTCCATCGTCTTCTCTCCCTCTCACTGTCATCTCTCTCTCTCATCGCACTCTCCCTCTCTTTGTCGTCTTCTCTCCCTCTCTCCATCCTCTTCTCTCCCTCTTGCCATTGTCTCTCTCTCTCATCGCGCTCTCCCTCTCGCCGTCGTCTTTCTCTCTCATTGCACTCTCCCTCTCTCTATTGTCTTTCTCTCTCGTCGCACTCTCCCTCTCTCTGTCATCTTCTCTCCCTCTCTCCGTCATCTTCTCTCCCTCTCACCGTCGTCTCTCTCTCTCTTGGCACACTCTCCCTCTCTCCGTCATCTTCTCTCCCTCTCGCTGTCGTCTCTCTCTCTCTTGGCACACTCTCCCTCTCTCTTTCATCTCTCTCTCTCATCGTGCTCTCCCTCTCACCGTCATCTCTCTCTCTTTGTCGTGCTCTCCCTCTCTCCGTTGTCTTCTCTCCCTCTTGCTATTGTCTCTCTCTCTCTTGTCACACTCTCCCTCTCGCCGTTATCTCTCTCTCTCGTCGTGCTCTCCCTCTCTCTCTGTTGACTCTCTCTCTCGTCATGCTCTCCCTCTCTCAATTGTGTCTCTCTCTCGTTGCACTCTCTCTCTCTCCATTGTCTTCTCTCCCTCTCGCCACCATCTCTCTCTCTCTTGTCACATGCTCCCTCTTGCCGTTATCTCTCTCTCTCATCGTGCTCTCTCTCTCTCTCTCATCGCACTCTCTCTCTCTCTCCATTGGTTCTCTCGTCACGCTCTCCCTCTCTCTAGAGCCCTCTCTCTCTCTCTCTCCATCGACTCTCTCGTCCCTCTCTCTCTCTCCATTGACTCTCTCGTCACACTCTCCCTCTCTCTAGAGCCCTCCTCTCTCTCTCTCTCTCTCTCTTGAGCACTCTCTCCCCCTCTCTCTCGAGCCCTCTGTCTCCCTCTCTCTCTCACTTCTCTCCTTGAGTCCTCTTCCCCATTAGTGACAAGGGGTTGGAGACCTGAAGGATTGGGAGCTCTTATCTCCTCTTTCTTTGCTTCTTCTCACCCCCTTTCAGCCACCAAGTTCTTCTCATCTTGAAGTGACACAAGGTGGGGAGAACCAATTGGCCATAAAGGAGATTTACTTTCAAGTAATTCACATTTCAGCATTTAAATTTTTTTATGTCTTTCTTTTTATGCTTCAATTTCTTTTATAGAGCAACCACAAATATCTCTTTTGAAGTCTTCTTAAGCATTTATTGAATATCCACTCATATTTTATTACAATTCGATGTTCGATTTCTCAACCTCCTTGTGGACCGACTTGAACTCACCCTATACTCATTTCCTTTGAATTAAAATCCAATATACGAATTTTATCTGATTAACCATTAATCCTAACGACAATTTTTGGTTCATCAAGTGTGAGACATTATTCTCATTGTCAAAATTTATTTACAGGAAAAGCTACTTATTAAACACGAAAAAAAAAAAAAGAGAAGAGGAAGAAGAAATATAATGTAAACTTCAAAAATGAAGTCAAAGGGAAGGAAAAGGTAGGATCAATATTATGCTTGGATGATTTTTGATAATTGGAACATCTTATGAATTATATTTATGAGTAAAGAAGTGATAAAGATGTAGATTGAAGAAGTGAAATTTATATTATTATTCCAAGGAGTGCTTAGACATTTAAGTGCTTGATATCTTTCTTCAATACTTGATAAAATAGTCCAAAGTATCTAGAGGTCTATCATTTCTAATTATATTTTGTGCATTGAAATATGATGTCTAAAATTTTTGAATGATAATTATATTTTTAATTTCATTTCTGAGGGACTAGCAATGACTTAAGTTGGGGGGTGTGATAAGTCTTCATTATCATAAGTTAATAATTTAGTGAGACGATGTTTTTAGCCTTAACTCATGATAAATAGACTTATTTTTATGTTAAATTGTGAAAAGTGGTTTTCAATTGGTTAATATGAATTTTTGATTAATTACATGATTTTATAATCTTATTTTGTTAAGATAAATGAAAAAAAGTTTAAGGAAAAAAAAATAAAAATACCGCCGACCAGTTGGGCCCACCAATGGGTCAGAGGCCCAGTTGAGCAAAGCCGTGGAGCGGCTATGGACTGCGAGCCCAAGGCTCAAGCAGCTAAGGACCAGTCTGCGAGCTCAAGGCTCAAGCAGCTGGTGATGTGGATTGTGAGCTCGGTGCTCAAGCGGATGACGTGTGTGTCACTCCCCTTTCACATCACCAATGGCCAGCCGGGCATGGGGCAAGGAGTGGTCGTACACATGTGGGTGAGATGTACCTATGGTTGGGTAAATAAGGCATTACCTTATATTCGCGTGAAAATCACCTAGAAAACCGATGTGAGACTAAACTCGGCACTTTAACTTTTCTTCACAGAATTTATAAATGTCAACAATACCCCTCCATGATCATGATAAAAATATCCTTATGATGTCATATATTAAGGGCATTATCATACTTATTTCATCTCTCCCTCTTAATCTCTTTCGCAAGTGGGCAACCAACGAAGAAATCACGATTTCCCACGAGGGATTAAGCTGTAAAAATCACCAAAATATCAGCAAAAACTTAGTCAATGTAATTTATAGAGCATCGTGGCTGAAATTACTGAATGATTCTGGACAAAACATCGCAAAGTCAATGAAAAAATCATCTCGATTGATCAACAAACAAGTCATCTCCGAGAAGAGGACGATCCACTAGGAGACGAGTCACCACCTCTTGAGAGTGTACCAGATGTGATAAAGGGCCTCCTCTTACTGCACTAACTTGAGGACGAAGCCCCTAAGACATGCCCCACCTCCATCTAGCATACCTCCATTGAGTGATAGTCATTAGAGGGCCGCAAGTCACTATTTTTCATTCCGTCAAGTGACAGTCATTGGAAATGATTTGACGACATATTCCACCAATTTCTGTGCTTTGAAAGAAAATCTAAAAATTACCCACATCGTCTTTGTCTAAAGAGAGCCTTTGAGGCCATAGACATTGCACGAATTTCTTTCCGGACACACAGGATTTTGGTGATCGCCATTGCAAAGCTGAAACTCTATTTTTCCTATTTTAAACCTCATTTTCATTTAAAGCAATGATCTTTGACACTATTTCAACCTTCAATATCCTTCTTTGAGTTATGATTCTTTGGGCTTTTATAGAACTTAATTTGACCAATTAATTTGATGGTAATCGCTTATGAAAGAATCATAGATCAGAACTCTATTTCTACCTGATTTGTATTTTTCTAGCATTGACGTGACCTTGACGTCATAGCCTTATTTCCTTTTCACATTTATTAAATATATTATTTTTATCATTTAGTTAGAAAATCATAAAAAAATCGTATTTTTGAGAAAAATTTTAAAATATTATCCGATATTATATTACATCCCTATGATCGACCTGAAAATTTCTCACTATTTTTGGAATCTTTTATCGATTTATAATTGATTTATTCATTCTGATAAACATTTAAAATTCTAAAAATTAGCCTTTTCTTGTTTTATAAATTTTAAATTTGCATGATTTATTATACAATGATTAAGTCACGTCAGGTCCTATCTGCCACTAGAAAGAGGGGGGAACAAGAGGACAATGGTCATTCAAGGCAATTGTTGATCAAATGCAATTTTTCCTTCTTTGCAAGCTCAAGTGATTCAAAATGGGCCAAAACTTAGTCATCGTGTGTCCTAGAATAGCTAATGCTGTCCTTCAATGGGTTTGCCTCTAGAACAATAAGAGACACCGGTGTGAGGACTTTGTATCATCTAGACGTGTCACACCACACTAGAAGGTGTATGAATATCATCTGACAACTTTGTGCTACTTGCTAGAAGGATTCCGTGGAGAGAAGGGTTCGATGCCGTTGTCATGGCCATCTGAGGTAAAGGAAAAGACTTGTGGCCACCTATTGAAGGCTCTAGGTGCAGCTAAGGGAGTGAGGAGGAGGGTTCGTTAGTTGCTAGAGGCTCTAACTGCATAGAGGAGGGAGACAATGGAACGATTATCACCATTGAACCTTTACCATTTTTATTTTGTCAGCAATAATCGATAATCTTGTTTTTATCCAAAGATAATAGATAATTATTGATATGCCCCTCTGTGACTCAAGTAGCTGGTTATCTGGTGTGCTCACTACCTTCTGATTGGTTTACTCCTAGGGTACGTGCCACATCTTGAAAAATCACAAAATATTAGTGTGATATAAGTATTGATCAACCACCAATTCACCATCGAAAAAGTTTGATGTGGCACATTCAGGAGCATTGGATCAAGTGGAAATTATATAGCTACGCTTGATACTAGATATTATCTATTTATTTATTTTAGAAAATAGTAAGTAATTCATTTTAATCTGAAATAAATCATAAAAATTAACTAAAATTCACAAAATATTATGAAAATGCTTACAAACATATTATTTAGTAATTATAACTTATTTTCATGAAATTGATGTAATATTTTATTATTTTAACTCACATTACATATAAAAAATGAGATATTATTAGGGACCAATGGCACGTTGCATCGAGCGATGCCAAGATGCGAGGGTATGGTGGGGGATCCTCCATGTTCACATTTGAGAGGCAAGGGCCCAATGTCACAGACATGACTGAACTGCAGGTGCTCAACAACCAAGCAACAATTTTGGCACACATGTCAGAATTGCATGGCGGCAAAGCCTATCTCACCCTAACTTAGCTTGGCCTGATGGCGGTGGAGCAGGTGTGATATAGTATCGAGAAAAGTAAAGGACTTAGGGGGTTGTGGGCTAACTTGTGAGTCAAGGCCTGGTAGATTGCAGTGGAGCGGGGTTCTCATGTGATGACAAGGTTGTTGGCAGAGCGATAATGTGTGCTCTAGTGGTAGTGGATTGAGACACGAGCCGGCACATGATCTGCACACAGCTTTGCATGCGGGAGGGGCACCAGGTGGGCACCTAACACACATGCATGGTGCACTGTTGGCATCCAGGGCACACAGAAGTCATGTTGTGCAAACGTCCAGTTGGTTTGGGGGAAGGGGCACAGCGAGACAACCCCAGGGTGCACCAAGTGACGTTCCAGGTTGAGCGTGGTGGCAGACCTTGAGGAGCAGGTATGGGGCACACAAACAGGCATGCAGCATGGGCATGCAGGTGTGATACAGTTGTGCAGCAAGCACGGGGCAGAGTGCGAGGCAGATGAATGACTTGGGTGCTCAGTAGGTGGGCACTTGAGGTGGGCATGTTGGTTGTGGTGCCATGAGACTGGTGGCTTTGTGGTGACGGTGATGGTCAGCCATCACCCCTCTTCCCCTCAGACTCTCTCTCTCTCTCTATCTCTCTTTTTGAGGCTTCTAAAACAAGGTACACATTCTTCTTCAAAATGGGTGACTGCCTCCTGGTGGTGGCTCTCCACCATCTTATATAGAGGGTGGAGGGCCATGCTTGAGGTCCAAGGTGCCAAACCCCAAAAGGGACACGCATAGTGTCTAGGATGGACCCTCTGTTTCGATTGGGCCTAAACATGAATGGCCCAAGAGAAGAGAGGTGAGGGGAAGAGAAGGATGCCTTCTTCTCCAATTTGGCCCAAACACATATGGTCCAAAGGAGAAGGGAGGGGGGAGAAAAAGATGAAAGAAGGGAAACAAAAGGGAAATGGGCTTTTCCCCATCCCCGCCACAGGCCCTTCATGGACCCTAGGGGTGGGAGGCCCCATGCATGACAGAGCTGGAGCCCACACAATTCGTGGACCTATGTCGTATAGCAGAACCTAGGGTCCATCTTCGTACATGTCCTTCGATGTGGCTGAATGCATGAAGGCAGGGTCTCCTCCATTGCTTCCAACTTGTGTAGTGGTGGCAAGAGGTCCCGTTCACCACCAAATCTTATATGACATAATAGAATGAAATCAAGGGTCATTGAAAAGCCCCAAAATCAATTATTTAGAAGTGGCCTTCAATGTGACATGATAGAACAAAATCAAGGGTCCTTGAAAAGCCCCAAAATCAAGTAATCAAAAATATTTTGAATCAAGAATAGACCAAATTAAAATACTAAAATAGGTAAGTATGATGGTAAGTTTGAGGGCGATCCACAGGGACTGAGGGTTAGGCATTAATCAGTTACTAATCTATTTAATTGATAGATTTAAGTTAGATGAACTCAAAGGAGAGGCAACTACAAGTAAGAAAAATTTTCACCATTGGAAAAGAGGGAAAAAGAAAATCAATGATGTAGACAATGATCTAAAGGTGAAACACACACACAGAAGACTCGTAATGCAAAATCAAAACTATAAATCAATTTATTTCAAACCTACATAAACGTAACTAATTGGTCTTGTGTAGAACATGTCGAACCAAGATGAACATACCTCAGACCTCTATATGTTGCCAAGGCCAAGTGGTTTCCTCTTCGAGTAGCTTTTCCAAGGATCTCCGTTGTGAATCTGCACTTGAATCAACCAAAATGCATCCAAAAATGAATGCAGAACCTCGATGCTATTTCACTCACATCGACAAAATGTCGGGGCATTCGAAGTTAGGTTTTTCTGTCCCTAAACAATGGCTTAAATGTGTAAGGGTTTACATGAGAGTATGGGTATACATGTGTGTGGCTGATCTTGCCTTCTCATGGGCTGGTTCATCTGAGATCTTCTGATCTAGGGCTGTGATTAAATGAGGGTACTTTTGTCTTTTGGGCTATGATAAGATTAAGCAAGAGTTGGTTTTCTCTCGAGTTGATTTGAAGCGTTGGATTTGGAGATCTTGTCGTAGCCGTAGGATCTTCCTAATTGTTGAGATCTACTGCACCCTCAGTAAGTATGCTCCATCTACTGTTGATTGTGTAGACATTCTTGACAGCTTTTGATGTCCTCATTTGATGATGCCGCGTGTTAGCACCTCAACCCTTGATTCCATCACTGCATCTCCACAGATCAGATCTTGTCTATTGAAGCATATATCAGCTTCCTAAAAATCAGAAAAAGATATAAAAAATTCTTGAAATTCTCTCATATTAATAAAAAATTCAATTGTACTTGTAAAAGTTAGAGAAAAATTCCAAAAAATTGTCTAAAATATTAAACTTCATGAAATACTCAAAGAAATAATAAATGTTTATTTTTTAATATGATAATCAACATGTTATCACACCCCCCAACTTGAGTTATTACAAGACTCTTAGCAAGAAAATACTTCAAGTTCCTACATGGTAATTTGACAAAAATTCATATTGACATTCACCCCACAAATGAACTAACTTGCCTATCATTTCACAAATCTTCATTGGAGATTTTCACCTGCTCATGTTAAGACATTCATGAATCACAATCAAGTAGAGTACGGGTTGGCTCATTTTTTCAATCTCAATAACTAAATTGTCTAGTTATCAATTCATCTACTCTCATTACCAGCCAAATATCACCAATAGATTTTAGAATTTGAGTTTAATTCAGATCACTGC
Source organism: Spirodela polyrhiza (assembly GCA_024713555.1). Lineage (NCBI taxonomy): Eukaryota > Viridiplantae > Streptophyta > Magnoliopsida > Alismatales > Araceae > Spirodela > Spirodela polyrhiza. The sequence goes on from CM046541.1 coordinate 1,664,892, forward strand.
AACTTATTAAATATGACTCATGTGTTGTGCAGGTAGCTTTTCCAAAGTAAAGTAATACTTGTCCTAGTCTCACATGTGGAAGCTCCACGGGACAAGGAGGAAAATTCCTTTTTTATTTGCATTTGGGCTTCACTCTGCACAAATATTTTTGATGTAGGGCCGAGGGTGATCCACCCTCTAGTGAGGAGGGAGAATGCATCACTATGCAGGGGGGAATGGAGGTTTCTATATGTGATCCATGGAGGAAGGCCAACAAGTGCTCTAATAAATCTTCATTATCATGAGTTAATAATTTAGTGATAAGATAATTTTAGCCTTAACTCATGATAAATAGACTTATTTTTGTGCTAAATCATGAAAAGTGATTTCTGCTTGGTTAATATGGATTTTTGATTAATTATATGATTTTATAATTCTATTTTGTTGAGATAAATGGAAAAAGAATAAAATAAAAAGATTAAGTGAAAAATAAAAAAAACCGCCCACCAACTAGGCCTACTAGTGGGTCAGAGGCCTAGTCAAGTAGACCCGTAGAGCGGCTAGGGATCACGAGCTCGAGGCTCGAGCGACTGAGCACCAGACCACCGGACTACGAGCTCAAGGCTCAATTGGCTGAAAACGCAGACTGCAAGCTCAGCACTCAAGCAATTGATATGTGCGTCACTCCCCTTCTATGTCACCGGTGGCCAGCTAGGCGTGGGCCAAGGAGTGGTCGTACACACATAGATGAGATGTACCTATTCATGGTCAAGGAAGCCTACACCTTATATTTGCGTCAAAATCGATCAAAAAATCAATGTGGGACTAAACCCACCGCTCTAACCTTTCCCTATAGGATTATAAATGCCCAAAATACCCCTTCATGACCATGATGAAAATATCTTTATGACATCACATTGTAAGGGCATTATAGTACTTATTTCATCTCTCTCTCTCTTTCTCTCTCTTGCAGGTGGGCAACCGGCGAAGAAATCAGGATTTCCCACGAGCGATTAAGTTACAAAAATTATCAAAATTTGGCAAAAACTTAGTCCATGTAATTCATGCAGCATTGTGGCTGAAATTGGTGAACGATTTTGGTCAAAACATCGCAAACTCAACGAAAAAATCATCTCCGATTGATCAATGAACAAGCCATTATCAGGAAGAGGACGATCCGCTAGGAGACAAGTCGCCACCTCCTAAGAGCATATTAGATGTGATAAAGGGCCTCCTCTTGCTGCACTGACTTGAGGAAGAAGCCCCTAAGATGCGCCCCACCTCTATCTAGCTTACATTTTTCGGGTGATAGTTGTCAAAGGGTTGCAAGTCGTCATTTTTCCATTCTGCTGGGTGACAGTTGTGGGAAACGATTTGGTAACACATTCCACCAATTTCTAGACTTCGCAAGGAGATCTAGAGATTACCCACATCATCTTTGTCTAAGGAGAGCCTTCGAGGACGTGGACATTACATGAACTCCTTCTTGAACACGCAAAATTTTAGCAATCGCCACTGCAACGTCGAAACTAATAAATTAATAATATTTGGCACAATTTCAAGCTTCAATATCCTTCTTCATTGAGTTATAATTCTTTGGGCTTTTACAGAACTTAATTTGACCTATTAATTCGAGGGTAATCACTTACAAAAGAATCGTAGGTCGGAACTCTATTTCCACTTGATTCTTATTCTTCAAGTGCTGATGTCACATTGATGTCATAGCCTTATTTCCTTTTCACATTTTTTAAATATATTATATTTATCATTAAATTAAAACTCATAAAATTCATATTTATTTAGGAAAACTCTAAAATATTACCTGATATTATATTATATCCCTATGATTGACTTAAAAATTTTCCACTATTTTTGGAATCTTTTATCGGTTTATAAATAATTTATTCATCTTTATATACATTTGAAATTCCAAAAATTGGCCTTTTCTAGTTTTATAAATTTTGAAATTTGTGTGACTTATTATATAACGATTAAGTCATGTCAAATTTTGGCGCTATTGCTGGGGATATATTACATAATATTAGGTATTTTTCTATTTTCTTTTAAAGTTTACTCTTGTTTTTATTTTTGTCTTACATAAAAAAAAGAGTAACAAAAAGAGCAGTAGGGCAAGGATAGGAGCAAACTGAAGGGTAACAGTTATTAAACTTTTTGCCTTGAATTTATTTATTTTTATGCATGGTAGAAGATCTTTACATCCAAGACTAGAGAAGCCTCTCATTATCTTGCCTAAAGCTATAAACCCGAAAGAAAAATTAATTTCGATGGATCCTGAAAGTAGTATAAGTCAAACTGAGAATAATCCTATGACCATAAAAAATTATTATATCCTTGATTCATTTCAAAGAGCATCAATATTAGAGTCTCATTGGCACCCACTATTAAATTCGAAATAAATCCAAAAATTTTCCAAATGCTTCATAATTTTCATTGATTACGTTTACAAGAGCATCATCAGCATTTAGAAAAATTTCATATAGTATATGATTTAATTAATCTCCCTCAAGTTACACTAGAAATTATTAAGATGAAATTATTTCCTCATACACTTAGGGACAAGGCTAATTATTAGTTATCTACCTTAGATAGAGAATTAACTAATTAGAAAGATATAGAACAAACTTTTCTCCGAAAATTTTACCCTTTAAGAAAAACTCAAAATATGAGAAAACATATATGGAGTTTTGCTCAAAGGCTAAGAGAAACTTTGAATGAGACATGGGAAAAATTCAAAGATTTACTTAGAAAATGTCCTCATCATGCTATACATAAGTGGCAGCTCAATAAAATTTTTTATGATGGATTATTAGAACAACATAGAAATATGATTGATTCTATATGTGGAGAAACATTTATAGAGAAGACCCCTGATGAGATTTACAACCTTTATTAGAATTTAAGTGAAAATTTGAGAGATCAAGCCTCTTTTAAGTTATATGATAGGGATAGGAGGAGAGGAATGTATGAATTCCATCATTAAGATGACTCTAATTTAAGAAATGAGGTTAATCAAATTAATAAAACATTAGAGAAGCTTGATATATTTATTAACAATTTTAATAAGGTTCTTAATCCTAAATTTAATTTAAATAATTTATATCCTATGCATGGTGACAATGAGCATTCTGAATTTCAATGTTATAATTTAGATCAATCATTTCATCCTATACAAGATCAAGTAGAAGTGGCCCATGGTTTTAATAGAAATAGGGAGCCTTTTCCTAATTATTATAATTATAATGGGAGGAATAACTTTTCATGGAGAGACCCAAATAATATTCAAAATCTAGAAGCACTTAGACCCAATTTAAATTCTAAGTTTTGTCCAAAACAAAAAAGTAAATTTCAGAAAATTCAGCCATCTCATACTCAACTTGATGCTATGGAAATGAGGCAGCAAATGAGTCAAATGATGTAGAAAACTATGAAACAAATATTGTTGTAGCAAAAATAAATTATAGAGGCTCTTGGGAATAGGAGAAAAGAGGGACAACTACCTAGTCAGCCCATAAAAAATCCAAGAAAATGCTCAATTATAGGATTTCAGTAAGGGGAGTTTACTAGCATAAACCTAGGAAAAAACTCATGAAATGATAATGTCAGAATAGTAAATGTATTGAGTGAGAAAATTTTACCTAATCCTTATCCCCAAATAGTAGAAGAAGAAGAAAATGTGGACAGTCCAAAACAAAATCAAGAAGAAGCAAAGGAAGAACTTTTAGATTCTACTAAGAAAATTCTGAAAGAAAGGACAGTCATTCCATTTCCTAAAGCTCTAGAACCTAGACAAAGAAAGAAAAAAGAACATAATGAAGAAATAAAGAAAATTTTACAAGATGCGCAAATTAGTTTTCCTTTACTTACTACCATTGATCATAATCTTGAATATGCTAGAGTTTTAAAAGAAATATGTACACCAAAAAGAACACCTAGAGTAGAAAAATTATCTATGTATGTTAGTGCTTTATATTAAATCAAGTTTCATATAAATCAAAAGATATTGGTGGATTTATTTTTCAGAATGCATTACTTGACACTAGTGCTAGTATTAATTTATTACCTACAAGTATTTGTGAGAAATTTAATATTTTTGATCTTAAACCATCTACTGTCGCATTACAATTTGCCGATAGATCTATCAAAAATCCTAAAGGTATTTTAGAAAATGTGATAGTAATAGTGAAAGGGTGTAAACTTCTAGCTGATTTTGTAGTGTTGAAAATAGATTTTAATGGATAGTTTTATGATACCCTAATCATCTTAGGGAGACCATTCTTGCATACAACAAAGATGAATATTAATTCCCTCACAGGTATTGTGAAAATTTCATGTGGAGATCAATCAGTAGAAATTAAAATCTTTGAGGTATCAAATGATCTTAAGAAATCTCAAGTGTATGATTGTCATACCATAAAATTTTTAGATGATTTCGATGGTCTAGATATTATTGATGATTGTGTGCTGGAAGAATTAAAGGAAATCATGAATATAAATATAACGGAGAAGAAGGAAGGAGATCACACGAATTTAAAGTTGAAACCTCTTCCCTCTAATTTAAAATATATATTTTTGAAGGAAAATAACTCATTCCTTGTTATTATTGCAGCTAATTTGAATAATGAGTAAGAGGAAGAATTACTAGAAGTAATTTGAAAAAATAAGTTATTGGGTGGAAAATGGATGATCTTAGGGGCATTGATATGAATGTTTGCATGCATAATATGCATAATATATATTTAGAGGAAGGAGCTAGAGCTAGTAGAGAACCCCAATGAAAATTAAATCCTAACATGATGGAAGTGGTAAAAAAGGAAATTTTAAAATGATTGGCTGCGATATTATTTATCCTATTTCAAATAGTAAATGGGTTAGTCCTACACAAGTGGTGGCCAAGAAATCAAAGATCATGGTTATAAAAAATGAAAATAGGGAGGAAATACAAACAAGATTAATGATTGGTTGGAGGGTTTGTATTGATTACAGAAAATTAAATTCAGTTACTAGAAAAGATCATTTTCCCCTACCATTTACTGATCAAATTCTTGAAAAACTAGTTGAAAAAAGATTCTTTTATTTTCTGGATAGATATTCTAGTTATAATCAAATTTATATAAATCCTTTAGATCAAGAAAAAATGACTTTTACTTGTCTATTTGGTACTTTTGCTTTTAAATAATCTCCCCCATCCCCCATAGAATGGAAAGAGAAAAAAAGCATTAATGAATCACATGCCTTTTAGATTGTGTAATGCTCTAGCCACATTTCAAAGATGTATGATGTCTGTTTTTTCTGTTATGATTGGAAAATACATGGAAATTTTTATAAACAATTTTTTTATTTTTGGTGAATCATTTCATAAATGCTTAAATCATTTATAGCATGTGCTGAAAAAAATGTATAGAAAAAAATTAGTTTTGAGTTGGGAAAAATCACATTTTATGATTAGAGAGGGAGTTGTGTTGGGACATATTCTGATTGAACCCCCAAATTCAGTAAAATAGATTAGATCTTTCTTGGGATATGTAGGTTATTATAGAAAATTTATTCAAGATTTTTCAAAAGTTTTTAAACTTCTCACTATGTTATTATCTAAAGATGTGTCTTTTAATTTTGATGAGAAATATTTTGAGTCTTTTTCTGAAATAAAAATATTACTTACTGAGGCACCTATTTTACAAGCTCTTGATTGGTCTCTTCCATTTGAAATAATGTGTGATACATCAAATTATACAGTGAAAACTTTTTAAGACAAAGAAAAGAATCAAAACCCATAGTAATCTCATATGTTAGCAAAACTATTTCTAATGATCAATTAAATTATACCACAATTGAAAAAGAGTTGTTAATTGTAGTATTTTCATTAGAAAGATTTAGATGATATATTTTAGGAGCTAAAATTATTATTTATATTGATCATATAACATTAAAATATTTGCTAAATAAAAAAGATACAAAGCCACATTTTTTAAGATGGATATTATTGTTGTAAGAATTTGATTTGAAAATAAAAGGTAAAAAAGGTTTCAAAAATATTGTTGCTGACCATCTTTCTGGATTGAGTGATATAGGAACAAATGTAGGACCTTTATAAGATATATTTCTAGATGAACAATTGATGGGGGCTCAACATCAACCATCACCATGGTATGCACATATTGTTAATTTTCTAGTTTCAAGATAATAACAGAAAAAATCATTTCTTTGCTAAGATTAGAAATTATTCTTGGCATGATCCTGATTTATATTACTTGGATAATGATCAAATTCTTAAGAGATGTGTTCTTAAAGAAGAATATCATAGTATTCTTAATATGTGCCATTCATCTAACTATGGAGGACATTTTTCTAGCAGAAAAGTAGCTATGAAAATTTTTCAATGTGGTTTTTATTGGCCTACAATAGTTATAGATTCTATAAAATTCAGTAAAACATGTATTTCATGCTAATCTATAAGTAACTTAAATAAAAGAGATGAAATGCCCATGAATAATATGTTAGTAGTTAAAATTTTTGATGTATAGGGCATAGATTTCATGAGTCCATTCCCATTACCTAAAAAATATAAATATATCTTGCTTGCTGTTGATTATGTGTCTAAATGGGTGGAAGCTATTCCCACTAGAACTAATGATCATAAAATTGTGATGAAATTTGTGCAAGAAAATATTTTTCAAGATTTGAATGTCCTAGAGTAATTATAAGTGATGGAGGAACATATTTTACAAATAGACATTTCAGGGAACTATTGAAAAAGAATGGAGTACACAATAGAGTAGCCACTCTATATCATCCTCAAACAAATGGGCAAGTTGAAGTAACAAATAGAGAAATTCAAAGAATTTTAAGGTAAATAGTTAGACCAGATAGGAAGGATTGGCCCACTAAATTATAGAATGTATTATGGGCATGTAGAACATTTTATAAAAATCCCTTATATATGTCCCCATTTCATCTCATTTTTGAGAAATCATGTCATCTTCTTGTGGAAATAGAACATAAAGCATTATGGGCTATAAAAAATTTATGTATGGATGAAAAATCAGCTGGTGAGTATAGAATTTTTTAGCTATATGAATTAAAAGAGTTAAGGAATGAAGCTTCTGAAAATGATAAAATATATGAAGAAAAAACTAAAATCTTTCATGATAAGTACATCACTAGGAAAATTTTTGATGTTGAACAAAAAGTGTGATTATATGATTATAGATTGAAACTATTTCTAGGAAAATTAAAATCAAAATGGACAGGACCTTATGTGGTGGAAAAAATATATGATCATAGGGCTATAATGATTAGAGATCTTAAAAATGATCATAGCTTTAAGATAAATGGATAGAGGCTTAAACATTACATAGAACATGAATGCCTTGCAGAAAAAGAGATTTTATTATTAAAAGAAATTCAAGAATAAGATTAATGTGTCTAGCTGGAGACATTAAATTCAGTACTGCATGGGAGTCAACCCATGGTTCTATTTAAATCATTATTTTACTTTTGTAGAATTTCACAACATCTATTTTTGTATTATTTTCTTCTTTCAAAAAGAAAAAAAAAGTGCAGGAGGAGGAGTGTAAAACAAAGTGAGAAATTAAAACCGAGCTTGAGGTGATATTTTTCTGAACTTGATCCTTTATTACAATATTTTTCATGCTTATATGCATGCTTCACTCAAAATTATATTTTCTATAATTCTATGTCATTGTGAACAATGTCAAATTTAAGTTAGGGGGTAAGGTGATGAAGATATTAAGTCTTAGATAATGTTGTAGACTGAATAGGAATATGTGTTGACGCTTTTGGTAAAACCTCTAACACTAATTTTCTAGTTCTATTAGAAACAATAGAAAACAAAGTACAGACTGTCAAAAAAAAAAAAAAAACCATGAGAAAAAAAATAGTTCAAAATTCAAAATTTTAGAGACCCTTTTCTCACATTTCAAGCCCCTAGGCATATATCGTTGAAATTCGGAATTATTGTTATGAAAATGATAGTTTTCATTTATTCTTTTTACAAATGTATTATTGCTGCAAACATAATTGATAGAATTGAAACAGAGGTATAATTTTCAGAACTATCTAATTTTTTTACATCATATTATGTGCCGGAAAAATTAAATCAACTAGATTGATTGGTACCAAAGGATATTAAGATGATTATTATTGAGTTAAGACAATGATTTAATAATCTGAAATGTTAGAATACTCCTTTCATACATGATAGATAACATGGATTTAATTTTACAAATTTTCACTTCATCATCTTAATGGATAGTATTTACTTGATGAGAAAATTTAATTGATCATTTGAGTTTAATAGAGATTTTTACACCCTAATCTATAGGACTTGTGAGGAGAAATCACTTATTTCAAAAAATAGAAAAAAATGAGCAATGTAAAAAAAATTTGAAAATGAGAAACATTTGCCGCAAAATAAGTGGATAATGTGAAAGCCTAAAAATGAAGAGTACACATAGAGGGTGTGAGACATCATTTTCATTGTCGAAATTTGTTTATAGGAAAAGCTACTTATTCACCACAAAAAAAAAAAAAGAAGAGGAAGAAGGAATATAGTGCAAACTTCAAAAATCAAGGCATAGGGAAGGAAAAGTAAGATCAATATTATACTTGGATGATTTTTGATAATTGAAACATCTTGTGAATTATATCCATTAGTAAAGAAGTGATAATGATGTAGATTGAAGAAGTGAAATCTATATTGTTATTGCAAGGAGTGCTTAGACATTTAAGTGTTTGATATCTTTCTTCAATACTTGATAAAATAGTCCAAAGTATCTAGAGGTGTATCATTTCTAATTATATTTTGTGCATTGAAATATGATGTCTAAAATTTCTGAATGATAATTATATTTTTAATTCCATTGCTAAGGGACTAGCAATGACTTAAGTTTGGGGGTGTGATAAGTCTTCATTATCATGAGTTAATAATTTAGTGATATGATAATTTTAACCTTAACTCATGATAAATAGACTTATTTTTGTGCTAAATTATGAAAAGTGATTTCTAATTGGTTAATATGAATTTCTGATTAATTACATGATTTTATGATCATATTTTGTTGAGATAAATAGAAAAAGAATAAAATAAAAAGATTAAGGGAAAAAATAAAAAAACTGCCGACCAGCCGAGCCCACTTGTAGGTCGAAGGCCTAGTCGAGCAGAGCCGTGGAGTGGCTAAGGACTGCGAGCTTGAGGCTCGAGCAGTTGAGGACCGGATTGTGAGCTCAAGGCTCAAGTGACTAAAGACGCGGACCGCAAGCTTAGTGCTAAAGTGGCTGACGTGTGCATCACTCCCCTTTCACATCACTAGTGGCCAGTTGTGTATGGGCCAAGGAGTGGTCATAGACACATAGATGAAATGTACCTATTGATGGTCAAGGAAGCCTCCACCTTATATTTGCATCAAAATCAGTTAGAAAACCAATGTGGGACTAAACCCACCACTCTAACCTTTCCCCGTAGGATTATAAATGCCCAAAATATCCCTTCATGACCATGATGAAAATATCTTTATGACATCATATTGTAAGGGCATTATAGTACTTATTTCATCTCTCTCTTTTTCTCTCTCGTAGGCAGGCAATCGGTGAAGAAATCGCGATTTTGGCGAGCAATTAAGCTACAAAAATTGCCAAAATTTCGGTAAAAACTTAGTCAACAGAATTCATAGAGCATCATGGCTTGGTGAATGATTTTGGTCAAAACATCGCAAAGTCAACAAAAAAATCATCTTCGATTGATCGACAAATAAGCTATTGTCAAAAAGAGGACGATCCGCCAAGAGACGAGTCACCATCTCCTGAGAACGTAACAGATGGGATAAATGGCCTCCTCTTGTTGCGCTGACTTGAGGAAGAAGCCCTTGAGATGCGCCCCACCTCCATCTAGCTTACCTCCATCAGGTGATAGCTATTAGAGGGCTGCAAGTCACCATTTTTCAATTCTACCAGGTGACACATTCCATTGATTTCTAGACTTTGCAAGGAGATCTAGAGATTAACCACATTATCTTTATCCCAAGAGAGCCTTTGAGGCCGTAGACATTGCTCAAATTCCTTCCCAAACATGCAAAATTCTGGTGATTGCCATTGCAAAGTTAGAATTCTATTTTTTTCTTACTTTATACTTCACTTTCGATTAAATTAATAATATTTGGTACAATTTCAAGCTTTAATATCCTTCTTCATTGAGTTATGATTCTTTGGGCTTTTATAGAACTTAATTTGACCTATTAATTTGATAGTAATCACTTACAAAAGAATCGTAGGTCGGAACACTATTTCCGTCTTATTCGTGTTCTTCAGGCGCTAATGTCACCTTGATGTCATAGCCTTATTTCCTTTTCGCATTTCTTAAATATATTACATTTATCATTAGTTAAAAACTCATAAAAATTCGTATTTGTTTAAGAAAATTCTAAAATATTATCTGATATTGTATTACATCCTTGTGATCAACATGGAAATTTTCTACTATGTTTGAAATATTTTATCAGTTTATAAATAATTTATTCATTTTGATATACATTTAAAATTCTAAAAATTAGCCTTTTCTAATTTTATAAATTTTGAAATTTGCGTGATTTATTATACAACGATTAAATCACATCATGCTGATGGCAACAACACCTTCAGATGCTCGTCGGCATCGACAAGGGCGTGGGTGAAGGGAGACCTTCCCATCCACATCTGTGGAGAGAACCCCGATTCCATTGATGTAGTCTCTGCTACTTGAGCTTGCCAGCCAATGTAGTAGGTCTTGCACGTGTGTGCATCAAGGTTCACACCCAAGGTGAGGCCTAATGCGTCCCACCTAGATAGGCCCATCGGTAGTGGAGCAGGAGCAGGAAGGCACTACACGGAGTAAAGATTGACTGACAAGGGGAAGAGGGCTAACTTGTGGGCCTCGACCTGGCTGGTCGTGGCAGGGGGGGAGGTTCCTCATATAGGCACAAGGTCAACAGCAGCAAGAGTGGCGTGAGCCCGGTGGGCGAGGAGCACCGTAGAAGTGTGGCCGATGATTCCTTGTAAGTAGAGGGCAGTCCCATGCGAGACATTCAGCATGGGCACAGGCACACAGGTGGGCATTCGGGGAGAGGCTGACAGTAGCGCTTGATGAACTGCTAATGGGCTGGGGGTGGTGACATAACTAGACGATTTGAAGCACCTAGCCGAGTTCCTGATCATAACCTGCAATGGACTTGTGGGCAGTCATGGCGACATGCAGACAGGCTCAAGGGACTTGTGAGCACGATGACCACTGCCCATTGGGGTGTGCAGTGCAGTGTTGGGTGCAGGGCGAGCATAGGACAAGAGCACCGGTGGGCAACTACACTAGACCCACATGCAGACAGTGAGGTGGTGAGTGACCAAGAACGAGGTGGTGGCCTCGTTGGTCAGATGGTGCCCTCCACCCCTCAGGCTTCCCCTCTCCCTTTCTCTCTAGACGAAGCTCACAAACACTCTTTCTATTCAAAATAAATGGCTCTCCTTTAGTGGTGGCTCTCCACTCTCTTATATAGGGGCTCACATGAGCCAAGGGTAAAGAACCACATGAGAGGCCCAAGATGCTAAGCCCCCCAGGTGATATAGTCTAGGGTGGGCCTTCCTCTATATTGGGCCTAAATGAGGGTGGCCCAATACTTGTCCTAGTTTCACATGTGGAAGCTCCATTGGACAAGGAGGAAAACTCCTCTTTTACTTGCATTTGGGCTTCACTCTGCACAAATATTTCTCTCTTTTTTTTTTAATACTAACAGGTTGCTTTTCTCCAAATATCTGTTGAAAGTTTGAATGTAAATATTTATGCTTTGGAGGCTCACACTCTGCTAAATTCTATATGAGCATAAAAGTGTTGAGTGATCTTCCTTCAACTCATGATCTAAATCATAGGGTATTCTTAGCTAGAAAGTCAAGTAGCTTAAACTAATTATATGACAAAAATAGAAGTATGTTGAATTAAAAAAATAATTAAACCTACTTATTACAAACTCATGTTCATGAATATCTAAAACACTACTCAGCATAATCTCTCTTCTTAAGACTCATTTAATAGAGGCAAGTTTGTATGGAGATTAAACAATATGACAATCTGAATTGTGGGGTTTTGATCGAATCTTTCTATAATGCAGCTGTAAGATAAATTAAAAAATGTGTGCATTCATATATTGTGGGTGCTAGGAAACTTATCTTCCACCCCCCAACTCAATTCATGCACTGTCCCTAGTGCATAAAAAATAAAAATTCAGAGATAGGGGTGCAAACTGTGTAATGCAGTCCACACTGTATTTGTTGCTACTGTGCAATGTGTGTGTCACCCTATTGCCACAATCATGTATTGAACCCATATGTGTACTCCATCTGCATTAAAAGATAACTACAAAAGAAGATTGAAAGGAGGAGAAGCCATTAAACAAAAAGTTGGTTATATTAAACTCTCAAAACTGTCAATTTAGTGATCAGGATGTTGTCAATGGAAGGTTTGAGAAGGTGGCAGATCCTACAGTTGAAGAGAGCTGTCTAGAGGCTATTGCTCATGCTCAATGTATGGTTTGAGTCTTTGCCTGTTCACTTTAAGCTGCTGACCTATCTTAGGATTTGCAATTAAAACTACACCACAATTAAAAAATTTAATAATAATGAAAGGTCCATCTGCCTGTTCACTTTAAGCTGCTGACCTATCTTAGGATTTGCAATTAAAACTACACCACAATTAAAAAATTTAATAATAATGAAAGGTCCATCCCACCTTGATTTAAGTTTTCTTGGAAATAATTTCAAGCATTAGTTGTATAGCCAAACTTTCTGATTTTCAAATAATAACTTACGATTCAAGTGCCTATCATGAAAAGTTTTAAGTTTATCTTTATAAATCATTGAATTTTTGTAAGCCTCAATTTCTAATTCTTGTAGCTCCTGAATTTGCAAAATCCTATTTTTCCTTGGATCATCTAAAGTTAAATTCAGCTTTCTGATAGCCCAATAAGCTTTATGTTCAATTTCAACTAGTAAGTGAAAGCTTTACCAAATATCAGTCTATATGGGGACATTCCCATAGGGTTTTTATAGGCTATTCTATATGCCCATAATGCATTAGGAAGTCTACTTGCCCAATCTTTACCACCGGGTCTAACAATTTTCTGTAAAAGTTTTTTGATTTCTCTATTTGTGACTTCAATTTGACTGTTGGCTTGTGGGTGATAGGGTGTAGTCATCTTGTGCTGTACACCATATTTTTTAAGTAAGGCCCTAAAATGATAGTTATTAAAATGTGATCCACCATCGTTAATTATGGCTCTTGGACAACCAAAACATGAAAAGATAGCTGCACAATGAATTTAAGGACTACCTTATGATCATTTGTTCTAGTAGAGATAGCTTCTATCCACTTAGAAACATAATCAACAGCCATCAAGATGTATTCATGACCATTAGATGAGGGAAATGGTCCCATAAAATCTATGCCCCACAAATCAAAAATTTCAACTTCAATAATTGATTGTAATGGCATGGAGTTTTTCTTAGTTATGTTGATTACAGTTTGACACCAAACAAGTTTTACAAAAATCGTATGAATTCTTAAACATAGTAGGCCAAAAAAAAATCACATTGTAAAATTTTTACAGCAGTTTTTTTTGGATGCAAAATGTCCACCACAAGAAGAAGAATGACAAGAATTTAATATGCTATGCTGTTCATCTTCAGGGACACATCATCTAAACATGTGGTCAACTCTTAAATGAAACAATTCAGGTTCTTCCCAGAAATAGAATTGAATGTCTTTGAAAAATTTCATCTTCTCATTTGCTGTCCACCCATTTAGAATTTGACCAATGATTAAATAGTTCATGATATGTGCATACCAAGGTAATTTTCTGGCTTGTATACTAAGGAGCTGTTCATTAGGAAAATTTTCAGCATTAAGATTTAAATTGTGTATATGTAATTTAGATAAGTGGTTGGCTACACAATTTTCACATCCTCTTCTATCTTTAATTTCGAAATCAAATTCTTGTAATAACAAAACCCATCTAATTGATCAAAACATATGATGATTTTGCTACCTAACAATAAGATCAAAAGTTATCTAGTGGAAAAACAACAACTAATAATTCTTTTCCTGTAGTTGTGTAATTTACCTGAGCTTTGACCAATGTCTTACTTGCATAGTAAATTGCCACTGGTTTCTTGTCAATTTGCTGACCTAGCACTGCTCCTACTGCAAAATTTGAGGCATCACAAATCAGTTCAAAAGGGAGGCTCCAATTGGGTGGTTGCAAAATTGGAGCCTCTATAAGCACCCTTTTAATCTGTAAAAAAGCTCACTGGCCTGCAACATCTATTTCAAAAGTAACATCCTTAGAAAGTAAGTTAGTCAACGGTTTAGAAACTTTAGCAAAGTCTTTAATAAAACATCTATAAAAACTAGTATGACCCAAAAAAGCTTTCAACTGTTTAATAGAATTGGGGAGGGGGGGATTTGGAATCACTTCGATCTTGGCTTTGCCCACTTATAGTCCATGGTTGCTGACTAGATGGCTTAGCACCACTCCCTCTTACACCATGAAATGAGATTTCTCCCAACTCCACACTAGGTTCCTGTCCATGCATAGCTGCAAAACTTTTGCTAAATTAGCAAGACAACACTCAAATGATTGACCAAAAACTGAAAAATCATCCATAAAAACTTCTAAACATTCACCAACTAAGTTTGAAAACATGGCAGATATGCATCGCTGAAATGTAGATGGTGCATTACATAAACCGAAAGGCATTCTCCTAAATGCATAAGTGCCTAAAGAACATGTAAAAATGGTATTTTCTTGATCATCAGGATGTATAACTATTTGATTATAACTAGAATATCCATCTAAGAAACAAAAAAATGTTTACTAACTAATTTTTCTAAAATTTGATAAATAAAAAGTAAAGGAAATAATTTTTTTTTGTTACAGTATTTAACTTCCTATAATCTATGCAAATTCTTCAGCTCGATGATAATCTAGTTTGAATCTCCTCCCCTTTTTCATTTCTAGTAACTGTAATTCCTATTTTCTTGGGTACTACATGGAAAGGGCTTACCTATGGGCTGTCCGAGATGGCATCTATGATCCCTGCATCTAACCATTTCATAACTTCTTTTTTTACCACTTCTAACATCTTAGGATTTGACGTGAATTAATCACTGTATAATAAATCACGCAAATTTAAAATTTTTATAAAACTAGAAAGGACCAATTCTTGGAATTTTAAATGTTTATCAAAGTGAATAAATCAATTATAAATCGATAAAAGATTCCAAAAATAGTGAAAAATTTCCAGGTCGATCATAGGGATGTAATATAATATCGAGTAATATTTCAGAATTTTCTTGAAGGAATATGATTTTTTATGAATTTTTTAACTAAATGATAAATATAATCTATTTAATAAATGTGAAAAGAAATAAGGCAATGACGTCAGGTGACGTCAGCACTTGAAGAACATGAATCGGGCGGAAACAGAGTTCCGACCTACAATTCTTTCATAAGCGATTACTGTGAAATTAATAGATTAAATTTAGTTCTGTAGAAGCCCGAAGAATCATAACTCAAGTACGAAATAATTTAAATGTTGAAATTGTGCCAAAGATTACTAATTTAAGTGAAAATAAAGTTTAAAACAGGAAAAACAGAGTTCCGACTTCGCGGCGGTGATCGCCGGAATTCTGCGTGTTAGAAAAGAAATCGTGCAATGTCCACGGCCTCGAAGGCTCTCCTTGGACAAAGACGATGTGGGTGATCTCTAGAACTTCTTTTGAAGCCCAGAAATCAGTGGAATAGATCGCCAAATCGTTTCTGGCAGCTGTTACCCGGCGGAACGGAAAACGGTGACTTGCGGCCCTCCGGTGACTATCACTCGATGGAGGTGTGCTGGATGGAGGTGGGGCGCATCTCAAGGGCTTCGTCCTCAAGTCAGCGCAGTGAGAGGAGGCCCTTTATCACATCTGATATGCTCTTAGGAGGTGGCGACTTGTCTCCTGGCGGATCGTCCTCTTTCCGGCAACGGCTTGTTCGTCAATCAAGCGGAGATGATTTCTTCATTGAGTTCGTGATGTTTTATTCAGAATCTTACACCAATTTCGGCCACGATGCTCCGCGAATCGCATTGACTAAGTTTTTGCTGAATTTTTGGTGATTTTTGCAGCTTAATTGCTTTCCAGAAATCGCGATTTCTTCGCCGGTTGTCCGCCTGCGAGAGAGAGAAAGAGGGAGAGATGAAATAAGTACTAAAATGCCCTCAATCTATGATATCATAAGGATCATTTTATATCCGTCATTGAAGGGCATTTATGTCATTTATAAAATATGCAGGAAAAAGTAAGGCACGTGGTTTAGTCCCACATCGGTTTTCTGGGCGAGTTTCACACGCATATATTACGGGTGATTCTTTACCCATCAATAGGTACAAATCACCCGCGTGTGTACGAACACTCCTTGCCCCACACCGGCTGGCCACTGGTGACATGGAAGGGGAGTGACGCACACGTCAGCCGCTTGAGCGCCTAGCTCACGGTCCGCATCGCCAGCCGCTTGAGCCTCGAGCTCGCGGTCTGGTCCTTAGCCGCTCGAGCCTTGAGCTCGCGTTCCTTAGCCGCCTAGCGGCTCCGCCCGACTGGGCCTCCGACCCACTAGCAGGCTCGGTTGGCCGACGGATATTTTTGCTTTTTCCATAAATATATTTTTTTTCATTTCTCTCAACAAAATAAAATTATAAAATCATGTAATTAAGCAAAAATTCATATTAATCAACTAGAAACCACTTCTCACAATTTAACACAAAAATAAGTCTATTTATCATGAGTTAAGACTAAAAACATTATCTTACTAAATTATTAACTCATGATAATGAAGACTTATCAGGATTCAATCATTTTTGAGCTTCTCTAGAGGGTTTGGCATTCTCCTCAATAAAAATTTTGTGCATACACATGTCTACACTAATGCCTTTGATGTCTACAAGAGACCAGCCAATTGGTGCCCTATGCAGTTGAAGAATATTCATCAGTTGTCCTTGTGCTGGTGTTAATGATGAAGAAATGATGACAGGAAAAGTTTTATTTTTACCAAGAAAAGTATATTTGAGAGTAGATGGCAATGTTTTTAATTCAAGCTGCTGGTCATGACTATGCATCAAAGTATCATGAATTTTAGAATTATCATGTAACTCATTATAAATATTTGAAGCTTGTAAAAAATCATAATCAAATAATTCGTCATATGTATCCACAAAGCAACAATCCTCAATTGATTTTTCAGGATATTTAAATAGCTTAGAAATATTAATTTCAACCTTTTCTTGGCTAAATTTTAAATCTACGATCCTCTTTCCCCAATCTGTTGTGACTTTTGTTGTTGCTAAGAAGGGTCTACCAAGGATTATAGGAGCATGTCTGATATTTTCAGTCATCTTCATATCAACAATAATAAAATCCACTGGAAAGTAACAATTTTCAATTTTAACTATGACATCTTCTAATAGTCCATATGGCTGTCTAACTGACCCATCAGCTAGCTATAGTTCTAAGAAAATGGGTTATAACTCACCCATTTTGAATTTATCATATATAATTTTTGAAAGAATATTGACACTTGCACCTGAATCAAGCAATGAACGGATGAAAATCATACCCCTTATTTCGCACTTAATCAAAGGTGCTCCTAGATCCCTGTGCTTTTCAAGAATGTGATTGAGTAATATGGAACTAATATTTTTAGATAATTGAATGTGTTTTTGTTTTCTATTAGGTGTACATAATCCTCTCAAAAATTTAGCATAGAATGGTATGTGTTCTATGGCATCAACTAATGGAATATTTATTGTAACTTGTTTGAATAATTCTAGCAAATGATTATCAGATTGGTTGAGTTTTGTTTTTGATATTTTCAAAGCATTAGGAGAGGGAACAAGTGGTTTATATCCCTTGGGATTAGTTCATCCTTTGCTGGCTCTTCTACTTTTTCATGATTTTTATCTATACTAGATCTTTCTTTCAATTGAATTTCAACTTCTATTTCTTCACTCAATTCATATGGATCAGGCAAATTCTTTGCATTCCTAAGTCTTGAAATAGCATGTAGTGTTTCAAACTCTAGTTCTTTACTGTTTACTTCATGAACATGATGATTATTTATGGAAAAATGTAAATTTCGAGGATTTATAGCAGGTTGAGTAGGAAATTGACCTGCTTCACAGTCACTTAGCCTTACCTCAACCATTTTACCTTTTTGTTTATTGGGTGTGGTGTAGTTTTGTTGTGACTGCCCTCCCATCATCATCTTCATTCTTTCAATTTCTGTCCTCAGCTCTTGCATTTGCTTCCTTTGCTCTTGCAACATCTGCTTCAACAATTCATTAGTAGCCATGGTGGCTTCATTTTAAGCAGGATGGGTTATTTGAGGGACCTGAAAATTCTGTGGGTGTGGAATTGGCTGGAAGGGAGCTTGCTGCTAGAAATTTCGAGATATTTGATGGGGAAATGATGGTTGATAGGTGTTACCATTTCCTCTTTTATAATTCTGGTTGTTGTAATTGTTGTAATGTGTTGTGTATGCAGGAGGTTGATGTGTCCTCTCTGGCCATGAGTTTCCAGCAATAGGTTGAGGTGGCCTAACTCTACAATTCATTGCCATCAATCCTTCATATCTAGAACACTATTTCTGCATGTTTATAACTAGAACAGAGGGCACATGCAGTCATATCTGGGTCCTGTATGGACTGTTCAAAAACTTGAGCTGGGGTGCTGATGACCTGTCCATCAAAATTTTTACATCTTTCGTCAATTTATCAATTTTTTCTAAAAACATTTCGGATTCAACAGCTTTTTTTTCAATCATTCCACCTCTTTGAGGCTCCATTTGCCTTCCATTTTGATTTAATACTATATGATGAGCATTATTTTCAGCCAACATTTCAATTAAATCTAGGGCTTCATCATCAAATTTATTAATAAATGTCCCACCACTAGCAGCATCAATTATGTGCCTATCTTTTTCTCCTAATCCTTCATAAAATATTTGACCTAGTTGCCAATTTTGAATCTCATGGTGGGGACATTGTCTAGTATATTCTTTCATTCTCTCCCAAGCCTCATAAAATGATCCCTGTGGTCCTTGATTAAAATCTCTAATTGCCTTCCTTACAGCATTAGTTCTCCCTACTTAATAAATTTTCTTTAAGAAAGTGGTCTCCATTTCACCCCATGAATTTAAGTCTTGGGCTAGGGCTCTAAACCACTCTTTTGCTTTATCTCTAAGGGTAAAAGGAAATAATCTCATTTTGATCACTTCTAATGGGACATTGGGGTAATAAGAAATCTCACATATTTTGAGAAAAATCTTCTAAATGCTTGTATGGTTCCTCATGACTCATTCCATGAAAATTTGGCAGCATTTGCACAATATGATGATCTACTCTAAAACTTGCCCCCTCACCTATAGGTGCATTCACTCTAATTATTGGACGGTATTGGAGAGGGACATAATGGTCTGTTAGTCTCATTCTCTCATTGTTTGGGTTTTGTTGGGCCATGTGGTTTTCTTCCGATGTAGGATTTTCTAAAGTGTCTAAGCTAGATGTGTAGGTCTGATTTTGTTCAGGGGTCACTAATGGGTTTTTTAGGGATCTACGACCTTGCATAGAATATGGCTAAATGAGTATTGACAAAGAAAAGAAAAAGAAATACAAGAAATGAAAATAGGGAATAAAAGTCAGTATACCAAAACACTTTCACCTTGACTATTTCAAATTTTAAAAGATAAATTCAGTATATAAAAAATATCAGTTTAAAGGATTTAAAGAAATAGAATGAACACTATAAACTTCTAATTCAGTAAAGATTTATCTGTCTCGATGGTAGATTAATTTGTTTTTTTTAAACAGACCTATTAATGCATGGATATTCAATAGTTTCTTCTTTTAAAATCAATAATGAGGAGAATTTAACTTAACTAAAAAGCTACTCACGTCTAATGGCACTCAATTCCTTGACAACAGTACCATTTGATAGAATGAAATCAAGGGTCGTTGAAAAGCCCCAAAATTAATTAATCAGGAATATGCCAAATTAAAATACCAAAATAGGTAAGTACTGTGACGAGTTCGAGGTCAATCCACAGGGAATGAGGGTTAGACATTAATCAGTTGCTAATCTATTTAATTGATAGATTTAAGTCAAATGAACTCAAAGGAGAGGCAACGGCAAGTAAGAAAGATTTTCACCATCAAAAAAGGGGGAAAAAGAAAATAAATGACGTAAATGATGATCTAGAGGTGAAACACACACACAAAAGACTCATAATGCGGAATGAAACTGTAAATCAATTTATTTCAAACCTATGGATACCTAGCTGATTGGTCTCGAGCGGAACACGTTGAACTTGGATGAACTTACTTCGGGCCACTATATGTCACCAAGGCTAGGTGGTTTCCTCTTCAAGTAGCTTTTCCAAGGATCTCTGTTGTGAATTCACACTTGAATCAACCAAACAGCATCGAAAAATAAATACCAAACCTCAATACTGTTTCACTCACATTGACGAAATGTTGGGGCATTCGAAGTTAGGTTTTTCCATCCCTAAATGGAGGCTTAAATGTGTAAGGGCTTACATGAGAGTATGAGTGTACACATGTACAGCTGATCCTACCTTCTCATGGGCTGGTTCATCTGAGATCCTATGATCTAGGGTTGTGATTAAATGAGGGTACTTTTGTTGATAAGATTAAACAAGAGTTGGTTTCCTCTGGAGTTGATAAGAAGTGTTGGATTTGGAGATCTTGTTGTAGCCATAGGATCTTCCTAATTGATGAGATCTGCTGCACCCTCGGTAAGTATGCTCCATCTACTGTTGATTGTGTGGACATTCTCGATAGCTTCTGATCTCTTCATTTGATGATGCCACATGTCAGCGCCTCAACCCTAGATTATGTCACCTCATCTCTATAGATAGATCTAATCTATTGAAGCATATATCAGCTTCCTAAAAAGCAGAAAAAGATATCCAAAATTCTTGAAATTCTCTCATATTAATAATAAATTCAATTGTGCCTCTAAAGCTCAAAGAAAAATTCTGAAAAATTGTCTAAAATATTAAACTTCATGAAATACTCAAAGAAATAATAAATTTTTATTTTTTAATATGATAACATGCTATATTGTAAGATTTAAGCTCTTTAATAAAATAATCTGCATGTTATCATGACACTAAAGAAAAATTTACATTATAGTCATTTTTTAAGTTTAATAGCGTCGCTATGGCCTTAAAATGTGCATAAGCTTTATTAGAGAAAGGAAAAGCTAAGAATCAGACATATAGCATTGTGACAAATTTTCAGCCAAATAGGTCTAGGCATGCACTGATTTCTTTTCCCATTGATGATGGAAGAGTCATAACCTCAACTACATGAAAATTGTGGATCTGCCCCTAGTGGTTGAAGCTATTCGCAATTAAATCTATGTCCCCAAATCAATTCCAAAATGTTACAAGTGCAATGAGGAAGGTCAAAAAGTGTAATGCTTGTCCAAAATGAGGTGTTGTGAATTTTACAAGGGCAATAGATGAAGATGATAGTGAAAATGAAGATGACACAAAGGAAATTCAAGAGAGGTTCTATTTTTAGAACATTCTATTTTTAGATCCTTTCAATATCTCAACCATTTTCTAGTTTTAGATGACCTTCCATATCTACAACTTTTTTTATATCTGACACATTTTATATTTAGGTCTCATCCCCATATCTCTCATTATCTTTATGTCCTTTCTATTGTAGATACCACCTTCAATATTAACCACTTTGTTGAAAGATCTAGAGGCTAGGTGAAATATCAAGATGTGGGGGTGAATTAGTGTTTCTACAATCTCAGATTTTTTATCTAAATCATAGAGGTGTTAATACACATGCTAACACTATTCTTTGTGATTATCTACATGTGGGTTTTCTTTCTCTCTCCTTTGGTGAGTTACCTCAAAATTTTCTTTCCCTCACAGATGAGACTCAATCTTTTTATATTGCTTTGCCCCTCATTTGAGTACTTTTAGTCCCTAAAGATCATTCCTATCATATTTCATTATTTTCTTTAGAAATATACACTGAACTTCACATAATCAGCGGCCTATAACTCAAGTTTGATTTTTGTAGAGATCTGATTCCTTCTAAGTCGACCAAGGCTCAGAGCACCTCATGCCTTTGCCCAAAAATACTCTCCCCTCACTACCCAATTACCTTAGGGCCTGATGGAGGGCCTCTTTGAAGGATTTGAGTATTTTGAGGAAGGATGAAGCAGTCCACATGTATTTGAAGCTCTACGGTGATGTTGCTTGATCATGAGAGAGATTTTTCTTAGTAGATCAAAGTGGAATACTTTTTACTATTTTCCTATCTTCCTTTACTTATTGGGCATCATTCTCTACTGTATCTATGTGTTTTACTCAAGAGATAAAATCAGAAGATTAGTTCAAATACTTACCATTTTTTTGGAATACATGTAATGACCTCTGACCATTGTGAATTTGATAACTTACTATTTCTTCGTCTAGTCAATTTGAAATTTGAACTTGAGATTTGTCTCTCATAGATAAAAATTTTTCTATTGACATTCTTTTTAAATTCAAACATTGAGCTGACTATTTTCTCTATGTAAGCAGCCAATATGTCACCATCTAGATTTTCAATTTGAGACTCATGAGAACCCATTTAATAGTTTGAATCATTTTCATTCTCTTTTCATAATGCATGTGTGATGCAGAATGATTGTGAGAAAGACCAAATTAAGATATGAAAAAATAAAATAATAACTTTTAGAGAGAAATCTAAAGATAGATTGAATTCCTACATCTTCAGATCATAGGATGATAAGTCATCCTTTAATCTTGGTTTCACCAAGTTTAATTGAGTTGAATCAAATCTATTCCAAGGTTTGAGAATGCCAAATATATAAGGGTGGCTATCTTATGATCACTCTTAAACAATAGAATAATAGAAGTTTTGAGATATGATCAGATCTCACCAAAAATATATAAGTCAATGCATTAAGTTCAATGACTCTAAAATATAGTGAATGATGGTGAAAAGATGAGAAGGATAAAATGGGTGGAAGGGATGTTGTAATGATCACCCTCACAACCTCCCCAAGTGGGGTGATTGACCCTCACGGCCTCTCTTTGACTAAGGATAAATTTTTGAAGATATAATTTCAAAATAATTCATTCATAAACTTCTTCCCCTTAGAATACATGAGCCACCTCTTTTCTAGAGAGTTCTTATGGGTGGTTACAAAAGAGAAGGTATACATAACAAAGAGGTGCTTCACACCTCTTGGTTGACCTCCTTGGTTGACTTGACTTCTCTAGGGTTGGTTGGATGTTATCCTCCACATCTTGACCTTTTCTTGACCCTTGATCAAGGCCTTGATGAACATCTTGTGGCCCCTTGTGATAATTATAAATTAATAGTTACATCTATGCATTAATATTTCATATATAGATGCTCATTAGTGGGTAGAGAATGTAATTATACATGTGTTACCGACTCATTATGACATTCACAATGTTTTATAATTAAAGTCCTAATATATATTGTTTTACTGGTTTTACTTATTTTATTGATATTATGAGACTGGGGTTAGTCTCATTTGGACTTAACTAGCACATTACCTTGGCCTAGCTCATTTGGACTTAAAAGAGGTATCAAGAGATAAGATGTAAGTAATCTATTTTTGAGTATCCTAAGATGAGATTAAGGGAAAGATTAAAGTGTTGCCCTCATAGAAGAATCTAGGCCGTCCACTAAGAGAGATAGTTATTCATCATAACCATCCATTGGAGGAGCCTAATTTTCTAGGGGATTAAGGCATCTTGCCCCCCTCTTGGAGGTACTTTCTGGTTCTCTCTCTAGTAGTGGCTAGTTGAAGGAAAAGGATGGAAATCAAGGCCCAATCAATGACATTCTCATGCTCAAGATTGTTGTTGAGAGGAGATTACCTAGAGTGCACCAAGATCGTCATGGATCAAGCATCACTTAGCCTAGGACTGGTGATAGCATGTTATTCATTATATAAATATCATATATTTCACATGTATATCTTTATTAAAATGAGCTTTTATGCATGTTATCATAGCTTAAAAGAGTAATTTCAGTTTTTTAGAATGATTGTATAATCCTTCCAAGCCTTTTGGCCTTTTTCGTAGAATTTTTTGACAATGGATTCATAAAAGAATTAATTTTTTTTGGAATCTTTAGAATTATTATAGGCTCCTATGTTTTTTAATGACTTTTACTATGATGTGGTGTTGCCTCTATAGGTGTTTTTATCTCGTTGGCACCAATAGATGGCTGGCCCAATTATTGTGAAGAGGCATAGGCTATCATGATGAGACTAGGCGTAGGATTAACCAGATTATTTTTTTAGTATGCAGGGACACGTGGTGGAGGATTAATGAGACAATCCAGAGGAGGATTGACACCTAATCGCAGCCATTCACCAGAGGTTATGAGGATGGGAAACCTTGATGAAGCTGGTGGTGGCATGGAGAAAAGGAAAGGGAAGGAGACAAATGGCACAGGTCATCCCAATGTGAGAGCACGACAGCCAACAGTCCAGAAATGTTTAGGGCTAAAAGTTGGGGGTAGCATTGTCAATTCTCTGTTGACCATCCACGCTGGAGTGTATATGGGGAGAAGGCCAAAAACTTTCAGGGGACATCTTTGTGTCTCACCCCCAACATTGGTTTGCCAATAGGAAAGAGGGCACCAGAGGTCATTCCAGTGTTCAAGCATCCAAGTTTGTGAGTCTCTTCTTCTCTCCTTTCATTCGTCTTGCCGGTTGCAAACCACTTTGACCTAGATAAAATATATAGGTCCTTTATGGAATGAATGTTTGAGGAAGCATTCATTGATTGGATTTGAGCATGCCTATACTACACAAAATTCGTAAAAGAATTAGCATAGAGTTTTCTTTCTCACACCATTTTGTGATTCATCTACCCTTATACCCTAGAGTAGTCCACTTCAGCCATTCCAATTCTCTCTCTCTTCTAAACAAATTTGAGTTCAAATTTTTTCACGATTCTGACCTATGGTTTGACACTCGTACTCACATTATATAAAGTATTGAGTAATCAAAAGGAATTCTAGTATTATTGAATAAGTCAAAAAGAGGCTACAATGACATAGTTTAGTACTACATTTTTGACTTATCAATTGGCGTCGTTGCTGGGGAGGTAAGTGTCTATTAATCTGAATTTCAAGAGGTAAGGAGAGTCCTTTTATTCATGAATCATTTTCTTAGTTTCGTCTTAAGTCTTTAAAATTTTTTTAGCTAACTTGGAGGTTATTAACAGTTTGCTTAAGTTGTGGGTATATGCAAGGGAGGAGATCATTACATCCTC
This sequence comes from Spirodela polyrhiza, assembly GCA_024713555.1. Taxonomy (NCBI): domain Eukaryota; kingdom Viridiplantae; phylum Streptophyta; class Magnoliopsida; order Alismatales; family Araceae; genus Spirodela; species Spirodela polyrhiza. Next base: position 1,690,334 of record CM046541.1, read on the forward strand.
ATTTGGTTGACCTTGGATTAGTCAGGAGGAGCCAAACAGTGGAGATTGTCTTGGAGAGCTCAGAAGGAGACAATCAACCATCCCCAGATGAAATGGCGGGCAACCAAAACCAGCTAGAAAACCAAGAAGTAAGAAGAATGAAGTAGAGAGAATATTTGGATCCTTCTGAAAGTCAAACCCACACTAGGATCAGTGCCCCTCTAGCTGAAAACATAAAGTTTAGAATTGATCCCCACATGCTGCAGCTTTTGCCCACCATTTATGAGAGATTTAATGAAGAACCTTATGAATTTCTAGAGGAGTTTTCAGACATTTGTGCAACTTACAACTATCCAAGAGTATCATAGAAAGTGTTGAAGATGAGGATCTTTCTCTTTGCACTTAAGGATAGATCTGAGTGGTTCAAATTGGCGGGGCAGGACTTTCAATCTTGGAATGATATGGAGAAATGTTTCCTCTAGAAATTTTATTCATTTAGGAAGACAAATGTACTGAGGAAGGCGATTAGAGATTTCACCCAAGGCAATGACTCATTTAATGAAACATGGGACATGTTCATGACGCTCACCAGGAAGTGTCCACACCATAACATCCTATCTTGGGAACTTGTTCAAATTTTTTATGGAGGGTTGAACCATAATGAAGGAACATGGTGGACATATCTAGTGGAGGAATGTTCTTAGAGAATCATGCTAACAAATCTATGCAGCTTATGAAAAAGTTAGTGGACAATTGGGCATATCAACAAAGTTTTTCTAACAATGGTAGCAACGCAGCACCAAGAAGTGGGGGACTCATTGATGTCAAGGCAATGGAACCTGAGTTTAGGATGGATAAGGTAGAAAGAGACATTGGAAGGATGGGGAGAGTAATGGAGAGCAATGGAAGAGCTAGCTGAAACTTTTAAATCTTTCATGTAAACTGCTAATACTTCTAACAATTTCTGTTCTATCTGTTCAAGTGATGAACATGTAGAGGCCTCTTGTCCAATGAGTGAGCTGGTCAATGTATTTGGAAGAATAGATGAAACCCATACGTCTTGGAACACCAAAGGCAATTACAGTGACCAGAATTGGAATAAGGGAGGAAGTAACAGTTTCCAACCTAAATCTCTTGCTCCTCAACATGCACAGAACTTCCAAAATTACTTGCAGTAACCCAAATCTTTTTCCTCTAATTCTATTCCTAAGGTTCGCACTAATCTTACATTGATGGAACTGGTCAGGTAATTACAAGAGGACAAGAGAAGCCAGCAGCAGAAGCTCGACCAACAAAATACATTCATAGAAATTGAGAGTGCTGTGCTTGAAGAAATGAAGGAGATAGAGATGCTGAAATGACAGCAGGAGTCTCAACCAAATCCTAGGGCTGACAAGATGAATGGTAAAATGGACAGCAACATTCCCACTGGTGGCAGACATGACCCCTCACCACCACAACATGAGGCCGAGGTGACAACAGAGATCCCACCCCCACACTGACAATCAGATCGCAGAGCCCGAGTGAGGACAAGGAACCCCGGGTTCCACTACACCACTTGAGGGGGCTTCCCAACCCTCGGGCCCACATCGGGTCCATGGCAGGTAGGGATGGCCCACTCTATTTTGGGCCCTCATCTATCCTAATACCTCCTCCTTGGGCCATATGAGTGGGCCCAATTGGAGGAGCTAGTGTCTTTACTCCCCTCACCCCCCTTCTCTTTTTGGGACCACCTTTGTCAGGCCCAATAGATGTTTTGGGTTTCCCCTGTGGTCCTCCATCCTTGGCCCATGTGGACCCCTATATAAAGGGGTGGAGAGCCACCGCTAAAAGGAGTCATATTTTGAATAGGAGGATTATTTCGTGCATTTGGTTATAGGAACAGATAGGGGGAGAGGGGAGGTTGAGGGGTGGGCACCATCAGACTGACGATGCGTCCACGCTGTTCCTAGGGAATTGCTGCCACGCCACCACTGCAGAACCAGCGTCACGCTCACCAGAGCTCCCTGTCCTTCGCGCACTCTAAGCCCGACGCCGCGCTCCATGCCTCAACAGGCCGCGGTCATCGTGCTTGCGAATCTTAGGAGCCCATTCACGAATTGCTATGACCTTCTGCTAATCTGCCATGGCTTCGACCGGGAATGCTTCATGGAGCTCCAGACATGTGGCTATGTCACCACCCCTCCCAGCTCACCCACAGGCACCCGGTGCCACTGCTGGCCTCTCCCTAGACAACATCACGTGTGCCGGTGCGCACGCCGATGCTACATGTGGGCTGTCCTCTGCAAACCAGGCCCCACTGGCCTCTGGCTGCAACGCCCCTCGCCTACCAGATGTGCGGGGGTCTTGCTGTTGTCAACCTTGTGCTAGTAAGAGGAGTCTCCCGCCCTTGCCGGCCAACCGAATCGTCCGCAAGTTAGCCCACTTTTCCCCTGTCTGTCTATTTTACTTCGTGCAGTGCCTCCCCACCCCTGCTCCGCCATCGACGGACCTAGCTAGGAGGGACGGGATGGGACACCTCTTGGGTGTGTGCCCTGATGCGTGCACGCCAGACCAGCTGCATTGGCCGGTGAGCTCAAGCGGCAGTGGCAGTGCTGACGGTATCAGGTTATCCTCTTGACGGATGTGGATGAGGCAGACTCACTGTGCCCGCCCGTGTCGACTCTGACGAGCATCCGCCGGTGCTGTTGCCCTCAGCTCCTGCCTGCCTTCTGTTCTTCCATCCTTAGTGACCCACTCCCTTCCGCTGTAGAGGGAGGCTCTCCTCCGGTCCTGCATCACCCACAGAACAATACTTAGGTCAACTTCCAACTCAGCCTATTGTTAATCCTAGGAATTTATCTTTTGTAGATGGTAAACCCCCCTCTTTTAGTAGTAATTGTAATGAGATTATTTATAGCACTCCTTTTAATAATAATGATGAAGATATGAATGCATGCATGAAATTTCTAAACTTAGAAGTGGAAAAACTTTGCCAGACCCTTATGAGCATAGAATGAAAGAAAGTGTGGAAGAAGAAGCGGAAAAAGGTAAGGATGAGGGGGACAGCCAAATTAGTAAAGGTCAATCAAAAGAAGCAGACTTGAACCAAAGGATTATAGACCACCTATTCCTTTTCCTAGTGCCTTGAAACCATCAAAAGAAAAACCAACGAACAATAACTTATTATAAATATTTAAAGAAGCTACTATCACCATTCCATTAATTGATGCTGTTCAAAACATTTTGACTTACTCAAAGTTTCTAAAAGAACTTTGTACACCTTCTAGGACGCAAAAGAGGGTTCACCTTTCTAAGAATATCAGTTCAATTTTATTGAATGAAATTCCAACAAAGAGAAGGGACTTGGAGCTCCATTGATTAATTCTGAAATAGGTGGAATGATTTTTAGTAGATCTCTTTTAGATTTTGGAGCTAGTGTAAATATTATGCCTAAGGCTCTATATGATAAATTTCAATTTAGGGATCTAGACTCAGTTTTGTTAGAGCTACAGCTAGAGGATGTAATAGTTAAGGTTGAGAACTGTCATTTTCCTGTAGATTTTATAGTGGCTGATTTGAAAATCACAAAAAATTTAAGTCATGCACCTATCATCTTAGGCAGGCCCTTCTTAGCCACAGCAAAGGCTACCACAGATTGGGATAAAGGCATGGTTGAACTAAAAGTAGGTACAAAAAAATTGAATTGCCTATATCTAAATTAATGAAGTACCCTAAAGATTCAACTGAGGATGTATGCTTTCTAAGCTTAGTGGAAGAGGATAAGTTTGACTTTGATCTATGCAGTTATGATTTATTTTATCATAATTGTGATCAACTAATAGATGAACAATCCCTTCAACAATTAAATGCTTTATCTTCTTCAATTGTTGAATTAAAACCGTTGCCTTCTTCTCTTAAATATACATTTTTAGGACCTGTTAACTCTTATCCTATTATTATTTCATTACTATTGTCTTCCAAACAAGAATATGCTTTGCTTAAGGTCTTATCATTGCACAAATCAGCAATAGGATGGACAATTGATGATATCAAAGGGATTAGCCCAACTATCTACGAGCATTGAATCTTTATCAAAGAAAATTCTAAGCCCACGAGACAACCTCAAAGGTGACTAAACCCCCATATGCTTGAGGTTGTAAAAAAGGAAATTATGAAGTGGCTAAAGGCTGGATTTATTTATGCCATTTAAGACAGCCCTTGGGTGAGTCCCAAACATGTAGTGCCAAAGAAATCTGGAATAACTATGCAGGAAAATGAAAATGGTGAGGAACAAGAGTAGCTTCTAGTTGAAGAGTATGTATTGAGTATAGGAAGCTTAATTTGGTTACTAAGAAAGATCATTACCTCTTGCCATTCATTGATCAAATTTTTGAAAAGCTTGTAGGGCAAAATTTTTATTGCTTCCTTGATGGTTATTTAGGATATAATCAAATAGAAATTCATGGAAATGATCAAGAAAAAACCACTTTCACTTACCTAGTTGGTACATTTGCTTTTAAAAGAATGTCTTTTGGATTATGCAATGCACCTCTACATTTCAATGATGTATGAGTGCTTTGTTCTCTAATCTAGTAAGAGATTGTTGAGAAATTTTTATAGATGATTTTTCAGTATTTTGGTACTATTTTGACTCACGTTTGGCTAATCTGACCAAGGTTTTATAGAAATGCGTGGAGAATTAGCTAATACTCAACTAGGAAAAGTCCCACTTCATGGTGGAAGAGGGAATAGTTTTGGGACACCATATCAGCAAGGATGGGCTAAAGGTGGACAAGGCCAAGATCAAAGTGATCAAGAGCCTACCTCAACCCACCACCATCAAACAACTTAGAGGATTTTTGGGGCACACTAGCTTCTATAAGAGATTCATTAAGGACTTTGCTATAATGTCCAAACCCTTGACACATTTACTTTCTAAAAACATTGATTTTATTTTAGATGAAGATGCTCATAAATCTTTTCTACAGCTCAAGGAAACTCTTATCCAAGCTCCAATCTTGCAGGCCCCTAATTGGAGTGTCCCTTTGAACTCATGTGTGATGCTTCATATTTTGTAGTTAGAATGATTTTGGGTCAACAAGTCAACAAGAATCCAATTGTTGTCTATTACGTTAGCAAGACTTTAGGAGAAGCTCAAGTGAATTATTCCACCACTGAAAAGGAATTTTTAGCTATCATTTTTGCTTTGGAAAAATTTCATTCTTATTTGCTAGGTAGTAAGGTAGTCATATTTTCTGACCATTCTACTTTAAAATTTTTGCTTACAAAAAAAGAAATGAAACCATGACTTATGAGGTGGATTTTATTAATGCAAGAGTTTGATTTGGAAATCAAGGGTGGGCATGGGGTAGATAATGTAGTAGCATATCATCTCTCTAGAATATCTAATGAATTATCTACCCCTATACTAGGTGTATTTCCTAATGAACAAATCCTAGGAAATAAAGTAAAGAACCTACCATGGTATGCACACATAGTAAATTATCTTGTGATAGGCCTATTACTAGATGATTAGAACTACAATGATAGGAAAAAGTTTTATAAAGACATTCCTTTTTACTTTTATGATGAGTGTCAATTATTCCACCAAGGGGTCGACCATATTTTTAGAAGATGTGTATTTGAGGAAGAACAATGGAGTATACTAGTGATACAACATTGAGGGTGATCTACCCTCTAGTGAAGAGGGATAATGCGTCACTATGGGGTGGGCGTCTTGAAAGATTTAGAGGCTAGACAAAATACCAAGAGGGGGGGTGAATTGGTATTTTAGAAATCTCGGTTTTTCTTCCCAAATGCTAGATGTGTCAACATACGTGTTAACACAGCTCTACGTGATTATCTTCGCACGGGATGACTTTCTCTCTCTTCTGGTGGGATTTCTTTACGAGACAAGATCTTTTTATACTAGTTCACCCCTCACCTGGCTACTTCTAGTTCTGAAGGATCTTTCCTACTGATATTCTACTATTTCCCTCGAAAATACACACTAATTTTAACAGGATCAACTGCCCAACACTTCAAGTTCCACCTCTTCAAAGATCCAGCCCCTTCTAGGCCAAACAAGACTTAGAGCACCTCGTGCCTTTGCCCAATCTCATTCTCCACTCACCACCCAGTTACCTTAGGGCCTGATGGAGAGCCTCCTTGAGAGATTCAAGCTTCCCTTTTGATCACCAATCGTTGATTGAAGAAGTATGAAGTAGTCTACTCGCAGTTAATGCTTAGCGGTGACAGATCTTGATCGTGAGAGTGATAGATCGTTGTAGATCAAAGTAGAATCATTTTATTCGGTGTCCTTTGCTTCCTTTACTTATAGGACATCATCCTCTAATGGATTTCCATGATTTGCTCGAGAGACAAAGCCGGAAGGTCAGTTTGAATACTTACCGTTTTCCAAAATGTGTGGCAACGACCTCTGACTATTGCAAATTCAATATCCTTTTATTCTCTGGTCCGTTCAATTTGAAATTTTAACCAAAGATTCTTCTTTCATAGAAAAACAACTTTCCTATTGACTTTGTTTTCAGATTCAAACGTTAAGCTAGTCGTTTTCTCTATGTGAGCAGCTGTTGTGTCACTGTCTAAATTTCTGGTTCGAGACTCATGAGAGCTCTTTGGATATTTCGAACCTTTTTCTTTTTCTTTTAATGATGCACGTGACTATTAAATAATAGCTGCACTTAAATGGTTAAATAAATATGGATATATGAATAAAAAAATATAATCATCATTTACCTATTAAATATTTATTTTCTAATAAATATTTATCCATGTGTGATGTTTCACCTCTTCATCATTTCTCTTAAACTCAAGGTTAGTCATAATGTCACAAGATGAGTAATGAAATTTATAAATCATAATTTTGTGAACTATATCAATCATGTATATATTTTCTCATACATTTTGTAATATCAAAATCTATGCCCAAAGGCATCAACAAGTCCTATACGTAATTAATGGGAGACTCAACTAAGGCAAGCAGATGTTGATGACACCGATGCCTGCAGACACTCATCGAGCATCGTCAAAGGTGCAAGTACAAAGAGACCTTCCCCATCCACGTCCATTGAGAAAAGCCCAATGTCATTGATGTGATCTCTGCCGCCTAAGCTCACCAGCCAACACAATAGGTCTTGCATGCATGCACATCAAGGTTCACGCCAAGGTGAGGCCTGACCCGTCCCACCTAGCTAGGCCCATTGGTGGTGGAGGAGCGGGAGGGCACTGCATGGAGTAAGGACTGACTGAGAAGAGGGGGAAGAGGGCTAACTTGCAGACCAAGGCTCAGTCAGTCGTGGTAGAATGGGAGAATCCTCGTACAAGTGCAAGGTCAACAATGGCAGGATCGGCGCAAGCCTCGATAGAGGCAGTGAGCATCACGTCAATGAGGTTGGTGGCTTCTTGTTGTTCATGGCATCAGTAATAGTCACCCAAACCCACTAATAACTTGTGAAAATTACATATTAATGTGTTACTAAACCAGGGAAAATAATACATATTTGAGAATTATTTCACAAGTTATCATGTTAATTATTTTACTTGTCATTTTGATAAACCTCCTTAAATCTTGATTTAAATTGATATTTTATGAGTAAAAAGAAAATTGATGAAAAATTATTTCATATGTTGAAGCTTCATTTTCATTTAGTTTATTTTTAAATGAAGTTTTGTTGTGTTAAACTTTTATGTTAACTAAAATATATTTTTTGCAATTTTCTGAATTTTTAGGCATTAAAATAAATATCAATTTAAAATATAAAAAGATAAAATGGGTGCACCGTTAGCAGGCTAGAGGCACACTACCTAACTGACTTAATGGGGGCCAGAGGCCACACCGCATCTAGTAGCAAGCCCAAGGGGCACACCGCCTATCAGGCCAGATAGGGGCCGAAGGCCACACCACGTCTAGGAGTAGGCCCAAGGGTACGCTGCCTCACAACTAGTGTAAATTGGGCCGCAGATCTGGATCATAGGTTCGAGCAGGATAGATCACCTCCAAGGCCTACTAAGAGCCGGGTCTCAATCTGTATCATCTCTAGGAGCCCGTAGTCAAGTCCGATCATCCCTTTAGGAGGTGCATGCATTTAATGAGGGACATTCATAAATATATAGAACTCTATATTTCTATTACTTACAATATGGGACTAAACGGCTCCTCTTACAATTTTTAGATCTGACGGTAGAGCAGTAGTTGTGGCAAAGATCCAATGATCTTGAAGCCGCCATATCACCACTCACCATCGCACAAAACTTAGTACCAGATCTAATGGCAGCCACCATCAAATTGGATGCATCAAAAGTGGCCACGTCACAGCCCACCATCACACAAAAAGTAGCACCAAATCTAATAGCAGCCGCCATCAGATCGGAGGCACCAAAAGTAGCCATGTCCCCATCCACCAGCACATGGTAGGCCACCCACACGGATCCCAATAAAGAACGTGAAAAAGTAGTGAGAGCTCAAATATATTTGATGGCGATTAAGAGGCCATGTCATCCTCTTCAAAGCAAAATTACTGTCAAAGAATCAAACGGTCTTCACCAAGCCACATGGTTGAGCACATGTTGACAAATATCAGTTATTGTCTCGTAAAATAAATAATACCGATTATTCTCTCACACGGCATAAGGGTATATTTGCAAATATTGATTATTGTCTAGTAAAATAGACAATATCGGTTATTGCCACATGAGAAAAAGGGGAAATGTCAGAAAAATCAAATAAAAATCAGAAAAATACAGGAGAAAATAGAAAGTTAAAATGAAAAATGTGATTTGCAGATCTAGAGGAACAAAAGGAGGAAGAGGAGAGAGAAAGGCATCTTTTTTGAGTTTTTATTTTAGTTGTTTTTGAGTTGTTTTTGGGAGAAAACATTTTGTTCTTCCTTTTCATACAAAAATAGAGTTCCAAAGAATGCACCATTGATTTTTGATCATTCTCCTCTACGCTTCTCACCTTAAATCTATTCCGTTGAACTAGATGCAAGATTGGGAAGCACTACACAGAGGATGACATCAAGCCATGCATTATAAGGGTTGTAAGTTTGATTTTTAATAAAGTTTTCAGTATTTGCTTATTTCATCTACGAGATAAATTTATTTTCTTAGCTTTAATCAATTCTTTACTTGTTTATTTTCTATTTTCATCATTCTAAAGTATATTTCATTTTAGTAGAATTTAAAATTCACATTTACATTTATTTACTATTTTATTTCCTTCATTACTTTGAATATCGAATTCATAATCTATTAAACCAGAGAATAAAAGATTTCTAAAAACTTTCCCTAAAAAGATGACATAACTCACCATTATATTCATTTAATATTATTTTTGGTGAATTTAGTTTTCTAAATTATCAAAATTGAATGATGATTCTAAAAACAACTTAGAGTCACATCAATTTTGGGTTGTTGTTAGGGAAGGCAATTTCGAAATTTTTGATTCTCCTAAGGAATTTTTTTTAATTTTTTTGTTCTTTCTTTTCATATCTCATTTATAAAAAAACGTGAATTCACAATTGCATGTTAGGAAGGAGGTCATTAAAACCTAAATTAATAGAACTACCTATATCTAGAGTTAAATCACCTCCTAATTTACTTAACTCACGAAAAATGGGGGAAAATAGAGAAAACCCTAGACCTATTAGAGATTATTTTAATCCACCATCTGCACTTGATTTTCTACAGCAACCTATTTGCAAGCATGATATTAAATCAAGAATTTTTCAATTGCTGCCTACATTTTATGGTAAAAATATTCAAGATCCTTGTGATCATTTGCAAGAACTTTTTAATGTTTGTGGTATTGTCAAAGAGGCTGATGATGAATTAAAATTAACATTGTTTTCTTTTTCCTTGAAAATCGATGCCAGCTATTGGATTTCTACTTTAGAAAAAGGCAATAAATCATGGTCTGATTTACTGAAGGAATTTTTGAAAAAATTTATCCTAGGAGGAAAGCTATGTTGATGAGAAAGATAATTATGAGTTTTATACAAAACAGTAATGAACCTTTGCATGAAGCATGGTATAGATTCAAAGCTATGATGAGAAGATGTCCTCATCATAGTATTCTAAAATGACAAATAGTTCAAATATTTTATGATGATTTATATTCAACCAACAAACAAATGATTGATGCATCATGTTGATGCACATTTATGAATAAAATTGAAGATGAAGGATATTCTCTTTTAGAAGAACTTAGTGAGAATTCTTCTAACTATGTGTCTTCATCTTCTTTTGATAGATCTAAGGGTGGAATTTATGAGATTCAAAAATTAGATGAAAATGAATGGAAGAATGAATTTGATGAGCTGAATTCTAAGATGGAAAAAATTCTTGCTTTTTAGGAAAAATTTAAGAGACAAACTTGCTCAATTTGTTCAAGTTTAAATCATACTGAAAATGAATGTCCTCAAATTATTCCTCCATCATATACATCTGAACAAGTTCAACTAGCTCAAGGTTTTAACAAACCTAACCATGATTTTGCATAGAATTCTTATAACCATAGATGGAGAAAGCATCCAAATTTTTCATGGAAAAATCAAAACATGTCTAGTGAGCAAACATTTTCTAGTTATCCTAACATATAGGTTAGATGTCAAGAACAAACATTTCCACATATGTATAGTCAGCCACATCTATCAAATTTTCAAGCACGCCCACCTTTAGGTCAAGGACCACAAGTCATGGGAAATAATCAAGACATAGACAATAAATTTAGTGGTTTACAATAGATTATGATTCAGTAACAACAAACCATTCAACAACTATTACAACAACAACAAACCCAACAACAAGCCATTCATCAATTACTACAACAACAACAACAAAATCAATCCATGCATCAATTCACACAAAAACCACTTGCAGCTCAACAAATTAGACCAAATGGAGGCCAGCTACCAAGTCAACCCATAGCCAATCCATAAAATCATCCTCTTGGTTTCCAGCATCAAACTAACATGCTAAATGCAGGTTTTGAAGAGCCTTTTGTACCATATCAAATGGAAGACATGAAGGCCATTTCTCAGTTACAAAATGGGAATATTTTGAGTGATCCTCACCAACAAAAGGATGATGGAAAAGACCTCTCTCCCATGGGCAAAAATTCAGAAGATGAAAAATAGAAAAATATAGAGGAAGATGATGATTTTAGTGATGATGAAGAGATTGAAAAATCAAAGGTTTAAGTAAATATTGATCCTGAAGAATATGTTCCCACTACACCTTTCCCTCATGCATTAAAGCCAAAGGCTAAAAAGGGATTGATGTATAATGATGAGCTGATGAAAATTTTTGAGCAAGTGTAGGTCAAGATTCCTCTCTTGGATGATATCAAGCATGTACCAAGCTATGCAAAATTTTTGAAGGAGATGTGCACATCTAAAAAGGAGAAGAGAATCACTCTTTCATCACAAGTGCAATTATTCTTGATCAATTGCCAATGAAGTGCAAAGATCCAGGTGCACCTCTAATCTCTTGTGAAATTGGTGGAATTGCTTTTGATAATGCATCACTTGATTTAGGTGCTAGTATTATTCTTTTACCTACTACTATTGTTCAACATTTTAGTATTGGTAAGCTCAAACTAGCCTCTACTATTCTCCAATTTGCAGATAGATCTACTAAGAAACCTAAAGGAATATTAAAAGATGTAATTGTCAAAGTAGGTGAATGTTATTTTCCTATTGATTTTCTGGTTATAGATATGACATTGTCACATGGATTAGAGCAAATGCCTATCATTTTAGGACGTCCATTTCTTGCTACAGTAAAAGAAAATATTCATTGTGAGACCAAAATGCTAGATATTTTATTTGGAGATCATAAAATGTCTCTTAATGTCTTTAGAGCATCTAATTATCTAAGGGAAGAAGAAGATTATTCTGAAATTGATAGAATTGATATTTTTCTTGATAATATATTTTTTCATGATAGGCCATCTGATTTTTATGCTACAGCAACATGTGAGGAAGAATTTTCTCCTCCTTTTATCCCTTCTCCAACATTAGATCTCAAACCTTTGCCTAAAAATCTTAAATATATTTTTCTAGGTCCAGAAAATACTAACCCTATCATTATTGCAGCAAACTTGACTTCTACCCAAGAATCATATTTGATTGATATTTTATCATCATATAAAAATGCAATTGGGTGGAATATTTCTGATCTCAAAGGTATAAATCTAGAAACTTGCATGCATAGTATTTATTTGGAGGAAGATGCAAGACCTAGGAGTGAAATGCAAAAGAGATTAAATCCCAACATGAAAGATGTTGTTAAAGATGAGATAATTAAATGATTAAATGCTAGTTTTATTTATCCTATTTCTAACATCAAATAGGTGAGTCCAATTCAGGTTGTACGAAAGAAAGCAGGACTAACTATCATCAAGGATGAAGAGGAAAAAGAAATTCAAGTAAGGCTCTGATAAGTCTTCATTATCATGAGTTAATAATTTAGTGAAATGATGTTTTTAGCCTTAACTCATGATAAATAGACTTATTTTTGTGTTAAATACTAAAAAGTGGTTTTTGATTGGTTAATATGAATTTTTGATTAATTACATGATTTTATAATCTTATTTTGTTGAGATAAATGGAAAAAAAGATTAAGGAAAAAAATAAAAACACCGCTGGCCAGCCGGGCCCGCTAGCGAGTCAGGGGCCTAGTCGGGCGGAGCCGTGGAGTGGCTAAAGACTGCGAGCCCAAGGCTCGAGCAGCTGAGGACCAGACCGCGAGCCTGAGGCTTAAGTGGCTGGTGACGCGGACCGCGAGCTTGGTGCTCAAGCGACTGACATGTGCGTCACTCCCCATTCACATGACCGGTGGCCATCCGAGCATGGGGCAAGGAGTGGTCATACACACACAGGTGAATTGTACCTATTGGTGGATAAAGAAGGCACCACCTTATATTAACGTGAAAATCGCCCAAAAAACCGATGTGGGACTAAACTCAATGCTTTAACTTTTCCTCACATAATTTTATAAATGCCAACAATACCCCTTTTTGATTATGATAGAAATATCTTTATGACGTCATATATTAAGGGCATTTTAATACTTATTTCATCTCTCCCTCTTTCTCTCTCCCATAAGCGGGCAACCGACAAAGAAATTGTGATTTCCGATGAGCGATTAAGCTGCAAAAATTACCAAAATACTAGCAAAAACTTAGTCAATGTGATTCGCAGAGTACGTGACTGAAATTGGTGAAGGATTCTAGACAAAACATCGTGAACTCAATGAAAAAATTATCTCCAATTGATCGATGAATAAGCCGTCGCTAGGAAGAGGATGATCCGTCGGGAGACGAGTCACCACTTCTTGAGACCATACCAGATGTGATAAAGGGCCTCCTCTTGCTGTGCTGACTTGAGGACAAAGCTCTTGAGACGCGTCATTTATTAAATATATTATATTTATCATTCAGTTAAAAAATCATAAAAAATAGTATTCTTTGAGAAAAATTCTGAAATATTACCCAATATTATATTACATCCCTATGATCGACCTGGATATTTTTCACTATTTTTGAATCTTTTATCAATTTATAATTGATTTATTCATTCTGATAAACATTTAAAATTCTAAGAATTAGTCTTTTCTAGTTTTATAAATTTAAAATTTACATGATTTATTATACAACAATTAAGTCACATCAGCTCTCAACCAAATGGTGTGTATGTATTGATTATAGAAAATTAAATGCATGCACTAAAAGAGATCATTTTCCCTTACCATTTATGGATCAAAGTTTAGAGAAATTGGCAAGTTAAAAATATTTTTGATTTCTTGATGGCTACTTCGGTTATAATCAAAGAGCCATCAATCCAAATGATCAAGAGAAGACTACATTTACATGCCCATTTGGTACTTTTGCTTTTACTAGAATACCTTTTGGTTTATGTAATGCTCCTACCACATTTCAGCGATGCATGTTATCTATTTTTTCAGAAATGATTGGAGAATTTTTAGAGGTATTTATAGATTATTTTTCAGTCTTTGGATATTCTTTTCATGATTGCCTTACTAATTTTGAGAAAGTATTAACCAAATGCATTGAATCAAATTTAGTTTTGAGTTGGGAGAAGAGTCATTTCATGGTAAGAGAAGGTATTGTTTTAGGTCATGTGGTATGTGAATGTGGCATTGAAGTGGATCAAGCCAAGACAAAGGTAATTAATAATTTACCTCCACCTACTTCTATTAAACAATTGAGATCATTTTAGGACATGCTGGATTTTACAGAAAATTCATCAAAGATTTTTCAAATATAGTTATACCATTAACAAGTCTTTTGGCCAAAGATACACCATTTATTTTTTATCAAAAATGTTTAGATGCTTTTTTGCCCTCAAATGGAAATTGGTGGAAGCACCAATTCTCCAAGCACCTAATTGGAAAGATCCGTTTGAAATGATGTGTGATGCATCAAATTTTGCCATAGGGGTGGTCTTGGGGAAAAGAATAGAGGGAAAATCAGTGGTCATTAGTTATGCTAGCAAGACTTTATTAATGCATAAATATAGACTTCGCCAAATCGTCTGTCTTTCCCAATAATTATACAACTACTGAAAAGAATTGCTTGCAATTATTTTTGCTTTAGAAAAATTCAGATCTTATTTAATACTTTCTAAAGTGATTATTTTTACTGATCATGTAGCCCTACATCATTTACTTGCTAAGAATGATTCTAAACCACACCTCATTAGATGGATTTTATTAATTCAAGAGTTTGATTTAGAGATCAAAGATAGAAAAGGGTTTGAAAATCCTATTTAGACCATCTCTCACGCATTCAACCTTTTGAAAATTATTGGACTCATTTCTTGATGAACAGATCATGAGTATAAAGCATAAGATTATTCCTTGGTATGCTCACACAGTTAACTATTTAGTGATAGGAAACATTCTAGAAGGTTGGTCTAAGTAAGAGAAGGATGTGTTCTTCAAGAAGGTAAAATTTTTCTTTTGGGATGACCCTAAATTATTTTATTTAGGGCATGATTAAATTCTTAAGAGATGTGTACCAGAAATAGAATATGAAAATATTCTAAACTTATGTCATTTGTCTCCTTGTGGTGGGCATTTTTCACGTAAGAAAATAGCTGCAAAAAAATATTACAATCAGGGTTTTTATTGGCCAACTCTTTTTAAAGATGCATATAATTTTAGTAAATATTATCTTCAATGTCAAAAGATCACAAATTTATTACACAAAGATATGATGCTTGATGAGCATTTGTCATTGGATTTAAATACTCATAATCTAATAATATTTATAACTGAAACTTAATGAAAAATTAGTAAAGCAATGAGTCTCAAGTCGAGCATAGGGAGTAGGAATAAGCTGTCATGGAATTAATTTTGATTTTATTATTATAGTGATTTTATAATTTTTTAGAATTTTTAATAAATTAAATAATAGAAACTAATATTTAATAAATAGTGAAGAGAAAAAGGGAGATAGACATGGGATTTAGAAGGGATTAGAGGAAGAAATTTTGGGAGATAGATGTGGGATTTAGAAGGGACCTTTGGAGGAATTTTTGGGAGATAGAAATGGGGTTAAGAAGGGATTTTAGACAAATTTTTAGGTGGAGGAGAGCAGAGAGAAAAGAAAATAGACAATAATAAGGAGAGAGAAAATCATAGTCAACACGTCTCGCACCTGTGTTGATCGTGATTTCTGGACAAATATGGATAAATTTGCAAATTGAAGCGTAATAAAAGATGATTTGAAATTTGAAATCTGAAAATATTCATAAATTGAAGTGGGTAATAAATTAATGCTAGCATGTAAATCTAGCAATGCATCTTTAAAAATAAATCCACCAATATTACAAGAAATTAAAGGTGCACTTAGTTCATTTAGCTTTTGTGGCATTTGATTCAACAACATGACACTTGCATGAACAGATAACTTTTTAGTCCTTGGTACTCTCTTTGTGCAAAGTTCTTTAAAATATTCTGCATATGCTGGAATGTCCTCAACTTGTAAAAGAAGAATTTTGATGTAAACATCTTGAAAATTTTCATCAAATTTGCATTTTACTCTAATTTCTTTTTCTATTTTAATTTCAGTGCATTTGGGAAAGGAACACTCTTAGACTTTGGTAGAGATTCATCCATAATGTATCTAAAATCTTGATGTTGATCTTTTTCTTCATTTTCTACATGGTGGTTCTTCTCTTTCTTTATCTCCTTTAGTTCTTCAAATGTCACATCTCTATCTTGTGCAATCTCTTTTTCTTCATATGGATTGTTGATAATTTTTCCACTCATCAAGGTAGTGACTTCCTTCATTTGTTCATTTTGAGGTACTTTGTACTTGTTTGACCAGCTGGATTCTCTTTCTTGAAATTCTTGTTATTGACTCTTTGGATTTGGCAAAGTCCTGCTTGGAAGGTGACCTAATTGACTTGTTCCTCTTTTTGTTGAATTTTCTGCTATCATTTTCTCCATTTGCATCATATTTTCTTGAAGATGATGTTGCTGCTGCTCAAATTTGTGTTGCATCTCTTGTTGAAAATTTATTTCACTTTGCATCATCTGAACCATCATTTGCTACAACATACTCATGGAAGGATCAATTTGCACAAGTGGAATATTAGATGAATAAGTAGTAGGTACGTTAGTAGATCTTTTCAATAGTTTTATCCAAAGAAAGTTGAGGTTTCAAAGCTTCCAGATTTTGAATATTATTTGGAATTCTTCCATGAAAAATTTGGGTGATTCCTCTAATGAGGGTTGTGTTCATTGGAAGGAACACCAAATCTAGAATATCCATATGTACCTTGAACTTCTTCCATATTTGGTGATTGAGCTTATTCAACATGAGGGCAATGTTCTTCATGATGCATCTTATCACCACACATGGAACAACCAGAATATGACGCATTAGAAAGATTAGAATTTTTATTAGTCATAAACACATCAAATTTTTCACACAAAGATTTTATATCATTCATTTATTGTTTAATTTATTTTAAATCAAATGTTAATTCACTATCATCAGAATTTCTCATTCATACATTCGTCCCCTCTTAGAAGAATTTTTATGATAATTAGATGCAAAAGCTTGATTCGTTGAATTTTTACTCAAAATTTCTGAAACTATATGCATCATCCTCACTTCTATTAAAAAATAATCCACCACATGCTCCATCTACTATTTACCCAAAAGGAGGAAGTAATCCATCATAAACCATTTCAACTATTTGACTTTTAAGAATACTATGGTGTGGACATTTTCTCATCAAATCTTTCATTCTACCCCATGCTTCATGAAATGTTTTCCTTGAATTTTCTGAAAAATCTAGAATTGCTTTCCTCATGGTTTTAGTTTTTCCTCTAGTGTAAAATCTATTCAAAAATTCTTGCAATAATGTAGCCCATGTCCTATTGTTTCGATCTAAGGTAGAGAACCAATAACTAGTTTCATCCTTTAAATAAAATGGAAATAAAGTCAGTCTCATAGAATCATCAACTTCTTCTATAGTAGCACAAATTCTTTGAAATTCTCTAAGATGAGCATAAGGATCTTCATGTTGATGCTCATAAAAAGTAGGTAACATTTGAAAATAAACAAGATTTTTTAATAAGTCTTCACATGTATAGGGAGTAAAATTATCCTTTAATAATCTACATTGATTGTGATTTTGGCAGCCTGCATTTTTAGAATTTATTTTTTTAGATTTTCTTGAAGAAGCATTTTTCCCTCTAAATTTAGAAAATTCTAAATTTGGGTTCAACGATCTTCTATCTAGCATGCACAACAGAAAATATGAGACTCATAAAGAAGAAAGACAAGTAAAAACAGATAATGAAAATCAAAATTGCAAAATTTTTAAAACTTTTTTATATCTTCTTTAATAAAAAATTAATTTTTTCTATCAAAGTAATCATAAATAAAAAATATTTTACAATCTTCCCAAAAATGGCACCAAAATTTGTTTGACTATTTTTTGTCTTGCTAAGAAAATTTAGCAAAGATAAACTTTATAAATTCTGGAAAATAAGGCAATTTAAGAAAGAAATATTTTTTCTGGTGGATTTTCCAGGTCAATGAAATCGAAGATGAAATATTATTAATTATTTATGATTTTTATTTTTATTAGTTAGTTTTTGAAAGTATTTTCTAGCGAAATTGAAGTAAAATATGCTGAAAATATGAATTTGGGGGTCATTGACGTCAATTGACATCAACTCGCAAAGAACACCCCAAATTTATGGTCAATGGAAATATGTCGACCCATAAATGGATCAAATCAAAGCCTGAATTATTGAAAAAAGGAATTAATAGCAAAGGGTGTTTGTTCATAACATGATAAAGGATTAAAAGATGTATTATCAAAATCTAAGAGTAATCAAAATAAACATATTACATGTGAAAAAATTCAGAAATAATATAAAAAGTAAAACATGTGAAAAAATATTTCATCATATTACGTAATTAATTTCCTCATATAATTCTTAGAATAACATTTAAATCATATAAATCATTTTAAATTAAAATTTTCCAATTTAAAGTCTTTTGCAAGCCTTTTAATTAAAATTAAAGCATAAAGCATAGAAATGTTAAAGACATTATCATGTAAATATTGAGAGTTAGCACATGGTTATGAGAATCATGCACAAAATCATGGTTAGGCATATTAAAACTTTGAGCTAATTGAACTTGTTCAAAGGTAAATGATTGAGGAATAATTTGAGGACATTCATTTTTACCATGATTCAAACTTAAACAAACTATACAAGTTTATCTCTTGAATTTTTTTTGAAAAAAAAGAATTTTTTCCACTTTAGAATACACGTCATCAAATTCACTCTTCCATTCTTTATCCTCCAATTTTCTAATCTCATAAATTCCACCCTTAGATTTATGAAAACGAAGATACATAATTAAAGGAGTTCTCACTAAGTTCTTCCAAAAGAAAATACCCATTATCTTCATTTTTATTTATAACTGTGCCACTACATGATGCATCAATCATTTGCTTGTTGGCTGAACACAAACCATCATAAAAAAATTGAAACTATTTACCATTTAGGAATACCATGATGAAGACATCTTCTCATCATAGCTTTGAATATATACCATACTTCATGCAAAGGTTCATTGCTATTTTGTGTAAAACTCATAATATTCTTTC
The DNA here is from genome assembly GCA_024713555.1 of Spirodela polyrhiza. Classification (NCBI taxonomy): domain Eukaryota; kingdom Viridiplantae; phylum Streptophyta; class Magnoliopsida; order Alismatales; family Araceae; genus Spirodela; species Spirodela polyrhiza. The sequence goes on from CM046541.1 coordinate 1,709,485, forward strand.
TCATCAATATGGTTTTTCCCTTAGGATAATTTTTTCTAAAAATTCCTACACTAAATCAGGCCATGATTTTATATAGTCCCACAAATGTTAAGAAATTATTGCAAATGATCATAAGGATCTTCAATATTTTTAGCATAAAATGTAAGTAGCAATTTAATATCATGCTTGGAAATAGGTTGCTATAGAAAATCAAGTGCAGATGGTAGATTAAAATAACTTATAATAGGTCTAGGGTTTTCCCTATTTTCTTCTGTTTTTTGTTAGTTAAGCAAATTAGGAGATGATTTAACTCAAGATACATGTAGTTCTACTAATTATGGTTTTAATGACCTCCTTCCTAGAATGTAATGGTAATTCATGAATTTATTTTATATATAAATGTGATATGAAAAAAAAGAATAGAAAAATAGAAAAAATGAATTTCTATAGAGAATTAAAGATTTCTAAATTACCTTCCTAGGCAACAGCACCAAAAAATTAATGGGATCTAAAGTTGTTATTAGAATCATCAATAAATTTTAATAATTGATAGAACTAGATTCACTAAAAATAATTTTAAATGGATATAGTGGTGAGCTTGTTTGATGTGACACTAGTGGTTGAACCCACCCTATGGTGAAGAGGGGAGTGCGTCAATGTGGGGGTAGGGTCTATATGCAGCTAGTGAGACTAACTCAACTAAATGTAAGCAAGTGTCGACGAGCAACAACACCAGTGAGACACTCATCGGGGCATTGCCAAGGATGCTGGTGCAAGGTGACCTTCCTCGTCCATGTCTAGGTGGCGAGGGTCCAATGCCATCGACGTGGCTATACTGCCTATGCTTGATGACCAACACATCAATTATGGTGCACCTGCATCAAAACTTACACCATGGTGAGGCCCAACCTGTCCTACCTAGCTAGCTCGAACGTCAGTGGAGTAGGTGTGTGAAGACACTGTGCAGAGTAAGGACTAAACAGAGTGGGGGGACAAGGCTAACTTGTGGGCCGAGGTCTGATCAGTCATGGTTGAGTGGAAGGGATTCTCATATAGTAGCAAGGTCGACAGCAGGGGGCCGACGCGAGCTCCAGAGGTGGCGGACGATGGCAGCTGGCATGGCTACAACTGGGCAGTAGGCTTCCTGCCAGCATGCGATACTATTAGTAGGCACACGAACCAGCACATCACTGGAGCACAGGCCTGCACATGGAGGGTAGATCCAAGCGGGGAATTAGGCACATGCACGGGCAGGCCGTCAGTGTTCGAGGGGGTCTGCGACAGCAGCACCCATCAAACACTAGACAGGACTAGAGGGGAGGAGGCATGGTCGAGCGACCCAAGGTGCACAGGCCGGGTCCCCGGTCAGACATGGTCGGCTCCATGGGCTGATGCCATGGCACACGAGTGGGCTTGCAGTGGTCATGGAGGTGCCACAATGGCTCCACATCTGGGTTGGTGTGCATGCGACAGGAGTGCACGGTGGGCAGCTGCACAAGATTGGCATGTGGGCAGCAGCACAGCGAGCAACCAGTGACCTGGTGGTGACATCAGCAGTCGGGCGATGCCCTCCTCCCCTCAGACCTCCTCTCCTTCTCTCTCTCTTGGAGTGAAGTTCTCAACAACTATATGTCTTACTAAAAAAAAGCATGCCTCGGTGGGGACTCCCACCCCCTTATATAGGGGCCCACATGGGCTAAGGTTGGAGGGCCACGCTTGAGGCCCAAGATGCCAAACCCCAAGTAATAAATACATAGAGTCCCTGGTGGCCTCTGTTCTCTAGTGGGCCTAACCAAGAATGGTGATAAACTCAAATTTAGGGTTTGTTATAGTCGTTGTTTTGCTTTGAGTTTATACAAAATATTTATAATTTTTCCTCCTGATTTACTATAGTTTTAGAATAGAGCAAGTAGGGGGTCGATCCTCAAGGAATTAGGATTGAAATTCTGATTCTTTTAAGTTTAGAAAAGAAGAAGAATGATTAGAGAAAGAAAAATGAAAGGAAGATGAAGGAAGAACAAGAATCTTGACTTTCAAGAGAGTTATTCCAAGAAAATCAAGATTTTGATTTCAGAATTTAAGAATATTTTATATAACTATAACTAGGGTTTAGGAAGTTGATTTGAGAGAAGAAAAGATGATGAAATGGGGAAGGATCAAGGAGATCTTAATTTTCCTATGAAAATCAAGAAATCTAAGATCTCAAAAGGAAAGGTTGAATTAGGGTTTCAATTTCTTAGAAGTAAGGAGAGAGGATGAGAGAAACAATGTTCCTATTGAATATTAGAAGATGAATCATGAATTTCAGGATCTAGAAGGGCATACCTTGGATCTGTATATTTTGCCTAGACCAAGTAGTTTTCTCCAACAAGAACACACTTCAAAGATCAAGAAAAAGAATTGCAATAATCCACCTCTATTTAGATTTATCAATCCGGATCCTAGGAGAGCTGTTTCCTACAGCTAGCCTCTGCTAGGGCAATTTCTAAAATGAGGAAAAACATGGAAAGAAAAGAGGTTTTGTACATAGGGACATTTTTTTCAAAAGAACCCTCTCTTTTCTCATTTATCTTCACATGCCCTTTTCTCCTTCATTGCTTTGATTGGGCCCCCTTTTAATCTTCAATTTCATGGCCCATCTAAGAGAGAATGATTGAAGATGGATTGGGGTGAAAAGAGAAAAGGTCATGTTCCCCTCTCCTCCTTTGGGCCTTTCTTAGACCAAAGCTAAATCATCTCTTGTTCCAACCCAATATACTTCAAGCTCTTTAATTAATTATTTGATTAAATTCACTAAACTCCTGAACACCGTACACAAAAAATATTCATCAATAATAAAACTACTTGACTTCCAAGAAGTCAAGTAGGGTTAGTCATAAAAAGAAATAAATTAAGTAATGTTCACATGTGCTTGAATTAGAGCAAGATATTTCAAGGTTAATCCCTATGAAATGGTATATAATTTTTTTCTATATTTAAATCATCAATAATTCCATATAAATCATGAATCATATGTATATCACTGATTTTTCATGAGTAGAAGTAAATACAAAGTAATTACTCACATTCATTATTTTAATATTACTTGCATAACATAGGAGAAATTCAAAGCCCAAAAGCATATAAAATCATAGATCTTACTACTATATTTATCATGCTATCAATGAGTTATCAAATGGCCTCAAGGAGAAGAGGTGAGGGAAAGAAGGACGCCAACTTCTCTAATTGGGCCCACATATTGCCCAAAAGGAGAAGGGAATAGATGGGAAGAAAAACACAGGAGGGAATGGGCCTTCCCATCCCCGCCATGGACCCAGCATGGGCCCTAGGGATGGGAGGTCCCACACGTGGTGAGGCTAGGCCCAGGTGGTTCACGAACATGTGGAAACAAGTGACAAAAGTAATTTAGGATGGGAAAACATAAAGGCAGCTCAAGCAACATAGTGAAACCTAGGGTCCTTTGTCCTCTCTCGTGCTCCATGATCTAGTTGAATGTGTGTGGGCGGGGTCTCCTCCACTGCCTATAGCTCGTGCCGTGATGGCGACGGATCCCATTTGCCACCATTGTCCCCTTAGGGAAGGCTTTTTAAAAAATATTTTTATTCTCCAATTTAAAGGATCATGAAATTGATTTGAAGATTAAAATTCATATTCAAAGTAATAAAGGAAATAAAATGGCAAATAAATGTAACTAAGAATTTAAAACTTAAAGGAATTAAAAATAATGAGTAAAATATGCTCTAGAATGATGAAAATAGAAAAAAAATAAGTAAATAAATGAGTAAATCTAGTAAAATAAATTTATTTTACATATCTAATAAGAAAATAATGAAGACTCTATAAAAAATCAAACTTACAACCCTTAGAATGTATGGCCTAATGTCAACCTTTGGGTAATGCTTCTCAATCCAACATCCAATTCAACAGAATAGATTTAAGATGAAAAGGATAAGGGAGAATGATCAAAATCAATGATGCACTCTTCAAATTTCTATTTTTGCATGAAAAAGAAGAAGAATACTTTTTCTAAATAACAACCAAACAAAAACTTGAAAAAGACTTCCTTTCTCTCTTCTTCCTCCTTTTTTTTCCCTAGATCTGCAAAACACATTTCCTATTTTAACTTCTTATTTTCTACCATATTTTAACAACATTCATTTATTTATCAAAATCTTATTACAAAAAAGAGAAATCAGAATCATATGCCTTGGAGGTCGTCACTATTAAATATATGTTGTCTTGTTTCTCTTTCTCTTCATCTATACTTGAATCACTATCACTCCATGTCACCATCATTGCCCTCTTTTTTTTCTTTGTTTTAAATATTGGATAATTAGCCTAGAAGTGACCTGGTTTCTTACATTCAAAACATAGGTCATTATTTTCAGGTAGATTATTCACATCTTTAGTGTGCCTAAACCTTTCTTTCTTTTTGACAATACATTTAACCTTTTAGTAAACAATGTAATCTCATTTTCATCATCTGAAAATTTAATACATTTAAGACAAAACTTATTTTCACATTTTTCTATAAGAGATTTACTTCTAGCTACATTAGCTTCATGTTTAAAATAAAGTCAATAATCTTCTAAGAGTAATATTCAAATCTTTAGATTCTATTTTTACTATTTTTTAGACATCCAATCATCAGTTGAAGATCTAAATAATTTTCTACTTAATTCAACACTAGAATAATTTTTCCTAAGGTTATTCAATTCATTGAAAATTTCATCAAATTTCTTAACATAGTCATGCATAGATTTACCTTTTTTCATATGAAAAAATTCATACTTGCTCACCAAAATGTCGATTTTAGCTTCCTTTATTTGTGAAGTCTCTTCGTATGTCATTTCAAGCTTGTCCAAAATTTCTTTGGTTGTCTAACAGCTTAACCCATAGTTAAATTTAGAAATATGAACAGCACTTAAGAAGATGTTTATGGGCATTGCATTTAATGTAGAATTGTTCTCCTCTATAGACTCATCATCAGATTTTTGTGATTCTTCCTTAATCATTTTTCAGATTTTTGATCCTTATCCTATGACATAAATTTTAAGCCTTATTTTCCAAAAACTATAGTTATTTCCATCAAACATAGGTGGTCTAGAGTTTAAAGATTTGGTAATCTCACTAGCCATAGGATCTACTCCTTAAGATGTGTAAATATCTATGAATTAAGGTGAGCTATAATACCAATTGAAAGATCTAAGGGCTAGGTAAAACACCAATAGGAGGAGGGGATGAATTATTGTTTCTAAAATCTCATATTTTTTTCTTAATCAGAAAAGTGTCGACACTGTGCTAACTAATGAACATTTGTCATTAGATTTAAATACCCATAATCTAATAATATTTATAAATAAAACTTAATGAAAAGTTAGTAAAAAATGAGTCTCAAGTCGAACATAGGGGGTAGGAATAACCCATCATGGATATTAATTTTGATTTTTTTATTTAGTGATTCTATATTTTTTAGAATATTTTAATAAATAGTGAAGAGAAAAAGGGAGATAAATGTGAGATTTAGAAGGGATTAGAGGAAGAAATTTCGGAGGATAGATGTGGGTTTTGAAGGGATTTTTGGATAAATTTTTGGGAGATAGAAATGGGGTTAAGAAAGGATTTTAGATGAATTTTTAGCTGGAGGGAGAGGAGAGTGAAAAGAAAATAGACGATAATTAGGAGAAAGAAAATCGTGGTCAACACATCTCGTGCTAGTGTTGACTATAATTTTTTGACGAATACACAAGAGAGAATTCATGAAAAAGATGTGAAATCACACTAAAAAATGTTTGAATCAGTTTCGCACCGATTAATGAGTAAATGATTAAAATGTAACCATCAAATCAACAAACCACTTGTTAATTGGAGAGAAATCACCAAAAAATCATCAGAAAATTATTTTTCCTGGTGGAAAAATGGTAAGGAATTTTAGCTGGATTTGTTGATTAAAATCGATTAAAAATGATTCAAAATCATTTCTTAGATGATTCACTAAGAGTTACGGAAGGTTTAAGACAAAATAGAAGCCCTTTTGATCAAGTGAATCATGTGTTCTTCTAATTATTTCCGTCGAATGTCCCAAAATTATCATTCATGATAAAAACTAAATAAAATAGGAAACAAATATAAGACTAATACAATCCTTCAATGGATCTGCCTCTGGAATAGCAAGAGATACTAGTGTGACGGCTTTGTATCATCTAGTCATGTTGCACCATGCCAAAAGGGAATGAATATCATCTTGTGGCTCTGTGCTACTTGCCGCAAGGGTTCTGTGAAGAGAAGGGTTCAACGCCACTGTCACCCCTGTCTAGGGTAAAGGAGAAGACTTGTGGCCACCTATAGAGGCTCTAGGTGAAGCCGAGGGAGTGAGGAGGAGGGTTGGCCAGTCGCTAGAGGCTCTAATTGTGCGAAGGGAGAAGACAAAATGATTATTGCTGAACCTCCCCCCTTTTCTTTCTTTGGCGATAATTGATAATCTTATTTTTATCTAAAGATAGTTGATAACTATTGATATGCCCCTTTGTGACTTAAGTACACTAGTTACATGGCATGCTCTTTGCCTTCCGATTAGATTTACTCTTAGGGTATGTGGCACATCATGAAAAATCACAAAACATTATCATGATGTAAGTTCAATTAGCCACCAATTCGCTACCAAAAATAGGAGATGTGGCACATTCAGGGGCATCAAATCAAATAGAAATTATATAGCTACGCCTGATAGCAAATATTATCTATGTATTTATTTATCTTAGAAAATAGTAGGTAATTCATTTTAATTTGAACTGAATCATAAAAATTAACTAGAATTCATGAAAAAATATGAACACTTTATTCAATAATTATAATTTATTTTCACGAATTTTATGTAATATTTTATTATTTTAACTCACACTACATTTAAAAAATGAAATATTATCACTAACACTATTCTTCGTGATTATCTATGTGTGGGCATTCTTTCTCTCTCATTCGGTGAGTTCTCTCACAATTTTTTCTCCCTCACAAATAAGACTCAACCTTTTTACAGTAGTTTACCCCTGACTAGGCAAGTTCAAGTCCTAAAGGATCCTTCCTATCATATTTTAATTATTTCCCTTAGAAATACACCCTAAACTTCACCAGATTAGTGGCCCAGTAACTTTGGTTCAATCTCCGTAGGGATCTAGCCCCTTATGGGCAAACCAAGGCTCAAAACACCTTGTGCCTTTGCTAAAAAACACTCTTTTTTCACTACCAATTATCATAGGGTTTGATAGAGAGCCTCCTTGAAGGATTTAAGAATTTTTTTGATCACTAACAGCTAATGAAGAAGGATGAAATAGTCTATGCGCATTTGAGGCTCTATGGTGATACTACTTAATTGTGAGAGAGATTCTTCTTGGTAGATTGAAGTAGAATGTTTTTTTAATTTCTCAAGCCTTCTGTACTTATTAGGCATTATCTTTCAATAGGTTTCCATGTTTTGCTCAAGAGATAAAATTGGATGGTTAGTTCAAATACTTACTTTTTCAGAATGCACAATAATAATCTATGACCAATGTGAATTTAATAACTTCCTATTCCTTAGTATGCTCAATTTAAAATTTGAATTGAAAATTCCTCTCTCATAGAAAAACAACCTGTCCTTTTTTTTTCCTCACTCCTCTTTTGGGCCACCCTCGTTTGGGCCCAATAGAGTTTGTCAGGCACTACTGTCACACCCCTCCCTAAATGCCCACCCATGTGGCTGGGCATGCATTGAACACCTTGCGTGGAACAGCCATCAGATTGCAAATCCATATCCCCATGACATGCTGGTTCACGTGTCTACTGATGATGCCACAAGCAGCAAGAAGCCACCTGCCTCATTGCAGTGATGCTGACCACCACCACTGGGGCTCGTGCTGATCCTGCCGCTATCGACCTTGTGTCTGTACGAGGTTCCTCCCACTCTGCCACAACTGACCGGGCCTTGGCCCACAGGTTAGCCCTCATTCCCTCTCTCAGTTCAGTCCTTACTCTGCATAGTGCCATCCCGCTCTTGCTCCACCATCGTCGGGCCTAGCTAGGTGGGATGGGTTGGGCCTCATCATGGTGCAAATCCTGACACGTGCGTGTACAAGACCTACCACGTTGATCATCAAGCTCAAGTAGTAGAGCCGTGTCGACAACACTGGGCTTCCTCCACTGGACGTGAATGGGGAAGGTCTCCCTGCACCAGCCCCCTTGGTGATGCCCCGACAAGCATCCGCCGGAGTCACTGCCTGTCAACACTTGCTTGCATCTAGTCGACTCTCCCATTAGCCGCATATAGGATCCCCACCCCCATAATGAATGATGCACTACCCCTATTCACCGTAGGGTGGATCACCCTAGTACTACATCACTATATATGTATCATCCTCACTTCTATTCAAAAATAATCCACCACATCCTCCATCTATCATTTGCTTAAAAGGAGGAAGTAATCCATCATAAAACATTTCAACTATTTGACTTTTAGGAATACCATGGTGGAGACATTTTCTCATCAAATCTTTCATTCTACCCCATGCTTCATGAAATGTTTCCCCTGAATTTTCTGAAAAATCTAGAATAGCTTTCCTCATAGTTTTGGTTTCTCCTCTAGAGTAAAATCTATTCAAAAAATCTTGTAATAATATAGCCCATGTCTTATTATTTCCATCTAGGGTAGAAAACCAACAACTAGTTTCATCTTTTAAAGAAAATGGAAATAAAGTCAGTCTCATAGAATCATCAACATCTTTAATAGTAGCACAAATTCTCTAAGATAAGCGTAAGGATCTTCACGTTGATGCCCATAAAAAGTAGGTAACTTTTGAAAAACACTAGGTTTAATCTCTTTAGCACAAAAAGGATTTTTTAGTAAGACTTCACATGCATATGGAGTAAATTATCCTTCAATAACCTAGGTTGATTAGGATTTTGGGGACCTACATTTCAAGGATTCATTTTCTTAGATTTTCTTGAAGAAACCACTTTCCCTCTAAATTTAGAAAATCCTAAATTTGGGTTCAATGATCTTCTACCTAGCATGCACAGTAGAAAATATGATAATGATAAAGTAGAAATATAAGTAAAAACAGATCATATAAAGAAAAATTATGAATTTTTTTTATTTTTTATATTTTCTATGTCTTATTCAATGAAAAATTAATTTTTTTAATCAAATGAATCATATATAAGAAATAAAACTAGCAATCTTCCCTAGCAATGGTGCCAAAATTGATCTAACTATTTTCTTTCATTGCTAAGAAAATTCAGAAATTTGAAAAATTATAAATTCTAGAAAATAATACAATTTAAGAAAAATATATATATTTTAGTGGATTTTCCATGTCAATCATAGGGAAGATGAAATATTATTAATTATTTATGATTTTTAGTTGATAGATTATTTTTTTAGAATTAATTCTAGCCAAATTATAGTGAAATAAGCTAAAAATTGTGAATTTGTGGATTATTGACGTTAGTCAAGGTCTGCCTACAAACAATAGTCCTAAATTCACAGTCATTAGAAATACATTGACTTGTAAATGGATCAAATCGAAGCCACAATGATGGAAATAAGAAATTAATAGAAAAGGGCTTTTGCTTGTAACATGAGAATGGATCAAAAGAAGTATTATTAGAATCTAAAAATAGTAAAAATAAACAGAAATTAAAGTTTATGAAAGAACTAGTCGGTGTAGTTGTTGATCAGATTTCTGCCCAAATATGATCAATTTGTGTAGGTGCAGTGCACCAATTGGTTTCTTACACCTTCTCCAATCAATGGTTGAGAATTCCAATAATTGTCATTTGCTGAAATTGAGCAACAAAGGTGATTTGACTTCGAGCGTGCCACGGTGTTTGGAGAAGGATCCTCAAAAGAAATTCTTCATAGTTTGCATCGGGCAAAGAATGAGGAAGATTTTTGGAAGAAATGTAGCCTCTATAGCAGCTGAATGAGGGGGAAATTTGGATGAAATCCATCATTTGTATTGGATGGATGGATTGGGGGAAATCTAGAGTCTGTAGTGGCCAGATGAGAGGGGTTTTTATCCGAGAGGTGTGTAGAATAATCAAGGATGCTTTCTTCTTCTCTGGAAACACCTTTTCAGTCTTCTGATAGGTTCCCCCTTTTTCAATGTCCACACTCAATATAAATTGGAAAAAGGAACAATTGATAATCAATCCATAGTTGCTATGAAAAAAAATGATAAAGCAGACAATTATGATGTCGTTTATTCTCAATCTGATGAGGAAAATTCAGTCACACAATCTGCAAAGAGTAGAAGAAGTATGCTGCTTGCAGCTACTTTCCTTAGTTGTGGGATTACTACAGTTATCGATACCTGCACTTGAATACAAACAATTAAGAGCTTTAGATGGATGATGAAACTGGAAGTGTAGAATCTTGACATAGATTGCAAAAAGGCCACCAATCTAACAAAGATCAAAATAGAAGATGGAGAGGGACTGAGGGAGAGGAAGAAGGGATATAGAGAAAGGCATGGAGGGAGGGAAGTATTGAGAAAGCTGTGGTAGAAGAATCTTGAATTTTTCCTCCCCCCACTTGATTGGCCCCTCGGTTATTTAAACTATCGCCGTGATAGTTGTCTGTTGGCTGGTCAGGCGAGGCTTATCCAGCCCGAGCCCTTCTTTTGGGCCCAACATTTCTAGCTTGAAACTTACTCCTGTCGGACACTGGTCTTCCTCTTGGACAATTCTTCCATTTCTTTTGCTTCACTTCTTGTGACAGGGAATGTGGGTAGTTAGGAGTCTATCAACCCCCTCCTCCCCCCCCCCCAATAACTACCACCTTGTCCTCAAGGTATCGTGGATGATTCTAATAATTTAAGCTTATAAGCTACTTTGCCAATCTTCCTTAGAATTTTATAAGGACCAAAGAATTTCAGTCCCATCTTCTCAAATGGTCTTTGACTTAGAGACTTTTGTCTATAAGGTCACAGCTTGAGATATACATAATCTCTCACATTATAATCAACTTCAAGTCTCCCACAATCAACATAATCCTTCATTTTTCTTTGAGCTTTGTGTAGATGTGCCTTTAGCTATTCTAAAATTTGATCCCACTCCATTAATAACTCTCACAAGTCCAAATCTGTTTCATATTGAGGATCAGTTCATAATATGGTGGGAGAATCTCGACCATATACCACCTTAAATGGGGTGAATCCAGTAGAAGCATTGAAGTTTGTGTTAAACTAATATTCTGCCCATGGCAGCCATCTTATCCATTGCTTCAAGTGTTCCCCTACAAAACATTTGAGGTATGTTTTGAGCCCCCTATTAATCACCTCAATCTATCCATCTGATTGAGTATGGTAGGCACTTGATCTATGGAGATGAGTTCCTTGTAACTAAAATAATTTATCCCAGAATTTACTCAAAAATATTTTATCCCAATCAGAGACCAAAGAAGCTAGAATACCATGTAAGCAAATAATATTTTGGAGAAATATCTTTGCTACCTACTCGGTTGTAAAGGTGTTGATGCCCTTGGGCATGAATTTTGATGTTACAAATATATGAGAAAATATATAATTCATGAATGGTATTATTCACAAGATTATGATTAATGACTCATAAGTTTCATACAAATTAATATATTATTCATTTGCTGACATTATGACTAACCTTGAGGTTAAGTGAAATCATGAATAGGTGAAGCACCACATATAGATAAATATTTGTTGAAAAACAAATATTTAATAGGTAAATGATGGTTATGTTTTAAATTCATTTATCCATGATTATTTAACCATTTAAGTGTAGCTATTATTTATTAGTCATGTGCATCATTAAAAGAAAAAGAAAAAGGTTCAAAATATTAAATGAGCTCTTATGAGTCTCAAATCAAAAATTTGGATGATGATACATCAGCTGCTTACGTGGAGAAAACAACTAGCTTAACATTTAAATCTGAAAATAAAGTAAATAGAAAACTTATTCGTCTATCAGAGATAAATCTCTTGTTCAAATTTCAAATCGAATGGATCAGAGAATAGAAAGATATTAAATTTACAATGATCTAAGGTTGTTGCCCCATGTTCCAAAAAATGATAAGTGTTTGAACTGACCTTCTGACTTTGTCTCTCAAAAAAAATGTAGAAGTCTATTAGAAGATGACGCCCTAAAAGTAAAGGAAGGGAGATCAATAACAATAATTTTACTTTGATCTACAATAAAAAAATGTGAGCAAACTATATTATCCATCTTCATCAATGATTGGTGATCAAGATAAAGCTTAAATCATTTGAGGAGTGATGTGAATTAATCGTTGTATAATAAATCATGCAAATTTAAAATTTTTATAAAACTAGACAGGACCAATTCTTGGAATTTTTAATGTTTATCAAAGTGAATAAATCAATTATAAATCGATAAAAGATTCCAAAAATAGTGGAAAATTTCCAAGTCAATCACAGAGATGTAATATAATATCAAGTAATATTTCAGAATTTTCCTGAAGGAATATAATTTTTTTATGATTTTTTCTAACTAAATGATAAATATAATATATTTAATAAATGCGAAAAGGAAATAAGGCAATGACGTCAGGTGACGTTAGCGCCTGAAGAACACGAATCAGGTGGAAATAGAGTTCCGACCTACGATTCTTTCGTAAGCGATTACTGTGAAATTAATAGATCAAATTTAGTTTTGTAAAAGCCCAAAGAATTGTAACTCAAGTACGAAATATTTTGGATATTGAAATCATGCCGAAGATTACTAATTTAAATGAAAATAAAGTTTAAAATAGGAAAAATAAAATTCCAACTTTGCGGCGGCAATCGCCAGAATTCTGCGTGTTCAGAAAAGAAATCGTACAATGTCCATGGCCTCAAAGGCTCTCCTTGGACAAAGACGATGTGGCTGATCTCTAGAACTTCTTTCGAAGCCCAGAAATCGGTGGAATGGATCGCCAAATCATTTTCAGCCGCTGTCACCTGGCAGAACGGAAAAACGGCGACTTGCGGCCCTTCGGCGACTGTCACTCGATAGAGGTGTGCTGGATGGAGGTGGGGCACATCTCTGGGGCTTCGTCCTCATGTTAGCGCAGCGAGAGGAGGCCCTTTATCGCATCTGGTATGCTCTCAGGAGGTGGCGACTTGTCTCCTGGCGATCGTCCTCTTCCCGGCGACAGCTTGTTCGTCGATCAAGCAGAGATGATTTCTTCATTGAGTTCACAACGTTTTGTCTAGAATCCTACACCAATTTCAGCGACGATGCTCTACGAATCGCGTTGACTAAGTTTTTGCTGAATTTTTGGTGATTTTTGCAGCTTAATCACTCTCTAGAAATCACGATTTCTTCATTGGTTGTCCGCCTACGTGAGAGAGAAAGAGGGAGAGATGAGATAAGTACTAAAATGCCCTCAATTTATGACATCATAAAGATCATTTTATATCAGTCATTGAGGGGCATTTATGTTATTTATAAATATGTGCGGGAAAAAGTAAGACACAGGGTTTAGTCCCACATCGGTTTTCTGGGCGAGTTTCACGCGCATATATTACGGGCGCTTCTTTATCCATCAATAGGTACAAATCACCCGCATGTGTACGAACACTCCTTGCCCCACGCCCGGCTGGCCACTGGTGACGTGGAAGGGGAGTGACGCACACGTCAGCCGCTTGAGCGCCTAGCTCGCAGTCCGCTTCGCCGGCCACTTGAGCCTCGAGATCGTGGTCTGGTCCTTAGCTGCTCGAGCCTTGAGCTTGCAGTCCTTAGCCGCTCAGCAGCTCTACCCGACTGGGCCTCCGACCCGCTAGCAGGCTCGGTTGGCCGGTAGATTTTTTTGCTTTTTCTTAAATATTTTTTTTATTTCTCTCAACAAAATAAAATTATAAAATCATGTAATTAAGCAAAAATTCATATTAATCAACTAGAAACCACTTTTCACGATTTAACACAAAAATAAGTCTATTTATCATGAGTTAAGATTAAAAACATCATCTTACTAAATTATTAACTCATGATAATGAAGACTTATCAAGGAGGCTCTTCATCAGGCTCTAAGGTAATTAAGTGATGAGTGAAGAGTAAGTTTGGCCAAAGGAATGAGATGCTCTAAGCCCTATTTGGCCCGAAAGGGGCTGGATCTCTATAGAGGTCAAACTTGAGGTGTTAAGGCTATTGATCCTATTAAAAGCAATGTGTATTTTTAAGAGAAGTGGTGGATTACTAGTAAGAAGGATCCTCCAGGACTAGAAGTAGCCTGGTGAGGGGTGAACTAGTGTAAAAAACATTTACCTCATAATGAGATCTTGCCTAAAGAGAGGGAAAGTCATTTTGTGCATAAATAATCATGCAAAACTATGTTAACACCTATGTTGACACATCTAGCATTCGAGAAGAAAATTTGAGATTTCTAAAATACTAATTTACCCTTCTTGGTATTTTTTCTAGCCTCTAGATCAATTAGTATCATAGCTAACCTTTATTTAGAGATATTTACACATCTCAAGGAGTAGATCCTATGGCTAGTGAAAGCATCGAATTTTCAAATCCTAGACCACTTATGTTTGATAGAACTAACTATGTGTTTTAGAAAACCAGAGTTCGAATCTATGTTATAGATCAATGATCAAAAATTTAGAAAATGATTAAAGAAGGGCCAAAAAAAAAATCTGATGATGAGTCTATAGAGGAGTATAACTCCATATTAAATGTAAGGGCCATGAATATTTTATTAAGTGTTATTCATATTTCTGAGTTTAATTATGTGCAAAGTTGTGAGACAGCCAAAGAAATATGGGACAAGCTCGAAATGATGTATGAAGGGACTTCACATGTAAAAGAAACTAAAATCGACATTTGGGTGAGTAGGTATAAATTATTTCAAATAGAAAAAGGTGAATCTATTCATAATTATGTTAAGATATTTGATGAAATCATTAATAGAATGAAAAATCTTGGAAAGACTTTTTCAAATGTTGAATTGAATAGTAAACTACTCAAATCTTAGACTGATGATTAGATGGCTAAGAAACAATAATAATAGAATCTCATTTTCAGATGATGAAAATGAGATTACTAATGATGCATCATAATCACATATTAAGCACTACAATAATAGGATATTAATGCATTATCCACTTACAAAATAAACATAAAAACTACTCAATTCCATCCTTGGCATAGAAAAACATAAGTCACTTAAATAAAGATAAAAGACTATAATTTTATGACTAACACACATCCAAGGAAAAATACCTTGAGAGTTTCTTTTATCACAGCCATTACAAAGCCCATTAAGAGATAATGGGCTTGCCTAAAGAAGCCCATGGGCCAACCCATGGCTGCCACATGGGCCAGCAGGGAGCCAGGAGAAAGGGGGCCCATGTGCTCCCTAACTGATTTGGCACCCTCCCCTTCTTGGGCAGTGGGAGAGCATCTCCCCCATGTGCAACAAACTTGGCGCCTCCCCTTGGCCAATGGGAAGGCTCCACGGTTTCATGGAAGGGGGAGAGCCAATGAGAGGCCTCCATATTCTCCTCTACCTCCTCTCTCTTCTAACTAATTTGGCACCTTCTCTTTCCTTATTTTGGCACTCAAATTGGTCTATAAATAGTCCCCATTCTCATGAATGAGAGATCATCCTCTTTTAGTGCAACTCGTCTCCCTCTCTCCGTTGTCTTCTCTCCCTCTCCCCATTCTCTCCCTCGTCTTCTCTCCCTCTCGCTGTTCTCTCCCTCTCGTTGTGCTCTCCCTCTCTCCGTCGACTTCTCTCCCTCTCGTCGCGCTCTTCCTCTCTCCGTCGTCTTCTCTCCCTCTCGCCGTTCTCTCCTTCTCGCCGTCATCTTCTCTCTCATTGCGCTCTCCCTCTCTCTGTCGTCTTCCCTCCCTCTTGCCATTCTCTCCCTTTCGTTATGCTCTCCCTCTCTCTGTCATCTTCTCTCCCTCTCGCCGTTCTCTCCCTCTCGTTGCACTCTCCCTCTTGTCGTTCTCTCCCTCTCGTCGCACTCTCCCTCTCTTCGTCGTCTTCTCTCCCTCTCGCCGTCGTCTTCTCTCTCGTCACAGTCTCCCTCTCTCTCCGTCATCTCTCCCTCTTGTCGTGCTCTCCCTCTCTCTTCGTCGTCTTCTCTCCCTCTCGCTGTTCTCTCCCTCTCATCACGCTCTCCCTCTCTCTCCGTCGTCTTCTCTCCCTCTCATCACGCTCTCCCTCTCGTCATGCTCTCCCACTCTCCGTTGTCTTCTCCCTCTCGCCGTCGTCTTCTCTCCCGTCGCACTCTCCCTCTCTCTCCATCAAATCTCTCTCTCGTCGCGGTCTCCTTCTCTCTCCGTTGTCTCCTCTCCCATTGTGGTCTACCTCTCTCTCCGTCGTCTCTCCCTCTCATTGCGGTCTCCCTGTCTCTCTATCATCTCTCCCTCTCGTCGCGCTCTCCCTCTCTCTCCGTCAAATCTCTCTCTCATCGCGGTCTCCTTCTCTCTCCATCGACTCTCTCTCTTGTCACGCTTTCTCTCTCTCTCTCTCCTCTCTCGCTATCTCTCTCTTTCTCTCGCGCGTCCTCCCTGTCTCTCTTCCTCTCTCTCTCTCTCCCTCTCTCTCTCTCACTCCCTTCCTTGAGTCTTCTTCCCCATTAGTGACAAGGGGTTAGAAATTTCAAGGATTGGGAGCTCTGATCTCCTCTCTCTTTGCTTCTTCTCACCCCCTTTCAGCCACCAAGTTCTTCTCATCTTGAAGTGACACAAGGTGGAGAGAACCAATTGGCCATAAAGGAGATTTACTTTCAAGCAATTTACATTTCAACATTTAAGTTCTGTTTATGTCTTTCTTTTTATGCTTCAATTTCTTTTATAGAATAACCACAAATATCTCTCTTGAAGTCTTCTTAAACATTTATTGAATATCCACTTATATTTTATTGCAATTTGATGTTTGATTTCTCACTTCCTTGTGGATCGACTTGGACTCACCCTATATTCATTTCCTTTGAATTAAAGTCTAATATACAAATGTTATTTGATTAACCATTAATCCTAACGGCAATTTTTGGTTCATCAATTGCCTTACTAACTAAAAGGTTAAATGTGTTGTGGAAACGGAAGAAAATTTTAGATGCACAAAAGATGTGAATATGTCACCTGAAAATACTGAAATGTTTTAAGTATAAGAAACTAGGTCACTTCAAGGACAACTGCACAATGTTGAAAACAAAAGAAAAAAGAAAGCAATGATGGTAATGTGGAGTCATAGTGAGTCAAGTGCTGATGAAGAGAGGTCCCAAGAGAACATATGTCTAATCGCAAAGACATCTAAGGTATATGATTTTGATTCTTTTTTTCACAAGAAAATTTTGATGAACTTATGCATACTGTTGATACTTTGAAAAGAAAATTGAAAATAGAACAAATAGAGAATCAAATACTTAGAAGTCAATTAGAATGCATAAGGAAAATAAAGAAAAGTATCAAGCAAAAATTATTTGAAATTGAAAATGAAAAGTTTCTCAAGAAACTCAATATCTTTGATGAAAACTACGATGACACCTATTCTAACACATCTTCCAATTGTAGATCAACATAGGATATAGATTTTACACCCGGTGAAAATAAATAATTGGTGGAAATACCTAGGAGCCAAAGATCTTTATTTGCTTTACTTGTTTTCTGATTGTGTTATCCATGATAAAATGATTTCTAATTTAAACATAGAAAATCAAATGCTTAAAAATTAGAATAGTATACTACACAGATTGAATAGACAAAAGAAAAAAATATTAAATTAGAAAAGAAATTTACTGATTTGAAATCTTTTTATGATAAATTATCTAGAAGTTAGGGAGCACTGAATATGTTGCTTGAAAGTCAGAAAAGGTCTTTAAGGAAAAAAGGATTAGGATTTAATTCTAATCATATTAAATATTATATTAAATCTGAAAACAAGTCTAAAACATGCTATATTTGGGTACCTAAGGATAGTATAGTTAAACCCAAAGTAATTTGGGTTCCCAAACTAAAGACTTAATCATATTTTTAGGGAGATCTCTAGTGGACTATTTCACGGTGGTACTTAGATAGTGGGTGTTTAAGACATGACCAGAGATCAAAAATGGCTCTCCACATTCAATCTCATAGATGGAGGAGAAGTAACATTTGGGGATGATAAAAAGGAAAGTATAGAAGGGTATAAAAATATTTCTTTAAATAATCAGTCTTTAATTAAGAATATTTTACTTGTTAAAGGCTTAAAACATAATTTGATTAGTATTAGTCAATTATGTGACAATGAGATGAAAGTTAAGTTTAAAAAGAATGGATGTTTAATCATGGATGATAAAAATAATGAAGTTTAACTTATTGGTGATAGAGTTAAAGATGTTTATGTTATAGATTTTGAAAATTTAATTAAATTTAATATTTGTCTTATTGCTGAAAAAGATGAAGAGCAAATGGATATTTGGCATAGAAAACTTGGTCACATAAACATTAGAACTATTCATAAACGATCAAAATTAGGACTAGTTAGAGGACTTATGAAGCTATCAAACATAGAAAACTTTACATGGGAGAGTTGCATCAAAGGAAAACAAATAAATGAACCCTTTAAAACAAAATAATACATATCATCATCACGACCCCTAGACTTGATCCATTTCTATTTGTTTGGTCCAAGTAAAACTACTAGTTCAGCTAGAAAATATTATGACTTAGTTATTGTTGATGATTATACATGATTTACTTGGATATTTTTCTTAGTTCAGAAAAATGAAACATATGATTACTTCACCAAATCTATAAAGAAAATACAAAATGACCTAGGCATGAATATTAAGAAAATTTGAAGTGATTATGGAGGTGAGTTTCAAAGTACTTTATTTTCTGATTTCTATGATAAATTAGGAATATTTCATAATTTCTTAGCACCTAGAACACCTCAATAGAATGGTGTCGTTGAAAGGAAAAATAAGACATTACTTGATTTGTCTAGAACTATGTTCGCTAATAATGATCTTCCAAAATATTTTTGGGTTGAAGCTATTATTACTACATGTTACCTTATTAATAGAGCATTAATTAGATCAAAATTAAAGAAAACCCTTTATGAATTACTGAGAAATAAAAAGCCTAATCTAAGTTATTTTAAACTATTTGGCTGCAAATGTTTTATTTTGAATAATGGACTTAGAAAAATTTGATCAACGAAGTGATGAAGTAATTTTTCTGAGATATTCTAAAAATTTTAAAGCATATAGAATATATAATAAAAGAACATTATTTGTTGAAGAATATATTCATGTAAAATTTGTAGAACAATTATAGGTTCAGAAAAATCTGCATTTAAAAACTAACTATGTTGACACAGGTTCTAACAATAGTAAACAAACAGAAGTCAAAGAAGAAGAATTACCTCATTTAGAGCCAAATTTTGAACATGAAAATTTACCTAGAGCTTGGAAATATGCTAAAAGCCATTTAAAAGAAAATGTTTTAGGAAACTTGAATGAAAAAGTGAGGACTAGATCTACATTAAAAGAACAAACTCACATTGCATTTACTTTTCAAATTGCATAAAAAAATATTGATGATGCTTTGATAGATTTAGATTGGATTATTTTTATACATGAAGAACTTGGACAATTTGATAGAAAGAATATTTGGTTTAGTTCATTGACCTGAACATCAAAATGTTATAGGAACAAAATGGGTATTTAGAGACAAATTAAATGAATAAGGAGAGGTAATTAGAAATAAAGCAAGACTAGTTAATAAAGGTTATGTTCAAGAAGATGAAATAGATTATCAAGAAACTTATGCTCCTATTGCTTGATGATAAACTCAAATTTAAGGTTTGTTTATAGTCGTTATTTTGCTTTGAGTTTATACAAAATATTTATAATTATCTTACTTTTCAAGGAATTAGGATTGAAATTCTGATTCTTTTAAGTTTAGAAAGAAGAATAATGATTAGAGAGAGAAAAATGAGAGGAAGATGAAGGAAGAACAACAATCTTACTTTTCAAGAGAGTTATTCCAAAAAAATCAAGATTCTGATTTCAGAATTTAAGAATATTTTATATAACTATAATTAGGATTTAGGAGATCGATTAGAGAGAAGAAATGATGATGAAAGGAGGAAGGATCAAGGTGATCTTGATTTTCCTACAAAAATAAAGAAATCTAAGATCTCAAAGGAAAAGATTGCATTAGGCTTTTGATTTTTAGAAGGAGAGAGGATGAGAGAAATAATATTTCTATTAAATATTAGAAGATGAATCACAAATTTCAAGATCTAGAAGGGCATACCTTAGGATTGTATATTTCACCCAAATTAGGCGGTTTTCTCTAGTAAGAACACACTTCAAAGATCAAAAAAAGGAATTGTAATAATCCACCTCTATTCAGATTTATCAATCTGGATCCTAAGAGATTCCTGCAGCTAGCCTCTGCTAGGGCAACTCTAGAATGAGGAAAAATGTGGAAATAAAAGAGATTTTATAAATAGAGATATTTTTCTCAAAAGAACCCTCGCTTTTCTCATTTATCTTCTCATGCCCTTTTCTCCTTCCTTGCTTTGATTAGGCCCCCTTTTAATCTTTAATTTCGTGGCCCATCTTAGAGAAAATGATTGAAGATGGATTGGGCTAAAAAGATCATGTTCCCCTCTCCTCATTTGGGCCTTTCTTGGACCAAAGCTAAATCATCTCTTCTTCCAGCCCAATATACTTCAAGCTCTTTAATTAATTACTTGATTAAATTCACCTAACTCTTGCACACCATACACTAAACATATTCATCAATAATAAAACTACTTGACTTCTAAGAAGTCAAGCAAGGTTAGTCATAAAAAGAAATAAATTAAGTAATGTTCACATATGCTTGAATTAGAGCAAGATATTTCATGGTTAATCCTCGTGAAATGGTATATAATTTTTTATATTTAAATCATCAATAATTCCATAGAAATCATGAATCATATGTATATCACTAATTTTTCATGAATAGAAGTATGAAGTAGTTACTCACATTCATTATTTTAATATTTCTACCATGACATAAGAGAAATTTAAAGCCCAAAAGCATATAAAATCATAGATATTACTACTATATTTATCATGCTATCAACGAGTTATCACACCCCCTAACTTAGCTCATTGCTAGTCCCTTAGCAATGGTATGTATTGATTATGATCCTACATTTTTCATTTGATCTCATGAGCCTACAAATACATTTCACAAATTATAGAGATCAAAAACTAAATTTATGTTCATGAATTCCTATGTTTTCCTTGAACAAAGGTTAGAAATCTTATCTATCACTCACTAATTTACTAAGCTTCAAAATCAATATTTGCACTTTAAATCATGTCATAATTTCTTGAGTACACTAAGGTATAAACTCTACTACATTACACCAGCTAATTCTATCCTTTTATTTATTTATTTCTTTTTTTTTCTCTCCATGCAGGTAGCTTTTCCATTCGACCTTTTCTTTTGTTTGTCCTAGTCTCACATGTGGAAGCCCCATGGGACAATGGAGAAAACCCCCTTGATTTTAGTGCTTCCAGGCCTTCACTCTACATGGTTATGTTGGTATTTTGTGAGCCTCGCTAATCCTAATCTCACATGTGGAAGCCCCATAGGATCAGCTAAGGTGCTGCTACCACATTGTTTTTTTTTTTTTAAGCTGCTGTAATGTTCACAATGTTATGACCTATGCCTCAGGTTTAACCACAATTAATAACTTGAAGATGCATCAACTAATTCAAAACCTTTCAACCAAATATTGATCAAGATAGAAAAGGATTCAATTTACTGCTCTTGGCTAAAATAGAAACTCATAAATAGAAATCTTGCTCAGATCAAAGTAGATTTGTTGCATATCACACAGGGTTCTTGAGAAAATTTTTTAAAGTGAGAGTTACTTGCACCACAAGTCTAGGACTAAAATGAGGGTGATACTCTAAATTTTGAGAAATGAAGTGGCATGGAATTGGGTCATGATAACTTATGTTCATCCAAAAACATATACCCTTTGATTACCTATTTTAATTCCCTAAATTAAGTTTCCCTCAACACTAAATAATCCACCTTTGTTTCAATGTCCACTTAGTTGAAGGGGAATGGATGTATGATGTAAGCCTTGTATCAAGATTCAGGTTGATGATATCAAATATGTAGTGATGATTACATGTTTTGATGCCTTAGTTAGCGATTTATATTCTCATGGGCATGATAATTATTACTTATTTATGATTAAAAATGAAACCTATGTGCATTATTTATCTAGTCCTTATTTTGAACATTTAGTGACTTATGAAGTAACACCACTTAACTCCTTCAAATCAAGTGAATTATCCTCATATTTTTCTTGGAGTTTTGGTGAGTTTCAAGACATAGATAAATGGGACATTAATGAAGAGGAGAGAAGCAGCCAATCCACGTTCAAGGCCCAAATTCAAAATCAAGGGGAACCAACAACAAATTCAACACGAACAAAACCCTATTTATACTCTCCTCCTCCCGCGTGTATGGGCATCCTAGATTCTGGCCCAAACCTTGTGTCGGCAGCTGTAGTGCAGCAGCTTCATGGATCCACTTTCCTTTTGGAAGTGTCAAGTTGATTCAAGAAGCGGACCAAATCTTCAGATTTGGAGGAAGAGGAAGGGGAGCATTACCTTGGGCCAGAAATGATGTGACACCAGAGGAACAAGCACCCTCCCAAGGATTCCACCTTCTTCAACTGATTTTGCTGGCTTGGTATTATTGGATGTGATAGCCAAGATCCAGGGCAATGTTTGCCGAAAACCTTGCTGAGAAATCCATCCTACAACCCAAAATTTTCCTGTTTTAATCAGATTTTTAAGTTTGCCACCTGATTTCATCTCTCCACTTACAAATCATTGCTGCAGCATTCACGCCAGGCAATATGCTAAGAGAGAACAGCAGCATCTTTTTTTGACGCCCACACACATTCGTCACCACTGCACGCACCCATTGCTATGCTGTTGCCACTTCGCTGCCGAATGATGTTGGTGCTCCGGCAAAGGTAGCCTTGTAATTTCTTTGTTAGTTTCTCAACCAAGATTTATACATATATATATGTATTCATAAGATATAAAATCATAGAAAATTTCTCTAATTAATTCTTGGCTCTCACTGGGTCGACCCTTGCTCCGTATATACTTTGTGAGGATAAATATTACAAATTTCATTGCATAATCTGGAATTTACAGCAATTAGTACTCCATTTCCTAGATAACCACAGGTATAATTAGAAAGAACAAATAAAACTCATGCATACATCAGAACTTTTTGAAAAAATTTGATGCTAAGCTTATGCATTAATCCTCACATGTATATTGACGTGAATTAATCATTGTATAATAAATCACGCAAATTTAAAATTTTTATAAAACTAGAAAGGACCAATTCTTGGAAGTTTAAATGTTTATCAAAGTGAATAAATCAATTATAAATCGATAAAAGATTCCAAAAATAGTGGGAAATTTCAGGTCGATCACAGGGATGTAATATAATATCGGGTAATATTTTAGAATTTTCCTGAAGGAATATGATTTTTTATGAATTTTTTAAATAAATGATAAATATAATCTATTTAATAAATGTGAAAAGAAAATAAGGCAATGACGTCAGGTGACGTCAGTGCCGGAAGAACACGAATCGGGTGGAAATAGAGTTTCGACCTACGATTCTTTCGTAAGCAATTATTGTGAAATTAATAGATCAAATTTAGTTCTGTAAAAACCTGAAGAATCGTAACTCAAGTACGAAATAATTTGGATGTTGAAATCGTGCCAAAGATTACTAATTTAAGTGAAAATAAAGTTTAAAATAGGAAAAACAGAGTTACGACTTCGCGGCGGTGATCGCCAGAATTCTGCGTGTTCAGAAAAGAAATCGTGCAATGTCCACGGCCTCGAAGGCTCTCCTTGGACAAAGACGATGTGGGTGATCTCTAGAACTTCTTTCGAAGCCCAGAAATCGGTGGAATGGATCGCCAAATCGTTTCCGGCGGCTGTCACCCGGCGAAATAGAAAAACGGCGACTTGCGGCCCTCCGGTGACAATCACTCGACAGAGGTGTGCTGGATGGAGGTGGGGTGCGTCTCAAGGGCTTCGTCCTCAAGTCAGCGCAGCGAGAGGAGGCCCTTTATCGCATCTGATATGCTCTTAGGAGGTGGCGACTCGTCTCTTGGCAGATCGTCCTCTTTCCGGCGATGGCTTGTTCGTCGATCAAGCGGAAATGATTTCTTCGTTGAGTTCCCCGATGTTTTGTCTAGAATCCTACACCAATTTCGGCCACGATGCTCTACGAATCGTGTTGACTAAGTTTTTGCTGAATTTTTGGTGATTTTTACAGCTTAATCGCTCTCCAGAAATCGCGATTTCTTCGCCGGTTCTCTGCTTGCGAGAGAGAGAAAGAGGGAGAGATGAAATAAGTACGAAAATGCCCTCAATCTATGACGTCATAAGGATCATTTTATATCGGTCATTGAGGGGCATTTATGTCATTTATAAAATATGCGGGAAAAAGTAAGGCGCGCGGTTTAGTCCCACATCGATTTTCTGGGCGAGTTTCACGCGCATATATTATGGGCGATTCTTTATCCATCAATAGGTACAAATCACCCGCGTGTGTACGAACACTCCTTGCCCCACGCCCAGCTGACCACTAGTGACGTGAAAGGGAGTGATGCACACGTCAGCCGCTTGAGTGCCTAGCTCGCGGTCCGTTTCGCCAGCCGCTTGAGCCTCGAGATCGCGGTCTGGTCCTTAGCTGCTCGAACCTTGAGCTCGCGGTCCTTAGCCGCCCAACAGCTCCGCCCAACTGGGCCTCTGACCCGCTAGCGGGCTCGGTTGGCCGACGGATATTTTTGCTTTTTCCATAAATATATTTTTTTCATTTCTCTGAACAAAATAAAATTATAAAATCATGTAATAAAGCAAAAATTCATATTAATCAACTAGAAACCACTTCTCACGATTTAACACAAAAATAAGTTTATTTATCATGAGTTAAGACTAAAAACATCATCTTACTAAATTATTAACTCATGATAATGAAGACTTATCATATATGCTCCCCCCAACTACTATATGCATTGTCCCTAATGCAAATATTAATTAAAAAAATAAGGTATAAATGTGCAAACCGAGAATAGACGCTTCTTCTTTTAGCCTTCCCATTTTATTGTAATCATGGTCCCAAGATTCTCCTCCCCTAAATTGCTTAGTCTGTCCATTTATTGAAAACTCAAGAAAAACATAAAAGGAGCTGATCTATTCAGGAGCTGAGATTGACTAAGGGATAAATAAAGCAAAGACTGGAAAAGAAATGTAATAAAAAAAAAAAGAAGGTTATGCTAATGCTAAACTTTAAATAGATAGATTATTGTTGCAAGAATTTTCTAAGAAGGTTGAGATTCAATAGATGGGTTCTGTAATTGAATCGAAGTGGGCAAATATGGGGAATCCATCTCTAAATAGGGTTTCAATCTTTGACCATCACTTTAAAATTTTCACCTATTTTGGGATCTGCAATCAAAACTGCACCACAGTCAAAAGCTTTAATCATAAGGTAGGTCCAGCCCATCTAGATTTCAATTTTCCTGGAAATAATTTCAATCTAGAATTATAAAGCCAAACTTTTTGATTCATATGAAAATTCCTTCAACTCAAGTTCTTGCCATGAAAGCCTTCATTTTTGCTTTATAAATCATTGAGTTTTCATATGCCTCATTCCTCAATTCTTCGAGGTCCTGCAGCTGTAATATGCGATTCTTACCTATTGCATTGAAATATAGGTTAACTTTTCTTATAGCCCAATAAACCTTATGTTCATTTCCTCAAGAATGTGACAAGCCCTCCCATATATTAACCTGTAAGGTGTCATTCCTAGAGGTGTTTTTTAGGCAGTTCTATAAGCCCATAAAGCATCATATAATTTAGTTGACCAATCTTTTCCATTAGGTTTAATAATCTTCTTTAAAATTTTCTTAATCTCCCAATTACTAACCTCTACTTGGCCATTAGCTTGAGATAAGAGGTCGTCATTCTATGTTGGACTCCATACTTTTTCAGCAAATTCCTAAAATAAGAATTATTGAAGTGAGTTCCTCCATCAATTATGATCGCCCTAGGACACCCAAATCTTGCAAAAATATTCTGCACAACAAACTTTAATACCACTTTATTGTCATTAAATCTTGTGAGAATTTCTTCTACCCCTTTAGAAACATAATCCACTCTCATCAAAATATATTCATAACCTTCTATAATTGGCTGCAGTGGCATATGATCTCGTTTCCTTAAATTCACAGCAGCTTGATGCTTCAAACAATTTTTGAAAAATTCAAAAGCATCCCTAAATAAGCTTGGCCAAAAGAAACCACATAGTAATACTTTGGAAGCAGTTATTTTAGGGGAGAAATGCCCACCATAAAGTGAAGAATGACAAGATTCTAGAATTTTCCATTACTCTTCATTAGGTACACACCTTCTAAGAATGTGATCAATTCCCAAATGAAATAATTCAGGCTCTTCCCAAAAATAATATTGAACATCCTTGAATTTTTTTTTCTATCATTAAAGTCCCATTCTTGTGGTATTTGACCTGTTGCAAGATAATTCACTATATGTGCATACCAAGGTGTTCTCTTAACTCGAATTCCTAAAATTTGTTCATCAGGGAAAGAATCTATGATAGGTATATTTGATTCAATTTTTAATCTGGATAAATGATCTGCAACCACATTCTCACATTCAGGCCTATCCTTAATATCTAAATCAAATTTTTGTAGCTATAATATCCATCTCATAAGCCTAGGTTTAGCCTCCTTTTTACTAAGCACAAGATTTCAAAGCAGCATGATTGAAGTAGACAGCTATTTTACTACCTAATAAATAAGAACAAAACTTTTCTAATGCAAAGATAATAGCTAGCAATTCCTTTTCAATTGTTGATTAATTTACCTGAGCCTCTCCTAAGGTTTTGCTACCATAATAAATAGCCACTAGCTTCTTATCCACCCTTTGACCTAGAGTAGCTCCCACTGCAAAATCAGAAGTATCACACATTAGTTCGAATGGAAGGCTCCAATTAGGGGCCTGAAAAATAGGTGTTTTAATAAGTTCTTCTTTAATTTGCACAAAGGCACTCTTAGCTTTATTGTCCAAAATAAAATCAACTTCTTTGGAAAGTAAGTGGGTTAAGGGCTTGGAGATTTTAGCAAAATCTTTAATAAATCTCCTATAGAAACCAGCATGGCCGAGGAATTCTCTAAGTTGCTTGATAGTGCTGGGTAGAGGTAAGCCCTTGATCACTTCGATCTTGGCCTTGTCGACCTCCAACTCATGCATGCTAACTTGATGTCCCAGCACTATGCCCCCCTAGACCATGAAGTGGGATTTTTCCCAACTTAGAATTTGCTTGTTCTCCACACATATCTGCAAAACCTTAGGTAGATTAGTTAAACATGCATCAAATGATGACCCAAAAACTGAAAAGTCATCCATAAATATCTCTAAATAGTCTCCTACTAATTCAGAAAACATTGCACTCATGCATCTTTGGAATGTCACTGGTGCATTACATAGTCCAAAAGGTATTCTTTTAAAAGCAAAAGTGCCAACATGGTATGTAAATATGGTTTTCTCTTGGTCATCTTCATGAATTCCTATTTGATTATAACTAGAATAACCATCTGAAAAACAATAGAATTCTTGCCCTGAAAGTTTTTCCAAAATTTGATCAATGAAAGGCAATAGATAGTGATCTTTCTTTGTCACCGAACTTAATTTTCTATAGTCTATGCAGACCTCCAACTAGTACCTAATCTTGTTTGTACTTCCTCACCTTGTTCATTTTTCTTAACTGTTATTCCTGATTTTTTTGGCATGATGTGAATTGGACTTACCCATGGGCTGTCCGAAATGGCATATATAAACCCAGCCTTCAACCATTTTAGTCTCTCTTTCTTCACTACTTCTAACATATGAGGGTTTAGTCTCCTTTGAGCTTCCCTTGATGGTCGAGAATTTTCATCCCCAAATATTCTATGCTCACAAATATTTGGCCTAATCCCTTTGATATCATCAATTGACCATCCTATTGTTGTCCTATACATTTGCAGAACATTAAGGCATTCTCTTGCTCCATTGATAGGTTAGAGGAAATTATGACAGGAAAGGTATTGTTAAGTCCTAAAAATACATATTTAAGGGAAGTAGGCAATGGTTTTAATTCTAACTCAGAGGTTGAAAGATCATTTAAGTTATTCATTTCTAAATTTACGGTCATACTATCTTCATCATTAAGATTGTAAATATCAAATAGATAAGAATCTAAGTTTACATCTTCAGCATTCACAATATCATAGACACATACATCTTCAAATAAATTTTCTGGATATTTAAATAATTTTGAAATCTGGATCTCAACTTTTTCCTACCCCACTTTTGATTCAACTGCACCTTTACCCCAATCTGTCGTGGCTTGAGCTGTAGCTAAAAAGGGTCTTCCAAGAATGATAGGTGCATGACTCAAATTCTTTGTAATTTTTGTGTCAGTAACTATAAAATCTATAGGAAAATGACAGTTCTCAACTTTAACAATTACATCTACTAATTTTTCATGAGGTTGTCTAATAGATCCATCAGCTAATTGTAATTCTAAGAATATAGGTTCCAACTCTCCAAATTTAAATTTGTCATATAGGGCCTTAGGCATTATGTTGACACGAGTTCCTGAATCTAAAAGTGATTTGTTAAAAATCATTCCTCCTATTTCACATTTTATTCATGGAGCTCTTGGGTCCCCTTGCTTAGGAATTTGGTTCAACAAAATTGAGTTAATGTTTTCTGAAAGTTGGATCCTCTTTTATCTCCTAGACAGTGTGCACAATTCTTGTAAAAATTTTGTATAAGAGGGGATGTTTTGGATAGCATCAACTAAGGGAATGGTAATGGTGGCCTCTTTAAAATTTCAAGTATGAGACTATCCTTAGGTTTGTCCTTATGTAACTTAAGTGTATTTGGGAATGGAATAGGGGGCTGATAATCCTTAGGGTTCTACCACTATTGGTGCTTCTTCCATTTCTTGGTGTTTTTCTTCATGATGATCTCCCTCGTTCTCAACTTCATAAGGATCAGGTAGGTGTTTTCCATTTCTCAACCTAGATATTGCATTTATGCGTGTATGCTCATCGCTCTTATCATGACAGTCATCATTAGACAATGAAGGACAATCATTAATAAAAGATAAATTTTGAGGATTCACACAAGGTTGAGTTGGGAATTGACCTGAGTTCTGATTTTTGAGGCCTATTTCATCCATTTTACCTTTCATCTTCTCACCTCTGAAGTTGCTTTGATTTTCTTGTATTCCCTGCCCAAGTTTCAACCTCTCTATCTTTAATTTTGCTTCATTCCCTTGAAAAATTCTATCATAGAGTTGTTAGAGTAATCATAACGATTTGAGACATGCTGAGATTTAGGGTGGGAAACAAAATTTTCTGAACTTTGAGATGGAAAGGATGAAATTTTGAGTTAGGAGCTAAATTTGAGGAATTTTATTGGTGGAATGGTTTCAGCTGAAATGTATTTTTGCCTTCTCTATTCCAATTTTGATTTCCATAATTCTCTCTTAGATTTCATGCGCTATGGACAAATTTCATCAATATGATCAAAACTACAACAAATGGAACACAAAGGATCAGAAGTAGGTAAAATATGAGAAGAAGAAGGATGAAACTTGGGACTTTGCTTGAGAGATTTCATATGCTCAGTTAGCTCTTCCACAGCCTTTCCAACTTTACCTAAGTCTCTTTCTACTTTGTCCATTCTCAATTCAAGCTCTACTATGTTCACATCAATTAATCCCCCATGTTTGGGACCTACACTTCTACCATTTTGACTTAACCCTTGCTGGTAAACAAAGCTATCCGCTAATTTTTCAATAAATTTGATAGCTTTATCTTCACATTTATCTAGAAATGTACCTCTACTAGCAATGTCAATCATATTTCTTTCTTGATCATTAATCCCTCATAAAAGATTTGTACTAATTACCAATTAGGGATACTGACATGACTCAATCATTATATAATAAATCACACAAATTTAAATTTATAAACCTAGAAAAGATCAATTTTTTGGAATTTTAAGTATATATTAGAATGAATAAATTATTTATAAATTGATAAAATATTCCAAAAATAATGAGAAATTTCCAAGTCGATCATAGGGATGTAATATAATATTGGGTAATATTTTAGAATTTTCTTAAAGAATATGAATTTTTATGATTTTTTAATTGAATGATAAATATAATATATTTCATAAATCAGAAATAGGAAATAAGGCTATGATGTCAAGGTGATGTTAGTGCTTGAAGAAAATGAATCAAGTAGAAATGGAGTTCTAACCTATGATTTTTTTGTAAGCAATTATCGTCAAATTAATAGGTCAAATTAAGTTCTATAAAAGCCCAAAGAATTGTAACTCAATGATGAAGGATATTGAAACTTGAAATCATGCCAAATATTACTAATTAAATGAAAATAAAGTTTAAAGCAAGAAAAATAAAGTTTCAACATCACGACGGTGATCACCGAAATTCTACTTGTTTGGGAAGGAATTCGTGCAATGTCCACAGCCTCGAAGGCTCTTCATGGACAAAGACGATGTGAGCAATCTCTAAATCCTCTTGCAAGGTCTAGAAATCAATCAAATGTATCACCAAATTATTTTCAGTGACTGTCACTTAGTGGAATAAAAAAATGATGACTTGTGGCCCTCCGATGGCTGTCACCCGATGGAGGTAAGCTAGATGAAAATGGGGCGCGTCTGTGGTATTGATGCCCTTGGGCATAGATTTTGATATTACAAAATATATGAGAAAATATATAATTCATGATTGATATAATTCACAAGATTATGATAAATGATTTATAGATTTCATGCAAATAAATCTATTATTTATCTTGTGACATTATGACTAACCTTGAGATTAAGTGAAATGATGAAGAGATGAACACCACACATTGACAAATATTTGTTGGAAAATAAATATTTAATAGAAAAATGGTGGTTATATTTTTAATTTATTTAACCATTTAAGTGCAGCTATTATTTATTAGTCACGTGAATCATAAAAAGAAAAAAGTTCGAAATACTAAATGAGCTCTCATGAGTCTCGAACTAGAAATCTGAATGATGAAACATTAGCTGCTTATATGGAGAAAAAAACTGACTTCAAGTTCGAATCTGAAGATAAAGTCTATATAAAAGTTGTTTATCTATGAGAAAAGAATCTTCAGTTCGAATTTCAAATTAAACAAACTAGAAAATAGAAAGATATTGAATTTGTAATTGTCAAAGGCCATTGCCATGCATTTTGGAAAATGGTAAGTATTCAAAGTGACCTTCCGACTTTGTATCTCCAGCAAATCACAGAAATCTATTGGAGGACGATGCCCTATAAGTAAAGGAAGTAAAGGAGATCAAAAATAATGGTTCTACTTTAATCTACAACGAGTTATCTCTCTCATGATCAAGATTCATCACCGTTGAGCATGAATTGTGAGTAGACTGCAACATACTTCTTCAATCAACGATTGGTAATCAAGATAAAGCTTGAATCTTTTAAAGAGGCTCTCCATCAGGCCCTAAGGTAATTGGGTAATGAGTAGAGAGTGAGTTTGAGCAAAGGCACGAGGTGTTTTGAGTCCTATTTGGCCTGGAAGTGGCTGCATCTCTATAGAGGTTGAACCTGAGGTATTAGGCAGTTGATCCTGTTAAAACATCAAATTTTCAAACCCTAGACCACCTATGTTTGATGGAACTAACTATGCTTTTTGGAAAACCAGAGTTAGAATTTATGCTACAGGTTAAGGATTGAAAATTTAAAAAATGATCAAAGAAGGACTAGAAAAATTTAATGATGAGTCTATAAAGGAGCAGAACTTTACAATAAATGCAAGGGCCATGAATATTTTATTAATTATTATTCACATTTTTAAGTTTAATCGTGTGCAAAGTTATGAGATAGCCAAAAAAATATGGGACAAGCTTGAAATGACATATGAAGGGACGTCACAAGTAAAAGAAGTATGGGAGTAGGTATGAATTATTTCAAATGGAAAAAGGTGAATCTATTCATAACTATATCAAAAGATTTGATGAAATCATTAATGGGGTAAAAAATCTTGAAAAAACTTTTTATAACGCTGAATTAAGTAGAAAACTAGTCAAATCTTTGACTGATAATTGGATGACTAAGAAAATAACAATAATAGAATCTAGGATTTAAATGTAACTTCTCTTGATTATATTATTGGCTCTCTTCTAACGCATGAAGCTAATGTAGCTAGAAGAAAATCTCTTGTTGAAAAATGTGAGAATAATTTTTCTCTTAAATGCATTGAATTTTCAGATGATGAAAATGAGATTGCTTTACTCACTAAAAGGTTAAATGTGTTATGGAAAAGGAAGAAGAATTTCAAGTGTACAAAAGATGTAAATATGCCACTTAAAAATGCTGCCCTATGTTTTGAATGTAAGAAACTAGCTCACTTCAATGCCGACTGCCCAATGTTAAAAACAAGAAAGAAAAAGAAGGCAATGGTGGCAACGTGGAGTGATAGTGCGTCAAGTACTGATGAAAAGAGGTGCCAAGAGAACATATGTCTAATGGCAAAGACGTCTAAGGTATATGATTCTAATTCTTTTTTTTCACAAGAAAATTTTGATGAACTTATGCATATTGTTGATAGTTTGAAAAGAAAATTGAAAATAGAACAAATAGAGAATCAAACACTTAGAAGTCAACTAGAATGCATAAGGAAAATAAAGAAAAATATCAAACAAAAATTATTTGAAATTAAAAATAAAAATTTTCTTAAGAAACTCAATATCTTTGATGAAAACTACGATGACACCTATTTTGATACATCTTCCAATTGTAGATCAACACAGGATATAAATTTTACACCCGGTGAAAATAAACAATTAGTGGAAACACTTAGGAGCCAAAGATCTTTATTTGCTTTACTTGTTTTTTGATTGTGTTATCCATGATAAAATGATTTCTGATTTAAATATAGAAAATCAAATGTTTAAAAATTAGAATAGTATACTACACACTGAGATTGAATAGACTAAAGAAAAAAATATTAAATTAGAAAAGAAATTTACTGATTTGAAATCTTTTTGTGATAAATTATCTAGAAGTTAGGGAGCACTGAATATGTTGCTTGAAAGTCAGAAAAGGTCTTTAAGAAAAAAAGGATTAGGATTTAATTCTCATCATATTAAACATCGTATTAAATCTGAAAACAAATCTAAAACACGCTATATTTGGGTACCTAAGGATAGTATAGTTTTTTTTTTTTTTTTTTTTAGGATAGTATAGTTAAACCCAAAGTAATTTAGGTTCTCAAATTAAAGACTTACTCATATTTTTAGGGAGATTCCAGTGGACTATTTTACGGTGGTACTTGGATAGTGGGTGTTTAAGACATGACTAGAGATCAAAAATGGCTCTCCACATTCAATCTCATAGATGGAGGAGAAGTAACATTTGGGGATGATAAAAAGGAAAGTATAGAAGGGTATAGAAATATTTTTTTAAATAATTAGTCTTTAATTAAGAATATTTTACTTGTTAAAGGTTTAAAACATAATTTGATTAATATTAGTCAATTATTTGACAATGAGATGAAAGTTAAGTTTAAAAAGAATGGATGTTTAATCATGGATGATAAAAATAATGAAGTTTTACTTACTGGTGATAGAGTTAAAGATGTTTATGTTATAGATTTTGAAAATTTAATTAAATTTAAGATTTGTCTTATTGCTGAAAAAGATGAAGAGCAAATGGATATTTGGCATAGAAAACTTGGTCACATAAACATTAGAACTATTCATAAACTATCAAAATTAAGACTAGTTGGAGGACTTATGAAGCTATCAAACATAAAAAACTTTACATGGGAGAGTTGCATCAAAGGAAAACAAATAAATGAACCCTTCAAAACAAAAGAATACATATCATCATCACGACCCCTAGACTTGATCCATTTCTATTTGTTTGGTCCAAGTAAAACTACTAGTTCAGCTAGAAAATATTATGACTTAGTTATTGTTGATGATTATACATGATTTACTTGGATATTTTTCTTAGTTCAGAAAAATGAAACATATGATTACTTCACCAAATCTATAAAGAAAATACAAAATGACTTAGGCATAAATATTAAGAAAATTTGAAGTGATCATGGAGGTGAATTTCAAAGTACTTTATTTTCTGATTTCTGTGATAAATTAGGAATATCTCATAATTTCTTAGCACCTAGAACACCTCAATAGAATGGTGTCGTTGAAAGGAAAAATAAGACATTACTTGATTTGTCTAGAAGTATGTTCATTGATAATGATCTTCTAAAATATTTTTGGGTTGAAGCTATTATTACTACATGTTACCTTATTAATAGAGCATTAATTAGATCAAAATTAAAAAAAACTCTTTATGAACTACTGAGAAATAAAAAACCTAATCTAAGTTATTTTAAACTATTTGGCTGCAAATGTTTTATTTTGAACAATGATAAAGATGACTTAGAAAAATTTGATCAACAAAGTGATGAAGTAATTTTTCTGAGATATTCTAAAAATTCTAAAGCATATAGAATATATAATAAAAGAACATTAGTTGTTGAAGAATCTATTCATATAAAATTCAGAGAACAAGTACATAAAATTGTGTATTTAGAAACTAACTGTGTTGACATAGGTTCTGACAGTAGTAATCAAATAGAACACAGAAGAAGAATTACCTCATTTAGAGTCAAATCCTAAGCATGAAAATTTACCTAGAGCCTAGAAATATATTAAGAATTGTCTAAAAGAAAATATTTTAGACAATTTGAATAAAAAAGTAAGAACTAGATCTATATTAAGAGAACAAACTCATATGGCATTTACTTCTCAAATTCAATTGAAAACTATTAATGATGCTTTGATTGATTTCAATTGAATTATTGCAATGTAGGAAGAACTTGAACAATTTGATGGAAATAATGTCTCATATTTGGTTCCTCGACTTGAACATCAAAATGTTATATGAACAAAATGGGTATTTAAAAACAAATTAAATGAACAAGGAGAGGTAATAAGGAATAAAGTAGGATTAGTTGCTAAAGGCTATGTTCAAGAAGAAGGAATAGATTATGAAGAAACTTATCCTCTTATTGCTAGACTTGATGCTATTAGAATTTTATTATCTTTTTCATGTGCTAATAAATTTAAATTATATCAGATAGATGTTAAAAGTGCTTTTTTAAATGGCCTTATTAAAGAAGAAATTTATGTTGAACATCCCCTTAGTTTTGAAAATTCTTAATTTCTTGATCATGTTTTTAGATTAAAGAAAGCTTTGTATGGTCTGAAACAAGCTCCACAAGCTTGGTATGAAAAATTGAGTTCATTCCTTTTAGAAAATAATTTTCAAAGAGGAAATATAGATATAACTTTATTCATTAAAAAGGTTGATATACATGTGCTGATTGTTCAAATATATGTTGATGATATTATTCTTGGTGTAAGCAATGAATATCTATGTAATAAATTTTCATCTTTAATGCAAACTGAATTTGAAATGAGTATGATGGGTGAGGTAAATTTCTTTCTTGACTTGCAAATCAAACAATTAAGAAATAAAACTTTTATATCTCAAGAAAAATATACAAAAGAGTTACTTAGAAAATTCAATATGAATGATTTGAAATCCAAAAGAACTCTTATGGGAACAAATGTCAAATTAGGCAAATATGAAAAAGGGAAAGAAATTGATAGAAAACTATATAGAGGAATGATCGGATCCTTATTATATTTGACAGCAAGTAGACCTGATATTTTATTTCGTGTTTATCTTTGTGCAAGGTTTCAAAGTAATCCCAATGAGTCACATTTCACAGCTGTCAAAAGAATATTTAGATATTTGATTGTTACAACAACTTTAGGGATATGGTATCCAAATAATCAAAATGTAAACCTTATAAGATATTGTGATTCTGATTTTGCAGGATGTAGAATTGATAGAAAAAGTACTAGTAAGTCATACTTAATTTTAAATGATTGTTTGATTTCTTAAAGTTCTAAGAAATAAAATTTTATTACATTATCCACTACAGAGGCCGAGTATATGTCTATTGGAAGTTGTTGTACACAAATACCTTGGGTTAAATATCAATTAGAGGACTATAGAGTCAAACTTGAAAAAATACCCATGTATTGTGATATACAAGTGCTATCAATTTGGCCAAAAATTCTATCATACATTCTTGAACCAAACATATAGAAATCAGACATCATTTTTTCGTGATCACATACAAAAAGGGGATATAGAGCCATACTTTGTTGATACATCAAAATAGTTAGTTGATATCTTCACAAAACCCCTTTCTGAAGATAGATTTAATTCGATTATTTATGAACTTAGAATGTGCAAATTGAGTGATATTTCTATCTAAGTTCTATTGTTGTTGATGATAATGTTGTAAATTATTTAAATCATCATTCTATGTCTAATATGAACCTTGTATGTGTAGAAGTCTATGTTGACATACTCTTCATCACGTGAATTTTAAGTGTTATCATCAGATTTTCTTATTAAGGACATGAATAACAAATTATATGTTGTCGCATACCTTAAAAGATCTTATATTATGTCTATATCCTTCTTGAATCATTTTTACCGTCCAGCGACCTCTAATTCACCAAGCTCGCAAGATTTCAAGGCCCAATTCACATCACATTGGGTCGACTCGTGAGGAAACACAAGGTATCATCTTATGCATTACATTGCATTTACACCTCATTCTAGTCAAAAATCTTTCGAAACCCTAGATTCACCATGGTTGATACCTAACTGATAACTCTCAATATTTACATGATAATCTCCTTAGTGTTTATTTGATTTATGCTTTAATTTTAATTAAATTGTTTGTAGAATACTTTAAATTGGAAAAGTTAGATTTAAAATGATTTATATGATGTTAATTTAATTTCTAAGAATTACATGAAGAAATCAGTCATGTAACATGATGAAAATATTTCTCACATGTTTTTATGTTTTATATTATTTTTGAGAATATTTCTACGTTTATTATGATTTTATAGAAATATTAAGGAAATTTGAGAAAAATCATTAAATTCAGAAAATCAGTGAAAATCCTAAAAAATCAGCAAAAAATCACACCAGATGATCAATTGATTCTCTAGAGAGAAATTCGCCAACTAAATTGACAAAAATTAATTGGAAATTATGTTGTAATTCAATGCATGTCATTTTTATAGTTTATAATCTTTTAAAACTAATGAAAAATCAAATCTTTTCAGGGTTTTTGTGTTAACGGTAGACGCACGGATTGCGTCAACAAATATGACAATTACTTGTAACAAATCGGTAAAATATGCGCAAAGGAAGATTGAAAAGGTGTTTCTAGCGAGGAAGAAGGCATCCTCGATTATTCTATCCCCCTCTCGGATCAAAACCCCTATCGTCTGGCTGCTACAAATGCCGGATTTCACCCAATCCATCCATCGATACAAAAGATGGATTTCGTCTAAATTTCCCCCTCATTCAACTACTATAGAGGCTGAATTTCTTCTATAAATCTTCCCCATTCTTTGCCCGATACAAATAGTGAAGAATTTCTTCCGATGATCCTTCTCCGGATGCCGCGGCAAGCTCAAAGTTGAATCACTTTCGCTGCTCGATTTCAACAAGTGATAGTTGTTGGGATTGTCAACCATCGATTGGAGAAGGTGTAGGAAACCAATTGGTGCACCAAGCCTACACAAATCGATCGTATTTGGGCAGAAATCCGATCGACGATTGCGTCGCCCAATTCTTCCATAAACTTTAATTTCTATTCATTCTTACTATTTTTAGATTGTAATAATACATCTTTCGATCCTTCATCATGTTTCGAACAAAAGCCCTTTTCTATTAATCTCTTATTTTCATCATTGTGGCTTTGGTTTGATCCATTTATGTGTCGACATATTTCCGTCGATCATGAATTTGGGGCTGTTCTTCGTAGGCTGATGTCAACTGGACGTCAATAACCCCGAATTTGCAATTTTCACTTATTTCGTTATAATTTGGCCAGAAAATAATTAAAAAAATATAATATATCAAATAAAAATCATAAATAATTAATAGTACTTCATCTTCCCTGTGATCAACCTGGAAAATCCATTAAAAAATATTTCTCTATTAAGAATTCCCTTATTTTCCAGAATTTATAAATTTTAAATTTGCTGAATTTTCTTAGCAACGACAAAAAATACTCAGACAAATTTCTCATCTAATTTCTGAACCAATTGAAAACTATCATAATCTTATTCACATGTTCTATAACAATGCTTCTATTACTCTTGTTAGACTGTCAACTTATGTCAAAGGAACATTCATTGATTTAACTTTTGAAATTTTGATAGCAATCCTTGATATTCTCACTAGACTTCCCTTAGCCGTCAATAAACAAACAATTTCTGAGTTTTTGATCACATTGACTGGAATGGAGAATGTTTCTATCAACACCACAAAAATATTTCATCTACCATTGTCTCACATAGTCATTCATTTTCTTATTGGTCATCTCTTATGGCATAGGAGTGGTGCACATGATAAGTTGTCCGAGAAATCTATGTCTATCCTATATAGCATTATCTGATAACATGCATATTCTACTTATAATTACATCATAAATCATCATTTTAATGCTTAATATTAACTATTATGATGATGTTATCATACTTTTTATGTAATTTTCACCATAATCATATAAATTCACTAAAGTCAGTATTTTTACATACTTTAGGTCTAATTTCTTACTTTATCAATGTTTGACCTTTTTAAAGGTTAAACCACTTAAAATTAACTATCTTTCTCAAGTGTTACGTTTCAGGATTTAAGTGGATGATGAGCGACAAATCTAGAAGATTAGAGGAATTCAAAGATTTAACGTCAACATCCACGGTCCACCAGATCATAATCAAAACACAAAGTGCCATGTGGACATTGCGGAGCAGTTGGATCAAGATAAGATGGCCCAGATTGATTGAAATTTTCCTTCTTCATCAAGCCCATCTAGAGCGCATCACGATCTGGGCCGTCCAACACCTAGATGGAACCCGACTTATTCTTGGGCCTGAAAAATCGGGACAAAGGCCAGAAAAGAGGAAAGAACATGGTTAATGGGTCATTTTTGGCCCAATAAGGCCAAAAACGCCCTAAAAACCCTTAGAGACCTGGATGAAAACCCTAGTTAGTTTCTTTTTGTTTTCTTCCTCGCCTGATGGGGGGAAATTCTGGGAGGAGGCTTCTAGAGGATACTAGCCAGGGGAAAAAGAGCTTCTTGCACATATTTCATGGTGTTCAAGAACTAAATTGGTGAGTAAAATCCCTTCTTCACTTTCTTTCACTCTTGTTGGTTGCAACATGCCTAGTCTGGGCAAAATGTACGGGCTCTTGAGTGAGT
The DNA here is from genome assembly GCA_024713555.1 of Spirodela polyrhiza. NCBI lineage: Eukaryota > Viridiplantae > Streptophyta > Magnoliopsida > Alismatales > Araceae > Spirodela > Spirodela polyrhiza. The sequence goes on from CM046541.1 coordinate 1,748,996, forward strand.
GAGTGATGAGAGGACATCATCGACTAGTTTCTTGATCGCTTTTAGATTAGGATTTTATTTTTCTTTGACCATTTCCATCCTTCTCAACCCAAAGTCCCTAAAAACTACTCTCTTCCTTAATTTTTAGATTAGGAACATCAGTTTCTTTAGATTTTCATTCTGAGGCTGTTTTGGACACATATTATCTCTTTGAAAATCAAAATATTGCATTCTAACTCATTTCTATCGGCTTATTTCTCTGTGGTTCGAACCCTTACTTGCACTATACATTGTATTTGCATTCTAAGGTGATTCTATAAATTTATTGTATAAGTCTAAAAAGCCCTACAATGACGTATTAAAAACCCTATTTTTTGGACATCATTATCCATGGCATTTCATTTGATTTTGGAGATATATTCTTAGAATAGATAAAAACAACTCTAAAGTATGACCTCATTCTTCTACTTGGCTATGTCATCACTTGTGTCCTCAAGCACTACAACATAGACCTATTCACGGAAGAATCTATAAACTATCATATCACTAGATTATTAACTAATGATAATTAAGACTTATGAGATACCATGATAAGGACACTTCCTTGTCAAACCTCGAAGTCTCTCCCAAGCTTCACTAAATGAATAATGAGGTCCTTGGGTAAAATCTCTAATGGCTTTCCTATATGCATTGGTTTTACCAACTGAGTAAAACTTTTGTAAAAAACATTTCTCCATCTCATTCCAAGATTGAAAATTCTTACCCATAGTTTTGAACCAAACTTTTGCTCTATCTTTTAGAGTAAAAGGAAATAATCTCATCTTTAAAGCATCACTTGAAATTCCAGTGAAATTATAAGCATTACAAGTCTCACAAAACTCATCTAAGTATGCATATGATTCCTCATTCAATTTCCCATAAAACGTGGGTAAAATTTGATGCAAATGAGAATCTATCTTAAAATTCACATTGTCACCAATTGGAACATTGATTCTTGTATTAATTTGATTTTCTAATGGATCATAAAACTCTGTTAATTTCATCCTTCTATTGTTTTGATTTGGTAGCAGAGCCATATCTTCCTCTAATGTCTTGTTTCCCCTTTCTAGGTTCTCAAGAATTTCTTCCAAAATTTGAATTTCTCTCGCTGAATCAAGGTCCACTAGATGAGGGTTCTGGGAACTCCTACCTAGCATAAAAAAAATAAGATAGTAGAAATAATCCAGCAAAGATATCCAAAGGAAATAAGGAATCAAACTAGTAGAGGAAAAAAATTCTGATTTCTGATTCCTTGAAAAACAAATTTTACTGTTCACCTTGCTGAAGCCCTTTCTCTTTTCCTCTTGCCAAATACATTGCACTTTCAAACAGATCAGCTCAAGATAATAAAATCAAAACTCCAATTGCACTAATTCCCTAGCAACGGTGTCATTTGATAAACTCAAATTTAGGGTTTATTATAGTCGTCATTTTGCTTTGAGTTTATACAAAATATTTATAATTTTTCTGCCTGATTTACTCTAGTTTTAGAATAGGGCAAGTAGTGGGTCGATCCTCAAGGAATTAGGATTAAAATTCTGATTCTTTTAAGTTTAGAAAAGAAGAAGAATGATTACAGAGAGAAAAATGAAAGGAAGATGAAGGAAGAACAAGAATCTTGACTTTCAAGAGAGTTATTCCAAGAAAATCAAGATTTCGATTTCAGAATTTAAGAATATTTTATATAACTATAACTAGGGTTTAGGAGATTGATTTGAGAGAAGAAAAGATGATAAAAGGAGGAAGGATCAAGGAGGTCTTGATTTTTCTGCAAAAATCAAGAAATCTAAGATCTCAAAGGGAAAGGTTGAATTAGGGTTTTGATTCTCTAGAAGTAAGGAGAGAGGACGAGAGAAATAATGTTTCTATTAAATATTAGAACATGAATCATGAATTTCAGGATCTAGAAGGGCATACCTTGGCTTTGTATATTTTGCCCAGACCAGGCAATTTTCTCCAGCAAGAACACACTTCAAAGATCAAGAAAAAGAATTGCAATAATCCACCTCTATTCAGATTTATCAATTTGGATCCTAGGAGATGATTTTATTATGGCTAGCCTTTTTCTCCTTCCTTGCTTTGATTGGGCCCCCTTTTAATCTTCAATTTCGTGGCCTATCTTAGAGAGAATGATTGAAGATAGATTAGGGCTGAAAAGGTCATGTTCCCCTCTCCCCCTTTGGGCCTCTCTTGGACCAAAGCTAAATCATCTCTTCTTCCAGCCCAATATACTTCGAGCTCTTTAATTAATTACTTGATTAAATTCACCTAACTCCTACACACTATACAGTAAATATTCATTGATAATAAAACTACTTGACTTCCAAGAAGTCAAACAAGGTTAGTCATAAAAAGAAATAAACTAAGTAATGTTCACATGTGCTTGAATTAGAGCAAGATATTTCAAGGTTAATCCTCATGAAATGGTATATAACTTTTTTTATATTTAAATCATCAATAATTCCATAGAAATCATGAATCATATGTATATCATTGATTTTTCATCAATAGAAGTAAATACGAAGTAATTACTCACATTCATTATTTTAATATTTCTAGCATGACATAAGAGAAATTCAAAGCCCAAAAGAATATAAAATCATAGATATTACTACTATATTTATCATGCTATTAACGAGTTATCAATATCCACAAAAGCTAGTGGTAGTAGTAACATGCTCTCCTTCATTGTGAGTTCCAAAAATGTGACATCCACATTTGTACAAATGCTTGAACTAAACACTTTGTCACCTGTGCCAATGATAACTTGAAAATTAAGAGTAGTATTGACCAGAAGATTGAGCCTTCTTACTGCATCGATTGATACAAAATTATGGGTTGCCCCTGTGTCTATCAAAATAGAAACTTCTTATTTGCCAACCATTCCTCTAAATCTTAGGGCATGATCAAAATCTTGATCATTCAAGGAATTTAATGATACCTCTAGAACTGCCAATTCACCCTCCATGTTCTTTTTAGGATTCTCTTCTTCCTCATGGTTCATGAAATCATCATTCAGTACTATAATCATATGAATTTCTTTTTTGCATCTATGTCCTGGAGCATATTTTCTTCACAGAAGAAACAAAGACTTGAGCTCTCCAATTTTGCATTTCCGTATTGGATATAGTGATTCTCCTTCTTTCATTCCAAGGTTTATTCATACTACTCTTCTCTTCTGTAGGATAACTTCTGTTTTCTTTGGATTTGGCCTGATCATCATCCCCTTTTTGTTTATTGACTGAGAAGTTTTCCTGCAATTGCTTGGTATTGCTGTATTTGTTTATTGTTTCATTTTTTAGTTCCACCTGTTCTACCAGAGACATAATTTATGACAAGCTGTTGGGCCTTAATAATTTGACTTCTACTTGAATTTCACCTTTAATCCCCACAGGAAATTTGATTCAAGAATGTTTGGTGCCACCTTTCCTACTACAGCTGCCATAATTTCAAATTATTCTGTATATTCAGCAACAGAGTTTGATTATTTGATTTCTAGAAATTGTTGCATAATACTTCCTGTTCTTTTAATGCCAAATCAATCAAGTAGACGATGTTTTAGATCTGTCCAGTCTTTAATTGGTTGGTGGTGATCTTCCCAGTGGAACAATTTGGGAGCTCTACTTCAAAACTAATGCCCACAACAGCAAGTTTGTGATCATCTGACATTGGATATAAAGAGAAATAACAGCTCTATATATCCATCTTTCTTAATCTTCACCAAAGAAAGTTGGTAAATCTAATCTTCTTCCTCCTAATCTTGGGTCGACACCCATGTTTCTTGAACCATATGATGGAGACCCCTAGGGACCCAAAATTCCTAATTCATTGAATTCCACTGGTCTGAAAAATCTTCCTGGTTGTGTTGATTGTCTATTGTCATCCAATTTTCTAGTTTCTTGATCACTTATAGGAGAAGATTTAATGGAAGTTTTCTTTAATTCATTGATAATATCTCTTTTTCTAGATGTAATGTGAGTTAAAATAATAAAATATTTCATTAGTTTCATGAAAATAAATTATAATTATTAAATAAAATTTTTTAAGCATTTTCATATATTTTTCGTGAATTTTGGTTAATTTTTATGATTTATTTCAGATTAAAATGAATTACTTATTATTTCTAGAAATAAATAAATAAATAGATAATTTCCACTTGATCCGACACCCTTGACCGTGCCATGTCACCCTTTTTTGGGGCTAAATCGATAGCTGATCGATACTTATATCAAACTAATATTTTGTGATTTTTCAAGACATGCCATGTACCCCCAAGAGTAAACCGATCGCAAGGTAGAGAGCACACCACATAACCAACATAAGTCATGGAGGGGCATATCAACAATTATCTATTATTTGTAGATACAAATGAGATTATTGATTATCGTTGACGAAATAGAAAGGGCAGAGGTTTGCTAGTGACATTCATTCCATCCTCTCCCTCCTGTGCACAATCAAAGCCTCTGGCAACTAGCGAACCCTCCTCCTTACTCCCTCGGCAGCACCTAGAGCCTTTAGTGAGTGGCCAAAAGTGGTGGAGCATGTACCTAAGCTCCACCGATGAAGGCAACAATATCAGAGGATGCCACGTCATCTGAAGCCATCACATGTCGTCGCCATTAGACCTAATTGAGGGATCCGAATTTCCTTTATTATTAGGTTTTATTTTCACTAAGTTTGCTTGATTTTATCGTAATCCTCTTTTCCCTCCCAAGGCCTATAAATAGGCTTAAGATTTCCATGAACCGGTGGCAAATCTTGGATTAAGAAATGTGTTTTTCCTAAGATCGTGCCCTAAGGGATCTATGCAATCGCTGCCACCTGTAGCTGCCGCCATCGAATGGGTCCCACCTTGCTCCAAGGTCAACCATCCCTCTCTACCACTAGACAATTCCTCCACCAGCCTCGTGTGCTCATCATCATGCTGATGATCTCCCGTCAGATTGCTGATCATGCACAGTGGACTCCCTTCGCACGCGTCCGCACGACTCAATCTTCTCATCGTACGATGGAACGTCCCGCTGCCGTGGACATCCTCTGCATCAGCATCAAGCATCTGTCAACGTGAGACGGTTCCTGCTAGATTGTCGTCCGCATGCAATGAACTCCTCTCTGCGGGCATGTGCATGATTCCTCCCGTCCTGTCACGATCGGAGCGTCCCGCACATAGCAACTGGAGTGTATGCACGATTCCTCCCGTCCTGTCATGACCAAAGCATCCTGCACGTAGCGGATGTGCTTGGGCCCTTCACCTTCCACGACAGCCTCCAACCCTCGACGGCTACCACACGTACACTGCACGCCCCTCTCCTATCGTCCGCCAGATCCGCATCAGGCTTGCTCTTCTCCAAATTATCTTTATCATCTACTCCTCAGCATTCAAACGCCCAAGGTCCACTCATAACCCTCTCTAGTGAATGTGTGCATTGATTTCATCTCATTTTTTCTCATTTGTGTTTCCACTACCATCAGGTTTAGCCATGTGGGCTCGTGATTATCCGTGTGGGCTCGTGATCAGCCATGTGGGCTGTGATTTTCTCGTTTGGAGGCCAATTGAGATTTTAAAATATAGAGCTTTGATTTATCACGACGATTTGAGACAATCCTCCAGCCCTCATCTGAGGAACAGAACGGTCTTCTCATAGCCACACAGTTGGCTTTAAAGGTTTGAATCTGATTGTGTGTGAATTTTGTGGCTTGCTAGTTATCCATTATATTTTCAACATATCAGATTCGTGCCAATCACATTCGTCCTGCATCAAAAAGTCTTCTCCTTTACTCCAAATGGTGGTGACAGCGGCGTTGAACCCTTCTCTCCACAGAATCCTTCTAGAGTGTAGTGTAGAGCCGCTGAATGATATTCATGCGCCTTCCAGCTGGTGTGACATGACCAAACAATACAAACCCATCACACTTGTGTCTTTTGCTGTTCTAGAGGTGGACCATCAAAGGACAGCATTATTTTTAGATTTATTTCCTATTTTATTTAGTTTTTTTCACAAACAATAATTTTCGTACATTCATCGGAAATAATTAGAAGAATACACGATTCACTTGATCAAAAAGGTTTCTTTCTATCTCAAACCTTCCAAAACTTGTCTTGAATCATCAGGGGAGTGATTTCAAATTGTTTACCATCGATTTCAATTAAGAAACCATTTGAAATTCTTTGTCATTTTTCCACCAAGCAGAATGCTTTTCTAGCAATTTTCTGGTGATTTCTCTCTAATTAATTAGTGGTTTGTTGATTTGATGGTTACATTTTAACCGCTTACTCCTTATTAATTGGTGTGAAACTGATTCGGGCATTTTTTGGTGTGATTTCACATCCTTTTCGCAAATTTCCTCTCACGTGTTTGTCTAGAAATTACGGTCCCAATGTAGGCGTGACACGTGTGACCATAATTTTCTCTCTCCTAATTATCATCTATTTTATTTTCTCCCTCCTCTCCTCCACCTAAAAATTCGTCTAAAATCCCCTCTTAACCCCATTTCTATCTCCCAAAAATTTGTCCAAAAGTCCGTTCGAAAGTCCACATCTATCTCCCAAAATTTCTTCCTCTAATCCCTTCTAAATCCCACGTCTATCTCCCTTTTTCTCTTCACTATTTATTAAATCTTAGTTTCTATTATTTAATTTATTAAAAATTTTAAAAAATTATAGAATCACTAGAATAATAAAATCAAAATTAATTCCATTACAGGTTATTCCTACTCCTTGTGTTCGACCCGAGACTCATTGCTGTACTAATTTTTCATTAAGTTTCAGTCATAAATATTATTAGATTATGAGTATTTAAATCCAACGACAAATGCTCATCATCTTTTTGGTGTCGTTGTTGGGGAGTATGGTTTTAATTGGTGTTTATGGATTTTATTTTATTATTTTTATGATTCTTAAAAAAAATATTATTGCATGTATTTCTTTTTATTTTAGTATTAGATAATTGTTTGTTTCTTAAGAAGCTTTATTTATTTAAATTAGCTCATTTATTTAAATTCAGCATTTTATTTCAGCATTTTATTTTAGTATTTTATTTATGAATTTCAGTTCAATTTGAATATTTATATTGATTCTTGCTATATTTGAATTCTTTATTATTTACAAGAATCATTTTTATTCATATTTTGCTGAAATTGCTTGCATCATTTAGGATTGCCTTTAAAATTAAAAAAAATGATAAAAAAATAAAATAAAATTTCACATTGAAGAGTGAATCAAAATCTTCTTGAAATTTCAGAAGTGACATTTATTTTATGCATGGTAGAAGAAGTTTTCAGCCCATTTTAGAAAGCCCAAATTTAAATCAAGTTAAGGCTCAATCTAAACGAAATTTAGGGCCTATTCTAAAATATCTAGCAGCTAAAAAAGATAAAAATTCAGAATCTTTAGGAGCTGAATCATCTCACATGGATCCTAAGCCAAACCCTATGGTTCAAGGAGGTGAGAATCTTCAACCCCCTAAACCCATGCGTGATTATTATGCTCCTGATTTATATATACCTACCTTGCAGGTTAGAGCTCCAATTCAACCTAATGTTCAATTTGATATTCGTCATAGTAGTTTACAAATGCTTCCTGAATTTAGGGGTTTAGCAAGTGAAGAACCACATCAACACATTGCTAGGTCTTTAGCTGCATGTGAACTCATTCATATTCCTACTATTCCTCAAGATGCATTGAAATTACAATTATTTCCATATTCACTTCATCATAAAGATAGAGATTGGATCAGATCTTTACCTCACGAAATTACCACATGGGCTGAAGTAGAGCAAGCATTTCTTAGAAAATTTTATCATGTAGGTAAAACCCATGCCATGAGGAAGGCCATTCTTCAATTTATTCAAAAATCAGGAGAAGCATTTCATGAATCTTGGGAAAGATTCAAGGTACTTCAAAGGAGATGTCTCATCATGGAATTCCCTGGTGGCAATTAAATCGTGTGTTTTATGATGGTATTTCTGACCAACATAAAAACATCATTTGATGTAGCATGTGGAGGAACATTTATGAGTAAGGATGAAGATGAGATTCATACTCTTTATGAAAATTTAAGTGAAAATTCAGCTGAACGTGAATCTTTTGCTCTTTATGATCATAGTGCCAATGAGTCTAAGAGAGGAATTTATGAAGTGAGGAATTATGATACATCAAATCTTAGGAATGAAGTTAGTGAAGTCCATCATAAGCTTAATATTTTGTATGATCATTTATTGCATAAAAATGAGCATACTTATCCTCAGCCACAGCCATTATGCACTACACATTCTTCATGTTCATCTTGTGGTAGAAATGATCATTATGAATCTCAATGTCCTAATTTATTAGATCATACATTTATTTCAAAACAAGAGCATGCTAATGTCTTAAATGATTATAATTGGAGGAATCATTCTAATTTTTCTTGGAAAAATCAGAATAATATTTCTAATCCTCATGTTCACAACCCTAATTCTCAATCATTTTCTAGACTTTCTAATTCTTTTAGGCCTCCTTTCCAAGATTCATCTAATATTAGGTCTAATTTTCAGCAAAATTATGGTTCTAATTTTAAGAAAAATTCTATGCCCAATTTTCAGAAAATTTAGCACCAAATTTTCAGCAAAATTCAGCATCTAATTTCAGCCAAGAAAACCTTAATTCAAATCAAGTTCAATCTGATTTTTGTGCTAATTCTATGCGGCAATTCATGGGACAAATGATGCAACAGTTCCAAGAGTCTAATGCAAATATGATAAAAATGATGGAGTAAATTAGGCAAGAAAATCAGCAAACCACTCTTAGACTTGAAAAAGAGATTGGAAAATTAACATTATCTAACTCTAAACACGAATTAGGTCATCTTCTTAGTCAACCTATCATGAACCCTAGGAATCAATCTTCTAGTAGTCATGATGCATCTACATCTCAAGGTTTTCAAAATGTTGAAGCTGTCACTACTCTTAGGAGTGGAAAACAACTTCATGATCCATATCCAGCTGAGGTAGTAGCTAAACATGTTCCTAGTTATATTGATGATGATCATGATAGTTGATTTTCAGATGATGAGAAGCTAGGAAGAAAATCAGCAAACAAAAGAGGAGAAAAATCAGCACCTAGATCAAGAGAAAAATTCATTAGAGAAACAGCAAGAAATTCTTAGAAAAATAGTCCCATTTCCTAAATCTTTAGGCCCAAAATTAAGAAAAGAATGGAACCTAATGAAGAACTTATGAAAATATTTAGCCAAGTTCAGATTTCTATTCCTTTAGTTGAGCAATTAAACATATACCTACATATGCTAAATTTTTGAAAGATCTGTGCACACCTCATAGGTCACCTAAGAAGATTTCATTATCTAAAGAGGCTAGTGCAATTATCTCTCATTGTATGCCTAGGAAATGTAAAGATCCAGGAGCTCCTTTAATTTCTTGTCAAGTAGGAGATATCACATTTCATAGTGTTCTTTTCGATTTAGGGGCAAGTGTTAATTTATTACCAGCTGTTGTTTTTGATCATTTTGATTTAGGAGAGTTGAAACCAACTTCAGTGGAGCTTCAATTAGCTGATAAATCAATTAAGACACCAAGGGGACTCTTAGAAGATGTTATAATTAATGTGAAAGGGTGTAGATTTTCAATCGATTTTCTTATTTTAGACATGCCTATTTTAGTTGATCTTACTTATGCTCCTATTGACGTGAATTAATCATTCTATAATAAATCACACAAATTTAAAATTTTTATAAAACTAGAAAGGACCAATTCTTGGAATTTTAAATGCTTATCAGAGTGAATAAATCAATTATAAATCGATAAAAGATTCCAAAAATAGTGAAAAATTTCCAGGTCGATCACAGGGATGTAATATAATATCAGGTAATATTTCAGAATTTTCCTGAAGGAATATGATTTTTTTATGACTTTTTTAACTAAATAATAAATATAATCTATTTAATAAATGTGAAAAGGAAATAAGGCAATGACGTCAGGTGACATCAGTGCCTAAAGAACACGAATCAGGCGGAAATAGAGTTCCGACCTATGATTCTTTCGTAAGTGATTACTGTGAAATTAATAGATCAAATTTAGTTCTGTAAAAGCCCGAAGAATCGTAACTCAAGTACGAAATAATTTGGATGTTGAAATCGTGCCAAAGATTACTAATTTAAGTGAAAATAAAGTTTAAAACAGGAAAAATAGAGTTCCGACTTCGCGGTGGCAATCACCGAAATTCTGCGTGTTCAAAAAAGAAATTGTGCAATGTTCACGGCCTCGAAGGCTCTCCTTGGACAAAGATGATGTGGGTGATCTCTAGAACTTCTTTCGAAGCCCAGAAATCAGTGGAATGGATCGCCAAATCGTTTCTCGCGGCTGTCACCCGGCGGAACAGAAAATAGTGACTTGCGGCCTTCTAGCGACTGTCACTCGACGGAGGTGTGCTGGATGGAGATGGGGTGCATCTCAGGGGCTTCGTCCTCAAGTCAGCGCAGTGAGAGGAGGCCCTTTATCGCATCTGGTACACTCTCAGGAGGTGGCGACTCATCTCCTGGCAGATCGTCCTCTTTCCGGCGACGGCTTGTTCGTCGATCAAGCGGAAATGATTTCTTCGTTGAGTTCGCGATGTTTTGTCCAGAATCCTACACTAATTTCGGTCATGATGCTCTGTGAATCGCGTTGACTAAGTTTTTACTGAATTTTTGGTGATTTTTGCAGCTTAATCACTCTTCAGAAATCACGATTTCTTCACCAATTGTCTACATGTGAGAGAGAGAAAGAGGGAGAGATGAGATAAGTACTAAAATGCCCTCAATCTATGACGTCATAAGGATCATTTTATATCGGTCATTGAGGGGCATTTATGTCATTTATAAAATATGCGGGAAAAAGTAAGGCGTGGGGTTTAGTCCCACATCGGTTTTCTAGGCGAGTTTCACGCGGATATATTACAAGCACTTCTTTACCCATCAATAGGTACAAATCACCTGTGTGTATACGAACAATCCTTGCCCCACGCCCGGCTGGCCACCGGTGACGTGGAAGGGGAGTGACGCACACGTCAGCCGCTTGAGCGCCTAGCTCACGGTCTGCTTTGCCAGCCGCTCGAGCCTCGAGTTCACGGTCTGGTCCTTAGCTGCTCGAGCCTTGAGCTCGCGGTCCTTAGCCGCTGACTGGGCCTCCGACCCGCTAGTAGGCTCGGTTGGCCGGCAGATATTTTTGCTTTTTCCATAAATATATTTTTTTTCATTTCTCTCAACAAAATAAAATTATAAAATCATGTAATTAATCAAAAATTCATATTAATCAACTAGAAACCACTTCTCACGATTTAACATAAAAATAAGTCTATTTATCATGAGTTAAGACTAAAAACATCATCTTACTAAATTATTAACTCATGATAATGAAGACTTATCACCTATCATTTTAGGAAGACCATTTCTTGCGATAGCCAAAGCAAATATTGATTGTGAAAATAGAATTGTCAAGATTAAAACAAAAAACCATGACATTTCTTTAAATGTTTTTAGAAGCTCTAAATTTCCACTAGAACATGATGATGACATAAAACATATAGATATGATTGAATCATGTATTAAAGATCTAAATCATATTGATCAAATTGATCAATTTATTTCTCATTTTGACTTACATGATACAGACTATCAATCATGTGAGAAAGAAACATTAAATCACAACATAGTATCTTGATAACATGATATCTCTGCTGATTATTCCTTACATTTTATGTCATTTTGTTCATTTAAATCTTGAAAATATCATGTTATTAACAAAATTAGTGAAATATTCTTGGATATGCATTAATCTCATTATCTCCAAACTATGTATGAATTTTGCATGATTTTGACTAACCCTACTTGACTTCTATGAAGTCAAGTAGTTGTATTACTAATAAAAATTTTCAAGTTTTCATGTGTGCAGAATTTAACAAGATTCAAAAATAAATTTGGAGCACTTTAGAGATCAAAGTTAGCTTGATGGGCTAGGAGCAGCTTGAAGGAATCCTAGTTTTGGAGCATAAAGGAGAAATTAAATGAAGTTTTGAGTCCTATCTAAGCCCATTTAGACCTTCCTAAATCCATTTTTAAAGGAAGAGATTTGAAATTTATAGAGAACGATTAGGGAATTATGAAAGAGGGGCATTTTAGTCATGTCTTCCATTTCTCTCTCCTCATTCTAGAAGGGCTCTAGCAAGTGGCTAGCTAGCAAGACAAGGCTCTCTAGGATCTAGAGTTTTCTTTGGGATAAGTTTTCTTGAGTGATCATTCAATCTTCTCTTTTGTTTGATTTGAAAAAATTCCTGATCCTAGCAAAATATAAGGATCCAAGCTTGGGAGAATGCATTGAAGGCTCAAGAAATGAGCATTAAGTTTTTTTTAGGAACTTAGGTTTGTGTCAGATTCTCATTTCTATTTATCTCCATCACTGCTCATCATCTCTATTTCATTTTTGTTCATTTTCTCTCCACCCTATCATTTTGTCCATTTTCTCTCTTTAAGATTAGTTTTTTTTTGCCTATTACCTCTTGCCTCGTTTATTGCCTTTGTTATCCGCTACTCTACCTCTTCCCCACCACTCCTCATCTCTCTCATCCACCGACTGCTGCCGCCTACCGTAGCAGCCGTGTCCCTGCTGACCACTGCCACCACCTATCATCAGCAGCCGCATCCCTACCAACCACCACTGCCTATTGCCAATAGCCGTGTAGCAGCAGACCACCACCATGTGCTCATCACCTACTGTTGCATGCCCACTGATCACCGCCACCATCTATTGCCAGCCTCTGTGTGCTCGCCGCCGGTCGCTGCGTGCCCGCCACCCTCCCTCTCTCTCTACCCTTCCAGATGTAACCGGAAGCCCTAAATTTCAATTATGTCCGGAAGCAGGCACTAGAGATCCACGACCGGCTTATTCCCCCTCACCCGACCACTAACAACCAAGGTAAGTCATTATCATTTTTTTTGTTATTCTTTTTACATTAAAAAAAAAGAAAACCAATTAAAGTTAGAAACAAATACAAAAAATTTTTAATAAGTCTTCAACTGTATTTTTTGCATAGGTAAATTCTGGAAAATTCTATTAAATCCTATAAAAATCCTTGAACACTTCCTAAAAATGAGATTTTGACTTTCAAGCCAATTTCTATCTCTTCTAAAATTGAATTTCTGCCTCCTTGTGGATCGACCCCTTATTTGCCCTGTCTAATATAGAGTAACTAAGTGGAAATTTTTCTTCACTATTGTTGGTTAAGTCTGAATTCCAATAGTGATGCAAAACCCTTAAATTTAGACTTATCATATCTCTTTCATCATCTTTAGATATTTTTCTCAAATTAGAGCTTAAATCTTTTATAAATTCATTGAAATATATTTTTCATGTTCCTAATAAGACTTTTCCTGCCATCATTTCATTTTTGTTGAATTTGGAACATGAAATTAAATCCTTAAAAAAATTGCAAGATTATGAACAAGCACTAGAATAGATCATGAATCATCTCAAGAAAATTAATTCATCTTCTTGCATGCATTGCACAAATGATGAAGAAAAAATTAAATAAATAATATAAATATTATATGAGCTAAACTCAAAAGAAATTTTAAAGAAAGAAACAATTAAAGAGTTTGATGATGAAATTAATTGGCCTAAGTGTGAGAACCAATAGGTCTGGCCGAAGATGTTAAACTTAGTGCTTATTGAGAGGCAACCCAATGTTTTTATTATTTTATTATAAAAAAATTCAATTCCTTGATTATGGTTTAGATATTTCTTATTTCAATAAATAAATGATATTTTTGAATAATCTTTGCCTCATCAGCAAGAATTTTTCCCATTAATTGTTCTCAAATACTTACAATTTTATTTGCTAAATTTTATGAGTTATGTCATGTCATTGAGGACAATTCCGATTTTAAGTTGGGGGTAAGGAAAATTCAAAATTTTCATTATTTAGTGCAAATTTTTTTTTCGTTATTTTATGCTTTTAAATGTAGGAAATTTTTATTTCAATAAAGATGGGTCCGGGGTAACAAGAATGACCAGGTGCTATCTTTCTAAACTTTGCTTTCCAATGGTTTAGTTTTATGAAATATTCGTTATATCATTTAGCAATTTGATTATTCTATGTTGGGGACAAGGATGATAGAAATTTTAACATATTCTTCTTATTTTCATGCTATATATTTGAATATATTTTATGGAATAAAAATGCAGCAAATGATGATCATGCAACATACAAACTATGTTTTCAAATGTCATATTTCATGCATGAGAAAAAAATTATTAAGAATGTGTGATATCAAAGGACATTAGGATAATCATTTTTTAGGTTAGGAAAATGATTCAATAGTATGAAATGATAGAATACTCGTTGGGTACAAGATAGATGACATAGATTTTATTTCACAGATTTATTTTTCTTGATCTTGGTAGATAGTATTTGCTATGATGTGAGAATTTAATTGATCATTTGAGTTTAGTGGAGATTTTTACACCCTGATTTATAGGAATTGTGTTACTGATGCAAGACTATCAGTGATCCGCCCTCTAAGGTGGGAAAGGGTGTGTCACTAGGGGTGGGAAAAGAGGGCAAAGTAGGTGCTGAAGGCAACGACACCGGTGGACGCTCGTTAGTGTCGGCATGGGCGGGGCACAGGGAGTCCTTCCCGTCCATGTCTGTCGAGAGGAAAACCTTGATGCCGTTGGCACAGCCACTGCCATCTGAGCTCGCCGACCAACGCAATAAGTCTTGCACATGCACATGTCAGGGCACACACCCAAGGTGAGACCCAACCCGTCCCACCTAGCTAAGCCTGTCAGTGGAGGAGCAGGAGTGGGAAGGCATTACACAAAGTAAAACAAATTGATAGTGGGAAGAGGGCTAACCTGGGGGTGATTCGGTTGGCTGGAGCAGGCCGGGAGACTCCTCATATCAGCACATGGTTGACAGCAGCAAAAGCGGTGCGAGCCCAGCAGAGGAAGGGCGTTGCAGCAGGAGGCCAATGATTCCTTGTTCATAGAGGGCAGTCCCACACGTAGCATTCAGTGTGCGCACCAGCATGCAGGATGGCATTTGGGGGGAGAGGTTGTCAGCAGCGCCTATTGTACTGTAGACGAGCTGGTGGTGGTGACACAGCCAGGCATTCCGGGAACCTTGCTGCATTCCAAGTCAGAACCAGTGGCAGATTCGCGGGGGATCGCAGCGGCATGGGGATAGGCTCCTTGGGCTCACAAGCACGATGACCACTGCCCGTTGGGGCATGGAGCACGGTGTTGGGCTTAGAGTGAGCATATGATAGGAGCACCAGTGGGCCACTACACGGGACTCACAGCGGCGATGTGGCGGCAAGTGACCGGGAATGATAAGGTGGCATCGTCAGTCGGTCAGTGCCCCACCCCTCAGGCTTCCCCTCTCCCCCTTTCCTATAATCTAACTCACAAACAATCCTTCTATTCAAAAAATGATCCACTCCTTTAGCGGTGGCCCTTCACCGCCTTATATAGGGGCCCGCATGGGCCAAGGGTGAAGGACCACATGAGAGGCCCGAAATGCCAAGCCCCCCCCAGGTAATATAGTCTTGGGTGGGCCTTCCTCTCTATCGGGCCTAAAAGAAGGTGGTCCCAAAAGAGAAGGGGTGAGGAGAGTAAGGACACCAGCTCCTCTAATTGGGCCCACACATATGGCCCAAAGGAGGAGGTAATAGGGCAACGAGGGCCAAAATGGAGTGGGCCGTCCCTTCCTGCCATGAACCCGACGTGGGCCCCAAGGGGTGGGAAGCCCCTCAACCGGTGTAGTAGAACCCGGAGTTCCTTGTCCTCGCTTAGGCTCTATGATCTGGTTGATAGTGTGGGGGCTGAGCCTCCTTCATCATCTCGGCCTCGTGCTGTGGTAGCGAGAGGTCATGTCTGCCACCAATTACATATCACTCATCTTTCAAAAAAAAAAAAAGATAGTGTGAAGGCCCAAAAAAAAATAAAGAGTACACAATTAGGGTGTGAGACATCATCCTACATTGTCGAAAAATATATATGGGAAAAGCTGCCTATCCATTATTATTAAAAAAAGAAGAAAAGAAAAAATGAAAGATGTAGTTCACATTTCAATGCATGAAACCTATAGAAAAGGGAAATGTAGGATCAATACTATTCTCATTTGAAAGATTATTATTTGAATATCTAGTGAATTAAATATACAAGAAAGAGAATAATAAATCTGTAGGTAGAAGAATGAAGTCTAGATTGTTATTCCAAGGAGTGTTTAAACATTAATATTGCTTAAGATTATTTTCTCTAATTTAATATGAAAATCTAATGTGTCCAGAGATTTATTATTCTGAAAATTTGATCTCTTTGCATGAAATTTTGATATTTGAAAATATTTTAGTCTTTAAATAATTTATGTACTCCACTGCTAGAGACTAGCAATATTCAAGTTGGGGGGTATTGATAATATCTCATTTTTTAGATGTAATGTGAGTTAAAATAATAAAATATTACATTAATTTCATGAAAATAAATTATAATTATTTAATAAAATGTTTTAAGCATTTTCATATTTTTTCATAAATTTTGGTTATATTTTATGATTTATTTCAGATTAAAATGAATTACTTATTATTTTCAGAAATAAATAAATAGATAATATCTATTATCAAGCATAGTTATATAATTTTTGCTTGATTTGATGCCCCTAAACATGACACGTCACCCTTTTTTGGTGGCAAATCGGTGGCTGATCGTTACTTATATCACACTAATATTTTGTGATTTTTCAAGATGTGCCATGTACCCCTAAGAGCAAATCGATCACAAGGTGAAGAGCACGTCGTGTAACCAGCATACTAAAGTCACAGAGGGGCATATCAACAATTATTTATTATCATCAGATACAAATGAGATTATTGATTATCCCTGACAAAATAAAAAGGGCAAGGATTGCTGGTGACATTCATTCCATCTTCTCCCCCCTCCACATGATTAGAGCTTTGGCGACGGTGAACCATCTTCCTTACTCCCTCGGCTGCACCCAAAGCCTCCAACAGGTGGCCAAAAGTCTTCTCCTTTACCTCAGACAGTGGTGACAGCGGCGTCAAACCCTTCTCTCCACAGAATCCTTCCAATGAGCAGCGCAAAGCCGCCGAATGATATTCATGTGCCTTCTAGTGTGGTGCGACACGACCAGACGATACAAAGCCATCGCACTGGCGTCTCTTGCCGTTTTAATGGTGGACCATTGAAGGACAATGTTAGTTTTAGATTTATTTCCCATTTTATTTAGTTTTTGTCACAAACGATAATTTCTAGATATTCACCAAAACTAATTAGAAGAATACACAATTCACTTGATCAAAAGGGTTTCTTTCTATCTCAAACCTTCCAAAACTCATCTTAAATCATCTGCAGAGTGATTTCGAATCATTTTCCATCGATTTCAATCGAGAAACCCATTTGAAATTCTTTGTCATTTTTTCACCAAGTAGAACAATTTTCTAGCGATTTTCTAGTAATTTCTTGTCGATTAATCAATGGTTTCTTGATTTGATGGTTACATTTTAACAGTTTACCCCTAATTAATTGGCATGAAACTGATTTGGGCATTTTCTGATGTGATTTTACATCTTTTTTGCAAATTCCCTCTCACGTATTCATCTGAAAATCATGGTCAACATAGGCATGAGACGTGTTGACCACAATTTTCTCTCTCCTAATTATCATCTATTTTATTTTCTCCCTCCTCTCCTCCACCTAAAAATTCATCTAAAATCCCCTCTTAACCCCATTTCTATCTCCCAAAAATTCCTCCAAGGTCCCTTCTAAAGCCCACATCTATCTCCTAAAATTTCTTCCTCTAATCCCTTCTAAATCCCATGTCTAGCTCCCTTTTCTCTTCACTATTTATTAAATCTTAGTTTCTATTATTTAATTCATTAAAAATTTTAAAAAATTATTGAATCACTAGAACAATAAAATCAAAATTAATTCCATGACAGGTTATTCCTACTCCTATGTTCGACCTAAGACTCATTGCTTTACTAATTTTTCATTAAGTTTTCGTTATAAATATTATTAGATTATGAGTATTTAAATCTTGCGACAAATGCTCATCACTCATCAATGGCTTGCATATTGGCATTGAATTGTTGTTTGAGTAAATAAATTTCTACTTTATACTCATGTACTTGTTGAGAATTGAAGCATAATTCATTCACTTCCTTTAAAGATTCCATGCTAGTTTCCCCAATTTTAGGTGGCATCATATGACTCTGATACCAATTTGATAGGTTCCTCCTTTTTCAATGTCTACACTCAATGTAAATCGAGAAAGTGAATGATTGAAAATCAATCCACAATTGCTATGAAAAAAATGATCGAGTAGATAATTATCATGCCATTTATTATAAATATAATGAGGACAATGAAAGATTTAGAAGCTAGAAAAAATACCAAGAGGGGGGGTGAATTGATATTTTAGAAATCTTGGATTTTCTTCCGAATGCTAGATGTGTCAACACACGTGTTAACACAACTCTACATGATTATCTTCGCGTGGGATGACTTTCTCTCTCTTCCAGCATAATCTTTCTACAAGACAAGATCTTTTTATATTGGTTCGCCCCTCACCTGGCTACTTTCAGTCTCAGGATCTCCAATATTTCACTATTTTCCTCATAAATACACACTGATTTTAACGGGATCAACTACCCAACAGCTTAAGTTTGACCTCCGTAGAGATCCAACCCCTTTGGGCCAAATAGGGCTTAGAGCACCTCGTGTCTTTGCCAATCTCACTCTCCACTCATCACCTAGTTACCTTAGGGCCTGATGGAGAGCCTCCTCGAGAGATTCAAGCTTTCTTTTGATTACCAATTGTTGATTGAAGAAGTATGAAGTAGTCTGCTCACAATTGATGCTCGATGGTGACAGATCTTGATCGTGAGAGTGATAGATCATTGTAGATCAAAGTAGAATCGTTATTTTTGATTTCTTTTACTTTCTTTACTTATAGGGTGTCGTCCTCCAACAGATTTCTATGATTTTCTCAAGAGACAATGCCAAAAGGTCAGTTTGAATACTTACTATTTTCCGAAATATGTGGCAACGACCTCTGACCATTGCGAATTCAATATCTTTCTATTCTCTTGTCCGTTTGATTTGAAATTTGAACAGAAGATTTTTCTCTTGTAGATGAACAATTTTCTTGTTGACTTAGTTTTCAGATTCGAACGTTAAGCCGATCATTTTCTCCACGTGAGCAGCTGATATGTCACCATCCAGATTTCTAGTTCGAGACTCACGAGAGCTCCTTGGATATTTCGAACCTTTTTCTTTTTCTTTTAATGATGCACGTGACTATTAAATAATAGCTACACTAAATAGTTAAATAAATATAGATATATGAATAAAAAATATAATCATCATTTACCTATTAAATATTTGTTTTCTAACAAATATTTATCTATGTGTGATGCTTCACCTCTTCATCATTTCTCTTAAACTCAAGGTTAGTCATAATGTCACAAGATGAGTAATAAAATTTATAAATCATAATCTTGTGAACTATATCAATCATGTATATTTTATCATATATTTTGTAATATCAAAATCTATGCCCAAGGGCATCAATAGCCACCTCTCCCACTGCAGCTGCCATAATTTCTAACTATTCTCTATATTCAGGAACAGAGTTTGACTATTTAATTTCTAGAAATTGTTGCATAACACTTCATGTTCTTTTAATGCCAAATCAATCAAGTAGACAATGTTTCAGATCTGTCCAAGCTTTAATTGGTTGGCAATGATCTTCCCATTGAATCAGTTTGAGACCTCTACTTTCAAAACTAATGCCTACAGCTGCAAGTTTGTCATCATCTGACATTGGATATAAAGAGAAATATCCTTCAGCTCTATAGATCCATCCTTCTGGATCATCACCAAGGAAGGTTGGTAAATCTAATCTTCTTCCTCCTAATCTTGGGTCAACGCCCAAGATTATTGTTTGCTCGATCATTTGTTTTCATAGCAATTGTGTATTGATTATCAATCATTCATTTTCCCAATTTACATTGAGTGTGGACATTGAAAAAGGGGGAACCTATCAAATTGGTATCAGAGCCATACAATGCTGAATAAATTGGGGAAACTAGCATGGAATCTTTAAAGAAGGAAGTGGACAAATTATGCTTCAATTCTCAGCAAGTACATGAGTATAAAGTAGAAATTGATTTACTCAAACAACAATCCAATGCCATTATGCAAGCCATTGATGAGTTAAAGAAGACATCCATTGAATCTTCTCCTAGAAGTGATCAAGAAACCAGAAAGTTGGATGACAATAGACAATCAACACAACCAGGAATATTTTTCAAACCGGTGGAATTCAATGAACTGTGAGAATTTTGGGTCCTCAGGGGTCTCCATCATATGGTCTTAAGGAAATGGACCAACTATGGCCTTTACTAAAAGGAAATGATGATGCAACAACCAAAATACCACACAAACTTCAAAACTATCCTAATAAAAAGAAAACTTCTAAAATTTTGTCACTAAAAGGTGGACATGGAAGAGTCTAGATGTGAGGGAAGATCTGGCAGGTCTTCAAGCATGGTGACTTGAGGCTCAAGCATTTGATCAGCTTCTAAATATGGCTTCAACCTTTGACCATTCACGGTAAAAGATTTCCCCATCTTTGGATCCATTATGAGAACTGCACTAGAATCAAAAAGTTCATTAATAATATAAGGTTCATCCCATCTTGACTTCAACTTAGCTGGAAATAATTTCAATCATGAGTGATAAAGCCACACTCTTTGATTTTCATACAGATTTCTTCTCTTCAAAACTTTGTAATGAAAGTGCTTCATCTTTGACTTGTATATGAGTGAATTCTCATAAACTTCACTCCTCAGTTCATGGAGTTCATATAGCTGCAGAAGTTGACTGGTGATGAACGGGACCCACTGCCACCACAGCTCGAGCTCAAGCAGACAGAGGAGACCCCATCCAAACATATTCAACTGGATTGTGGAGCCCGAGTGAGGACAAAGGAGCCTCGATTTCATTATATCACGTGAAGGACCCCTCCCGTCCTATGTCTCCCTCTCTTGTTGTCGCGGCCCATGCTTGTGAACAGCCCAGAGTCGTGGCCCTGCCACATGTGGGGGACCTCCCATCCTTTGGGCCCATCTACCCCTCTCCTCTTGTCTCCTTTTCCCTTCCTCTTCCCTCCTACCATGGGCCATATGTGTGGACCCGACAGGAGAAGTTGGTCTCCATCATCCCCTCACCTCTTCTCTGATCGACCTCTCGTGCAGTCCTCCATGCCTAGCCCATGTGGGCCCCTATATAAAGGGGTGGAGAGCCACCACTAGAGGGAGAGAAGTTTATTTTAGATTTGAACAAGTTCATAGATTTCCACCAAAACAACACAAGAGAGGTCTGGGAAAAGGGGGAACGGACGTGAGGACACCTCTCCACCTGTCGACACTCCTGATAACATGCTATTCATTACATAAATATTATGAAGTTCACATGTATATCTGTATTAAAATGAGCATCTATGCATGTTACATAGCTTAAAGGGTCAATTTCATTTTTTAGAATGATTATATAAGTCTTCTAAACCTTTTGGTCTTTTGTGCAGAATTTTCTGACAACAGATTCGCAAAGTAATTAATTTTGTAGTCAGAATATATTATTGCTCTTTCTTTGGAATTATTAAAGGCTCTTATCTTTTTTTTAATGGTTTTTTTTACCGTGATTTAGTTTGTCTCTACAGGTGTTTCGATTTCGCTGCCATCAATAGGTGGCCAGCCCAATTATTGTGGAGAATCGCACGCTGTCACAATGAAACCAGAGGTAGGATTAACATGATTATTCTTTTTAGTATGCAGGGACACGTGGTGAAGGATTAATGAGGCAATCCAGCAGAGGACTTACACTTAATCACGGCTGTTCACTGGAGCTTACGAGGATGCAAAACCCTAAAAGCTGGCGGCGGCATCAAGGAGAAAAGGAGAGGGAGATCAACGGCGCAAATCATCCCAGCAGAAGAGCGCAATATCGGATGGACCAAATAAATGTTTAGGGCTAAAAATCAGAGGGGTAGCATCGTCATTCCTACCCTGACCATCCATGCTAAGCGTATATTGGGGGAAGACCAAAATTTGGGGGAGATATCTTGTGTCTTGCCCCCAACAATGGTTGGCCAGCAGGAAAGAGGGCAGCAGAGATCATTCTTGTGTTCAAGCGTACAAGTTTGTAAGTTTTTTCTTCTCTCCTTTTAATCACCCTGTTGGTTGCAAATCACCATGACCTAGGCGAAATATATAGGTCCTGGATAGAATGAATCTTTGAAGAAGCACTTGTGGCTTGAATGTGAGAACACGCTTTATTTTATAACGTTAGTAAAAGATAGTGTTGCAGAATTTTTTTTATCTCCCTCTCTCTTTCTCTCTCTCTCTCTCCCTCTCTCTCTCTCTCTCTCTCTCACTCTCTCGCTCTTTCTCTTTTCTTACCTAAGCAAATCGAGTTCAGATTATTTCAATGCCTTCCTGTGGTTCAACACCCTTACTCACACTATATAAAGAGTTGAGCAATAGGAACAAATATTAGTATTATTGAATAAGTTAAAAAGGGGAACAACGACATAGTTAAATACCATAAAAATGACTTATCAATTGGCGCCGTTGCCGGGGAGGTGTCTATTAATCTGAACTTCAATAGGAAAGAAGAGTCCTTTTATTTAAGAGTGAGTCTCTTTATTTCGTCTAAAGTTTTTTTTTTTTCTTTTTTTTTAACTTCGTTTAGTTAACTTTGAAGTTATCAATGGTTTGTTTGAGTTGGGGTGTATGCACGGGAGGAGATCGCTACATCCTCATCTGGTTGACCTTGGATCAGTCAGGAGAAACCCAATAGTGGAGACTGTCTTAGAGAGCTCAGAAGGAGACAATCAACCATTCCCAGACGAAATGGAGGACAACCAAAACCAGTGAAGGAATCAAGAAGTAAGAAGAATGAAGTTGAGAGAATATTCAGATCCTTCTGAAAGTCAAACCCACACTAGGATTAGTGCCCCTCTTGACAAAAATGTACAGTTCATAATTGATCCTCACATGCTACAGCTTCTGCCCACCTTCTATGGGAGATTTAATGAAGAACCTTATGAGTTTCTAGAGGAGTTTTCAGATATTTGTGCAACTTACAACTATCTAGGAGTACCACAGGAAGTGCTGAAGATGAGAATCTTTCCCTTTGCACTTAAGGATAGAGCCAAGGAATGGTTCAAATCAGTGGGGCAGGACTTTCAATCTTGGAATGATATGGAGAAATGTTTCCTTCGGAAATTTTATTCATTTGGGAAGACAAATGCACTGAGGAAAGTGATCAGAGATTTCACCCAAGGTAACAACTCATTCAGTGAAGCATGGGATAGGTTCATGGCTCTCACTAGGAAGTGTCCACATCATAACATTCCAGCATGGGAACTTGTTCAAATTTTTTATGGAGGGTTGAACAGCAATGAGAGGAACATGGTGGACATATCTAGTGGAGGAATGTTCTTAGAGACACATGCTGACGAATCTATGCAGCTTATGGAAAAGTTAGTGGACAATTGGGCATATCAACAAAGTTTCTCTAACAATGGTAGGAATTCAGGACCAAGAAGTGGGGGACTCATTGATGTCAAAGCAGTGGAACCTGAGTTCAGGACGGACAAGGTAGAAAAAGACATCGGGAGAATGGGTAGAGTAATGGAAGAGCTAGCTGAAACTTTTAAATCTTTCATGCAAACTGCTAATACTCCTAACAATTTTTGTTCTTCCTGTTCAAGCAATGAACATGCAGAAGTCTCTTGTCCGACGAGTGAGCAGGTCAACGCATTTGGAAGAATGGATGAAGCCCATACGTCTTGGAACACCAAACGCAATTACGGTGGCCAGAATTGGAACAAGGGAGGAAGGAGCAATTTCCAACCTAAATCTCTTGCTCCTCAACATGCACAGAACTTCCAGAATTACTTGCAGCAATCAAAATCTTTTTCCTCTAATTCTATTCCTCAAGATCACACTAATCTTACATTGATGGAACTGGTTAGGGAATTACAAGATGACAGGAGGAACCAGCAGAGGAAGCTTGACCAGCAGAATGCATTCATAGAAAGTCAGAGTGCTGCACTTGAAGAGATGAAGAAGGAGATAGAGACATTGAAAAGACAGCAGGAGCCTCAGCCCACCCTGAGGACCGACAAAATGAAAGGTAAAATGGATGGAAATGTTCCCACAGAACACTACTCAGGTCAACTTCCAACTCAGCCCAGTATTAATCCTAGGAATTTATCTTTTGCAGATGTAAACCTCCCCTCTTTTAGTACTAATTGTAATGAAATTTTTTATAGCACTTCTCCCGTCAATAACAATGACAAAGATTATGAATGCATAGATGCAATTTCTAAACTCAGAAATGGAAAAACTTTGCTGGACCCTTATGAGCATAGGATGGAAGAAAGTGGGGAAGAAGAAGCGGAAAAGGGTAAGGAAGAGGGGGACAGCCAATTTAGTGAAGGACAGCCAAGAGAAGCAAACCTGAACCCAAAGGATTATAGACCACCTATTCCTTTTCCTAGTGCCTTGAAGCTGTCAAAAGAGAAACCAACGAACAATAACTTATTAGAAATATTTAAAGAAGCTACTATCACTATTCCATTAGTTGATGCTATTCAAAACATTCCAACTTATTCAAAATTTTTAAAAGAACTTTGTACACCTTCACGGAAGCAAAAGAGGGTTCACTTTTCTGAGAATATTAGTTCCATTTTATTCAATGAGATTCCAACCAAACGAAGGGACCTTGGAGCTCCATTGATTAAGTGTGAAATAGGTGGAATGATTTTTAGTAGATCTCTTTTAGATTCTGGAGCTAGTGTAAACATTATGCCTAAGGCTCTATATGATAAATTTCAATTTGGGGACCTAGAGTCAGTTTCGTTGGAGTTGCAGCTAGCTGATGGGTCTATTAGACAACCTTATGGAAAGTTAGAGGATGTGATAGTTAAGGTTGAGAATTGTCATTTTCTTGTAGACTTCATAGTGGCAGATATGAAGATCACAGGAAAATTAAATCATGCACCTATCATCTTGGGCAGACCTTTCTTAGCCACAGCAAAGGCCACAACAGATTGGGATAAAAGCACAGTTGAATTTAAAGTAGGTACAGAAAAAATTGAATTGCCTATTGCTAAATTAATGAAGTACCCTAAAGATTCAAGTGAGGATGTGTGCTTTATCGGCTTAGTGGAAGAGGATGAGTTTGATTTTGATCCATGCAGTTATGATTTATTTACCCATAATTCTAATCAACTTATACATGAACAATCCCTTCAGCAATTAAATGCTTTAGCTTCCTCAGAAATCGAATTAAAACCATTGCCTTCTTCTCTTAAATATGCATTTTTAGGACCTGGTAAGTCTTATCCCATTATTATTTCATCATTGTTATCTGCTGAACAAGAATGCGCTTTGCTTAAGGTCTTATCATTGCACAGATCAGCAATAGGTTGGACAATTGATGACATCAAAGGGATTAGCCCAACTATTTGTGAGCATCGAATCTTTATTGATGCAAATTCTAAGCCCACGAGGCAACCTCAGAGACGATTGAACCCCCATATGCTTGAGGTTGTAAAGAAGGAAATTATGAAGTGGCTTAAGGCTGGATTTATTTACGCTATTTCAGACTGCCCTTGGGTGAGTCCTATACATGTAGTGCCCAAGAAGTCTGGAATAATTGTGCAGGAAAATGAAAATGGTGAGGAGGTGCAAACAAGAATAGCTTCTAGTTGGAGAGTATGTATTGATTATAGGAAGCTTAATTTGGTTACTAAGAAAGATCATTACCCCTTACCATTCATTGATCAAATTCTTGAAAAGCTTGCAGGGCAAAATTTTTATTGTTTCCTTGATGGTTATTCAGGATATAATCAGAAATTCACGAAAATGATCAAGAAAAGACCACTTTCACTTGTCTAGTCGGTACATTTGCTTTTAAAAGAATGCCTTTTGGATTATGAAATGCACCTGCTACATTCCAGTGATATATGAGTGCCATGTTTTCTGATCTAGTAGGAGATTGTTTAGAAATTTTTATGGATGATTTTTCTGTATTTGGGTCCTGTTTTGACTCATGTTTGGCTAATCTGACCAAGGTTTTTAGAAATGCGTGGAGAATCAACTAGTACTCAGTTGGGAAAAGTCCCACTTCATGGTGGAGGAGGGAATCGTTTTGGGATACCATATCAGCAAGGATGGGCTAATGGTGGACAAGGCCAAGATCGAAGTGATCAAGAGCCTACCTCAACCCACCACCATCAAACAACTTAGAGGATTTTTGGGGCATGCTGGCTTCTATAGGAGATTTATTAAGGACTTTGCTACAATCTCCAAACCCTTGACACATTTACTTTCTAAACATACTGACTTTATTTTAAATGAAGATGCGCATAAATCTTTTCTACAGCTCAAGGAAGCTCTTATCCAAGCTCCAATCTTGCAGGCCCCTAATTGGAGTCTTCCTTTTGAGCTGATGTGCGATGCTTCAGATTTTGCAGTTGGAGCAGTTTTGGGTCAACGGGTCAACAAGAAGCCAGTGGTTGTCTATTACGCTAGCAAAACCTTGGGAGAAGCTCAAGTGAATTATTCCACCACTGAAAAGGAATTGTTAGCTATCATTTTTGCTTTGGAGAAATTTCGTTCTTATTTGTTAGGTAGTAAAGTAGTTATATTTTCTGACCATTCTGCTTTGAAATTTTTGCTTACAAAACAAGAAACAAAACCACGACTTATGAGGTGGATTTTATTAATGCAAGAGTTTGATTTAGAAATCAAGAACAGACGTGGGGTAGATAATGTAGTAGCAGATCATCTCTCTCGACTATCTAATGAATTATCTACCCCTGTCCCGGATGCATTTCCTGATGAACAAATCCTAGAAGTTAAAGTAACGAACCTACCATGGTATGCACACATAGTAAATTATCTTGTGACAGGTCTATTACCAGATGAGTGGAACTACAATGATAGGAAAAAGTTTTACAAAGATATCCCTTTTTATTTTTATGATGAGCCTCAATTATTCCACCGAGGGGTTGACCATATTTTTAGAAGATGTGTGCCAGAGGAAGAACAATGGAGTATATTAGACTCCTGCCATTCTTCCTTCTGTGGAGGACATTATTCAACTAAGATTACTGCTTTTAAAGTTTTGCAATGTGGTTTCTTTTGGCCCACATTATTTCGTGATGCTTTTAAGTACTGTTCTACTTGCTTAAAATGTCAAGCTGCAGTGAATATGAAGAAAACACATCACATGCCACTGCAGCCTATCAGTGAGGTAGAAATTTTTGATCTTTGGGGAATAGATTTCATAGGTCCCTTGCCAAATTCTGATGGGTATTAATATATTCTTATGGCAGTAGATTATATGTCTAGATGGGTAGAGGCAATCCCTACTAGATCCAATGATCATAAGGTAGTACTGAAATTCATTCAACAAAATATTTTCTCTAGGTTTGGCTGCCCAAGAGTGATTATTAGTGATGGAGGGAGTCATTTTAACAATTATCACTTTCGGTCCTTGTTGAAGAAAAATGGAGTGCAGCATAGGATAACTACTCCCTATCACCCCCAAGCTAATGGCCAAATAGAGGTAGCTAATAGGGGGATTAAGAAAATAATCAAGAAGATTATTAGGCCTGATGGAAAGGATTGGTCAAGCCGCCTCTATGATGCTCTATGGGCCTATAGGACTGCCTATAAAACACCCTTGGGGATGTCCCCATATAGGCTAGTTTTTGGTAAGGCCTGTCATCTTCCGGTGGAAATTGAACACAAAGCATTTTGGGCCATCAAGAAGCTTAACCTTTCTTTAGATGCAGCTGGGAAGAATCGCCTCTTGCAGATGCATGAACTCCAAGAACTAAGGGACGAGGCTTATGAAAACTCTAGCATTTATAAAACCAGGATGAAGCACTTTCATGACAAGAATTTAAACCGCCAGAAATTTTAGAGAAATTAGAAGGTATGGCTCTATAATTCTAAACTTAAGCTTTTTCCAGGTAAGTTGAAATCTAGATGGGATGGACCATTTATTATTATTGATGTCTTTGCTAATGGTGCAATCTCAATTCTTGATCCAAAGACAGGAAGCAACTTCAAAGTGAATGGCCAACATCTTAAGCCCTATGTGGATACAGCTCCTCCTTACTTGCCGACATCAATGAACTTGGAAGATCCGGAACAGTCTCCTCAAACGCCTAATCACTCCCTTGTTTAGGGAGAACCTAACCTATTCCCTCTGTTTCATTTTCTTTTTTTTACTAGTTCTCTGTTGCTTTCTTTGAGTGGACAGGAATGGATATCTCGGTGCTCACCACTACCGCATTCAGCTTGAAGGTTTCCTCGTAACCCCACGGATGCCAACTTCATATAGAGGAAACTGACCCTCAGTTTGCAACTCTTACCCCTGATATTTTTTTTTTAGGCTTTCAGTTTCATGTCGATACATGGAGGACCATGCATATGTCAGTAGGGGGGGCGCTGTGAACCTCCGAAAATTCGCTATTTTGTTCTTCCTTAATATTCCTGTACTAACCTAAATGAAAGGGAAACATGCTGTATGAATGCAATTATTAACTACCACCCCACTTTAAGACGTCAATGCATCCTTAATCCTAGAAGCTTGTGTGGTGAAGTTAGGCTCTGTGAGCGGATCAAAAACATGTTTGAGATGCTACAAGCCATGAGTTTTAGGCAATGTGTGACTGGTTTTCAAATGGCTAGATATCTAGTGGAATAGATAGGAGACGTGAAAATCAAAGGATTGAAGCACTATAACCTTAGAAATGAGTGATAAGTGACTTGTGTGAATCCCAAATCACCACCCTATTATCAACCAATACTACTTATGTGTCTCGACTCTCCATTAGGTGGAATCTTGTTGGGAGTGGAGAGTGGCACTTCTCCAGTTTTTACGCACAGAATTTCCTTGCTTTCATTTATCTAGACTTACATTTGAAACCCCTATCCATCAGCACCCCCTCATATCCTACATCCACTAGCAAACATTCCCAGTTATGTGAGAATTGCCAAATCCCCAAAGTTTTCTTCTCTTCCCTTCTCCTCTTCAAAAAAAAAAAAAAAAAAAAAGAGAGAAGAAGAAGAAGAAACCCCGAATTCAAGGAAACCTTGGGGAAACAAGAATAGAATGGAGGAGAAAGTCTCAAAATCAAGAAATAGTGATAAGAAATATCTATATATATAAAAAAAATATATATATATATATATATTTTTCAGAGAGGAAGAAGGAAAAGGAAAGAGGGGGATTTGTCTGACAGCAAACTTGAGTTTCAAACCTTCCCTGATCATCATAGTCTACCTAGTATTTTCATTTTTTATTATCTTTCTTTGTCCACGGCAAATGCATGCATCGTATCTACCGACTAGAAATTGAGTCCATATTTCTTCAATTCCACTTTCTTGATATTCATTTTACTTCATTCAATGCCTTTGTGTGCATTGTTCGTACATCTATTTTAATAGGAGGCAAAGTCAAGTCATAGTACCTAATTGCATTGTTCATCCTCTGTCTTAGCGATTGTCTTTCTTTTGTGCTTGCACTCTTCACTCTCCATGCTCTCCACCTATCATTAAGCTTACCTTCATTGCCCACGCATCTTGGTATGCACTATACTCTATGCTTAAACAGGAGGAGGGAAGTGCCTATTCTTGACTTTGAACAAGAAGGAGGCTAATGGGGATCTCCAAACACTATGTAGTTGCCAGCCGCAAGAGAGTGATCTTGTTTGCGAGTGATGTGAGGCCCACCAGTTCATCAGGTGCAGTGAGAAAATCCTAGGGGTATAGTGCCATATCTTTAGAGAAGTAAGTCTATCTATGCAGTTCCATTAGTTTTTTTCAAACCAGGAGAGATCAGTCCACACAACCCTGAAAAGGTTAATGCCTAAAACTGTCATGGAGTGTAGTCATACTAAGCATGTGATTGATATTTCAACATTTCATGCACTTGTTCTCTTTGTTTCAAGGATGAAAGGACGTCTTAAGGAAAATATATGGGACATCGCTAAGGGACTAGCAATGATTCAAGTAGGGGGGTATGATAACATGCTATTCATTACATAAATATTATGAAGTTCACATGTATATCTGTATTAAAATGAGCATCTATGCATGTTATCATAGCTTAAAGGGCCAATTTCATTTTTTAGAATGATTATGTAAGTCTTCTAAACCTTTTGGTCTTTTGTGCAGAATTTTCTGACAACAGATTCGCAAAGTAATTAATTTTGTAGTCAGAATATATTATTTGCTCTTTCTTTGGAATTATTAAAGGCTCTTATCTTTTTTTTAATGGTTTTTTTTACCGTGATTTAGTTTGTCTCTACAGGTGTTTCGATTTCGCTGCCATCAATAGGTGGCCAGCCCAATTATTGTGGAGAATCGCACGCTGTCACAATGAAACCAGAGGTAGGATTAACATGATTATTCTTTTAGTATGCAGGGACACGTGGTGAAGGATTAATGAGGCAATCCAGCGGAGGACTTACACTTAATCACGGCAGTTCACTGGAGCTTACAAGGATGCAAAACCCTAAAAGCTGGCGGTGGCATCGAGGAGAAAAGGAGAGGGAGATCAACGGCGCAAATCATCCCAGCAGAAGAGCGCAATATCGGATGGACCAAATAAATGTTTAGGGCTAACAATCGGAGGGGTAGCATCGTCATTCCTACCCTGACCATCCATGCTAAGCGTATATTGGGGGAAGACCAAAATTTGGGGGAGATATCTTGTGCCTCGCCCCCAACAGTGGTTGGCCAGCAGGAAAGAGGGCAGCAGAGATCATTCTTGTGTTCAAGCGTACAAGTTTGTAAGTTTTTTCTTCTCTCCTTTTATTCACCCTGTTGGTTGCAAATCACCATGACCTAGGCGAAATATATAGGTCCTGGATAGAATGAATCTTTGAAGAAGCACTTGTGGCTTGAATGTGAGAACACGCTTTATTTTATAACGTTAGTAAAAGATAGTGTTGCAGAATTTTTTTTATCTCTCTCTCTCTTTCTCTCTCTCTCTCTCTCTCTCTCTCTCTCTCTCTCTCTCTCTCTCTCTCTCACTCTCTTGCTCTTTCTCTTTTCTTACCTAAGCAAATCGAGTTCAGATTATTTCAATGCCTTCCTGTGGTTCGACACCCTTACTCACACTATATAAAGAGTTGAGCAATAGGAACAAATATTAGTATTATTGAATAAGTCAAAAAAGGGAACAACGACATAGTCAAATACCATAAAAATGACTTATCAACTCCTAGGGTCACTAGTTGTTCACGCACGGTCATCCGCTCACCAGTCCTGCAGGAGCACCCCAGCGCAACGCTGCTGCATGCTCACCTACACACAACGTGCACCTCACCACGCTGATGTGCCACCGCCAATGCACCTGTGATGCGTTCCATGACTCTAACCCCAGAGCTGTTCATCGAGCCCGACCAGGGACTCCCACCAGTGCATCGTAAGACGTCCGACCAAGCCCTTCCCCCAGCCCTGTCCGGTGCCCAACGGGCGTTGCCATCTCTGCCCCATCCCCTCCGAGTGCCGAAGGTGTGCCCATGTGTGTGCTGATAGGAAGTCCAGCTTCACGTTGCAACCATACCCGCTGCCCTTGTTTGCAATCATCGGAGCCATGCTGACTCTCCGCCATCGATCATGCTTCAGCCAAGACCCTACTGCTCAGCAACGACCTATCGGGCCTTGCTTGAACGAGCTCTGGTGCATGCACACAAGGCTCATCGTGTTAGTTGTTGAGCTTAGGGGGTCGAACCGTGTCGGCGGCATTAGCCCTCGCCCCGGGTTTGGATGTGGAAGGTCCACTACATCAGCGCCCTTGTCGACACCCCGCCAAGCACCCGCAGGTCTTGTGGTCCATCGACACCTGTTCATCTACATCAAGTCAGTCTCCTCACCTACATAGGACACAATTCCCCCCCTAGTGACATGTTCCTCTACGTCATTGGATGGTGGGTCTACCTCAGTACTGCATCATCAACTCTTCCCTACACCTAAAGAAAGATTTAGTTTCTTAATAGCCCAGCATACCTTATGCTCAATTTCTACAAGGTGGCAAGCTTTCCCATACACAACTCTATATCGGGACATACCTAAAGTGTTTTATATGCAGTCCTATAAGCCCATAAAGCATCATAAAGTCTACTTACCCAATCTTTTCTATTTGGATCTACAACCTTTTTCAAAAATATTTTAATCTCTCTATTACTAACTTTTACTTGTCCATTAGCTTGTGGATGGTAAAGTGTGGTCATCTTGTGATAGACTCCATATTTTTTGGCAAATTCTGAAAATAAAAATTATTAAAATGACTACCTCCATCACTAATAATTGCTCTTGGACATCTAAACTTGCTAATAATATTCTGCATAATAAATTTAATCATCACTTTATGATCACTTGATCTAGTAGGGATAGCTTCCACCCATCTAGACACATAATCCACTCTCATAAGAATATGCTCATATCCTTCTAAGATTGGAAATGATCCCATAAAATCTATTCCCCATAGATCAAATACTTCAACCTCAATTATTAGCTGCAAGGGCATGTGGTTTTGCTTGCCTAAGTTCACTGCAGCTTGGCACTTAAGACACACCTCGTAAAATTCAAAACAATCAGCATGCAAGGTTGGCCAGTAGAAGCCTGCTTGTAAAATCTTAAAAGCTGTAATCTTAGTAGAACAATGCCCTCCATCTGGGAAAGGAATGGCATGATTTCAAAATCTTCCATTGTTCTTTATATGGGACACACCTCCTAAGCATGTGGTCTACTCCAAAATGAAATATTTCAGGTTCTTCTCAAAAATAATGTTTTACCTCTTTGAAGATTTTCTTTTCCTAATAGTTAAGTCCCAATCTTCTAGTAGAAAACATGAAACCAAATAATTAACAATATGAACATACCATGGAATCTTTGTAACTTGCACTCCTAAGATCTGTTCATCACTAAAATGATCAAAAATGGGTCAAGGTGAGTCAAAATGTAATCTAGAAAGATGATCTGCCACCATGTTTTCACACTCTCTTCTATCTTTAATTTCAATATCAAATCCTGCATCAATAAAATCCACCTCATAATTCTAGGTTTAGCTTCCCTTTTACTAAGCAAAAATTTTAACACAGCATGATCAGAAAAAACAATAATTTTACTTCCTAATAAATAAGAAGAAAATTTTTCTACAACAAAGAGAATTGCTAAAAATTCATTTTCAGTTGTGGAGTAATTGACTTGTGCTTCACCCAAGGTGTTGCTAGCATAATAAGTGGCCACTGGCTTCTTGTCTACCCTTTGTCCCAAAACTACCCCTACTGCAAAATCAGAAGTATCAAATATTAATTCAAAAGGTAACTCCCAATTGGGGACTTGGAGAATAGGTTCTTGAATAAGAGCTTCTTTCATCTGCAAAAAAACATTTTCAGTATTAGAATCAAAAATGAAATCAGCATCCTTTGAAGCAGATTAGTTAAGGTTCAGAGATTTTAGCAAAGTCCTTTATGAATCTCCTATAGAAGCATGCATGGCCAAGAAAACCTCTAAGTTATTTGAGGTTTGTTGGAGGAAGGCCCTTGATCACCTCTATTTTGTCCCTATCTACCTCCAACCCATGTCTACTGACTTAATGTCCCAACACTATCCCTTCTTGCACCATGAAATGGGACTTCTCCCAACTTAGGACCAATTTGTTCTCCACATGTATCTTCAATGCCTTGGATAAGTTAGATAAACACTCATCAAAAGATGGTCCAAATACAGAAAAATCATCCATAAAAATCTCTAGACAATCTTTTACTAATTCATAGAACAAGGTAGTCATGCATCTTTGAAAAGTAGCTAGTGCATTACATAAACCAAAAGGCATCCTTCTAAAAGAAAAAGTTCAAACATGACAAGTGAAAGTAGTTTTCTCTTAATCATCTTCATGTATAGCTATTTGATTGTAAGCAGAATATCTATCAAGAAAGCAAAAATACTCTAGTCCTACAATCTTTTCTAGAATCTAATCAATGAAAGGTAGAGGATAGTGATCTTTCTTAGTTGTTAAATTTAACTTCCTATAATCAATGCAAACTCTCCATTATGTTGTTAATCTTGTTTGAAGCTCCTCACCTTGTTCATTTTTCTACACAATAATACCAGATTTTTTAGGGACAACATGAATAGGACTCACCCAATGACTACCAAAGATTGCACAAATAAAACCACCTTTCAACCATTTCATGATTTCATTCTTAACCACATTAAACATGTGAGGATTTAGGTGCCTTTGAAAATCTCTAGATGGCTTGGCATTCTCATCAACAAAAATTCTATGTTCACATATGTCCTTACTAATGCCATGAATATCATCAATAGACTCAACTAATAGCAGATTTATGTATGCTAAGAATCTCCAACAGTCATAATTTTAGATCATTAGATAAACGAGATGAGATAATAACTGGATAAGTTCTATGAGGCCCAAGAAATGTATATTTAAGTGAGCTAGGCAATGGTTTTAATTCTAATTCAGATGTAGGTCAATCAGGTAGAATATTTATAGTTTCATCAACTTCAATGTCATCATCATAAGGAACTTCTGAACATAAAAGAGAAGAAGGTTGTTCAAGAATCAAATCCTCAATTACATCACAAACACACAAATCCTCTCCTGCATTTTCTAGAAATTTAAGGAGGTTAGATACCTAAACATTCACCTTTTCCTTTCCTACTTTAATTTCAATAGTTCCTCTTCCAAAATATGTACTAACTTGAGCTGTAGCGAAGAAAGGTCTACCTAGAATTATGGGTGCATGGCTCAAATTCTCAGTTACCTTCATATCAGCTACAATAAACTCAACAAGAAAATAGTAATTTTCCATGCTCACAATCACATCTTCTAGCTTCCCAATTGGCTGTCTAATGGATCCATCTACTAGTTACAACTCAATAAAGATGGGCTCTAATTCACCAAAATTTAAATTTATCAAAAATGGCTTTAGGCATAATATTCACACTCGCCCTTGTATTCAAAAGTGTTCTACTAAAAATCATTCCCCCAATTTCACATTTAATAAGTGGAGCTCCTAGATCCATTTTCTTCCTAGGAATTTGACTCAAAAAAATGGAACTAATGCTTTCAAATAGTTGTATCATCTTCTACTTTCTAGGTTGAGTACAAAGAGTTTTAATAAACTTAGAATAAGAAGGGATATTCTAAATAGTATCTACCAAAGGAATAGTGATAGTTGCTTCCTCAAAAATTCTAAGCAAATGATTATCACTATGAGGGACTTTAAAAGACTTTAAAGCTTAGGGAAAAAGGAATAGGAGGCACATAATCTTTTGGATCAGGTTCATGCATGGATGGTTTTTCTGCATTTTCATTAGGAACTTGCATCACAACATCATCAACTTCATCATTTTTCTCATCATTAAGCATTTCAAAAGATCTAGGTTCATATGGATCAGGTAATTCCTTCCCATTCCTCAATCTAGAAATTCCATTCACAAATTCATGCTCATGACATTCTTCTTCACAAAAAGTATTTTCATTTAAATCAACATGATATGAATCATCATTTTCATGATTAGTACAAGAAATATTTCTAGGATTAACATAAGGCTGAGTTGGGAGCCGACCTGATTTTTGGATATTGTAACCCACATCATCTATTTTACCTTTGTTCTTTTTGCTTTTGAAGTTTCCTTGAAAGCTTTGCCCTCCTTGCCCTGGTTTTGCTTCTCTAGTTGCTCAATTCTTGTCTACATCATCTTGTTCTGCTCTAGCACTTCATCCTACTTCATTATTACTTGTTTCAAAAGGTCAATTATAGAGTCAAAAGATGCATCCTGAAAACTAGAAGTAAAATTTGGGTGAGGGTTAGGAGCAAAGTTCTGATCATTTTGATAATTCTGTTGATTATATGGATGTGGCTGGTAGTGGTTGTTTCCCTCTTTATTCCATCCTTGATTGCCATAACCTTCTCTTTGATTCCAAGCCCCTTGCATTTGAGTGTTTCTCTCAAATGCATGAACCTGTTCAAGAGTAGGGCAAATGTCATTAGTATGATCATAACTCTCATAAATGGAACAAAGAAAAGAAACCTGAGAAACAAGAGAGGATGAGGTAAAGTTACAAGAGGTATTCACCATATTCTTCATCTACTTGGTAAGCTCCTCCACAGCTTGACCCACCTTGCTAATGTCCCTCTGCACTTTATCTCTCCATATATCCTATTGTATAGCACTAACTTCAAGGAGACCTCCACGTTTTGGCACTGAAATCCTTCCATTCTGACTCATTCCCTGATGATAAGCACAACTATCTACCAATTTCTCAATAATGTTAGTGACTTCATCAATAGTTTTATCAATAAAAGTCCTACCATTAGCACTATCTACTAATCCTCTCCATGATCATTTAAGCCATCATAAAAAGTTTGAATTATTTTTCACTTAGGAAAATCATGATGCAGGTATTTTATAATAAGATCTTTCATTCTATCCCATGCATCACTAAAAGAATCAACTCCTTGTGTAAAATCCCTAATGGCTTTTCGATAAGTATTAATTCTTTCAACCAAATAAAACTTTGTAAAAAACATTTTTCCATTTCATTCCAATTCTGAAAATTTTTACCCACAATTCTAAACCAATCTTTTGCTTTATCCTTCAACGTATGAGGAAACATTTTTATTTTCAGCACATCTTAATTAACTCCTGTAATATTATATGAATCACATTTCTCCACAAAGTCATATAAATAAGCATATCTATCCTCATTCAATTTCCCATAAAAAGAAGGCAAAATGTTATAAATATTAGCATCAATTTTGAAATTCACATTTGCCTCAATGTTTCCATATATTTGAGGCTGAATTTTACTCTCAGCTGGTTCATAAAATTCCCTAAGCCTCATTATTCTATTTCCTTCATTATTAGCTATCTCTTTATATTTTTCCTCATGACCAATAGAAATATCCTCAAAGTTCTGAGATCTTTCCACATATTCTAAGGTCACTAAATGTGGTTTCTGAGATCTCTTACCCCGCATGCAATCAAATAAAAAATAAAACTCAAGGAATGAAGTTTAGAAGTCACCTAGTGATGCCTTCTTCTTCCCTCAAGAAAGTTGTCTGCACTGCTATTAGCTCAGAATAATAAAATAGGATAGGAAATGCTTTCTAAACTAAGAATTAAAATCAGAAATCAAATTTGTCTTGCCTCCCCAGCAACTGTGCCAATTGATAAGTCCAAATTTAAGGGTTTTGTATCACTATTTGAATTCAGCCTTAACCAACAGTAGTGAAGAAAATTTTCCACTTTGTTACTCTATATTAAAGATAGGACAAATAAGGGGCCGACCCATAGGGAGGCAAAAATTTAATTTTAGAATTTTTGTGGCCTAGACGTGATAGAAATAGGATTGGAAGTTAAATTTTCATTTTTAGGAAGTTTTTAAGGATTTTTATAGGACTTAATAGAATTTTCTAGAATTTGCATGTGCAGAACATATAGATAATGACTAATTAGAAAACAAATTAGTATTTGTGTCTAATTTTAAATGCAAAAGAATAACAAGAAATAATGATAATGACTTACCTTCATCGTTAACAGTCGGGACAAGGGGAATACGCAGGTCATGAATCTCCTGTGACCATTTCCAAACTTAATCGAAATATAGGGCTTTCAGTTATGTCTATAAGGTTAGAGAGAGGGAGGGTGGTGGGTATGCAGCGACTGGTATCGAGTGCACGGTAGCTGGCAATAGGCAGTGGTGGTGATCAGCGGATGTGTGGCAGTGATCGGCAGGCGTGCATGTGGTTGGCACGCGGCTGCTAGCAATAGGTGGCAGCAGTGGTCGGCAGGGATGTAGTTGTTGACGGTAGGCGGCAGCAGCGGTCGGAGGACAAGAGAGATGAGGAGTGATGAACCAAAAATTGTCATTAGGATTAATGGTTAATCAAATAACATTTGTATATTGGACTTTAATTCAAAGGAAATGAATATAGGGTGAGTCCAAGTCGATCCACAAGGAAGCGAGAAATCAAACATTGAATTGTAATAAAATATAAGTGGATATTCAATAAATGTTTAAGAAGACTTCAAGAGAGATATTTGTGGTTATTCTATAAAAGAAATTGAAGCATAAAAAGAAAGACATAAACTGAACTTAAATGTTGAAATGTAAATTGCTTGAAAGTAAATCTCCTTTATGGCCAATTAGTTCTCCCCACCTTGTGTCACTTCAAGATGAGAAGAGCTTGGTGGCTGAAAGGGGGTGAGAAGAAGCAAAGAGAGAGGAGATCAAAGCTCCCAATCCTTGAAATTCCTAACCCCTTGTCACTAATGGGGAAGAGGACTCAAGGAAGTGAGTGAGAGAGAGAGAGAGGGAGAGAGAGAGAGAGGAAGAGATAGAGGAAGCACACGCGAGAGAAAGAAAGAGATAGCGAGAGAGGAGAGAGAGAGAGAGAGAGCACGATGAGAGAGAGAGTCGACGGAGAGAGAAGGAGACTGCGACGAGAGAGAGATTTGACGGAGAGAGAGGGAGAATGCGACGGGAGAAAAGACGACGGAGATAGTGCGACAAGAGAGAGAGTCGACGAAGAGAGAAGGAGACCGTGACGAGAGAGAGATTTGATGAGAGAGAGGGAGAGCGCGACGGGAGAAAAGACGACGGAGATAGAGGGAGAGCGCGATGAGAGGGAGAGATGACAGAGAGAGAGAGAGCACGAGAGAGGGAGAGAACGGTGAGAGGGAGAGAAGACGGCGGAGAGAGGGAGAGCGCGACGAGAGAGAAGACGACGGCGAGAAGAAGAGAACGGTGAGAGGGGGAAAAGATGACAGAGAGAGGGAGAGCACGATGAGAGGGAAGACGACGGAGAGAGGGAGAGTGCGACGAGAGAGAAGAGAATGGCGAGAGAGAAGAGAAGACGGCGGAGAGAGGGAGAGCGCAACGAGAGAGAAGATGACGGTGAGAAAAAGAGAATGGCGAGAGGGGGAGAAGACGACGGAGAGAGGAAGAGCGCGACAAGAGGGAGAGAAGACGACGGAGAGAGGGAGAGCACGACGAGAGCGAGAGAGCGGTGAGAGAGAAGGGGAGAAGATGACGGAGAGAGGGAGAGCGCGACGAGAGAGAAGACGACGGTGAAAAGAAGAGAACAGCGAGAGGGGGAGAAGACGATGGAGAGAGGGAGAGCACGACGAGAGGGAGAGAATGGTGAGAGAGAAGGGGAGCGCGACGAGAGGGAGAGAACGGCGAAAGAGAGGGGGAGGAGATGACGAAGAGAGAGGGAGAAGACGACGGAGAGAGGGAGACAAGTTGCACTAAAAAAGGATGATCTCTCATTCATAAGAATGGGGTCTATTTATAGACCAATTTGAGCGCCAAAATAAGGAAAGAGAAGGCGCCAAATTAGTTAGAAGAGAGAGGAGGTAGGGGAGAATGTGGAGGCCTCTCATTGGTTCTCCCCCTTCCTTGAAACCGTGGAGCCTTCCCATTGGCCAAGGGGAGGCACCAAGTTTGTTGCTCATGGGGAGACGCTCTCCCACTGCCCAAGAAGGGGAGGGCGCCAAATCAGTTAGGGAGCACATGGGCCCCCTTTCTCTTGGCTCCCTGCTGGCCCATGTGGCAGCCATGGGTTGGCCCATGGGTCTTCTTTAGGCAAGCCCATTATCTTTTAATGGGCTTTGTAATGGCTGTGATAAAAGAAACTCTCAAGGTATTTTTCCTTGGATGTGTGTTAGTCATAAAATTATTGTCTTTTATCTTTATTTAAGTGACTTATGTTTTTTCTATGCCAAGGATGGAATTGAGTAGTTTTTATGTTTATTTTCTATGTGGATAATGCATTAATATCCTATTATGATAGTACTTAATATGTGATTATGATGCATCATCACACCCCCCAACCTAAACATTGCTAGTCCCTTAGCAATGAATATGTATGAAAGTTATATAAGTTTGGGGTTAACTAAGTGCCGACAATGTCATGCTCTCTTGTTTTGGGAATGCACTAAGGATTAAGTATGGGTTTGAGTGTCACATGGAGAATGAAGGATGTGCATCTAAGGTTGTCTATTTGTACTCAAAACTCTTTCAAGAATGCCTAAGTCATTAGGGTGTTGATTCTCATCCGTCCACTAAATGATACTCAATGGTGGTCCAAGATCAACTCTACCCATTCCCTTAAGTGTGCTCACAAGAGCTCCTAGTCCTCCCTTTTGCCGAAGAATACTAAATGCCTTTGGTCATTGCTAATGGGTGTAGGGTTGACAGATTATGAGCTTCTACACTTCTTGCTCTTTTTGCCTTGTAAGGATTGGGGTTGAGGATTTGTAAAATTTTGAAGGCTTTTCTAAGGAGCTTTTACATTTGACTTAACTTCAAACTTGAGCTCTTTGACCCTGCTCTTTTACCCATTCCTCTTTTCTCTTTTCTTCTTCTTCTTCTTTTTTTTTTTTTTTTTTTTTTTGTTTTGCACTATAATTTTTCAGCTACCAAGGTCTTACATTGTAATATACTCCAAGGTTACTTGGCGAAGAAAAGGTAGTCCTATGAGTAGGCCTAAGGGTTTAGGATAGGTTGGACTTCCTTTATCTAGTATCATTTAATGGGTGGAATTTTTGACTCTAGTCCTAAGAGGACTGAAGCACCCTATCTTTAGTCTAGAGGACAAATTGGCACCTTTCGACTTCACTCCTCCTACCCATCCATGATCATCCTTATCATACCAAATCTATAATGGATCCCCTAAGGAAGAGAGCATGTTCTTGGTGAATCAAAGTTAGGTTGGTGATATACTACATTCTTTGCATGGATTTAGAGTTGAAATTCATTTCTTTTTTCTTTTTTTTTTTTTCATGCAAAAAGGGCCACCCCTCCCCTAAGTTGTGTCATTGGCCTCAATGACATGCCTAAATGATGCTTAGAATTTAAAATAGGAGAGGTATATCTTATGGAGGAGTGCTTTGTTGTGCCCTTAGTGGATGTCTCCCTTGATTCTCATCATGGTGGCAGGTTGTCTCCTCCAAGCGCTTTTGTTTAACGTCTTTAAGCTCGACATACTTATGTGCTGTCTTGGGCCCTGAATAGTGTCCTCCACTTGGTGAGTTGTGGCACATTTGGAGGATGCTCTTTTGTTCATCTTCTGCAACACATCTTCGTAAAATATTATCTGGCCCAAGATTGAAGAGATAGGGGTCATCCCATATGTAATACCGGACTTTATTGAAGAAAACATTTTTTTCATGTTTATTCCAGTTGGATGAGAGTCGGTTAGTCACTAAATAATTGATGATGTGTGCATACCATGGATGATGAGGTGAGTTTTCAATCCATAAGAGATGTTCATCAGGAAAAGCATCATTTAAAAGGGTAGAAATATCTCCGGGAATTCGAGAAAGATGGTCGGCCACTACATTATCAAAACCTCTTTTATGTTTGATTTCTAAGTTAAATTCTTGAAGTAATAAAATCCAACGGATGAGCCGAGGTTTGGAATTCATGGTGGTGTAGTTAATTTGGGCATCATTGAGGGTTTTGCTAGCATAATAGATGACTACATGTTTTCCTTCTATCTTTTGTCCTAAAACAGCTCCCATTGAAAAATTAGATGCATCACACATAATTTCAAAAGGTTCTCCCCAAGTTGGTGATTTTAAAATAGGGGCTTCGGTAAGGGCTTTTTTAAGAAAATTAAAAGCATGTATGCATTATTGAGAAAAGACAAATTCTGTATATTTGATTAGGAGAGAAGTCAAAGGTCTTGAAATTTTTGAAAAATCTTTAATAAATCGTCGATAGAAACCAGCATGTCCAAGGAAAGACCTAAGTTGTTTTAGGTTGGTAGGTGGAGGTAATTTTGAAATGACTTCAATCTTAGCACTATCTACTTTTATTCCTTCCTTATTAATAACATGTCCTAAGACAATTCCTTCCTTGACCATAAAATAGCTTTTCTCCCAACTTAAAACCAATTTAGAATCAATACATCTTTTTAAAACTTTAGTGAGGTGTTCTAGGCATTGATCAAATGTAGAGCCAAAAACGGAAAAATCATCCATAAAAACCTCTAAGAATTTACCAATCATTTCAGAAAAAAAGGATGTCATACACTTTTAAAATGTGGCGGGTACATTGCATAAACCAAAGGGCATACGAGTGAAGGCAAAGGTTCCAAAGGGCAAGTAAAAGTTGTTTTGTCTTGATCATTAGGATTGATAGCTACCTGATTATAATCGGAATATCCATCAAGAAAACAAAAGTATTTTTTACCAGCAAGTTTCTCAAGGATTTTATCAATAAATGGGAGAGGGAAATAGTCCTTGGTGGTAGAGGCATTTAGTTTCCTATAATCAATGCATACTCTCCACTTAGTTGGTAGCCTAGTTTGGAATTCTTCCCCTTTTCATTTTTTGATAATGTAAGACTAGATTTCTTGGGTACTACTTGAATAGGGCTTACCCATTGACTATTTGATAAGGGGTAGATAAATCCAGCATCCAACCATCGAATAATTTCCTCCTTAACCACTTCCATAAGCTTAGGGTTTAATCTACTTTGGAATTCCCTAATAGGCTTAGCATTTGATTCAAGGTAGATATTATGCATGCATATTTTTGGGTCAATTCCTTGTAAGTCATGTAGATGCCACCCTAAAACTTTTCTATGTTCTTTTAAAGCATTGATTAAACAAAATTCTTCGATATTCAATAAATCTGAAGCAATAATAACAGGTAGGATATTATTTTCTCCAAGAAAAATGTATTTAAGGTGATGTGGTAAAACCTTGAGCTCAACATCATTGACATCATTAAAGGATGGAAACTCTTCATTAGAGGTGTTCAAGGCCCATACCTTTTTAATGATGGTGTCTAGCATATCCACTTCTTCTTCCTCTTCATCATAGGGGTATTGAGCTGCCTTAAAAACATTGAGAGAAATTTTGTCTTTTCCACAATGCATTTCCACAATACCCATGGCACAATTTATGTTAGCACTTGCGGTGGCCAAAAATGGGTGTCCTAGAATAATAGCGGAATCTTTAATGTCTTTAGGTGGGTTCATGTCTAAAACTAAAAAGTCAATTGGAAAGAAGCATCCTTCAATATTGATGATAACATCTTTGATGATATCCCTTGGATGCCTTAAGGATCGATCTCCTAGAGAAAGGACTATGGAGGTATTCTTAAGTTTTCCTAAATCAAATTTTTCATAAAGATATGTAGGGAGAAGGTTAACACTAGCCCCTAGATCTAGTAAAGCTCTAGAAAATGTAATTCCTTTTATGCAACAAGAAACTAAGGGGGTCCCAGGGTCTTTCCTCTTTTTGGGTAGTTGATCAAGAATTAAGGCACTAACTTCTGCAGAAAGGTTAACTTGTTTAGTTTCCCTTTTAGGTGTACAAAGATTTTTTAAAAACTTAGCATAAGAAGGTACATGACGAATGGCATCTACTAGAGGGATATTAATATGAACTTGAGAAAATAGTTCTTTTAATTCTTGATCATCTAGATCCTTAGTCTTCCTTTTTGTAGGTATTAAGGCAGAAGGAAATGGAATGGGGGGAGAGTAAGTGCTAGGATTAGGTGTTTTTGAGGGTTCTTGGTCTACTCCTAATTCTTCTTTTTCTTTTTCCTCCCTAATGGGTTGTTCATCAATCTTGGGAAGGGTTTTACCACTTCTAAGCTTCATGACTCCTTTTATTTCTTCTATTTGGGAGTTTTGGCTTGAGCTAGGGTCAAGGCTTAGGACCATAGAGGAATTTTGAGTAGTGGTAGAGAAGCCTAGGGGAGTATGCCTAAGGTTAGGGATAGTTTGGCTAGGAAGTTGGCCCCTAGGGTTGGACTCATTAGATTGGGCTAGGTTTCCTTGGAGAAGTTGGAGAAGTTGTTGATTTTGAGACATAAGGAGGTTTAAGGCTTGTTGATGTTGTCCCATTTACTCTTTAAGGACCCTAACCGTGTCTTCTAGTTGGGTGGTGGGAGGCGGTTGTGGTGGTTGAGGTCCTCCTATTGGTTGCCTATTTAGGTGTGGTTGGTTAGGGTTTGCTTGATAGGCATTCCTTGGTGGGTAAGGGA
Organism: Spirodela polyrhiza; assembly: GCA_024713555.1. Classification (NCBI taxonomy): domain Eukaryota; kingdom Viridiplantae; phylum Streptophyta; class Magnoliopsida; order Alismatales; family Araceae; genus Spirodela; species Spirodela polyrhiza. Next base: position 1,793,206 of record CM046541.1, read on the forward strand.
GAATAGGTGGAGAGTTATGATTTTGAAGACCTTGAGTGTTTTGAAAACCTTGAGGATTTTGAAATTGGGGAGGGTTTTGAAAACCTTGAGGTCTTTGAAAATTGTTTTGAGATTGGAAATTCGAAGAGGGTTGTTTTTGATATCCTTGAGATACTTGATTGGTTCTCCATGAATTTCCTAAGGGAGATTGGTTAAATGCATTTACATGCTCATTATTTACTACCTCTAGAAAAGCAGGACATCTATTCTCATCATGATCATTATTAAAACAAATGGAGCATATGAAAGCCTTAGGAGGTGAGGGGTTAGAACTAGATGTACCTTGTATAGAGAGAAGCTTCTCTAGCTTCTTGTGAATCTCTGTCACCTCATTGCGAAGCTCCTTATCTGCATGTTTAACAAGTTCATAAACTCCATCTTTCTTGAGAGGAGGGTTAGTGCGATCATAATCTGAAGAAGCATAATTATAAGAATTTTCACTAAGCCCTTCATAAAAAATTTGAATAAGCTACCATTTAGGAACACCATGATGTGGGCATTTTCTAAGTGTATTTTTTAAATCTAGTCCATGCATCATGCAATGATTCATTCAAATTTTGAGAAAAACTCATGATCATTTTGCACATCATATTTGTTTTTCCTCTAGGGTAAAACTTAGTTAAAAATTCTTGCACTAATTTGGGCCAAGTAATGGTTTGTAAATTCAAAGTAGATATCCAATGAGAGGCTTCAACTTTCAAAGAAAAAGGAAATAAAGTGATTTTCAAAGAGTCATCACAATTACGAATTGTAGCACATATCTTTAAAAATTCTTGCAAGTGATCATAAGTATTTTCATTTATCTTTCCATAAAAATGAGGGAGAATTTGAAAAATGCCTGGAATAATATCATGAGTGCAAGTAGGATTTTGAAAGAGATCTAAACTATTAGTAGGATTGAAATAATCTCTTAGTGATTTTTCTTCAGAATTTTCAGCCATTTTAGAAGATTTGGAAATGGTGGGAGTGGCTTCTAATGAAGTTAAGCTAGGATGCAATGATCTTCTACCAAGCATAAAATGAATTCAAGTTTAGACTTACCCTTTGTGCAAATTCCTTGGAGTGCTTGGCTTGACTAAAAGTCAGTAAAGATATAATAAGAAAAACTTTCTAAAAAAAAATTGATGTTTGACGAAAGCTTCCCCGGCAACGGCGCCAATTTGATGAACCAAAAATTGTCGTTAGGATTAATGGTTAATCAAATAACATTTATATATTGGACTTTAATTCAAAGGAAATGAATATAGGGTGAGTCCAAGTCGATCCACAAGGAAGCGAGAAATCAAACATCGAATTACAATAAAATATAAGTGGATATTTAATAAATGTTTAAGAAGACTTTAAGAGAGATATTTGTGGTTATTCTATAAAAGAAATTGAAGCATAAAAAGAAAGACATAAACTGAACTTAAATGTTGAAATGTAAATTGCTTGAAAGTAAATCTCCTTTATGGCCAATTAGTTCTCCCCACCTTGTGTCACTTCAAGATGAGAAGAGCTTGGTGGCTGAAAGGGGGTGAGAAGAAGCAAAGAGAGAGGAGATCAAAGCTCTCAATCCTTGAAATTCTTAACCCCTTGTCACTAATGGGGAAGAGGACTCAAGGAAGTGAGTGAGAGAGAGAGAGAGGGAGAGAGAGAGAGAGAGGAAGAGAGAGGAAGCACACGCGAGAGAAAGAAAGAGATAGCGAGAGAGGAGAGAGAGAGAGAGAGAGAGAGCGCGATGAGAGAGAGAGTCGACGGAGAGAGAAGGAGACTGCGACGAGAGAGAGATTTGATGGAGAGAGAGGGAGAACGCAACGGGAGAAAAGACAACGGAGATAGTGTGATGAGAGAGAGAGTCGACGAAGAGAGAAGGAGACCGCGATGAGAGAGAGATTTGACGGAGAGAGAGGGAGAGCGCGACGGGAGAAAAGACGACGGAGATAGAGGGAGAGCGCGATGAGAGGGAGAGATGACGGAGAGAGAGAGCGTGAGAGAGGGAGAGAATGGCGAGAGGGAGAGAAGACAGCGGAGAGAGGGAGAGCGTGATGAGAGAGAAGACGACGGCAAGAAGAAGAGAACAGCAAGAGGGGGAAAAGACGACGAAGAGAGGGAGAGCGCGATGAGAGGGAAGATGATGGCGAGAGGGGAGAGTGCGACGAGAGAGAAGAGAATGGTGAGAGAGAAGAGAAGATGGCGGAGAGAGGGAGAGCATGACGAGAGAGAAGACGACGGCGAGAAAAAGAGAATGGCGAGAGGGAGAGAAGATGACGGAGAGAGGAAGAGCGCGACGAGAGGGAGAGAAGACAACGGAGAGAGGGAGAGCACAACGAGAGGGAGAGAATGGTGAGAGAGAAGGGGGGAAGATGACGGAGAGAGGGAGAGTGCGACGAGAGCGAGAGAACGGCGAGAGAGAAGGGGAGAAGACGACAGAGAGAGGGAGAGCACGACGAGAGAGAAGATGACGGCGAGAAGAAGAGAACAGTGAGAGGGGGAGAAGATGACAGAGAGAGGGAGAGCACGACGAGAGGGGGAGAACGGCGAGAGAGAAGGGGAGAAGACAACGGAGAAAGGGAGAGCGCGACGAGAGGGAGAGAACGGCGAGAGAGAAGGGGAGCACGACAAGAGGGAGAGAACGGCGAGAGAGAGGGGGAGGAGACGACGAAGAGAGAGGGAGAAGACGACGGAGAGAGGGAGACGAGTTGCACTAAAAGAGGATGATCTCTCATTCATGAGAATGGGATCTATTTATAGACCAATTTGAGTGCCAAAATAATGAAACAGAAGGTGCCAAATTAGTTAGAAGAGAGAGGAGGTAGGGGAGAATGTGGAGGCCTCTCATTGGTTCTCCCCCTTCCTTGAAACCGTGGAGCCTTCCCATTGGCCAAGGGGAGGCACCAAGTTTGTTGCTCATGGGGAGACGCTCTCCCACTGCCCAAGAAGGGGAGGGCGCCAAATCAGTTAGGGAGCACATGGGCCCCCTTTCTCTTGGCTCCCTACTGGCCCATGTGGCAGCCATGGGTTGGCCCATGGGTCTTCTTTAGGCAAGCCCATTATCTTTTAATGGGCTTTGTAATGGCTGTGATAAAAGAAACTCTCAAGGTATTTTTCCTTGGATGTGTGTTAGTCATAAAATTATAGTCTTTTATCTTTATTTAAGTGACTTATGTTTTTTCTATGCCAAGGATGGAATTGAGTAGTTTTTATGTTTATTTTCTATGTGGATAATGCATTAATATCCTATTATGACAGTACTTAATATGTGATTATGATGCATCATCAAGGAGCGGCGAAAAAGAGGCAAAGTGGCAGATAATGGTGGCAATAGATGAGGCGAGAGGCAATAGACAAAAAAAACTAATCCTAATGAGATAAAATAGATGAAATGGTAGGGTAGAGAGAGAAAATGAAGGAAAATGAAATAGAAATGATGAGCAGCGATGGAGATGAAGAGAAATGAGGATCTGACGCAAACATAAGTTCCTAAAAAAAAGTTTAGTGCTCGTTTCTTGAGCCCTCAATGCATTCTCCTAAATTTAGATCCTTATATGCTGCCAGGTTCAAGTGTTTTTCAAATCAAACAAAAAATAAGATTGAATGATCACTCAAGAAAACTTACACCAAGGAAAAACCTTAAACCTTGGAGAGCCTTGTCTTGCTGGCCAGCCACCTCTTAGAGTACATCTAGAATGAGGAGAGAGAAAGAGAAGATGAGTTTTTAGACATGGACAAACATGACTAAAATGCCCTCCCTTCATAATTCCCTAATCTTTCTCCATAAATTTTGAAATCTCTTCCTCTAAAATGGATTTAGGAAGGTCTAAATGGACTTGGGCATGGCCCAAAAATTCCTTTAATTTCTCCTTTAAGTTCTAGAACCGAGATTCCTCCAAGCTGCTCCTAGCCCATCAAGCTAACTTTGATCCACTGAACTGCTCCAAATTTATTGTTGAGTCATGTTAAATTCTGCACACATGAAAATGTGAAAATATTTATTAGTAATAAAACTACTTGACTTCATAGAAGTCAAGCATGTTTAGGTAAAATCATGCAAAATTCATACATAGTATGCAAATAGTGAGATTAATGCACATCTAGGAATATTTCACTAATTTTGTTAATAACATGATATTTTCAAGATTTAAATGAAAAAAATAACATGAAATTTAAGGAATAATCAGTAGAGCTATCATGTTATCACCCCCCTCCCCCCAAACTTGAGTCATCTCTAGTCCCTTAGCAATGAAAATAAAATGTGTTTAAGAATTTAATAAACATCATCAAATAATCATAGATCAATTATATATCAAAGCTAATATGAAGTAACCTTCTCTAATGAATATATTATCTATGTCAAACATAGATAGTGAAACCACCTTTGGTAATAAAATATTTTTCAAAGTAAATACTTCAAAACATTTTCATGAACTTAAGCATGCTTCTCAATACTCTACATATAATAATAAGTGTACTACCTAAATAGGATTGATAGATACCTTACACTACAAAAGTATGCATGGATAGAGATTATGTCAAATCTTGTATATAAATGTCTAAGGCACATGGAAAGTAATTTTAAAAATAATGTAATAAAAAATGGGGTTTTATCCTCAGTACTTGTTATGAGAAAAATACCACAAGTGTCTGATAGTACACCCCCTGTGCTTTCCTTTGGTTCTACCCTCTACAACCTTTTTTTTTCTTTTCACTTGAATACTTGCTATGAGAGAGATATCATGATGTCTCATAGCATATTCCCTGTGCTTTCCTTAAGTTCAACATATTTTTATTGTAAGTAATTATAATATTTTTTCCATGTGTTGCCCTAATTAGACAAACAACTTATTTCCCTAAAGAGGTTTTGTATCCCTCTATAGTTCATGGGGCTTCACTCTATCATTAATACTAGTTGCCAAACAAATTGACAAAAGCTATATCTAATGTTAAAAAATTGATTTTTATGCAAGGTTTAATCATACTAGATCATGAGAGGTGAATGAGTAAGATGAGAAGTCTAAGAATCAAACAACTCATAAATATACCTATGAGTTTGAGATGTGTGCTTCAATTCACTTCCATGTTTTTAATTCACCCTAAGGAAACATTTGAACCTTTAGCTTGCAATAGAACTCATAACATAAAGTAAGCTCTTCATCTTACTCATCTATAAATCAATCTATAGTGTAATCTATGATGTATTTTTCATAATTAATATGCAAAAAATCATACAAATAATTTGTCATAAACTCATTACAATGCACTAAATTATATCTTTGAGTTTTTCTAAATTTCCTCCTTACCCAACTTAGTCATTTTATTGTCCCCAATAAAACATAGTATTGAGATTATAAAAGAAATAGGTGACATGAATTAATCATTTTATAATAAATTTTAACGCAAATTTAAAATTTCTAAACCTAAAAATACTAATTTTTTTGGAATTTTAAAAGTATATCAAGATGAATAAATCAATTATAAATTGATAAAAAAATTCCAAAAATAGTGATAAATTTCCAAGTCAATCATAAGGATGTAATATAATACTACGTAATATTTTCGAATTTTTCTAAAATAACATTATTTTTTATGATTTTTAGAGTGAATGATGAATATAATATATTTAAGAATTTGCAAAAAGTAAATAAGGTGATCACATCATGGTGATGTTAGCACTCGATGAACACAAATTAGGTGAAAATAGAATTCCACATGATGATTCTTACGTAAATGATTACGTAATAAATTAATAAAGCCCGAAGAATCATAACTTAATGAAGAAGAATATATAAATTTGAAATTGTGCCAAATATCATCAATTTAAATGAAAACAGGATTTAAAGCATGAAAAATAGAATTTCAACTTCACGATCGCAATCGTCAAAATTCTATATGTTCGGGAGGAACTTCATGCAATGTCTACAATCTCAAAGGTTCTCCTTGGACAAAGACGATGTGAGCAATATCTAGATCTTCATGCGAAGTATAGAAATTAGTGGAATGCATCATCAAATCATCTCTAGCAGCTGTCACCCCACAAAAATAAAATGAATGAAGGTGAGGTGCATCTCAGGGGCTTTGTCCTCAAGTTAGCACAGCAAGAGGAGGCCCTTTATCGCATTAGGTATGTTCTCAAGAGGTGGCGACTTATCTCTCAGTAGATCATCCTCTTCTCGGTGATGGATTGTTCGCCGATCAATTGGATATGAGTTAACGATGTTTTGTCCAAAATCATTCACCAATTTTGGCAATAATGCTCCGTGAATTGCATTGACTATATTTTTGCCGAGATTTTATCGATTTTGGCAGCTTAATCACTCACCAAAAATCATGATTTCCTTGTCGATTGCCTACTGCGAGAGAGAGAGAGAGAGAGAGAGAGAGAGAGAGAGAGAGAGAGAGAAATGGGATAAGTATGATAATACCCTTATAATGTGACGTCACAAGAATATTTTCTTCTTGATAATAAAAGGGTAGTTTAGGCATTATAATCCCAAGGGTGACCATCAGTTTAGTCCCACATCAGTTTTTCTACCAATATTTGAGGCGAATAAAAAACCATGCCATTTATAATCAGTAGTAATTGGATATAGGTTTAGCATTACTTTTCCATGATCCTCAAGCTCTTTAGAACCTACTCATGCCACATTTTTTCTATAATATATTAGTCAATAAAATGGCATCTCATGTGACTTGAAGGTCATTTATTGTCTATGCAAGTATTTATTTGGAACCATTCTTTTTTTTTTCTAATTTTGTTACAACAAATGAAAACTTCATGAAGTAGGTACCTCTCTCATGTGTGTACAACCACTCTTTGCCTCACACCCGAATGGCCACCGGTGACGTAGAAGGGGAGTGATGCACATGTCCTCAACTACTTGAGCTTCGAGCTTGTAGTTTACCCTTAGCCACTTGAGTCTCGAGCTCACAATCCTCAGCCGCTCAAGCCTCAAGCTCACAACTCTACTTGACTAAGCCTCTGACCCACTTGTGAGCCTAGTTGGTTGGCAGTTTTTTTACTTTTTATTTTACTCATTTTCTATTTATCTTAGAAGATAAGATTATAAAATTATATAAATTTACATAATTAATCAAAAGTTCATATTAACCAACTAGAAATCACTTTTCACATCTTAGCACAAATATAGGTTTATTTATCATGAGTTAAGGCTAAAAATATCATATCACTAAGTTATTAACTCATGATAATGAAAACTTATCAATAAGCATCATAGCATTCATCTCAAGTATAAAATATCAAGAAGGAAAGTTTAGAAAAACTCATTGAATAGCCATGCATGATTCTTCAGCTCCTTGAATTTTCTGTTGTTGATATCCAATCAACTCTTTAAATTTGCAAAAAAGAGGAATCATTAGCTAAAATATAAGGATATGAAAATTGTCAAATAAAAGTATAGATGATGGATGAAATATGAAAGAGTGGAGAGTTGATACCTTATTCATTGGAGTAGATAAAAACTGCAAAAAAGAAAATTATCTTTTGAACTAAAACAAATTAGTCTAAAGATAAAATGAAATGACAAAAATAAAAATTATTGGGTTGCCTCCCAACTAAGCACTTATTTTTATGTCTTCAGCTTGACATAATGATGCTCAAGGGTCTATAAATTTAACTACTAATATAGGCTAAGGTAGATAATGTTCTATGTAAGGTTTGAGCCTTTGACCATTGACTACAAAGCTTCGTCCATCTCTAGGGTCACTGATTTTTACATCTCCACTATTTGTAACATCAACAACAATGTAAGGACCATCCCATATTGATTTTAATTTTCTAGGAAAAAAACATGATCTTGAATTAAAAAGCCAACCTTTTGACCAACCTGAAATGATTTTCTTGAAATATATTTATCATGATAAGCTTTCATACAAGATTTATAAATACGAGAATTGTCATAAGCCTCATTCATAAGCTCTTCTAGTTTAAATAATTGAAGAGATCTATGATTTTAGCCTCCTACAAGTTAGTATTTGCCTAATATGCTCTATGTTCTAATTCCACAAGTAAATGACATGATTTCCCAAAAACTAATCTAAATGGTGACATGCCAATATGAGTTTTATATGATGTTCTATTAGCCCATAAAGCATTATTAGGCTTCAATTACTTATCTTTTCTGTCAACATAAATTACCTTTTGAAGTATTCGCTTGATCTCTCTATTAGAAACTTCCACCTGCCCATTTCATTGAAGATAATATGGTATAAAAATCTTGTGAGTAAATTCATATTTCTTCAATAAATTTCTAAATTGTGAGTTAATAAAATGAGACGTATTATCACTAATAATAGGACGTGGACAGCCAAAATGAGAAAAATATGAAACTTAATGAATTTTATGACAACTTTATTATCACAAGTACTTGTAGGTATAGCTTCAATCAATTTAGAAACATAATCCACTGCAACAAAAATATATTCATGGTTAAATGAATTAGTAAAAGGTCCTATGAAGGTTTATATCCCATAAATCAAAAACTTCTATCACAAGTATAAGCTGTAAAGGCATCATATCTTTGCGAGATAAATTTGTAATCATTTGGCATTTAAGATAACAATTTATAAATATTATATGCATCTTTAAAAAGAGTTGGCCAATAAAAACTAGATTTTAATATTTTTGCAATTGTTTTCTTTCTTAAAAAGTGTCCACCACAAGGAAATGAATGACATAAGTTTAGAATATTTTTATATTCTATTTTTGGCACACATCTCCTAATAATTGATCATGTCCTAAATAAAATAATTCAAGGGCATCCCAAAAGAAAAACTTTACCTTCTTGAAGAGCATATCGTTCTCTTGCTTAGACCAACCTTCTAGAATTTTTCTTGTCACTAAATAGTTAACTATGTGAGCATACCAAGGAATAATCTTATACTTTATACTCATGATCTATTCATCAAGAAATGATTCAAATAAATTATCATTTTCAGAAGGTTGAATGTGTGAGAGATAGTATGCAACAGAATTTTCAAACCCTTTTCTATCTTTGATGTCTAAATCAAATGCTTGAATTAATAAAATCCATCTAATGAGGCATGGTTTTGAGTCATTCTTAGTAAATGACGTAGGCTACATAATCAGTAAAAATAATCACTTTAGAAAGTATTAAATAAGATCTGATTTTTTCTAAAGTAAAAATAATTACAAGAAATTCTTTTTCAGTGGTTGTATAATTATTTTGTGCATCAAATAAAGTCTTGCTAGAATAACTAATGATGACTAGTTTTCTCTCTATCCTTTGTCCCAAAACCACCCCTATGGCAAAATTTGATGCATCACACATCACTTTGAATGGTTCTTTCCAAGTAAATGCTTGGAGAATTGGTGCTTCCACCAATTTCAATTTGAGGGCTGCAAAAGCATCTAAACATTTTTTATCAAAAATAAATGGTGTATCTTTGTCCAAAAGACTTGTTAATGGTCTAGCTATATTTAAAAAATCTTTGATGAATTTTATATAAAATCTAGCATGACCTAAAAATGATCTCAATTGTTTAATAGAAGTGGAGATAAATTGTTAATTACCTTAGTCTTGGCTCAATCCACTTCAATGCCACATTCACTTACCACATGACCTAAAATAATACCTTCTCTTACCATGAAATGACTCTTCTCTCAAATCAAAACTCAATTTGATTCAATACATTTGGTTAATACTTTCTCAAGATTAATAAGACAATTATCAAAAGAACATTCTGATAATGTGTCATTTATCTATGTAATCAATGAAAAATGATTAGAAATGTCACATTAATTGATGTTAAATACAATGAGATTATATGAAAAATGATCAAATGTATTTTAAAACTCATTTCATCAAAATTATCTCATTTGAGTATTATTCTTGAGAAATGATTGTTTAGTGATTTAATTTATGCTAACATGAATATCTAAGGTGAGTACCTTGAAAAATATTTTCTTGGGCTGCAGAAAAATCAGAAGAATGAAAGTTAGAGCCTGAATTTATTGTAATTTTATTAGACTAATATTGGGCAAGATAGTGGGCTGATTACACATGCCCACCATCAAGCCCAATATCTGGCCCAATACCCAACCTATTTCAATGGGGGGTTAAAAGGGAAGAGAAGAGGAGAGAGAAAGGGGAGATTGGGCGGACCGCAATGGCTAGGGCACAGTGATGGCTGGCCTCTCCGTGTGACAGGTGGAGACGGTGATGGCAAAGTGATGGCACGGCGGCGTGGAGACAGCTAGGGCATAGTGACAGCTAGCCTCTTTGTGTGACAGGCGAAGATGGTGATGGTGAAGCAGTGGCACAACAGTGTGGAGACGGTGACAGAAGCTATGGTGAACAGAGCTTGTTCCCCACAAAATGGCTGAGGTGGCAATGGCGACGATAGTTGCTGCGAGCTTCCCTCATGTGTGACAGGCATAGGTGGAGTTGAGCACGACGGCGGCAGTGGCAGCGGCATTCACAGTGATTTTGACCCCCTTTCTTCCCCTTCTCAAACCCCTTCTATGTGACAAATGAAGAAGAGCGAGAATGCTATAGTTTAGGAATTTTTAGTATTTTCATTTACTTTTCTTTCTGTGTTTTACTTGAGCATTCATTCTTTCTCAAATATTTGGGTTATTTTCAGTTCTTAATTTTTGTTATTTACAGCTTTCTTTATCACTTCATTTTATTGTTCTTCTTCAAATTTCTGAGTGACATAGGGATTTGAAGAAAAATTCCTAAAATTTGATTTTTTTGTTGATTTCCTCACCACTCATTCTTCTACTAATCTATGAGTGACACATGGATCAGTAGAGGATGATCATTTTCTAGGTTTTAATATATTTTTTTGTATATCTTTGAGCTTGTCTATGCTAGGTGGGTGACACACTTGACATAGTTGAACTCAACTAATTTCTTTTTATTTAAAAGTCATTCACTCTATTTATTCATATAGCTCTTTTTGTTCCCTTTGATTAAAAAAAATAAGTATTTGAGAATACGACCTGATATCATAATTTGACAATCATCTCTGAGGATCGACCCGAACCACTAAAATTTCAAGTTAATTTCTATGTTTTGAGTTTGGATAAAAATTTAAATTTGACGTATTTTATTTCAACGACTAGAATACAATCACATTCAAAGACTGAAAAATCATCCATAAAACTTATAAAAATTCTCCAACTATTTCTGAAAAAATAAATAACATGTATCATTGAAATGTGACAGGAGCATTGCATAAACCTAAAGGCATTCTAGTACAAGCAAAAATACCAAATGGGCATGTAAATGTAGTCTTCTCTTGATCATTTAAATTGATGACTATTTAATCATTTGGAGTAGCCATCAAGAAAACAAAAATATTTTTCACCCATCAATTTCTCTAAAATTTGATCCATACATGGTAAGGGAAAATGATCTTTTTTTGGGCATCCATTTAATTTTCTATAATCAATACATACACGCCATTTTGTTGGGAGCCTTACTAGAATTTCTTTTTCCTCTTCACCATTGATGATGGTGAGTATTCCTTTCATTAGTACAACCTGATTTGAACTCACCCATTTTCTGTCAAAAATAAGATAAATAAGCCAGCATTTAACCATTTAATTATCTCATATTTAACAATATCTTTCATGATGGGATTTAATCTCCTTTGTATCTCACTCCTAGGTATTACATCTTCCTCCAAATAAATGTTATACATAAAAATTTTAGATTTATACCTTTGAGATTATAAATATTCCATCTAATTGCATTCTTACATGATGATAAAACATCAATCAAACATGATTCTTGGGTAGAAGTTAAATTTGTTGTAATAATGACAAGGTTAATATTTTTTAGGCAAAGGTTTGGGATCTAATGTTGGAGAAGGGATGAAAGGAAGAGAAAATTTTTCTTCACATGTTTCTGTGGCATATAAATTAGCTGGTTCATCATGCAAAAATGTATTATCAAGAAAAGGATCAATCCTATCAACATTCCAGATATATTGTAAAGAATGACTCAGGGTAAATCTACTTGTGTCAATGATGATGATACACTAGTGGTATGCCATATTTTAAAATCAAATTTTCTCAAATTTGAAGATATAATGGGTTGAAAATTTGAAGATAGTAGTGACACTTTAAATTTAAGTTTTGGCTCAAATGAGCTCACTTGAAACACATTCACAACTTCCTAAAGATCATGAAGTAGACGTCATCAGAATGTCACCTTTCATGAGTGTTCTTTGGATACTCACTATACTTCAGGTTTTAAAAATTCAAAATCTGGAGTTAAAGAAGATATTTCTTGACATTTTCCTATGAAAATTGATTTAGCATATTTTTTTAATGCTCATCTGAAAATTAAAGAGTTTCTAGATTTGACAGCTGAAGTGGAATTGTTTTTTAATATATGAAATTTTCTAAGGAAAAATACATTAAATTATTGGCATATAAGTTGAAATGTGGTGCATCTGTATCATGGGATCATTTATAGACCACATGCACAAGGTCAAGAAAAGAACCTACTGATAATACATCAAGAATGCAGTATATATGAGGAATGTAGCATCGAAAGCTCATAATTTTAAGATATAAATTTACTGATTTACCAATGAACTCTCATGTTTAGAGCATGCATCAATGTTCATACATATGTTATGTATTTCATGCATACCTCACTAAAATATACATTTTTCTAGATATTTGATGTACATCATGTGAAAACATGATGTAACCCTTTGCCTTCTAACCATGCGAGCTTCATCTTTTAAGCAATTAGCTTGCACTTGAGCCTTGAATGAAGATATGAGCATAGAGCTCATAAGCATACAAAAGGAAGCAAGCAAAAATGGGCCCATATGAAGGGTTATGGGCATAAGGCCCATAATCACTTAAGGAGCATCACTTAAGGGCAAAGAGGAAGATCCACCGTCCACTCAAATGGAGGGAAGCACCAATCCAAGGGACAAGATGTATACTTACCCAAAGGCACATGAGAAGGTACAAGAGAAGACCCGACAAACGAGATGATGACTTGAGGATCTAAGGCTAATCGTGATGGATTAGAGCATCACAACCATCGAAGTGAGGGTTAGTCTCATGAGAGGGAGAGAGAAAGGGGGCACCGTCGAATATCTACGATGTATCAAACGATTTGGGGGCAGCAAATTTGAGGAGAACTTCAGGCATCACCATTCCTGCAGGATTCGAAGTGTCTTGAGCTCTATACCTCACAATTAGAGCTGTGTAATCTGCACTTCATCAGATGATTCACCCTTAACAAGATTCCCTCCCGCAGCTAGCAGCTATAACCTCCTCTTGGCAGAAATGAGGAAGGAGACGTGGTGATAATCAGGTTGGTTTCGAAGATCCGATGAGACAATAATTCTTAGGTAGAAATAGATTTTGATTAGTGTTAGAGTTAATCGTCTGATGTCTTTGATTGTGTGATATCATCATGCTTAGATAAATTCATTTCGTGTCTCAATCCATTTTTTTTCTCTCCTTTGCATCTCACTTCCTCTTCTTTGTTACCTTTGTCATTCATACCAATTCTAAGTAACAAACAAAAAAAAGTAAACTCAATGCACCATTCCCTGAGGATCAATCCCTAAGCCTACCACAATGCTGAATTAATTCATAATAAAATCTAAAGAGGTAAATATGGGAGTATAAATATTTTTGATTAACTATTTTTTAAGATTTTCAACGACCCTAAAAAAGAGATAATCACCTATGATGATGTAGCAAAATTGTCATGGCTAGGTTTATTGAACAAGTTGATGATGAAGTTGGTGGAGGAAATGTTGAAATCACATCTGAAATCCTTGAAAGTCATGATATCTAGTGGAGCCTCCTCATCTTGAGTCCACAAACTGAGGAAAGTAACTGCCTTGAGTCCATAAGGATTGATCCTAAATCCACCAAATCAAGAAATCAGTTCCTTGAGCCCACAAGGATGTTGGAGACCACCAGTAGAAGGAAGATCTCTTAGAAATAAGAAACTCATGAAATTATATTCATAAATAACTTGAATGACCTTCGGATATATGGAGACGTCCTTAAATAGGCCAAAGTCTATGAAAAGTGACGTAGCAGAAATTTTGATTTGATGGATATCTAGAGGATCTAGTGCAGCTTGAATCATGATAAGTAGAAGACTCATTCTTGAATCCACAAAATTGGGACTTCTGTAAAAATCCTTCACCTTGAGTCCACATAATGAAAGAGTTTCGACCCTTGAGTTCAAAAAAGGTTGATCTTGAAACCACAAGATTAGAAGTGGCTGGAATCCACCAATAGAAAAGATAACTTTCCAAGAAAAAAAGAACTACAAATTCTATTGATGAAAAAGTGGAATGCCTCTATGACTACATGAGAGGCCTTTATATAAGCTGAAAAATAAATAAATTCGGATCTATAGTGATCCTGCAAAAAAGGAAATCTATTAAAAGAGGTTTTGTTATGAATGTCTTTAACTAGAAGTAGTTGAAAACGGCCCTAAAGTTAAGGAAGCTTTGTTACAAACGTCCTTAACTACATAATTTTTTAAAATGAGAAAAACATGAAAAAAATAAAGGATTTCAAGATTTAGGAACATTTGACATGTGAAAAATATAGTATTGGGCCAAATAAGTGTTCACACCTCCTATTCTTCTATAGATCTCTTGAGTTTGGCTAAAACTAGGCTGCATGAAAAAAGGTGCCAACTTTTGAATTTCAAATGATAATTGAAAACTAGAATGCAAATAAATGTAGGAAAGTGTTACAAATAGAAACAAGTTTAAAATAGGATGAAATAGGATTTAAGAAGGTGGTGAACATAGAAGGTGGTCTAAAATAGAAAGGGAATAAAGATAGTGAGAGATATGGAATGAGACCTAAATATAGAAAGTGCTCTAAATATGAACAGTCATCTAAAAATAGAAAAAGGTTGAGATATTAAAAATAACTAAAAGTCGAAGGTTCTAAAAATAGAAATTTTTAAAAATAGAAAGTTAATCTTTAGGTCTTCTGGTCTTCTGCTCTAATGGATGTCATGTTGGTTGCATCAACTTATGCTATCATGGTAGAAAATGAAGAAACTTCTCAAATCTTATTTCCTTCCACCAGATTACAAACAGGTTTTATATCAACAATATCAAAAATACATATAGGAAAATAGATTTATTTCTAATTATGCTGAAAAATTTTATTGTCTATCATCTTGAATTGACTTAACAAAATCTGAATACTATATTCTCAATATTTAAAAGAGGTCTCATATGGGAAATTGAAAATAAGGTAGCATTACAATCATTTTTCAAACATATTGATATTGTAATGTTTGTAGAGCATGCTGAAGCATTGTTAGAAAAAGTAAAAGATAGAATTCAATTTTGGCAGTCTAAATTCAACTCTTCAGCTAAATAGATGAAGAGCAGCTATTATTTCTTCTATCACTCTGAGTGGACGGTAAATTCAAACTTTTATGAGATCTAGTGGAGCAAATCAGTATGCACAAGTCTCTATCAACCATAATCCATACTCCCCTAATGTCATTCCTCAGTGCTACATGTGTGGGAAAAATTGACACAAGTCAAATATTTGCCCAAAACGTGGAATAGTAAACGTGGCAAATTCAATTGAAGAGGGATGGTGGAGAACATGACCCATCGCCACCACAGCACGAGCTCAAGGTGACGGAGGAGACCCCACCCACATGCATTCAATCGGATCATGGAGCCCAAGCAAGGATGAAAGACCCTGGATTTTGCTATACTGCATGAAAGGCCTCTCCCATCCTATGCCTCTCTTCTTGTCTCTCTTCTTATCGTGCCCATGAACAGCTAGGGTTCATTGCCTTGCCCCGTGTGGGGGGGCCCATCCCTAGGGCCCATGTCCCACTCCCTTATTGCTTTCCCTCCTTCCTCTTCCCTTCCGCTTTTGAGCCATACGTCTAGGCCCAATGGGAGAAGTTTGTGTCCTCACATTTTTGTTGTTCGGTCATTCTCATCTAGGCCCAATAGAGAGGGGAACCCACCTGGGACTATGCATATTACCTTGGGGGAGGGGGGAGGGGTTGGCATTTTGGACCTCTTGTGTGGTCCTCCACTCTTGGCCCATGTGGGCCCCTATATAAGGGGGTAGAGAGCCACTACAAGGGGGAGGCCATTTTTTTGAGAAGGACTTGTGTTTGCTGAATGATAAGTCTTTATTATCATGAGTTAATAATTTAGTAAGATGATGTTTTTAGTCTTAACTCATGATAAATAGACTTATTTTTGTGCTAAATCGTGAGAAGTGGTTTCTAGTTGATTAATATGAATTTTTGATTAATTACATGATTTTATAATTTTATTTTGTTGAGAGAAATGAAAAAAAAATATTTAAGGAAAAGCAAAAAAAATCTGTCGGCCAACCAAGCCCACTAGCGGGTCGGAGGCCTAGTTGGGCGAAGTCGCTGAGTGGCTAAGGACCGCGAGCTCAAGGCTCGAGTGGCTAAGGACCAGACCGTGAGCTTGAGGCTCAAGTAGCTGGCGAAGCAGACCGCGAGCTAGGTGCTCAAGTGGCTGACGTGTGCGTCACTCCCCTTCCACATCACCGGTGGCCAGTCGAGCGTGGGGCAAGGAGTGTTCGTACACACGCAGGTGATTTGTACCTATTGATGGCTAAAGAAGCGCCCGTAATATATGTGCGAGAAACTTGCCCAGAAAACTGATGTGGGACTAAACCCCGCGCCTTACTTTTTCCCGCATATTTTATAAATGACATAAATGCCCTCAATCCGATATAAAATAATCCTTATGATGTCATAAATTGAGGGCATTTTAGTACTTATCTCATTTCTCCCTCTTTCTCTCTCTCGCAGGCGGACAACTAGCAAAGAAATCGCGATTTCCAGAAAGCGATTAAACTGCAAAAATCACCAAAAATTCAGCAAAAACTTAGTCAACGCGATTCGTGGAGCATCGTGGCCGAAATTGGTGTAGGATTCTAGACAAAACATCATGAACTCAACGAAGAAATCATCTCCGCTTGATCGACAAACAAGCCATCACCGAGAAGAGGACGATCCGTCGAGAGACGAGTCGCCACCTCCTGAGAGCGTACCAAATGCGATAAAGGGCCTCCTCTCGCTACGCTGACTTGAGGACGAAGCGCTTGAGATGTGCCCCACCTCCATCCAGCACACCTCCATCCAGCACACCTCCATCGAGTGACAGTCACCGGAGGGCCGCAAGTCACCATTTTTCTGTTCCGCCGGGTGACAGCCGTCGGAAACAATTTGGCGATTTATTCCACCGATTTTAGGCTTTGAAAGAAGTTCTAGAGATCACCCACATCGTCTTTGTCAAAGGATAGCCTTCGAGGCCGTGGACATTGCACGATTTCCTTTCTAAACACGCAGAATTCCGACAATCACCACCACGGAGTCGGAACTCTGTTTTTCCTATTTTAAACTTGATTTTCATTTAAATTAGTAATCTTTGGTATGATTTCAACATCCAAAATGTTTCGTATTTGAGTTACGATTCTTCGGGCTTTTACAGAACTAAATTTGATCTATTAATTTCACAATAATCACTTACGAAAGAATCATAGGTCAAAACTCTATTTTCGCCTGATTCGTGTTCTTCAAGTGCTGATGTCACCTGACATCATTGCCTTATTTCCTTTTTGCATTTATTAAATATATTATATTTATCATTCAATTAAAAAAATCATAAAAAAATCATATTCCTTCAAAAAAATTCTGAAATATTACCCGATATTATATTACATCCTTGTGATCGACTTGGAAATTTTCCACTATTTTTGGAATCTTTTATTGATTTATAATTGATTTATTCACTCTAATAAATATTTAAAATTCTAAGAATTGATTCTTTCTAATTTTATAAAAATTTTAAATTTACGTGATTTATTATATAACGATTAATTCATGTCACTGAATTTGCCTTGAGGAGAGAGAGAGAGAGAGAGAGGGGGGGGGGGTGGGGGAGGGGGAGTCTAAGGATGAGGAAGGGGTTGGGAAGGAGGGCACTGCCATCTGCTAATGCTGCCACCATGCCCCTAGTCATCCACAGCACTGTTGCCCTCTCGCTGGTCCTGCATGACCATTCACAGCATGCCCCTGCTGTGTGCTCACCCTGTGCTCAACATGTACACGGCCGCACCCTGACATGCAGCACTCGCGACTCCCCAGTGAGCTCGAGAGTCCACTCTGTGTGCCATGTTAGCCCATGGAGTCAGCCACTGAGCCCTCCTAGTGACCCACGATGTGCAGGCTTGCGACCTAGGGACGTGGTTTGCACGCCTATTGAGCATTGCTGCAAGCTGGCAGCAAACCAGCTGCACCGCCGCAGCCATGTCCACCACCTTTGGCCGCGACCTCTGGAGATCGTACAGTTCCACTGCCGTCAACTCCATTCTTGTACGAGGACTCCTCCCCCACAACCTGATTGGCCAGGCCTCGGCCCACAGGTTAGCCCTTATTCTCCCTCTATTTTCCATCCTTACTCCGCACAGTGCCATCCTGCACCTGCTCCACCACTGTCAGACCTAGATAAGGGGTACAGATCAGGTCTCACTGTGGTGTAAGTTCTGGTGCACCCATACCACACCTGATGCATTGGACGTTGAGCTCAGGTGGTAGTACTGCTTCAATGGCGCCAGAGCCTCGCCACCAGGATGTGGGCTCAGAAGGTCCCCCTGCACCATGCCCTGGATGACACCCTGTCGATCGCCTTGCCAGCATCACTGCTCATCATCTCCTGCTTGCATGTAGTTGAGTCGGTCTCATTAGCTACATCTAAGACCCTACCCCACATTGACTCATTTCCCTTCATCACCAAGGAGTGGGTCAATCACCAATACTGCATCAAGGGAGCAGAAGGTGAGGAACCCAAAATTGAAGGTGTAGAAGAAAAAAAATTTATTGAGTTTGACACAAGAGATGTACTATCACATTCACTCGTTTTGAGAAGGTTGATGTACATGCCTAAGGAGGAAGACCCATAGTGACACAATATTTTCAGAATGAGGTGCACTATGAACAACAAGGTATGTGATGTTATTATTGATAGTGGTAATAGTGAAAATGTCATCTCCTTAGTTATGGTTTGAAAATTAAGCTTGAAAACTGCCCCACATTTTCATCTACACCAAATTGGTTGGATAAAGAGGTAATGCAGCCTAGGAAATCATATCAAATGAAGACATGAAGATTTTTAATCTCAGTGGAGAAAATTACAAGAAAATCTATCAAGAGAGCTAAACAAGCTTTAGTTTAATGTCTCAAAATCACTTTCCCTATTATTTGTTAGAATAACAGAATTCATTGATCTTAAGGAGGTTCAACAAAACACCTATTATTTATAATTGTTCTAACATAATATCAATTATTTTCAACAGTTCTAACATGATATCTCCTTTAATAGAATCTTTCTTAATTTCATGGATGTTATAATAGTATTCCTTTCCTCTAAGTAAGTTCTAATAGATTTTCTATATTTTATGTTAGTTGGTTACCTTTTCGGCCTATGTAAAGGCCTCTCATGTATCCCTAGAGGCATTCCTTATTTTTATCAATAGAATTCAGAGTTTCTTTCTTCCTTGAAAGTTCTCTTTGTTGGTGGATTCCATCCTCCTTGTTGGATCAAGGAACCACTTCTGATCTTGTGGATTTAAGATCAACCCCTTGTCAAATCAAGGGTCAAAGTTCTTTCATTTTGTGGACTCAGGGAGAAAGATCTTCACATAAGTCACATTTTTTGTGATTCAAGCTGAACCAAATCCTCTAGATCATCATCAACTCAAATTTTATGTTGCATCAATAAGGACACCGAGATTGAAGTGTCTAAAACCTTCCTAATCAGATTTTCAATTGAGAAAACTTACTCAAATGAAGTGCATTATGATATGGTCAAAATTGGTGTAGCCAATTGATCAGAGTGACAATAGGGAAAAGTCAGAAATTAAGAGCCAAGTGACCCAACAACAAATTTGGGCCATAAAATGATGATATTACTACAAGGCCCAAGTAGTCACAATTGATATTGACATCTTAGAAAGCTACTTTATGTCACATTTCTTGTGGAATGTGTTATAGGCATTAGTAGTAAATGTTGTCAATCTATCCCAAGTCATTTCAAGACAGTCAAAGCCTACTCCTTACTTGATGTCACTTTTGTCTCTCTAAAAACTACATTATGTCTCTATCATTCTAGAATGTTCTTTGGGAAATAACTTTCAATATTGTTAGAGTATGTTTCTAGTCATGTCAGGTAGTATTATGTCTCTGCCCCATGATCTTTTCAGGATCTTACTTTTGAGAGCACCCCAACTTCTTTTTGGCATATATAAAGGTCTCAATATAACATGAGAAGGATCATCTTTTAAAAGTATTATGTATTCTCCCTGTGAGAGTTTTCCCCTTTTTGCTTATGGATTCAAGCAACCCTTTGTGGATTCAAAGATTAAATATTCTAAATCTGTGGATTCAAAAGTTAGTTTCTTCTCCAAATCTTGAGCTTTGTAGATTCAAGGCCCAAAATTATTTTCTATGTTACTTTTGTGTCAAAAATAGATACTTGCCACATGATCCTCAACAGACCTTGGCAGTTTGATATGGATGCCACACATCATGGTAAGGAAAATGTTTATGTCTCTTAAAAAAATGGTAAAAAGTTTGTTCCAAGTTTGATGTGAGATAGCAATTTTTACAAAGGGGAGACAAAAAGGAAAGGTAATGCTCATCAATCAAAAGGAGATCTTCACTAACTTGTACAAAAATTTTGATTTGTTTGTGATTGTGCAAAAGCCTAAAATTAAATAAATAGATATTGTGCCACCAATGGTTCAAAGTCTATTGTCCAAGATATGTCTACTCATCTTTCTCTCATGTGAGACATACATCATCATATTGATCTTATTATTAGAGTTAATTTATCTAACCTACCGAGTATCAAATTGTTCAAGAACAGGTCAAAGAACTATTGAGTAAGGGACTGATAAGAGAAAGTATGAGCCAATGCTCAATACTTGCTCTACTTGTACCAAATAAAGATGGAAATTTGATGCAGAACGGGCAAGTAAAACCGCCCTGACAACTAAACGTCGAAGAGGTAATGGGAAGGGATTCTAAATGCTGAATGCTGGACTCAACTAAGTCTAAGCATGTACTGACGTGCAGTGTAACCAATGATCCGTCGTGTTTGGGCATTGTCAAGTGGTGCTGGTGTAGGGTGATCCTCCAAGCCCACGTCTGGTAGGTGAGGGCTTAGTGTCATCGACACGGCTCCACTGCAAGTGTTCAGTGACCAATGTGAAAATCTTGACAGATGTGCCAAAATCACACAGTGAGGAGTCCTAATCCATTCTAACCTAGCTAGGCTGATGGCAGTGGAGCAAATGTGGAAAGGTACTAAACATGGTAAATAACTCAGCAGAAGGGGATACGAGTTAACCTGCGAGGCCAAGGCCCAGTTAGTCATGACAGAGTAGGAGTCCTAGTGCAAGGATAGGGACGTCAGCAGCACAGTAGATTAAGCTCTGGAAGTGGTGGCGGCAGCAGTGCAGCAGCAGATGGCAGTGGACAGTGGCTGCTGGTGGTGCTCCAGGTTGACAGTGAGTACCCAGCTGGCGCACAGTGGGTGGCGTGCAACAGTGCGTTGGGGCACACAGGCCAGTGTGCAGTTGGCACATGGACCTGTGTGCAGGCAGTGGCACTGGGTGCGCGCACGGGGCGCACAATTGACACTCGGCGGGCGTCCAGCAGCAGCATCAGGTAGGCACCAAAGGGGTCTGAAGGAAGGGGCACAGCCAAGTGGCTGGAGATGCCCAGGTGGGCATCCTTGGGACAGTCACGGTGGTGTGCAGGCTGGCACTCAGTGCACGCACTGCAACAGCTGCATGATGGGTGTGCGGTGGGGCATGTGATGGGCATGCAACGAGCACATGCACGTTGGCAGCCAGCAACCTAGCAGCGACAGTGGTGGCCTGACAGTGCCCTCTTCCACTCGGACTCTCTCTAAATGAAATTCTAAACCAGGATACACGTTCTCACTTAAGTTGACAGCCAGCTCTTGGTGGTGGCTTGCCACCCCTTATATAGGGGCCCACATGGGCCAAGGGTGGAGGGCCACATTTGTGGTCCAAGACGCCAAAACCCCAAAAGAAACATACATAGAGTCCAGAATGGGCCCTCCTCTCCAATTGGACCCAAACGAGAATGGCCCAAAAGAGAAGAGAGGCAAGGGAAAGAAAGACGCCCTCTTCTTCAATTGGGCCCAAACACATATGGCCCAAAAGGAGAAGAGAGGTGGTGGTGGACAGGACCCCTCGCCACCACAGCATGAGCCCAAGGCGACGAAGGAGACCTCGCCCCCATGTTGTCAACCAGATCGCGGAGCCTGAGTGAGGACAAAGAACCCCAAGTTCTACTACACCGCATGAATGGCTTCCCATCCCTTGGGCCCACGTCAGGCCCATGGCAGGATGGGATGGCTCACTCCCTTTTGACCCCTGCCCATCCTTTTACCTCCTCCTTTGGGCCATATGTGTTGGCCCAATTGGAGGAGCTGGCTTCCTTATTCCCCTCACCCCCTTCTCTTTGGGCCACCCTCGTTTAGGCCCAATAGAGAGGAAGGCCCACCCAGGACTCTAATGTATCACCTGGGGGGCTTGGCATTTTGGGCCTCTCGTATGGTTCTTCACCCTTGGCCCATGTGGGCCCCTATACAAGGGGGTGGAGAGCCACCGTCTAAGGGGAGCCGTCCTTTTTTTTTGTTGAAAGGGTTTTTGCTGATTTTGATTTAGAGAGAAAGGGATAGGGGAAGCTAGAGGGGTGGAGGGTACCATCCGACCAACGATGCCACCCCTTATCCCTGGTCGCTCGTCGCCTCACGGCTCACACGCAGGCCCAGTGTAATTGCCCACGTGGTGCTCTTGTCACGTGCTCGCCCTGCATCTGCCGCTGCACCCCATGCCCTGATAGGCAGCTGTCATCATGCCAGCAAATCCCGTGAGCTTGCCTGCATGCCGTCGTGACAGCTCACAAGTCCACTGCAGGCTCTGACCAGGGCTTGGCTAGGGCGCTTCAAATCATCCAGCCGTGTCACCACCCCCAAGCCTGTTAGCAGTTTGCCAAGCGCTGCTGTCAACCCCTCTCCAGATGCCCACCCGTGTGCTTGCACGCATGCTGGACGCCTTGTGTGGGACAGCCCTCAGCTTGCAAGTCCACTCCCCATGACATGCTGGTTCCCATGCCAACGGATGATGCCATAAGCACAAGGAGTCACCAGCCATGCTGCGGTAATGCTCACCACCACTGCAGGGCTCGCATCACTCCTGCTGCCGTTGACCCTGTGCCCGTACGAAGATCCTCCGCCCTGCCACAACTGACCGGCTGTGGCCCACAGGTTAGCCCTCTTCCCCCCTCTCAGTTGATCCTTACTCTGTGCAGTGCCCTCCCGCTCCTGCTCCGCCACCGACGGGCCTAGCTAGGTGGGATGGGTCACGCCTCACCTGGGTGTGAACCCTGGCGCGCGTGCGCAAGGCCTGCTGTGTTGGCCAGCGAGCTCATGTGGTTGAAACTGCAACAATGGCACTAGGTTTCTCCCGACAGACGTGGACAGGAAAGGTCCCACCTGCACCTGCACCCTTGGCTATACTCACCGAGCTTCACAGGCATCGTTGCCCACAACCACTACTTGCCATTAGTTGAGTATCCATTAACTATGTATAGGATCCCTCCCCCATAGTGACGCATTATCCCTTCTCACCAGAGGGTAGATCACCCTCGGTGCTACATCAAGAGGAAAGAAAAAAAAAGAAATAAAGGGAAATGGGCCTTTCCATCCTCACCATGGGCCCAACATAGGCCCTAGGGATGAGAGGCCCACATGGGGAAAAATTAGAACTCACGTGGTTCACGGCCAAAGAAAACATAAGATGGGAGACATAAAGGCACCTTATGTTGTATAGTGAAATCGGGGGTCCTTCGTCTTTGCTCATTAATAAATCTTCATTATCATGAGTTAATAATTTTGTGATATAATAGTTTTAGCCTTAACTCATGATAAATAGATTATTTTTGTACTAAGCCATAAAAAGTAGTTTTTAGTTGGTTAATATGAATTTTTGATTAATTACATAATATTATGCTAATTTATACGGTTTTATAATTTTATACTTTTTGAGATAAATGAAAAAAGAGTAAAATAAAAAGTAAAAAATCTGTCAACCAATTGGGCCCACAAGTGAGTCAAAAGCTCAGTCAAGTAGAGCCACAATGTAGCTAAGGATTGCAAGCTCAAGGCTCTAGTGACTAAGTGTGGACCGCAAGCTCGAAGTTCAAGGGGCTGACATGTGCATCACTCCCTTCCACATCACTGGTGGCTAGCCGGGCATGGGGTAAGGAGTGGTCATACACAAGCGGGAGATATACCTATTGATTAGGTGATATGGCAAGGGCTTTTATTCACCTTAAATCTTGGCAGAAAACTGATGTAGAACTCAATCCACACTCACAGTTTACCCCACAAGATTATAATCCTCAAAATACTCCTTCATTACCATCATGAAAATATCTTTATGACGTCATAGTATAAGGGCATTATCATACTTGTTTCATTTATCTCTTTCGCAAGTGAGCAACCAGTAAGGAAATCACGATTTCTAGCAAGTGATTAAGCTGCCAAAATTGCTAAAATCTCAACAAAAAACTTAGTGAATGCAATTCGCAAAGCATCGTTGCTAAAATGGGTGAAAAATTCTGGGCAAAATATCGTGGACTCAATGAGGAACTTATCTCTGATTTATCGATGAATAAGTCATCATCAAGAAGAAGACGATCTGTTAGGAGATAAGTCAACACCTCCTGAGAGCATACTAGATGTTATGAAGAACCACCTTTTGTTGTGCTGACTTGAGGACGAATCCCCTAAGATGTGCCCTACCTCCATTCAATTCATCTCTATCAAGTGACAATCACCGAAGAGTCACATGTCATCAGTTTTCAACTCCACTAGGTGACAATCATCGGAGACAATTCGGTGACCCATTTCATTGATTTCTAAACTTCACAAGAAGATCTAAAAATTCCTAGATTGTCTGTGTCCAAGGAGAACCTTCGAAGTTGTGGACATTGCATGAAATTCCTCTTGAACACATAGAATTTTGGCAATCACTATCACAAAGTTGGAACTCTGCTTTCTTATATTAAACTTTGTTTTCATTTAAATTCATGATACTTTGCACAATTTCATTTCTAGACCTTTCATCATTGAGTTACGATTCTTTTAGCTTTTATAGAACTTAATTTGACCCATTAAATCGTGTAACCATTTATGTAAGAATCATAAAGCAGAACTCTATTTTTGACTTATTCATGTTTGTCAAGTGCTGATGTCATCATGATGTCAGCACCTTATTTCCCTTCTTCATGAATTCTTAAATATATTTTATATTCATCATTCAATCTATACATCATAAAAAATTATATTATTTTAAGAAAATTCTGAAATATTACTCGATATTATATTACATCCATGTGACCCACTTAGAAATTTTCACTATTTTTGGAACCTTTTATTGAGTTATAATAGATTTATTTATTCTGACATACTTCTAAAAATCCAAAAATTGATATTTTTAATTTTATAAATTTTAAATTTGTGTGATTTATTATACAATGATTCAGTCACATAAGTCATCCACTATCCCATGTAACTCAGGGTTCACTGCACCATCCATCACGCAATACTAGCACCAAAGGTCTTCTCTTCACTCTCTAGTATTTTATTATGTATTTTTCCACCACCATCAGATTTATTTTAATAGATTTGTGTCTTCTCATGGTCACCATCTAAGATTTTGAATTTAGAGCTTTACTTATTGCGGTGGTTGTAAAATAATTCTCCCCCCCTTGACTAAGAAACGAGGCTACACCATCATTACTTTCTCTAGATATAAAGGTTTGAATCAATGTTGTGATTTGTGGCTTAATTTATCCACCGCTACATTATTCTTAATCAACCCACTCCATGTTTGTCATAGTTATCTTACATCACATTGATGTTTTCTCATTTTTCAAGATGCGCTAAGTACCTGTGGTGATTTAATAAAACTTGATAGATCACGCAAGGTGATCTCACCTAACAGAAAGCATAATATACCTCCAAGAGTAAGTCACCAAATGAATGGTAGGGAGCACACCATGCAACCACTACACCTAAGTCATAAAGGGGCATATCAACAATTAGCGAGTATTGATAGGTAATATCATGAATATCAATTATCACCAATAAAATAAAAAGGACAAAGGATTACTAGCAACAAGCATTCTTTCTCCCTCCTCTGTGTGGTCAAAGCCTTTGGCGACTAACAAACCCTCCTCTTGACTCCCTCAGCTACACCTAGAGCCTCTGGTGGTGGCCATAAGTCTTCTCATCTCCCCTCAAATAGTAGTGACAGTGGCATCAACCCTTCTCTCCATGGAATCCTTTCAACAAGCAATGCAGAGTTGTTAGATGATACTTTTGTGACTTCTAAGGTGGTGCAACATGACGGGGTGACTAAGTTGTCACACTAGTGTCTCTTGCTATCTTAGAGTCAGACCCATCAAAGGAGAATGGTAGTTTTAAATTTATTTTCTGTTTTATTTAGTTTTTTAACAAACCATAATTTATGGACATTCGTAAAAAATAATCAAAAAAACACACAATTTACTTGATCAAAAGGGCTCATTTCTATCTCACACCTTCAGTAACTCCTTCTAGATTATTCAGGGAGTGATTTTGAATCATTTTCCATCAATTTTGATCAAGAAATCCAACTGAACTTTCATGTCATTATCTACCGGGTAGAATGATTTTCCAGTGATTTTTCAGTGATTTTTCTCCAATTAATCAGTGCTTTGTTGATTTTCTGGTTTCAATTTAACCATCTATCCTTATTATTTGGTGTGAAACTAATTCAGGCATTTTTTGGCATGATTTCACATCTTTTTTATGAATTCTCTCTTGTATATTCGTTCAGAAATCATGGACAACGCAAGCATGAGATGCATTGACCACAAGTTTCTCTCTCCTAATTATCATCTATTTTCTTTTCTCTCCTTCTCCTCCACCTGAAAATTCATCTAAAATCCCTTCTTAACACCATTTCTCTCTCAAAAATTCAACCAAAAGTCTCATCAAAATCTCCCATTTATCCCAACAATTTTGTCCTCTAGTCACTTATAAATCCCATGTCTATCTCACTTTTTCTCTCCAATATTTATTAAATATTAATTTATATTATTTAATTATTAAAACTTCTAAAAAATCTTGAATCACTAAAATAATAAAATCAGAATTAATATCCATTAGAAGTTATTCCTACCTATATTCAACATGAGACTCATTGTTTTACTAATTATTCAATTAAGTTTCAGTTATAAATATTATTAAATTATGGATATTTAAATCTAATGACAAATGCTCATTGAAGATTTTTTGGATTGGTTGTTTAAGGTAGAATGATTTTTCGAATAGTTGAAAATTTTTGAGGAAAAATAAGTAAAGTTACTAGCTTATAAATTGAAAGGACTCCTACTTTGTGAGATCAATTACAAACTACATGCACAAGGTTAGGGAAAGTGATAATTATAAATTAGTAGTTACATATATACATTAATATTTTATATATGTATGCTAATTAGTGGGTGGAGAATATAATTATACATGTATTACTAACTCATATGACGTTCATAATGTTTTATCATTTAAGTCTTAATGCATATTATTTTATTTATTTTATTGATATTATAAGACTAGCCTTAATTGACTTTTAAGATCTCTTATTATGAATTAAAAGTAATAGAAGAAGCCCAAGTCTTATAGAGGGGGCCGGCTTAATATGTTTATTGGCCCAAGAAAGAGAGTCCTTTTAGTCAGCCCCATTTGGACCATAAATGACACATGACTTTGGCTCAGCCTATTTGGACTTAAATTAATATAGCCCATAATGAGAAGGCCAAATAATGTAGCTAATTGATCAGAGTGACAATAGGAAATAGTCAAAGATTAAGAACCAATTAACTCAACTAAGAATTTGGGTCATAAAGTGATATTACTACAAGGCCCATATAGTCACAATTGATATTAGCATCTAAGAAAGCTACTATGTCATGTTCCTTATGGAATGTGTTACAGGCGTCAATAGTAAATATTGTCAGTCTGCCATGGGCCATTTCAAGATAATCAAACCTACTCTTAGAAAGTACCTTATGTCTCTATCATTCTAGAAAATGTTCTTTAGGGAACAACTTTCAATGTTGGCAGATTTTGTTTTTAGTCATGTCAGGTAATAATAGTCTATGCCCCATGATCTTCTTAAGACCTACTTTTGGGAGTGCCTCAGCTTATTTTTGTCCTATAGAAAGGCCCTATTGTAATATGAGAAGAAGATCTTTTTGAAAGTTTCCCCCTTTTGCTTGTGAATTCAAACGACCTCTTGTAAATTCAAGGGTGAAGATTTTGAATCTGTGGATTCAGAAGTTGATTTCTTCTCTAAGTTTTGAGCTTTATGTATTCAAGGCCCAAATTTATTATCTTCTACATTACTACTATGTCATAAATGGGCTATCAAAAGATGCGATCTAAGCTGCCCATTTTAGGGCACCTTAAGATGAGACTAAAAGGAAGATTAGAGCATTGCGCTCATAGAAGAGTCTAAACCATCCACCAAGAGAGTCAATAATTAATGATAACCATTTCTCAGAGGGTGATATAGCCTAATTTCAGCCTAATTCAAGTGATCTCAAAGAACAAGAGGCGTGAAAACTCATTTTGCCCAATAATAGATTTAGCACATGTTAAATGCATTCAAATATTGAAATCTATTATTTTCTTTTACATTTTTTTATTTTAATAATTGTTGTAGTTACGAACATTTGTAACAAACTTCTATAAATTAATGACAATTTTTAATTACTTCTAAAATTATAGTTAGTTAAAGATGTTCTTAATAGAACTTCTTGAATTTTAGATTTGTTTTAACATATTTCCTATTTTTTAGGATTTCTAGATATTTGAATTTCTTGTAAGTTAATTATCTTTTTAGCCAACATAAAGGCTTCTGTTGTAGCCCTAGAGGCATTCCACTTATTCATAGATAGAATTCGGAGTTCTTTTCTTTTGAGAAAGTTATCTTCTCTGTTGATGGATTCTAGCCTCCCTATTGGTTTAGGGAACCACTTCTAATCTTGTGAATTCAAGATCAACTCCCTGTGGACTAAAGGATCAAGGTTCATTCAAGGTGAAGGATCTTCACGAAAATCACATTTTTCATGGATTCAAGAATGAGATTTCTATTTATCTCAAATCAAGCTACAACAAATCATCTAGATCAAATATTTTGCTACATCAATTGGTATTCGAGCAAGATCAATGTTCTAAATTTTATTCAGAAGATGTCATGTGGAAAGGGGTTACAAATCAACGAAAATGAAAGTTCAGAGGTATGTGCAATTTCAAGAACAGAATTTTTGGAATTTCATAATCATATAGAGCCAAAGTTTGAATATTTGAATTACACATTGAAGCAAATTTTGGCTCAAATGTGGTGGCAAACAGGACCCCTTGCCACCACAACACGAGCTTAAGGTGACGGAGGAAACCCCACCCCCAAGCTTTCAACCAGATCGTGGAGCCCAAGCGAGGACGAAGGACCCCAAGTTTCATTATACACCATGAAGGGCTTCCCATCCCTAGGGCCCATGTCGGGCCATGGTAGGATGGGAAGGCTGACACAGAAAAACTATAGGCAATGACCCTTTGAGTTGAGCAGATGTTGAGGTTGGCAGAAGAGGGGTTAAAATCACGACTTGAATCTTCAAAAGTCGAGATTTCTAGTGAAGCCTCCTTGTCTTGAGTCCACAAAATGAAGAAGCTATTCCCTTGGTGCTCAAGGGCAGATCCTGAATCCACAGAACCAACAAACTAGCTCCCTGAGTCCACAAGGATGCTAGAGTCCACCAGCAGAAGAGAGAAACTCTCAAGGAGAAGAAACTTACAAAATTCTATTCATAAAAATAAGTTTAATGCCCTTGGGCTACATGGGGCGTCCTTAAATAGGCCAGAGCCTGTGAAAAGGGCACCAACTTTGAATTTCAAATGAAATTTAAAAATTATGAGGGAAATAAATTTGGGAAAGTTTCTGAAATAGAAATGGGCTTAAAATAGGATGAAATAGGCTTTTCTAGATGGTGTAAAAGAAAGTGAAAGTTATGAAAGGGAAATAAATATAGGAAAGAGGAGAAATAGAAAGAGGTTTTTAAATATGGTAAATTAGATTTTAGATTTTAAAAGGTGGTGTCCAAAATAGAAAGGAAATAAAGAAAGGATGATACCTAAATATAGAAAGTGTCAAATATAGAAATTGATCTAAATATGAAAGGTCTAAAAATAGAAAGTGAACGAAATGTCGGAAGGATCTAAAAATAAAAGGGTCTAAAAATAGAAATTTCAAAAAATGGAAAGTTGATCTTCAGGTCTTCGTGTGTTCTACTCCAATAGATGCCATATTGGCTGGCTGCATCAAAGGCCCACTTTCTTTTGCTTTCTTTCTTTCTTATCCCCTCCTCCTTTTGGGCCATACGTGTGGGCCCAATTGGAGGAGTGGGTGTCCTTCTTTCCCTCACCCCTTCTCTTTTGGGCCATCCTTGTCTGGGCCCAATTGAGAGGAGAACCCACCTGGGACTCTATGTGTATTACTTGGGGGAGGGGGTGATTTTTGGCATTTTGGGGCTCTCACATGGTTCTCCACCCTTAGCCCATGTAACCCCTATATAACAGGGTGGAGAGCCACCGCAAAAGGGAAACCATTTTTTTGAGTTAAATGTGTGTTTGTTGAATTTCACTTGGAGAGGAAGAGCAATGTAGCCAATATCACATCCACTAGTGGAGAAGACTTTAAAACCTGAAGATCAACGTTCTATTTTTAGAACCTTCTATTTTTAGAACTCTTTAGACCCTTCTATTTTTAGAACTATCTATTTTTAGATCCTTCTATTTTTAGAACCCTTTAGACCCTTCTATTCTTAGAACCCTTTGTACTAGCTTTTCTACCATCTATTTTAGATCTCATCTTATTGTTGTCACCATAAATCTCATTCTTTATTCTGCACCTTCCTAGTTTACCTGATTTAAGCCTCTTTCTATTTTTTATCTTTCCTCTATTCATTTTCCTTCCATAATTGTCACATGCCTTTACATCACCTTCTAGAAAAGCCTATTTCGTCTTATTTTAAGCCCATTTCTATTTTAGAAACTTTCCTAAATGTATTTCCCTCCTAATTTTTCATTTTCGTTTGAAATTCAAAGTTGGTGCCCTTTTCACAAGCTATGACCTATTTAAGAACGACCCCCATGTAGCCTACGGGCATCAGATCATTGATGGAATAAAAAATTCATGAGTTTCTTCTCCTTAAGAGTTTCTCCCCTCTGTTGGTAGACTCCAGCATTCATGTGGACTCATGGAGCTAGTTCGTTGATTTTGTGAATTCAGGATCCACCCTTGAGCACCCAAGGGAATAGTTTTTTCATTTTGTGAACTCAAGACAAGGAGGTTTTACTGGAAATCTCGACTTTTGAAGACTCAAGTTGTGATTTCAACCCCTCTTCTGCCAACCTCAATATCCACTCAACTCAAAGGGTCATCGCCTACAGTTTCATTGTGTAAAAGAAGAAAAGGAGCCTGAGGGAGGGAGGGCACCGTCCGACCGTCGATGCCACCACCAGCCCACTAGTTGCTCACTGCGCCGCTACGTCCACACTGTAATGTAGCCAAGTGCTCAGAATGACTATGGGGAAAAGTCAAATTAAGAGCCAAGTGGCCCAACTACGGATTTAGGTCATAAAATGATATTACTACAAGGCTCATGTAGTCACAATTGATATTGACATATGATAAGGCTACTTTATGTCATGTTCCTTGTGTAATGTGTTGCAGGCGTCAGTAGTAAATATTGTAAGTCTGCCTCAAGTTATTTCAGAACAATCAGAGCCTACTTCTTACTTTATGTGACTTCTTTCTCTCTAAAAAGTATTTTATGTATCTATCCTTCTATAATGTTCTTTTCGGAAACAACTTTGAACATTAGCAAAGTCTATTTTTAGTCATTACAGACAGTAATAATCTGTCTTAAGATCTTTATAGGATTTTACTTTTGAGAGGGCCCCAACTTCTTTCTGGCCTATATATCTTTTGAAGTATTATGTATTCTCCCCTGTGAGAGCTCTGCCTTTTGCTTGTAGATTCAAACAACATGGCTAGGTCCGACGGCCTGCACTGTCGACATGGTTGTGCCCCCTGAACTTGACGACCAACGCGTCAAATCTGACACATGTGCATCAGAACTTGCACTATGAATAAGCCCAACCCCTACCACCTAACTAGGTCTGACGGCGGTGGGGCAGGTGCAGGATGGCACTGAATGGAGTAAGGACTGAAAGGAGCCGGGGATAAGGGCTAACCAGCAGACCGAGGCCTGGTCGGTTGGGCTGTGCAAGAGGAATCCTTGCACATGAGCAGGGTCAACGGCAGTGGGCCGGTGCAATCTCTGGAGGTCACAGACAATAGCGGAAGGCGTGGCTGCAGCAGGGCAGCTGGCTTCCTGCCAGCTCATGGCAATACTTAGCAAGCATGCGAACCAGCATGTGCTTGGGGTGCGGCCTGCACACCATGGGTAGCTCCTGGTGGGGCACTCAGCGTGCATGGGGTGTGCCATCGGCATTCGGAGAGGGTGCACGACAGCAGCACCTGGCAAACACCAGATAGGACCAACGGTGGGTGCACAGTCAGGTGACCCGAGTACTGGTGGGTCCCTGGTCAGGCAGAGTGGCTGACTCCCTGGGCTAACGTGGTGGCACGCAGGTGGGCTTGCAGGCTCGCAGGGTGCAGCAACTGCTGCATGTCAGGGCTGCAGCGGGTGCACTCGTCAAGCATGGGGCGAGTGCACAGCAGGAGCACAGCATAGGCTGTCGTGCAGGACCAGCATGTGGGCAGCGGCACCCTAGGTGACCAGGGGCCTGGTCACGATGTCAGCAGATAGTGGTACCCTCTCTCTCTCTCTCTCTCTCCCTCTTCTCTCTCCCTCTCTCTCCCTCCAAGGAGATTCAACAAACACACATATTTACTCAAAATAGCTTGCCCTTAGTAGTGGCTCTCCACCCCTTATATTGATGTAGCCCAAGACACAAGTTGAAGTCTTGACTTCGAAGTTGGGCTCAATTATCCTAAATTTAGGCCATAAAATGAAAAGTGCTAAAAAAAGAGTCCACATATCTCACAAGTAAGCTATAGGTCCGAAAAGTAATATTTACTTTTTACTTTATGTCCTTTCACTTATAGAAGGCACTTTATATCTCTTTCTTTCTAGAAGGGATTTTAATGTGGTTCAGTCTGTACCTAAGATATTCCCAAGATCTCAGACTGTCAGAGTCTGTACCTAAGATCTACTCAGTATATCTACCTATTAGAGTCTGTTTCAGGTTATTTCAGAGTTAGTCAGAGTATTTCCAAAGAATCTATCCAAAATCTGAGTCTATCAGTCTATTTAAGTTATATTAGTGTTAGTCAGACTCTGTTCACATGATCTATCAGGATCTTATTTTTGTGATGTAGTCAATTAATCAAAGTGTCAATGAGGAAAAGTCAGAGATTAAGAGTGAAGTGGCCCAACTATGAATTTGGGCCATAAAATGATATTACTACAAGGTCCATGTAGTCACAATTGATATTAACATTTGAGAAGGCTACTTTATGTCCCGTTCTTTGTGGAATGTGTTACATGCGTCAGTAGTAAATATTGTCAGTCTGTCCCAGGTCATTTCAATATAGTTAGAGATTACTCCTTACTTTATGTCATTTATGACTCTTTAAAAAGTACTTTATGTCTCTATCATTCTAGAATGTTATCTAGGAAACAACTTTCAATATTAACAGAGTCTGTTTCTAATCATGTCAAGCAGTAATAGTCTCTGCCTTAGGATTTTTTAGAATCCTACTTTTGGGAGTGTCCCAGCTTCTTTTTGGCCTAGATA
This sequence comes from Spirodela polyrhiza, assembly GCA_024713555.1. Classification (NCBI taxonomy): domain Eukaryota; kingdom Viridiplantae; phylum Streptophyta; class Magnoliopsida; order Alismatales; family Araceae; genus Spirodela; species Spirodela polyrhiza. The sequence goes on from CM046541.1 coordinate 1,827,268, forward strand.
AAGGCCCCACTATAACCTGAGAAGGGAGATATCTTTTGAAGTATGATGTATTCTCCTCTGTTAGAGTTCTCCCTTTTTTTTTGTGGATTCAAGTGACCCCTTGTGGTTTCAAGGGTTGAATATTCTGAATCTGTGCATTCAAAAGTTGGTTTCTTCTCTAAGTTTTGAGCATTATGGGTTTAACACCCAAATGTGTTATCTTCTGCATTACTACTGCAACATTTTGTGAGTGCCTCACCCCTTTTCTATGCCTTTATAAATGCCCCTATTGTAACCTGAGGTCCTCACTTTTTAGTTGAATCAGTTTTCTCTACTATGATAACCTTTTCCTCTTGCTTGTGGATTTAGGCACCCCCTTATGGATTCAAAGGTTGAGGACTCTGAATCTATTGATTTAGAGGTTAGTTTCTTTCCCAAGATTAGAGCTTTATAGATTCAAGCCCAGATCTTGTTTATCTTCCGCATCATTATTGCGTCATATATGGCCCCACATGGCTGAGGGTGGAGGACCACGTGAGGCCCAAAATATCAGATCCCTCCTAGGTGGGTCCTCCTCTCTATTGGGCCTGGCAAGAATGGCCCAACAAAGAAGAGTTGAGGGAAAGAAGGACACCAACTCCTCTAATTGTGCTCACATGTATGGCCAAAAAAGGATGAGAGAATAGGAAGGAAAAGAAAGCAAGAGGAGAGTGGGCCTTCTGACACAACAGTAACACGGAAGATAACAAGTTTGAGTATTGAATCCACAAAGCCCAAACTTAGAGAAGAACTACTTCTAAATCCACAGATTTAGAATCTTCAACCCTTGAATTCACATGGGGTCACCTGAATCTACAAGCAAAAGGCAGAGCTCTCACATGAGAGAATACATAATACTTCAAAAGATATATAGGCCAAAAAGAAGTTGGGGCCCTCTCAAAAGTAAAATCCTATAAAGATCCTAAGACAGAGACTATTACTGCCTGACATGACTAAAAATAGACTTTACTAATGTTGAAAGTTGTTCCTTAAAAGAACATTCTAGAAAAAAAAGTTGTTCCTTAAAAGAATATTCTAGAAGGATAAAGTTGTTCCCTAAAAGAACATTCTAAAAGGAGAAAGTACTTTTAGAGAGAAAGAAGTCACATAAAGTAAGGAGTAGGCTCTGATTGTTCTGAAATAACTTGAGGCAGACTCACAATATTTATTGCTGACACCTGCAACACGTTACACAAGGAACGTGACATAAAGTAGCCTTATCATATGTCAATATCAATTGTGACTACATGAGCCTTATAGTAATATCACTTTATAACCTAAATCCATAGTTGGGCCACTTGGCTCTTAATCTGAACTTTTCTCATTATCATTCTAACCACTTAGCTACATCAGTCTCTTCTTCTTCAGAAAAAGTCATCCATGAGTTTTCATTAGAATTTCTATAATATTTATATATGTCACTAACATTAAAAGTTAGATAAATACCCATAGTTGTTTGGAACTCAATCAGGTATGCATTGTCATTTATCTTCTTTAGAACTTGATATGAGCCATATTTCTTGGGGTTTAGCTTGTTGTAGGTGCCTGCCGGAAGTCATTCTTTTGGAAAGGTAAATCATAACTTGATCCCCCACATTTAATGTCTTCTTTCTTCTTTTCTTGTCAATGTTGGCTTTATACTTTGCATAATTTATTGTGAGGTTTTGAATCACAATTTCCTAAATTGTTTTGATATGATCTGCTATACAGTTTGCAATAATACTAGTCCCCGTGTCTTTGGTACCTATAATAAGTCTAAAGGTATTATAGGTGGAAAATAATACACTATTGAAAATAGAGACTAGTTAGTCGAGTTATAAGCAAACTCTTTTTGAGCTAGGGCATAATCCTATTATTTTGATTTTTTTACCAGAAGTATAATGTATCAAGTTACCAAGAGTTTTGTTTACAACTTCTATTTGACCATCTATTTAGGAATGATTAGTACTACTAAATTTCATGAATATATAAACCTTTTTCAAACTGTTCGCTAATAATAAGATATAAATTTAGAATCTTCCTCAGATATAATTGACTTAGGGACACTATCTAGATGAATAATTTCCTTAAAAAAATAATTTGCTACCTAATTAGCATCATTTGTCTTTTTGCAAGCAATAAAATGAGCCATTTTTGAAAATTGATCTACCACCATGAAGATAGAATATGTTTTTCTTTGTGTTCGTGAGAGGCCTAAAATGAAATCCATAGAAATGTCAGCTCAAATACGTTGTGGAATTGAGAATGGAGTGTATAAACCCGTGTTTTGGTTCTATCGATTATATGTCTGACAAATCAAACACTTTTGTACAAACCTTTCAACATCCTTCTTCATCTTTGGCTAGAAATATCAATCTTTTAGTAAGTATAAAGTATTATCACAACCAAGATGTCCTGTTAATCCTGCAGAATGTAATTTTCAAAGTTGCTTCTCTCTAAGAGGTCATCGGGGAATACATAACTATATTCCTTGAAATAAAAAATCAGATGAAAACCCTTCATTAATGAACTGGATAAATATGTCATAAATTCTTGAGAAAAATCTTCATCATCTAGATATAATTATATGAGATAATCGAATCCTGTAATTTCAGCTCTTAAGTTCACCCAACATGTCACGACTTAAAAGCATCAGCAACTCAATTCAACTTTCCCGACTTATGTTTATTGACAAAAGTAAAATGTTAAATGAAGAATACCCTCTGGCATGTATTATATTAATGTTAGTCTGATTGTTGAGAGATTTTAAAACCTGGTGATCAATATATAAAATAAACTCATGTTAAATCAGATAGTGTTCCCATGTGTACAATGCACGAATCACAGCATAAAATTCTAATTCATAAATAGTCAATTTTTTCTAACATCAAAGAACTTTTCTCTATAATATATTATTGGGCAGCCTTCTTGAGATAGTACAGCACCAACGCCAACAATAGATACATCACATTCCACTTCAAATAATTTGTCAAAATTTGGTAGGGCTAATACAATAGTAGTGCATAGTTTATCTTTAATAAAGTGGAAACTCTTATTAGTTTTCTCAGTCTATACAAATTGACCCTTTTTCAAACATTCAGTAACAAGTGATATTATTGAATTAAAATTTCTGATGAGTCTTTTGTAAAATTATGCTAACTCATGAAAACTTTAAACCTAATCGATGCTGGTTGGACCTAGCCAATCTTTAATAGCTTTAACTTTTTCCTTATCTATGTTGATTCCATTTGCACTAATAATATATCTCAAGAACAATAAACTAGTAGTAATGAAATCACATTTCTTCAAGTTGATATACAATTTATTTTCTTTTAACACTTTGAACACGTATCTGAGATGGTTAATATGTTCATCTTCAATGGTATTGTAAATCAGAATGTCACCAAAATATACCACAACAAATTTTTCAATGAAAGGTTTCAAAACTTGGTTTCAAAATTTTCAAGTACTTGGGGCATTGGATAACCTAAAAGGCATAACTAACAATTCATACATACTTACTTTTATTTTAAATGCAGTCTTCTACTCATCCCCTAGTTGAATTTGAATATAATGATATCTATTATTTAAATCCACCTTTGAGAAGATTTTAAATCCACAGATGATGTAGCCCAAGACACAAGTTGAAATCTTAACTTCAAAGTTATACCCAATTACCTTAAATTTGAGTCATAAAGTGAAAAGTGTTAAAAAGGGAGCCCACATATATCACTAGTGAGTTAGAAGTATGAAAAGTAATATTTACTTTCTACTTTATGTCCTTTCACTTCTAGAAGATACTTTATGTCTCTTTCTTTTTAGAAGAGACTTTAATATGGTTCAGTCTATACCCAAGATATGTTAAGGATCTTAGACTATCAGAGTCTGTACTTAAGATCTGCTTAATATATCTACATGTCAGAGCTTGCTTTAGGTCATTTCAGAGTTAGTTAAAGTATTTTTAAAATATCTATCTAAGATCTCAATCTGTCATAATCTGTTTTAAGTTATTTCAGTTTTAATCAGACTTTATCCTCAGGATTTGTTAGAATCCTTCTTTTATAAGCACCCCACCCCCTTTCTAGGCCTATATAAAGGCCTTCATTGTAACCTGAGGTACTTACATTTGAGTTGAATCAATTTTTCCTCATGTGATGTAGCTCAATTTCAGCCAAATTCAAGTGATCTTGAAAAACAGGAGGCATAAAGATTTATTTTGTCCAATAATAGATTTAGCACATGTTAAATGTGTTCAAATCAATTATTCATTATTTTATTTCACGTTTTTTTTATTTTTAATAGTTAAGGACATTTGTAACAAACATCCTTAACTTTAGGGTCATTTTTAACTTCTTCTAAAATTGTAGTTAGTTAAGGACGTTTTTAACACAACCTCCTGAATTTTAGGTCTGTTTTAATAGGTTTCTTATTTTGTAGGATCTCTAGATATCCGAATTTTATGCATGTTAGTTATCTTTTTGGCCTATATAAAGGCCTCTCATATAGCCCCAGAGGGAATGGCATATTTTTATGAATAGAATTTGAAGTTCTTTTCTTTTCTGAATTTGTGGATTCATGAAATAGTTTCTTTTTTAAGTTTTGAGCTTTGTAGGTTCAAGGCCCAAACTTGTTATCTTCTACATTAATGTTGCTTTAGTCCACACATAATTTCCTTCTTTCATACATTCTGCAAATGTAGATAGAATAAAACTAAAAATTTAGATAAATCTTCTGTAAAATGAAGCCAAACGGTGAAAGCTACAAACTTAATGAAAATTCTAAGTATGTTCCATTCTTTTGGTGGCCTTAATTTTGTTTTTCTCATTTAAGCTATATATTAAAATATCATCAAAATATACCATAACGAATTTACCAATAAATGGTTTCAAAACTTGATTCATCATTCTCATAAATATTCAAGGTCTAAAAACTGAAAGTGAAGGAGATGTTGAAAGGATCTAAAAATTGAAATTGATCTTCAGGTCTTCTGCTCCAATAGATGTCATATTGGCTGCATCACTTCTTCTGTCTTGAATGTAGTCTTCTAGTTATGACCTGGAAGAATTTGATGATACCCACTCTTTAAATCAATTTTACAAAAAACTTTGGAACCACATAACATGTCAAGCATATCATCTAATCTTGCTATAGGAAATTGATATATGACAGCAATTTTTGTTACTTGATCTACTATCAACACACATGCGCCAACTTCCATCCTTTTTTGGAACTAATAATGCGGGAACAGAACAAGGGCTTCAGAGACCAATCCTTTCTATTATAGTTCTTCAATTTGTTCTTGTAGAATCTAATATTTTTCTGGACTCAGCTAGCCCCAGGAATCTGGTCAATATGATGTTGTATGTCCCTCAATGATGGTATATGATCATGAATATCTTGTATAATACAAAATTCACTTAACAAATCTTGTGCAGCCTTTTGAATGAATGATGATATTTCTGCATCAATAGAAATCTTCCTTACATATATAAATAAATAAGGCTTTTCCCATAACATAGTGAAAAGCTCTTTTCAGTTGATGATCATCATTTGCATAGAACAACTTTCTGACCATTCTTATAAAAGATATAATTATTTTCTTTGCCCTAATGAATCACATTCAAATCCAACAAGCATGGTCTTCCTACATTTTTATGACATGCATCCATATCAGCATGGTCTTCCTACATTGTTTCTCTTTGACACGTGTGCATGGGATAACCAAGAACATAGATTCAGTTCGCATCTTGATAAATGACCTTATTCTTGTTCCTTAAAATAGATCTCCCATAAGTAGTTGTTCATTATGCTTAATGTCTGAATACTGTAAATTTTGATTCATCCAATTCTCAAGAAAATATTGGTCTTAGATGACTGTCATCATCCACTGAAATATCTTTCTTTACATCTTTGCAACTTGAAATCTGAAAAACTTTTGAGAGAACAAAAAACTAATTTCTGTCCACCTTGATAAATTACATATTGATTCCTTATGTAGTTGTATGTTATATTTAGATAAGACTGCCAAGGTCCTCATAACAGCATTTGGCAAAAATGACTGTCTATGACGCAGCAGTGACGTAGAAGATAAACAAGATCTGATTTTGAATCCACAAACCTTCAATTTTGGAGAAGAAATCAACCTCTAAATCCACAGATTCGGAGTCTTCAACCCTTGAATCCACAAGCAAGAGGTAAAGGTTCTCATAAGAGAGAAAATTGATTGAATTCAAAAGTGAGTACCTCAGGTTATAATGAGGGCCTTTATATAAGCCTAGAAAAGAGACAGAGTTTGACTAACACTGAAATGACTTAAAGCAAACTATGACAGATCTTTTAAAAATACTCTGATTAACTCTAAAATGACATGAAGTAAACTTTTACCGGTAAATGTACTAAGCAGATCTTAGGTACAGACTCTGACAGTCTAAGATACTGAGCTATCTTAGGGACAGATTGAACCACATTAAAGTCCTTTCTAGAAGGAATGAGACATAAAATGCATTCTAGAAGTGAAAGGACATAAAGTAGAAAGTAAATGAGCTCCCTTTTTCGCACTTTTCACTTTATGGTCCAAATTTAGGATAATTGGGCCCAACTTCGAAGTAAAGACTTTAACTTGTGTCTTGGGCTAAATCAGTCTTTTATGTCACATTCAATTTCATCATAATATTTGTCATTGCATGAAAATTTCACCAAACATTTTTCTGTGATAGCTTTCACAATCTTGTTTGCTCCAGTCTCATTTATATGGATTAAGATGTTTCATTCTATTCAATCCTAATTTCTGAACCATGTATGATAACATTAACGAACTTCTGGCAAAACAGTGAATCTGGTTCTAAAAATTTTGTGACGTTGAACATGACCATTATTTTCACTGATCCTCTGAAAATAGATGAATAAGACTTGACTTGAATTTTACCAAAAAAACTTATACTGATGAAAAATAAATCTTTCCAGCAAATCTCAGAGATATGTTTTGGTGCATTGAACATGTTCTTGTAAGAACACTAACCTTGCTCTGATACCATTTGATGCAGAGAAAAATTTGACTTGATGGAGATCTATAGGATTTAATGTAACTGATTTGAGACAAGTAGAAATCTTGCCCTTGAATCCAAAAAATTTGATTTCTCTGAAGATCATTCACCCTGAATCCACCAAATGAATGAACCTCTACCCTCAAGTTCACAAGGGGTTGATCCTGAATCCACAAGATCAGAAGTCATTCACTGAACCAACAGGGAGGCTGGAATTCACCAGCAAAGAAGATAACTTTTTGATATGAAACGAACTCCGAATTCTATTCATCAAAATATGACATTCCCTCCAGGCCTTTATATAAGCAAAAAAGATAATTAATTGACAAGAAATTCGGATCTCTAAAGATCTTATAAAATATGAAATCTGTTAAAACAGACCTAAAATTCGGGAGGCTCTGTTAAAAACGTCCTTAACTATTAAAATTTATTAAAATAACAAAAACGTAAAAAAAAATAATAGATTTCGAGATTTGAACACATTTAATATGTGCTAAGTCTATTATTGGGTGAAATGAGTCCTCACACCTCTTGTTCTTTGAGATTACTTAAATTTCTCACAGTAAAGAAAACGGATTCAACTAAAAAGTGAGGAGCTCAGGTTATAATGGGGTCCTTTATATAGGCATAGAAATGGGGTGGGTGCTTCCAAAGAGAGGAGCCTAACAGATCATGGGGACAGAGTTTTACTAACACTGAAATTACAGAAAACAGACTCTGACAAACTGAATTCTTACATAGATTCGTTGGAAATACTCTGACTAATTCTGTAATGACCTAAAACAGACTATGATAGGTAGATATACTGAGTAGATCTTAGGTACAGACTTTGACAATATGTGATGCAGCGGAAAATTTGACTTGCTGAAGATCTCGAATATTTGATGCAGCTTGATTTGAGAGAAATAGAAATCTCATTCTTGAATCCACAAAAGCGTGATTTCCGTGAAGATCCTTCACCCTGAGTCCACAAAATAAATGAACTTTGACCCTTGAGTTCACAAGGGGTTGATCTTTAATTCACAAGATCATAAGTGGTTCCCTGAACCAACAGGGAGGCTGGAATCCACCAGCAGAGAATGTAACTTTCTGAAAAGAAAGGAACTTCGAATTCTATTTATAAACTTATCGCCCTAAAGTTAAGAAAGTTTGTTACAAACGTCCTTAACTATAAAAACGTGAAGGAAAATAAGAGATTTTAAGATTTGAACACATTTAATATATGTTAAATCTAATATTGAGCAAAATGAGTCTTAACGCCTCTTGTTCTTCAAGATTACTCGAATTTGGCTAAAACTGGGCTACATCAGTCTCCCCTTCTTCAAAAGAACTCGTCCTCAAGTTATCATGATCTGCTGGATAATATTCATGTAGATCTATAACATTGAAACTGGAGGAGATTCCCATAATGTCAGGCAAATCAAGAACATAAGCATTGTCATTGATCTTCTGTAGAATTCTAAAGGGTCTATACTTTTTTGGATTTAACTTACTATAACTACCAGATTGTAGCCTCTCTTTCCTCAGGTACACCATAACAAGCTCTCCAACTTCAAAGACCTTTTTTCTCTTCTTTTTATCAGCTGTGTCTTTGTATTTGGCATAATTGGAGGTAAGTTGATTTCGCACCTTTTCATGCACTGTTTTGATGTTTTTTACCATGTTGTTTGCAGAAACGCTAGCTCCAGATAACTTGGGTAAATCTGCTAAATCAAGTAGAAACATTGGAGGAACTATATATACGATCAAAAATGGTGATTGACCTGTTGAACGATTAACCATTGAATTATAGGCAAATTCAGCTTGAGCCAGAGCAAGATCCCATTGTTTTGGTCTTTCTCCTGAAAGACAACGAATCAAGTTACCAAGCGTCCTATTTACAACCTCTGTTTGACCATCTGTTTGTGGATGACTTGTGGTACTAAATTGTAAGCACGAATTAAATCTCCTCCAAAGAGTACGCCAGAAATGTGAGATAAATTTTGAATCTCTATCAGAAAGTTATGGGCTCTGGGACTCCATGTAAACAAACTATCTACTTGAAAAATAAATTGGCAATCTGAACAGCATCATTTGCTTTTCTGCAAGGAAATAAACTGAGTCATTTTTGAGAAGCGATCTACAACCACGAAAACAGAGTCAGCTCCTCTTTGAGTATGTGGTAATCTTAAAATGAAGTCCATGGACAGATCAACCCATGGTATCTTTGGAATTGGCAGTGGAGTATATAACGCTGTGTTTTGACAGTGCCCTTTGTTAATTTTACAAATTTGACATCTCCTTACGAAATTTTCAACTTCTCTCTTTAGTTGAGGCCTGTAATATCTTTCTTCAATCAGTTGTAAGGTTTTGTCATGTCCCAAATGTCCACCAAGACCCCATGTATGTAATTTATAAATTAATTTATCTCGTAATGATGTTCGTGGAATACATAATTGATTTCCACGAAAAAGATAATTTTCCTGAATGTGGAATCCTTTGCATGACTTATTCTGACCACAACCTTTCCAAATATTAGCAAAATCCTCATCTTCAGCATATAGGTCCTTTAAATATTCAAAACCTGTAATTTCAGCATGCATTGTAACCAAAAGAGCTGATTTTCTACTCAATACATCTGCAACTCGATTCATCTTCCCTGATTTGTGTTTGATAATGAAAGTAAACTTCTGAATAAAAGACACCCATCTTGCATGCATTTTATTTATATTTGTCTGACTATTAATAGTCTTTAAAGCTTGATGATCAGTGTAAATTATGAATTCTCGTTGAACAAGATAATGTTCCCAAGTATGTAAAGCTCTCACAATAGCATAGAATTCCAATTCATATGTTGTCCACTTTCTTCTTGCTTCAGTCAATATTTCACTATAGAAAGCAACTGGATGACCTTCTTGAGACAATACAGCTCCAACTCCCAAAATTTCTGCATCACATTCTACTTCAAATAATTTTGTAAAATTTGGGAGAGCTAACACTGGAGCAGAGCATAACTTTTCTTTAATAAAAATAAAACTTCTATCTGCAGCTTCAGTCCACATAAATTTTCCTTTTTTCATACATTTTATAATTGAAGACATAATAGAACTGAAATTTCGGATAAATCTTCTGTAAAATGAGGGCAAACCATGAAACCTGCGAACTTCATGAATATTCTTTGGTATTTTCCATTCTTTGATGGCCTTAATTTTGTCTTTATCAACTTTAATACCTTCTGCACTTATGACATAACCAAGGAACACAAGACTAGTAGTGATAAATTCACATTTTTTAAAATTGATAAATAGCTCATTTTTCGTTAAAACTGTCAACACTAATCTCAAATGATGAATGTGATCTTTCTCATTTAAGCTATATACCAAAATGTTATCAAAATATACCACAACGAATCTACCAATAAATGGTTTTAAAATTTGATTCATGATTCTCATAAATGTACTTGGTGCATTAGATAGGCCAAATGTCCTTTTGTCTTGAATGCAGTCTTCCATTCATCACTTGAACGAATTTGAATAACGCAGGAAACTGTTGGTGATGACCCTTTGAGTTGAGCGGATGTCCAGGTTGGGGGAAGATGGGTTGAAATCACGACTTGAATCCTCAAAAGTCGAGATTTCTGGTGAAGCCTCCTTGTCTTGAATCCACAAAACGAAGAAGCTATTCCCTTGGTGCTCAAGGGCAGATCCTGAATCCACAAAACCAACAAATTAACTCCCTGAGTCCCCAGGATGCTGTAGTCCATCAACAAAGGGGAAAAACTCTCAAGGAGAAGAAACTCACGAAATTCTATTCATAAAAAATAAGTTCAATCCCCTTGGGCTACATGGGGCGTCCTTAAATAGGCTAGAGCTTGTGAAAAGGGCGCCAACTTTGAATTTCAAACGAAAATTGAACATTAGAAGGGAATTACATTTGAGAAAGTTTCTGGAATAGAAATGGGCTTAAAATAGAACGAAATAGGCTTTTCTAGAAGGTGTAAAGGCAGGTCACAGTTATGGAAGGAAAATAAATAGAGGAAAGAAGAGAAATAGAAAGAGGTTTTAAATAGGGTTAAATAGATTTTAGAAAGTGGTGAACATAGAAGGTGGTGTCTAAAATAGAAAGGGAATAAAGAAAGGATGAGACCTAAATATAGAAAGTGATCTAAAGATGGAAGGTCTAAAAATAGAAAGTTCTAAAAATAGAAACTTCAAAAAAATGGAAAATTGATCTTCAGGTCTTCGTCTGTTCTGGTCCAATAGATGTCATATTGGCTCACTGCATCATCGAATTTGATGATATCCACTCTTTAAATTGATTTTAGAAAAAATTTTGGAACCACATATCATGTCAAGCATATCATCTAGTCTTGGTATAGGAAATCGATATTTGACAGTGATTTTGTTAATTGCTCTACTATCAACACACCTACACCAACTTCCATCTTTTTTTGGAACTAATAATGCCGGAACAGAATAAGGGCTCATACTTTCACGGACCAATCCTTTCTGTAATAGTTCTTCAACCTGTTCTTGTAGAATCCGATTTTCTTCTGGGCTCATCCTATAATGAGGTAAATTTGGAAAGCTTTCCCCAGGAATCAGGTCAATATGATGTTGTATGTCCCTCAGTGGTGGTATAATAGAAAATTCGCTCAACGAATCTTGTGCAGCCTTTGGAATGAATGATGAAATTTTTGCATCAGTAGAAATCTTCTTTACAAGTAGAACTAAATCAGGCTTTGCTCTTAGTGTAGTGAAACGCTCTTTTCGGTTGATGATCATCACTTGCTGTTTCTTTTCTGTTTTAGATTTCAGATAATCTACATCCTTTACTGGGCGTAGAATAAATTTCTGACTATTCTTATAAAAAATATAATGATTTTCTTTGCCCGATGAGTCACATTCAAATCAAACTGCCATGGTCTTCCAAAAATTATATGACATGCATCCATATCAACAACATCACATCTAATTTCATCAAAATAAATTTTTTGATAGAAAATTTTACCAGACAAGTCTCCATAACTTTGGTTTCAGAATCTTTCTTTATCCAGCCAATTTTATATGGATGAGGATGCTTATCTGTCTTCAGTCCTAATTTTCGTACCATTGAAAAAGACACAATATTTTCGCTGCTTCCAGAGTCTATGATAACATCACAGATTTACCATTCACTGTGCACCATGTCTTGAATATGTTGTGTCTCTGAGGATGTTCTTCTTTCTTGGGTGTGTACATCACCCTCCTGACAACTAAAGAACAAGCATATTCTTCATTTTCATCAGCATCAACAACATTTTCTTGAACTTCTTCTTGATTTTCTTCTGCTTGATCATCTACATGAATTGCCTCTGTAAAATTCAATGTGCTACGCTTTGGGCAAACATTTGCTTTATGTCCTTCCTCATTACATCTGTAACATTTAGAAACAATGTTAGGCATATAAGGATTCTTTTGTGATGAATTTCGCCCAGATTGAATAGGTGCATTTGATTTTGGTGCTGCTGTAGTTGAGACTCTTCCTGAATTTGGACATGAAGATATGGGAGCTTGCCTTGACCTGTCATACTGAAAATTTGACATACTGCTAACATTTCGTGTTCTTGATTTTCCTCTTTCCAATAGTGATTCAGCTCGTTCTGATGCCATAACAATATCATTTAACTTGAAGAAAGATTGTAATGCAACCTTTTCCTCAATATCCCATCTGAGACCATTTTTCAATCTGGAAATCATATAATATTCAGATTCATTAATATCAACCCTGGAAGATAATCTATAAAATTCTTCAGCATATTCTGCAACAGTCCGATTGCCTTGTTTGCAACTCTGATATTGTTGATACAAAATCTGCTCAAAATCAGGGGAAGAAATCTAGATTTGAGCAATTTTTTCATTTTATCCTAATTTCGAACTTGATCTTTCCCTGATCTGGCACGAGTAGTTTGGACCTGATCCCACCATGCAGATGCTCCACCTTTTAGTTTATAAGCAACTAATTTCACCTATTTTTCGTCAGAAATCTTCATGTATTTGAAAAATCTTTCAACTTCTGAAATCCAGTCAAGAAATTCTTCAATGTTCAAATGACCATTAAAACAGGGTAAGTCAATTTTCATTCGAAAATCTCTTGAATCTTCATTGTCAAATCTGCCCTTTGAGCTACCTGTTTCGTTTGTGAAATTTTTTTGGGTATGACTGAAGTCATTACTTTTTTGGGTATTCTGACAACGAGAATGAAGTTCTAACGCAGACATTAGAGCGAAGATTTGCTTCAATGTGTCATTCAAATCATCAAATTTTTGTTCTATATAATTCTGGAATTCCGAAAATTCTGTTCTTGAAATTGGGCATACATCTGAACTTTCACTTTCATTGATTTGTAATCCCTTTCCACGTGACATCTTCTGAATAAAATCTGGATCGTTAACCTTGCTCTGATACCAATTGACGCAGCGGAAAATTTGACTTGCTGAAGATCTCGATATTTGATGCAGCTTGATTTGAGATAAATAGAAATCTCGTTCTTGAATCCACAAAAATGTGATTTCCGTGAAAATCCTTCACCCTGAGTCCACAGGATGAATGAACTACGACCCTTGAGTACACAAGGGGTTGATTTTAATTCACAAAATCAGAAGTGGTTCCCTGAACCAATAGGAAGGCTGGAATCCACCGGCAGAGAAGTGAACTTTCTGAAAAGAAAGGAACTTTGAATTCTATTGGTAAAATTATGGCATGCCTCTAGGGCTACATGACAGGCCTTTATATAGGCCAAAAAGATAACTAACAAGAAATTCGGACCTCTAGAGATCCTACAAAATAGGAAATCTGTTAAAACAAACCTTAAATTCAGGAGGTTCTGTTAAGAACGTCCTTAACTAACTATAAAGCTAAAAGTACTTAAAAATTCCTCTAAAGTTAAGGAGGTTTGTTACAAACGTCCTTAACTATAAAGGAAGTTTGAACACATTTAAGATGTGCTAAATCTAATATTGAGCGAAATGAGTCTTGACGCCTCTTGTTGTTCAAGATCACTCGAATTTGGCTGAAACTGGGCTACATCAATATGAGATCCTGAGCATATCTTAGGTACAGGCAGAACTATATTAAAGTCCCTTCTAGAAGGAAAGAGACATAACATGTCTTCAAAAAGTGAAAGGACATAAAGTAAAAAATAAATAATATTTTTCAGACGTCTATCCCATTGGTGACCTGCATGAGCACTCTGTTTAACACTTTTCAATTTATGACCCATAATTAGGCCTAACTTCAAAGTTAAGACTTCAACTTGTGTCTTGAGCTACAAAAATATGATGCTTGATAACTTAATTTATTGCCTTTCAGGAGAAAGATCAAAACAGTAAGATCTTACTCTAGCTCAAGCTGAATTCTCCTATAATATAATGATGAATCGTTCAATAGGTCAATCATCATTTTAACATATAGATAGATATATATATATATATATATGAGGCAGTGAAACTGTAGCCAATTACCCTTTGAATTGGTGGATGTTGAGGTTGGCGGAAGAGGGGTTAAAATCACGACTTAAATCCTCAAAAATCGAGATTTCTGGTGAAGCCTTCTTGCCTTGAGTTAACAAAACGAAGAAGCTATTCCCTTAGGTGCTCAATGAAAGATCCTGAATCCACAGAATCAATGAAGTAGCTCCCTGAGTTCACAGAGATGCTGGTGACACAGTGGAGAATTCAACTTCCTGAAGATCTGGAGGTTTTGATACAGCTTGACTTGAGATAAGTAGAAATCTTATTTTTGAATCCACAAAAACGTTATTTTCATGAAGATCCTTTACCTTGAGTCCACAGAATGAATGAACTTTAACCCTTGAGTCCACAACAGGTTGATCTCTAATCCACAAGATCAGAAGTAGTTCCCTGAACCAACAAGGAGGCTGGAATGCACAAGTAGAGAAGATAACTTTCTGAAAAGAAAGGAATTTTGAATTCTATTCATAAAAATATGGCATACCTCTGGGGCTACATGAGAGGCCTTTATATAGGCCAAAAATATAACTAACATACATAAAATTTGGATCTCAAGAGATCCTACAAAATAGGAAATCTGTTAAAGCAAACCTAAAATTCAAGAGGTTCTGTTAAGAACATCCTTAACTAACTACAATTCTAGAAGAAATTTAAAACGGCCCTAAAGTTAAGGAAGTTTATTACAAACGTCCTTGATTATTAACATTTATTAAGATAACTAAAACGTGAATGAAAATAATGAATAATAGATTTTAACACATTTAACATGTGCTAAATCTATTCTTAGATGAAATGAGTCTTCACACCTCCTGATCTTCATGATCACTTGAATTTGGCTGAAAGTGGGTTACATCAGTCTCCCCTTCTTCAAAAAAAACTCATCCTCGAGTTATCATTTTGTGCTGGATAATATTCATGTAGATCCATAATATTGAAACTGGAGGAGATTCTCATAGTGTCAGGTAATCAACAATATAAGCAATGCGATTGATCTTCTGTAGAATTCTGAAGGGTCCATACTTTTTTGGATTTAACTTGCTATAACTATCGGATGGTCTGATGTAGCCCAAGACACCAGTTGAAGTCCTAACTTCGAAGTTGGGCCCAATTACCCTAAATTTGGGCCATAAAGTGAAAAGTAGTAAAGAGGGAGCCCACATATGTCACTAGTGGGCTGGAGGTCCGAAAAGTAATACTTACTTTTTACTTTATGTCCTTTCACTTCTAGAAGGCACTTTATGTCTCCTTCCTTCTAGAATGGACTTTAATGGGGTTCAGTCTGTACCCAAGATATGCTCAGGATATCAGACTGTCAGAGTCTGTACCTAAGATCTGCTTAGTATATCTACTTGTCAGAGCTTGCTTTATGTCACTTCAGAGTATTTTCAAATGATTTGTTCAAGATCTCAATCTATCATAGTCTGCTTTAAGTCATTTCAGTGTTAGTCAGAGTCTGTCCTCAGGATCTGTCAGGATCCTCCTTTTATGAGCGCCCCCACCCCATTTCTAGGCCTATATAAAGGCCCCCATTGTAACCTGAGGGACTTACCTTTTTTAGTTGAATCAGTTTTCTCTCCTATGAGAACCTTTCCTTTGCTTGTGGATTCAGGCACCCCCTTGTGGACTCAAGGGTTGGAGACTCCGAATCTGTGGATTCAGAGGTTGGTTTCTTTTCCAAGATTAGAGCTTTGTGGATTCAAGCCCAAATCTTGTTTATCTTCCGTGTCACTGCTGCGTCATGGTCTCTTTCCTCAGATGTACCATGACAAGATCTCCAACTTCAAAAACTATTTTTCTCATCTTTTTATCGGCTGTGTCCTCGCATTCGGCATATATGGAGGAAAGTTGATTACTCACCTGATGTAGCGAAACTGTTGGTGATGACCCTTTGAGTTGAGTGGATGTTAAGGTTGGCAGAAAATGGGTTGAAATCACGACTTAAATCCTCAAAAGTCGAGATTTCTAGTGAAGCCTCCTTGTCTTGAATTCACAAAACGAAGAAGCTATTCCCTTGGTGTTCAAGGGCGGATCCTGATGAAGCCCAAGACACAAGTTGAAGTCATAACTTCGAAGTTGGGCCCAATTACCCTAAATTTGGGCCATAAAGTGAAAAGTAGTAAAGAAGGAGCCCACATATGTCACTAGTGGGCTGGAGGTCCGAAAAGTAATACTTACTTTCTACTTTATGTCCTTTCACTTCTAGAAGGCACTTTATGTCTCCTTGATTCTAGAAGGGACCTTAATGTGGTTCAGTCTGTACCCAAGATATGCTCAGGATATCAGACTGTCAGAGTCTGTACCTAAGATCTGCTTAGTATATCTACTTGTCAGAGCTTGCTTTATGTTACTTCGGAGTATTTTCAAAGGATTTGTTCAAGATCTCAATCTATCATAGTCTACTTTAAGTCATTTCAGTGTTAGTCAGAGTCTGTCCTCAGGATCTGTCAGGATCCTCCTTTTATGAGTGCCCCCACCCCCTTTCTAGGCCTATATAAAGGCCCCCATTGTAACCTGAGGGACTTACCTTTTTTAGTTGAATCAGTTTTCTCCCCTGTGAGAACCTTTCCTTTGCTTATGGATTCAGGCACCCCCTTGTGGACTCAAGGGTTGGAGACTCCGAATCTGTGGATTCAGAGGTTGGTTTCTTCTCCAAGATTAGAGCTTTGTGGATTCAAGCCCAAATCTTGTTTATCTTCCGCATCACTGCTGCATCAGTTGGTATCAGAGCAAGTCAACGTTCCAGTCAGGTTCAAAGATGTCACGAGGTAAATCTGCTCATATTGGTAATGATGATTCACCTGAAGTTGCTCCTATGTTAAAGTCAGATTTTCTGTTATTTCAAGATCGAATAGATCAGAAATTTGATGATCTTAATGAAAGCTTGAAACAACTTTTGGCTAGAATGAGTACATTAGAGGGTCATTCACGCCCCCCTAGAGATCATGAAATCAGACGTCCTCAGAAAGTCACTCATGTCGAATCTTCATCAGATACTCACTGTACATCTAGTTCTACAAGTTCTAAATCAAGATTTGAAGAAGATAATTTTCGAGATTTTCATATGAAGATTGATTTACCTTGTTTTAATGGCCATTTAAAGATTGAAGAGTTCTTAGACTGGTTAGTTGAAGTAGAACGATTCTTTGAGTATATGAAAATTTCAGATGAAAAACAAGTAAAGTTGTTGGCTTATAAATTGAAGGGTGGAGCCTCTGCCTGGTGGGATCAATTACAGACCACCCGTACAAGGTCAGGCAAAGAACCTGTACGATCATGGGAGAAAATGAAGAAACTTTTGAAATCTCGTTTTCTTCCCCAGATTATGAACAAATTTTATATCAGCAGTATCAAACTTGCAAGCAAGGAAATAGATCAGTTTCTGATTATGCTGAAGAATTTTATCGTTTATCTTCTCGAATTGACATGACAGAATCTGAGTCATATATGATTTCAAGATTTAAAGGTGGTCTCAGATGGGAAATTGAAGACAAAGTAACTTTACAATCATTTTTCAAGCTCAATGATATTGTAATGGCTGCAGAACGTGCTGAAGCCTTATTAGAGAAAGGAAAAACTAGAATTCGAAATTTTGGAAATCAGAATTCAACTCCTCAGCCAGACAGAGGAAGATCTACTAGTTTTTCTCCTACACCCCACAACGGGTGACTGAATCAAAGTTCTGTTAGATCAAGTGGAGCAAATCCTACTGTCCAAGTCTCTTCTAACAAAAATCCTTATACTCCTAATGTCATTCCTAAATGTTACAGGTGTGGAGAAAATGGACACAAATCAAATATCTGTCCGAAACGTGGCACAGTAAACCTTGCTGATTCTATTGAAGAGGAAACAGAATATGAAGAACCAGAAATTGAAGGTGAGCAAGAAGAAAATTTTACTGAATTTGATACTGGAGATGCACTGTCTCATTTACTTGTGGTGAGAAGATTGATGTATTCACCAAAAAGAGAAGAAGACCCATAGCGCCATAACATTTTCAGAACAAGGTGCACAGTGAATTCTAAGGTATGTGATATAATTATTGATAGTGGCAGTAGTGAAAACATTGTCTCCTCTGTCATGGTTAAAAAATTAGGTTTACAGACAAGGCCACATCTATACCGAATTGATTGGATTAAGAAGGAAACAGAAACTAAAGTTTTAGAAATGTGTTTGATCAAATTTTCAATTGGGAAAACATATTCTGATGAAGTGCAATGTGATGTTGAAATGGATGTTTGTCACATGATATTAGGTAGACCATGGCAATTTGATGTTGATGCTACACACCGTGGTAAGAAAAATATTTATATTTTCTATAGAAATGGTAAAAAATTTGTTTTGGCACCAATGCAAGACAGTGATTTTAGCAAAGGAAAAGAAGAGAAAAAAAAAGTAATGTTCATCAATCAGACAGAGTTTCTGAAAGAGTTTGATATTAATACTGCATTATTTGTTGTTGTTCAAAAACCTGATTCAAACATGATAATCGGAAATAGGATACCAAAAGCTGTTGAAAATCTGTTATCTGAATTTTCTATAATTCAAGAACTATCAACTCATCTGCCACCACTGAGAGATGTACAGCATCATATTGATCTTATACTAGGAGCAAGTTTGCCAAATCTTCCACATTACAGGATAACTCCAGAAGAAAATCAAATTCTTCAAGAACAAGTTGAAGAATTGTTGAGTAAAGGATTGATAAGAGAAAGTATGAGCCCATGCTCTGTGGCTGCTCTACTGGTTCCAAAGAAAGATGGAAGTTGGCGGATGTGTGTTGATAGCAGAGCTATTAACAAGATAACAGTTAAGTATAGATTTCCAATTCCACGCCTAGATGACATGTTGGATATGCTCTGTGGTTCGAAAATTTTTTCAAAAGTTGATTTAAAGAGCGGATATCATCAGATCTGAATTCGACAAGGAGATGAATGGAAGACTGCATTTAAAACTAAGGCAGGTCTTTATGAATGGTTGGTCATACCTTTTGATTTATCTAATGCCCCCAGTACCTTTATGAGAGTCATGAATCAGGTTCTGAAACCTTTTATTGGTAAATTTGTCGTTGTTTATTTTGATGACATTCTTATTTACAGTACTACAGAAGAAGAACACATTAAACATCTCAGATCCGTATTTCAAGTGTTACAACAGAATGAATTATACATTAACTTGAAAAAAATGTGACTTCATGACTACTAGTTTATTATTCTTGGAATATATTATAAGTGCAGATGAAATCAAAGTGGATGAAGAAAAGGTCAGAGCTATTAATGATTGGTCAACACCAACCACAATTCATCAGGTTCGAAGCTTTCATGGGTTGGCAACATTTTATACAAGGTTTATACGAAATTTTAGCTCAATAATGTTTCCAGTTACTGAATGTATGAAAAAAGGTAATTTTAAATGGACTGATGAAGCAAGTAAAGCCTTTTCAATGATAAAAGAAAAATTCTGTTCTGCTCCTGTTTTGGCCCTACCAAAATTTGATAAACTGTTTGAAGTGAAATGTGATGCATCCATAGTTGGTGTTGGAGGTGTATTATCACAAGAAGGTCGACCAATAACATTTTTTAGTGAAAAACTTTCTGAGGCAAGAAGGAAATGGACAACATATGAATTAGAATTTTATGCTGTGATTCGTGCTTTACAAATATGGGAACACTACTTGATTCAGCGAGAATTTATTTTATATACTGATCATCAGGCTCTTAAATCAGTCAATAGTCAGACTTCTATTAATAGAATGCATGCCAGATGAATCTCTTTCCTTCAACATTTTACTTTTGTTATTAAACATAAGTTAGGGAAATTGAATCGAGTTGTAGATGCACTTAGTAGAAAAATAATATATTTGGTGAACTTGCTTGCTGAGATCACAGGATTTGATTACCTCAAAGAATTATATCCAGATGATGATGATTTTTCTCAACAATATATGATCTGTATGTCAGGAATATCAACCAAAGGTTTTCATTTACATGATGGTTTCTTATTTCGAGGAACACAGTTATGTATTCCTCGTAGCTCTTTAAGAGAGAAACTTCTACGAGAATTACACTCTTCAGGTTTAGCAGGACATCTTGGTCGAGATAAAACATTACAGTCAATTGAAGAGTGATATTATTGGCCTAAACTGAAGAAAGATGTAGAAAATTTTGTTCGTAAATGTCAGATTTGTCAAACCTAAAAGAGACAAAGTCAAAATACTGGACTATATACACCATTGCCGATTCCACAACGTCCTTGGGCTGATATTTTATGAACTTTATATTAGGTTTATCACAAACACAAAAAGGAGCTGACTCAATTTTCATTGTCGTTGATCGATTTTCGAAAATGGCACACTTCATCGCATGTAAAAAGACAAATGATGCAAGTCAAGTAGCCAATCACTTTTTCAAAGAAATTATTCGTCTACATCTGACAGAGATTCTAAGTTTGTATCTCACTTCTGGGGAACTCTTTGGAAAAGGTTTGACACATTTTTGAAATTTAGTAGCACCAGTCACCCACAAACTGATGGCCAAACTGAAGTTGTGAACAGAACTCTTGACAATTTGATTCGTTGTATTTCAGAAGAAAAGTCAAAACAATAGGATTATGCTTTGGCTCAAGCAGAATTTGCTTATAATTCGATGATTAATCGTTCAATGAACAAATCTCTATTTTCAGTAGTATACTGTTTTCCTCCAAGAATTCTATTAGATCTATTACAAGTACCAAGATCAATTGGAACTAGTATTGCTGTAAATAATATAGTGGACCATATCAAAACACTTCATGAAGATGTGATACACAATCTCACAATAATTTATGACAAATATAAAGTAACAGCAGATAAGAAAGGAAGAAAGAAGATATTTGAAGTTGGCGACAAAGTGATGGTGTACCTTCGCGAAGAACGATTTCCAGTAGGTAGCTACAACAAGTTGAAGCCAAAGAAATATGGACTGTATCAAGTTCTACAGAAGATCAATGATAATGCATACCTTATTGAGCTCCCACCAAATATGACTATTTCACCCACATTTAATATCAGTGACATATACGAATATTATGAATATTCAAATGAAGACTCGAGGACGAGTTTTCTTGAAGAAGGAGTGACGCAGCAGTGACGCGGAAGATAAACAAGATTTGGGCTTGAATCCACAAAGCTCTAATCTTAGAGAAGAAACCAACCTCTGAATCCACAGATTCGGAGTCTCCAACCCTTGAGTCCACAAGGGGGTGCCTAAATCCACAAGCAAAGAAAAGGTTCTCACAGGGGAGAAAACTGATTCAACTAAAAAAGGTAAGTCCCTCAGGTTACAATGGGGGCCTTTATATAGGCCTAGAAATGGGGTGGGGGCGCTCATAAAAGGAGGATCCTGACAGATCCTGAGGACAGACTCTGACTAACACTGAAATGACTTAAAGCAGACTATGATAGATTGAGATCTTGAACAAATCCTTTGAAAATACTCCGAAGTGACATAAAGCAAGCTCTGACAAGTAGATATACTAAGCAGATCTTAGGTACAGACTCTGACAGTCTGATATCCTGAGCATATCTTGGGTACAGACTGAACCCCATTAAAGTCCCTTCTAGAAGGAAGGAGACATAAAGTGCCTTCTAGAAGTGAAAGGACATAAAGTAAAAAGTAAGTATTACTTTTCAGACCTCCAGCCCACTAGTGACATATGTGGGCTCCCTCTTTACTACTTTTCACTTTATGGCCCAAATTTAGGGTAATTGGGCCCAACTTCGAAGTTAGGACTTCAACTGGTGTCTTGGGCTACATCAGTCTCTCCTTCTTCAAGAAAATTCGTCCTCGAGTCTTCATTTGAATATTCGTAATATTAGTATATGTCACTGACATTAAATGTGGGTGAAATAGTGATATTTGGTGGGAGCTCAATAAGGTATGCATTATCATTTATCTTCTGTAGAACTTGATACGGTCCATATTTCTTTGGCTTCAACTTGTTGTAGCTACCTGC
The DNA here is from genome assembly GCA_024713555.1 of Spirodela polyrhiza. NCBI lineage: Eukaryota > Viridiplantae > Streptophyta > Magnoliopsida > Alismatales > Araceae > Spirodela > Spirodela polyrhiza. The sequence goes on from CM046541.1 coordinate 1,849,786, forward strand.
TGGAAATCGTTCTTTGCGAAGGTACACCATCACTTTGTCGCCAACTTCAAATATCTTCTTTCTTCTTTTCTTATCTGCTGCTATTTTATATTTGTCATAATTTGTTGTGAGATTGTGTATCACATCTTCATGAAGTGTTTTGATATGGTCCACCATATTATTTGCAGCAATACTAGTTCCAACTGATCTTGGTACTTGTAATAGATCTAATGGAATTCTTGGAGGAAAACAGTATACTACTCAAAATGGAGATTTGTTCGTTGAACGATTAATCATCGAATTATAGGCAAATTCTGCTTGAGCCAAAGCATAATCCCTTTGTTTTGGCTTTTCTCTTGAAATATAACGAATGAAATTGCCAAGAGTTCTGTTCACAACTTCAGTTTGGTCATCAGTTTGTGGGTGACTAGTGCTACTAAATTTCAAAAATGTGTCAAACCTTTTCCAAAGAGTTCGCCAGAAGTGAGATACAAACTTGGAATCTCTGTCAGATGTAATTGACTCAGGAATTCTATGTAGACGAACAATTTCTTTGAAAAAGTGATTGGCTACTTGACTTGCATCATTTGTCTTTTTACATGCGATGAAATGTGCCATTTTCGAAAATTGATCAACGACAACGAAAACTGAGTCAGCTCCTCTTTGTGTTCGTGGTAAGCCTAATATAAAGTCCATAGAAATATCAGCCCAAGGACGTTGTGGAATCGGCAACGGTGTATATAGTCCAGTATTTTGACTTTGTCCCTTGTAGGTTTGACAAATCTGACATTTACGAACAAAATTTTCTACATCTTTCTTCAGTTTAGGCCAATAATATCGTTCTTCAATTGACTGTAATGTCTTATCTTGACCAAAGTGTCCTGCTAAACCTGAAGAGTGTAATTCTCGTAGAAGTTTCTCTCTTAAAGAGAGCTACGAGGAATACATAACTGTGTTCCTCGAAATAAGAAACCATCATGTAAATGAAAACCTTTGGTTGATATTCCTGACATACAGATCATATATTGTTGAGAAAAATCATCATCATCTGGGTATAATTCTTTGAGGTAATCAAATCCTGTGATCTCAGCACGCAAGTTCACCAAACATGCTATTTTTCTACTAAGTGCATCTGCAACTCGATTCAATTTCCCTGACTTATGTTTAATAACAAAAGTAAAACGTTGAAGGAAAGAGATCCATCTGGCATGCATTCTATTAATAGAAGTCTGACTATTGACTGATTTAAGAGCCTGATGATCAGTATATAAAATAAATTCTCGCTGAATCAAGTAGTGTTCCCATATTTGTAAAGCACGAACCACAGAATAAAATTCTAATTCATATGTTGTCCATTTCTTTCTTGCCTCAGAAAGTTTTTCACTAAAAAATGCTATTGACCGACTTTCCTGTGATAATACACCTCCAACACCAACTATGGATGCATCACATTCCACTTCAAACAGTTTATCAAAATTTGGTAGGGCCAAAAACAGGAGCAGAACATAATTTTTCTTTTATCATTGAAAAGGCTTTACTTGCTTCATCAGTCTATTTAAAATTACCTTTTTTCATACATTCAGTAACTGGAAACATTATTGAGCTAAAATTTCGTATGAACCTTCTATAAAATGATGCCAACCCATGAAAGCTTCGAACCTGATGAATTGTGGTTGGTGTTGACCAATCTTTAATAGCTCTAACCTTTTCTTCATCCACTTTGATTTCATCTGCACTTATAATATATCCCAAGAATAATAAACTAGTAGTCATGAAGTCACATTTTTTCAAGTTAATATATAATTCATTCTGTTGTAACACTTGAAATACTGATCTGAGATGTTTAATGTGTTCTTCTTCTGTAGTACTGTAAATAAGAATGTCATCAAAATAAACAACGACAAATTTACCAATAAAAGGTTTCAGAACCTGATTCATGACTCTCATAAAGGTACTGGGGGCATTAGATAAACCAAAAGGCATGACCAACCATTCATAAAGACCTGCCTTAGTTTTAAACGCAATCTTCCATTCATCTCCTTGTCGAATTCGGATCTGATGATATCCATTTTTTAAATCAACTTTTGAAAAAATTTTCGAACCACAGAGCATATCCAACATGTCATCTAGGCGTGGAATTGGAAATCTATACTTAACTGTTATCTTGTTAATAGCTCTGCTATCAATACACATCCGCCAACTTCCATCTTTCTTTGGAACCAGTAGAGCAGGCACAGAGCATGGGCTCATACTTTCTCTTATCAATCCTTTACTCAATAATTCTTCAACTTGTTCTTGAAGAATTTGATTTTCTTCTGGAGTCATCCTGTAATGTGGAAGATTTGGCAAACTTGCTCCTGGAATAAGATCGATATGATGCTGTACATCTCTCAGTGGTGGCAGATGAGTTGATAGTTCTTGAATTACAGAAAATTCAGATAACAGATTTTCAACAGCTTTTGGTATCCTATTTCCGATTATCATGTTCGAATCAGGTTTTTGAACAACAACAAATAATACAGTATTAATATCAAACTCTTTAAGAAACTCTGTCTGGTTGATGAGCATTACTTTTTTTCTCTCTTCTTTTCCTTTGCTAAAATCACTGTCTTGTATTAGTGCCAAAACAAATTTTTTACCATTTCTATAGAAAATATAAATATTTTCCTTACCACGGTGTGTAGCATCAACATCAAATTGCCATGGTCTGCCTAATATCATGTGACAAGCATCCATTTCAACAACATCACATTGCACTTCATCAGAATATGTTTTCCTAATTGAAAATTTGATCAAACACGTCTCTGAAACTTTAGTTTCAGTTTCTTTCTTGATCCAACCAATTCGGTATGGATGAGGGTGTGGCCTTGTCTGTAAACCTAATTTTTTAACCATGATAGAGGAGACAATGTTTTCACTACTGCCACTATCAATAATTATATCACATACCTTAGAATTTATTGTGCACCTTGTTCTGAAAATGTTATGGCGCTGTGGGTCTTCTTCTCTTTTTGGTGAATACATCAATCTTCTCACCACAAGTAAATGAGACAGTGCATCTCCAGTATCAAATTCAATAAAATTTTCTTCTTGCTCACCTTCAATTTCTGGTTCTTCATATTCTGTTTTCTCTTCAATAGAATCAGCAAGGTTTACTGTGCCACGTTTCGGATAGATATTTGATTTGTGTCCATTTTCTCCACACCTGTAACATTTAGGAATGACATTAGGAGTATAAGGATTTTTGTTAGAAGAGACTTGGGCAGTAGGATTTGCTCCACTTGATCTAACAGAACTTTGATTCAGTCGCCCGTTGTGGGGTGTAGAAGAAAAACTAGTAGATCTTCCTCTGTCTGGCTGAGGAGTTGAATTCTGATTTCCAAAATTTCGAATTCTAATTTTTCCTTTCTCTAATAAGGCTTCAGCACGTTCTGCAGCCATTACAATATCATTGAGCTTGAAAAATGATTGTAAAGCTACTTTGTCTTCAATTTCCCATCTGAGACCACCTTTAAATCTTGAAATCATATATGACTCAGATTCTGTCATGTCAATTCGAGAAGATAAACGATAAAATTCTTCAGCATAATCAGAAACTGATCTATTTCCTTGCTTGCAAGTTTGATACTGCTGATATAAAATTTGTTCATAATCTGGGGGAAGAAAACGAGATTTCAAAAGTTTCTTCATTTTCTCCCATGATCGTACAGGTTCTTTGCCTGACCTTGTACGGGTGGTCTGTAATTGATCCCACCAGGCAGAGGCTCCACCCTTCAATTTATAAGCCAACAACTTTACTTGTTTTTCATCTGAAATTTTCATATACTCAAAGAATCGTTCTACTTCAACTAACCAGTCTAAGAACTCTTCAATCTTTAAATGGCCATTAAAACAAGGTAAATCAATCTTCATATGAAAATCTCGAAAATTATCTTCTTCAAATCTTGATTTAGAACTTGTAGAACTAGATGTACAGTGAGTATCTGATGAAGATTCGACATGAGTGACTTTCTGAGGACGTCTGATTTCATGATCTCTAGGGGGGCGTGAATGACCCTCTAATGTACTCATTCTAGCCAAAAGTTGTTTCAAGCTTTCATTAAGATCATCAAATTTCTGATCTATTCGATCTTGAAATAACAGAAAATCTGACTTTAACATAGGAGCAACTTCAGGTGAATCATCATTACCAATATGAGCAGATTTACCTCGTGACATCTTTGAACCTGACTGGAACGTTGACTTGCTCTGATACCAACTGACGCAGCAGTGACGCGGAAGATAAACAAGATTTGAGCTTGAATCCACAAAGCTCTAATCTTGGAGAAGAAACCAACCTCTGAATCCACAGATTCGGAGTCTCCAACCCTTGAGTCCACAAGGGGGTGCCTGAATCCACAAGCAAAGGAAAGGTTCTCACAGGGGAGAAAACTGATTCAACTAAAAAAGGTAAGTCCCTCAGGTTACAATGGGGGCCTTTATATAGGCCTAGAAAGGGGGTGGGGGCGCTCATAAAAGGAGGATCCTGACAGATCCTGAGGACAGACTCTGACTAACACTGAAATGACTTAAAGTAGACTATGATAGATTGAGATCTAGAACAAATCTTTTGAAAATACTCCGAAGTGACATAAAGCAAGCTCTGACAAGTAGATATATTAAGCAGATCTTAGATACAGACTCTGACAGTCTGATATCCTGAGCATATCTTGGGTACAGACTGAACCCCATTAAAGTCCCTTCTAGAATCAAGGAGACATAAAGTGCCTTCTAGAAGTGAAAGGACATAAAGTAGAAAGTAAGTATTACTTTTCGGACCTCCAGCCCACTAGTGACATATGTGGGCTCCCTCTTTACTACTTTTCACTTTATGGCCCAAATTTAGGGTAATTGGGCCCAACTTCGAAGTTAGGACTTCAACTGGTGTCTTGGGCTACATCAAGGCGAGACTGATGTAGCCCAAGACACAAGTTGAAGTCCTAACTTCGAAGTTGGGCCCAATTACCCTAAATTTGGGCCATAAAGTGAAAAGTAGTAAAGAGGGAGCCCACATATGTCACTAGTGGGCTAGAGGTCCGAAAAGTAATACTTACTTTCTACTTTATGTCCTTTCACTTCTAGAAGGCACTTTATGTCTCCTTGATTCTAGAAGGGACCTTAATGTGGTTCAGTCTGTACCCAAGATATGCTCAGGATATCAGACTGTCAGAGTCTGTACCTAAGATCTGCTTAGTATATCTACTTGTCAGAGCTTGTTTTATGTTACTTCGGAGCATTTTCAAAGGATTTGTTCAAGATCTCAATCTATCATAGTCTACTTTAAGTCATTTCAGTGTTAGTCAGAGTCTGTCCTCAGGATCTGTCAGGATCCTCCTTTTATGAGCGCCCCCACCCCTTTTCTAGGCCTATATAAAGGCCCCCATTGTAACCGGAGGGACTTACCTTTTTGAGTTGAATCAGTTTTCTCCCCTGTGATAACCTTTCCTTTACTTGTGGATTCAGGCACCCCCTTGTGGACTCAAGGGTTGGAGACTCCGAATCTGTGAATTCAGAGGTTGGTTTCTTCTCCAAGATTAGAGCTTTGTGGATTCAAGCCCAAATCTTGTTTATCTTCTGCGTCATTGCTGCGTCAGATCCTGAATCCACAGAACCAACGAAGTAACTCCTTTAGTCCATAGGGATGCTGGAGTCCACCAGCGGAAGGGAAAAACTCTCACGGAGAAGAAAGTCACGAAATTCTATTCATAAAAATAAGTTAAATGCTCTTGGGCAACATGGGGCGTCCTTAAATAGGCTAGAGCTTGTGAAAAGGACACCAACTTTAAATTTCTAACGAAGTTTTAAAATGATGAGGGAAATAAATTTGGGAAGGTTTCTGAAATAGAAATGGGCTTAAAATAGAACGAAATAGGCTTTTCTAAAAGGTGGTGTAAAGGCAGGTGACAATTATGGAAGGGAAATGAATAGAGGAAAGAGGAGAGATAGGAGAGAAAGAGGCTTTAAATAAGGTAAAATAGAAAGGTGTTGAATAAAGAATGAGATTTATGGTGGCAACAATAGGATAAGATTTAAAATAGAAGGTAGATGACCTAGTGCAAAAGGTTCTAAATATAAAAAGTTCTAAAAATAGAAAGTTGATCTTTAGGTCTTGAAGTCTTCTCTGCTAATGGATGTGATATTGGCTGGATCATCACCTTTTTGTGCACTGTCTTAATGTTTTCTACCATGTCGTTTGTAGAAACACTAGGTTCAGATAACTTGGGCAAATCTGTTAAATCAAGTGGAAACTTTGGAGGAACTATATGTATGATCGAAAATGGTGATTGGCCTGTTAAACCATTCACCATTTAATTATAGGCAAATTAGCTTGAGCTAGAGCAAGATCTCCCAAAAGACAACAAATTAAGTTACCAAGCGTCCTATTTATAACCTCTGTTTGACCATCTGTTTATGGATGACTTGTGGTACTAAATTGTAAACACAAATTAAATTTCCTCCAAAGAGTACGCCAGAAATGTGAGAGAAAATTTGAATCTCTATCAGAAGTAATAGACTCTGGGACTCCATTGAAACAAATTATCTCCTTGAAAAATAAATTGGCAATCTGAACAGCATCATTCGTTTTTCTGCAAGGAATGAAATGAGCCATTTTTGAGAAGTGATCTACAACCACAAAAACTGAGTCAGCTCCTCTCTGAGTACGTGATAATCCTAAAATGAAGTCCATAGATAGATCAACCCATGGTATCTTTGGAATTGGCAGTGGAGTATATAACCCTGTGTTTTGACAGTGCCCTTTGTTAATTTGACAAATTTGACTTCTCCTACAAATTTTTCAGCTTCTCTCTTTAGTTGAGGACGATAATATCCTTCTTCAATCAGTTGCAAGGTTTTGTCACGTCCCAAATGTCCACCAAGACCTCTTGCTTGTAATTCATAAATTAATTTCTCTCGTAATGATGCTCATGGAATACATAGTTGATTTCCACGAAAGAGATAATTCTCCTGAATGTGGAATCCTTTACATGACTTATTGTGACCACAATCTTTCCAAATATTAGCAAAATCCTCATCCTCAGGATATAGGTCTTTTAAAAATTCAAAACCTATAATTTCAGCATGCATCGTAATTGGAAGAGCTAATTTTCTACTCAATGCATATACAGCTCGGTTCATCTCCCCTCATTTATAATTGATAACAAACGTAAACTTCTGAATAAAAGACACCCATCTCACATGCATTTTACTTATATTCTAATCATCTCGCTTGATGATCAGTGTAAAGTTTGAATTCTCGTTGAGCAAGATAATGTTCCCAAGTTTGTAAAGCTCTAGCAACAGCATAAAATTCAAATTCATATGTCGTCCACTTCCTTCTTGCTTCAGTCAATTTTTCACTATAGAAAATGACTGGATGACCTTGAGACAATACAACTCCAACTCTCAAAATTCATGCATCAAATTTTACTTCAAATAATTTTGTAAAATTTGGGAGAGCTAACACTGGAGCAGAGCATAACTTTTCGTTAATAAGAATAAAACTTCTATCTGCAGCTTCAGTCCACACAATGATAGAACTGAAATTTCGGATAAATCTTCTGTAAAATGAAGCCAAACCGTGAAAGCTGTGAACTTAATGAATATTCTGTGATATTTTTCATTCTTTGAAAGCCTTAATTTTTTCTGTATCAACTTTAATACCTTCTGCACTTATGACATAACCCAGGAACACAAGACTAGTAGTGATAAATTCAAATTTTTTGGAATTGATAATAAATAGCTCATTTTTCTCTAAAACTGTCAACACTAATCTTAAATGATGAATGTGATCTTTCTCATTTGAGTTATATACCAAAATGTCATCAAAATATACCACAATGAATTTACCAATAAATGGTTTAGAAACTTGATTTCACATTCTCATAAATGCACTTGGTGCATTAGATAAACCAAATGACATTACTAACCACTAGTAAAGTCCTTTTGTTTTGAATGCAGTCTTTCATTCATCACCTGGACGAATTTTAATTTCATGATATCCACTCTTTAAATCGATTTTAGAAAAAACTTTGGAATGACATATCATGTCAAGCATATGATCTAATCTTGGTATAGAAAATCGGTATTTGACAGTGATTTTTTTAATTGCTCTGCTATCAACACACATGCACCAACTTCCATCCTTTTTTGGAACTAATAATGCAGGAATGGAACAAGGGCTCATACTTTCATGGACCAATCCTTTCTGTAATAGCTCCTCAACCTGTTCTTGTAAAATCTGATTTTCTTCTGGACACCTCCTATATAATGAGGTAAATTTGGCAAGCTTGCCCTAGGAATCAGGCCAATATGATGTTGTATTGCCCTCAGTGGTGGTATATGATTAGGAATATCTTTTGTAATAGAAAATTCGCTCAACAAATCTTGTGCAGCCTTTGGAATGAATGATGAAATTTCTGCATAAGTAAAAATCTTAATTTTCGTACCATTGAAGAAGACAAAATATTTTCGTGACATCACAGATCTTACCATTCACTGTGCACCTTGTCTTGAATATGTTGTGTCTCTGAGGATGTTGTTCTTTATTAGGTGTGTACTTCACCCTCCTGACAACTAATGAACAAGCATATTCCTCATTTTCATCACCATCAATAACATTTTCTTGAACTTCTTCTTGATTTTCTTCTGTCTGATCATCTACATGAATTGCCTCTGTAAAATTCACTGTGCTACGTTTTGGGACAAACATTTGATTTATATCCTTCTTCATTGCATCAATAACATTTAGAAACAATGTTTTGGCATATAAGTATTCTTTTGTGATGAATTTCGCCCAGATTGAATAGGTGCATTTGATTTTGGTGCTGCTGTAGTTGAGACTCTTCCTGAATTTGCACATGAAGATATGGGTGCTTGCCTTGACCTGTCATGCTACTAACATTTCGTGTTATTGATTTCCCTCTTTCTAACAGTGATTCAGCTCATTCTGATGCCATAACCACGGCATTTAACTTGAAAAATGATTTTAATGCAATCTTTTCCTCAATATCCCATCTGAGACCATTATGAATCTGGAAATCATATAAGATTCAGATTATTTAATATCAACCCTGGAAGACAATCTATAAAATTCTTCAGTATATTCTGCAACAGTCCGATTTGCTTGTTTGCAACTCTGATATTGTTGATACAGAATCTGTTGATAATCAGGGGGAAGAAATCTAGATTTGAGCTTTTTTTTTCATTTTATCTCAATTTCGAATTTCATCTTTCCCTGATTTGGCACAAGTAGTTTAAACCTGATCCCACCATGCAGATGCTCCACTCTTAATTTATAAGCAACTAATTTTACCTGTTTTTTCGTCAGAAATCTTCATGTATCCGAAAAACCTTTGAACTTCTCTATATAGCCCAGTTTCAGCCAAATTCAAGTGATCTAGAAGAATAGGAAGTGTGAAGCCTGATTTCGTCCAAGCACATGTTAAATGTGTTCAAATCTATTATTCATTATTTTAAATTTTTTTGTTATTTTAATAGTTAAGGAGGTTTGCAACAAACTTCCATAATTTTTGGGCTGTTTTAATTACTTCTAGAATTGTAGTTAGTTAAGGATGTTCTTAACAGAACCTCCTGAATTTTAGGTTTGTTTTAACAGAATTCCTATTTTGTAGAATCTCTAAAGATCCAAATTTCTTGTAAGTTAATTATCTTTTAGGCTTATATAAAGGCCTCTCATGTAACTAAGAGCCATGCTATATATTTTTATGAATAGAATGTGAAATTCCTTTATTTTCAGAAAGTTATCTTCCCTGCTAGTGGATTCCAGCCTCTCTGTTGGTTCAGGGGACCACTTCTTATCTTGTGGATTCAAGGGTCAAAGTTCATTCATTCTGTGGACTCAGGGTGAAGAATCTTCACGGAAATCACGTTTTTGTAGATTCAAGAATGAGATTTCTACTTATCTCGTTGTTAGACGAAATGAGTCTTCACACCTCATGTTCTTCAAGATCCGTTGAATTTGGCTGAAACTTACAAATTTTCTATTCTATCAAAGATGTTATGCCCTTAGGCTACATGGGGGCTGTCTTTAAATAGGCTACAGCCTATGAAAAGGGCATCAACTTTTGAATTTGAACGTAAACTAAAAATAAGAGGGAAATAAATTTGGGAAAGTTTCTGAAATTAAAATGAGATTAGAATAGAACAAAAGAGGCTTTTCTAGAAGGTGGTGTAAAGGCAGGTGACAGTTATGGTAGGGAAATGAATAAAAAAAAGAATGGAAATAGAAAGAGGCCTTAAATACGGTAGGAAGGTGCTGAATAAAGAATGTGATCTATGGTCACAGCAATAGGATGAGATCTTCAGGTAGATGAACTAGTGCAAAGGGTTCTAAAAATAGAAAGTTGATCTTCAGGTCTTGATGTCTTCTCTACTAGTGGATGTGATATTGGCTACATCAGTATAGTTCCTCCAAAGTTTCCACTTGATTTAGCAGATTTGCCCAAGTTATCTCAAGTTAGTGTTTCTGCAAACAACATGGTAAAAAACATCAAGACAGTGGAAAATAAGGTGAGAAATAACCTTTCCTCCAATTATGTAAAATATAAAGACACAGCTGACAAAAACAAGAGAACAAAACTTTTTGAAGTTGGAGATCTTGTTATGGTGTATCTGAGGAAAGAGAGGCTACCATTGGGTACGTCCTTGATTTGCCTGACACTATGGGAATTTCCTTTAGTTTCAATATTATGGATCTACATAAATATTATCCAGCATATAATGATAACTAAAGATGAGTTCTGTTGAAGAAGGGGAGACTGATGTAGCTTAGGTTCAGCTAAATTTGAGTGATCATGAAGACTCATTTTGCCCAATAACAGATTTAACACATGTTAAATATATTCAAATCTTCAAATACATTATTTTCTATCACGTTTTTCTTATTGTAATAAATTTTAATAGATTTAGCACACATTTGTGACAAACTTCCTTAACTTTAGTCTCATTTTTAATTACTTCTAGAATTATAGTTAAGGACGTTCTTAACAGAACCTCCTAAATTTTAGGTTTATTTTAACATATTTCTTATCTTATAGGATCTCTAGAGATCTGAATTTCTTATAAGTTAGTTATGTTTTTGCCCTATATAAAGGCCTCTCATGTAGCCTTAGTGGTATTTCACTTTTTTTTATGAATAGAATTCACAGCTCCTTTCTCTGCAGAAAGTTATCTTCTATGCTGGTGGATTCCAGCCTCCCTGTTAGTTCAGGGAACCACTTCTAATCTTGTGGATTCAGGATCAACCCCTTATAGACTCAAGGGTCAAGGTTCATTAATTATGTGGACTTAGGGTGAAAGATCTTCACAGAAATCACATTTTGTGGATTCAAGAACAAGATTTCTACTTATCTCGAATCAGGTTGCACCAAATCCCTCCAGATCTTTGTCAAGTCAAATTTTCCGGTGTCATTGTCGCTCATGCTCCATATATGGTTTGAGTCCTTGCCCATTCACCTGAAGCTACTGACCTGTCATTGGATCTGCAATTAACACGGCGTCATAATCAAATAGTTTAGCAACAATAAAAGATCTATCCCACCATGATTTAAGTTTTCTTGAAAATAATTTTAGGCACGAGTTATAGAGCTAAACTTTTTGATTTTCAACTAATTGGTTGCGATTTAATTACCTATCATGAAAGGTTTTAATTTTTGTTTTGTAGATCATTGAATTATCATAAGCATCACTTTGTAATTCTTGTAATTCCCGATTTTGTAACATCCAGTTCTTTCCTGCATCATCTAATCATAAATTGAGCTGTTTGCTAGCCCAATAAGCTTATGCTCAATGTGTACAGGCAGGTTAAAAACTTTACCAAAAATCAGCTTATATGGGGACATTCCTATAAGGGTTTTTATAAGCGGTTCTATATGCCTATAGTGGATCAGGAAGTCTACTTACCCAATTGTTACCATCTGGTCTAACTATTTTTTTTAATTTTTCTTATTTCCCTATTTGTGACCTAAATTTGGCCATTAGCTTGTGGACAATATGGTGTGGTCATCTCGTGCTGCACACCATATTTCTTAAGAGAATGGAATGATAGTCATTGAAATGTAACCCACTATCACTAATTATGACTCTTGGGCAATCAAAATGTGAAAATATTTGGTGCACAATAAATGTAAGGACTACCTTGTGATCGTTTGTTCTAACATGTATAGCCTCTATCCCCTTAGAAGCATAATCAACAGCCGTTAAGATGTATTCATGACCATTAGACAAGGGAAATGGTCCCATGAAATATATTCCCTTCAAATCAAAAGTTTCAACCTTAATAATTGGCTGTAATGGCATGGAGTCTTTGTTAGTTATGTTAATTGTATGTTGACACTTCAAAAAAGATTTACAAAAAATCATATGATTTCTTAAACATAATGGGCCAGAAAAAATTATATTGTAAACTTTTTGCAGCAGTTTTGTTTGATGCAAAATCGCAAGAAGAAGAATGACAAAAAAGCTAAAATGCTATGTTGTTCATCTTTGGGGACACATTGTCTAAAAATCTGGTAAAATTTTCTTGTTGTCATTTGCTGTCGACCCAATTGGAATTTTGTTGAGTGACTAAATAGTTCACAATATGTGCATACCAAGGTAACTTATAGCTTATATATTTAGGAGCAATAGAATTTGCAATGTGTATATAGGGGGTCAGCTACACAATTTTCACATCCTTTTTTAAGGATGTAAACTAACATGAAGGGCACCTTCCTGATTTGAGTGCTGTCCAGCTAACATAGCAAAGGTCTTGCAGCTATGTGTGGACAACAATTCAGTGCTGGGTTGGGAGAAATCCCATTTCATGGTGCAAGAGGGAGTGGTGCTGGGCCATCTAGTCAGCAGCCGTGGATTAGAGGTGGACAAGGCAAAAATAGAAGTGATAAAAAATCTCCCTCTCCCTAATTCCATTAGACAGCTGAGAGCTTTTTTGGGTCACACTGGTTTTTATAGATATTTCATTAAATACTTTGCTAAAGTTTCTAAGGATATGAAATCATGGTGGTGGACAGGACCCCTCACCACCACAGCACGAGCCCAAGGTGACGGAGGAGACCCCGCCCCCACACTGTCAACCGAATCGCAGAGCCCGAGTGAGGACAAAGAACCCCAGTTTCTGCTACACTGCATGAAGGGCTTCCCACCCTTTGGGCCCATGTCGGGCCCATGGCAGGATGGGACAGCCCACTTTTTTTTGGCCTTCGCCCGTCCTATTCCCTCCTTTTGGGCCATATGTTTGAGCCCAATTGGTGGAGCTGGTGTCCTTATTCCCCTCACCCCTTCTCTTTTGGGCCACCCTTGTTTAGGCCCAATAGAGAGGAAGGCCCACCTAAGACTGTATTACCTGGAGGGCTTGGCATTTTGGGCCTCTCATGTGGTTCTTCACCCTTGGCCCATGTGGGCCTCTATATAAGGGGGTGGAGAGCTACCACCTAAGGGAGAACTGTTTATTTTGAGTAGAAAGAGTGTTTGCTGAGTTTCATTCAGAGAGAAAGGGAGAGGGGAAGCTTGAGAGGTGGAGCGCACCGTCCGACCATTGACGCCACCACCTTGTCCCTGGTCGCTCGCCGCCTCACCGCATGCACGCAGGTCCGGTGTGATTGGCTGTGCAATGTTCCTGTGACGCAACGAAACTCTTGGTGATGACCCTTTCAGTTGAGCAGATATTGAGGTTGACGGAAGATGGGTTGAAATCACGACTTAAATCCTTAAAACTTGAGATTTCTGGTGAAGCCTCCTTGTCTTGAATCCACAAAACGAAGAAGCTATTCCCTTGATGCTCAAGGGTGGATCCTGAATCCACTGAACCAACGAACTAACTCCCGGAGTCCACAGGGATGCTGAAGTCTACCAACAGAGGGAGAAACTCTCAAGAAGAAGAAACTCACGAAATTCTATTCATAAAAAATAAGTTGAATGCCTTTAGGCTACATGAAGCATCCTTAAATAAGCCAGAGACTGTGAAAAGGGTGCCAACTTTGAATTTCAAATGAAAATTTAAAATTTGGAGGGAATTATATTTGAAAAGGTTCTGAAATAAAAATGGGCTTAAAATAGATCAAAATAAGCTTTTCTAGAAGATGGTGTAAAGGCAGGTGACAGTTATGGAAGGAAAATGAATAGAGGAAAGAAGAGAAATAGAAAGAGGTTTTAAATAGGGTTAAATAGATTTTAGAAGGTGGTGTCAAAAATTGAAAGGGAATAAAGAAAGGATGAGACCTAAATATAGAAAATGTCAAATATAGAATGTAATCTGAATATAGAAAGTCAAAATGTCAGAATGATTTAAAAATAGAAGGGTCTAAAAATGAAAAGTTCTAAAAATAGAAACTTCAAAAAATGGAAAGTTGATCTTCAGGTCCTCGTGTGTTCTGCTCCAATAGATGTCATATTGGTTGGCTGCATCATCCTGTCATGCACTCGCCCCCGTGTCTGGCACCGCACTCCATGCCCCAATGGGCAGCAGTCATCGTGCTCGCGACTCCCGTGAGCCTGTCTGCATGGCATCGTGACAGTTTATGAATCCATTGCAGGCCCTGACCAGGAACTCGGCTACGGCGCTTTGGATCGTCTGGCCATGTCACTACCCCCAGCCCATCAGCAGTTCATCAGGTGCTGCTGTCAACCCCTCCTCAGACGCCCACCTGCCTTCCTGTGCATATGCTGAACACCTCGTGTGGGACAGCCCTCTGCTTGCAAGTCTGCACCCCGTGGCGTGCTGGTTCGCACGTCTACGGATGATGCCAGAAGTGACAAGGGATCAACTGCCACACTGCAGCAATGCTCGCCTCCACTGCTGGGCTGGCACCGCTCCTGCTGCCGTCGTCCTTGCACCAGTACAAGGATCCTCCCACCCTGCCATGACTGACCAGGCCGTGGCCTGCAGATTAGCCCTCTCCCCCCCTCTCAGTCAGTCCTTACTCTGTGCAGTGGCCTCCCATCCCTGCTCCACTGCCGATGGGCCTAGATAGGTGGGACGGGTCGGGGCTCACCTTGGTGCAAACCCTGACGCACGTGTGCGCAAGATCTGCTGCATTGGCCAGCGAGCTCAGGTGGCAAAGACCGCGTCGATGGCACCGGGCTTCTCCCAATGAATGTGGACGGCAAAGCTCTCCCTGCACCTGCTCTCTTGGCAACGTCAATGAGCATCCGCTGGTGTCCCATTATTCATGTATAGGAACCCCACCCTCATAGTGACACATTATCCTTCTTCACCAGAGGCTAGATCACCTTCGGTGCTGCATCAAATTATCATATGATGCAGGCCAACATGATATGTAAAAGTGGTTTTTTCTTGATCATCATGATGTATAGCTTTTTGATTATACCTAGAATATCTATCTATGAAACAAAAAAATTGTTTACCAGCTAATTTTTCCAAAATTTGATCGATAAAAGGTAATTGAAAATGATCCTTTTTGTTACAGCATTTAACTTCTTAGAATCTTTGCAAATTCTTCAACTCAATGGTAATCTAGTTTGAATTTTCTCATTTTTCATTTTTTGTCACCGTAATTCCTGTTTTCTTGGGTATTACATGGATAGGGCTTACTGATGGGCTATTTGAGATGGCATATATGATCCCAGTATCTAACTATTTTAGAATCTCTTTCTTCACCACTTCTAACTTCTATAGGATTCAATTGTCTTTGGGTTTCTCTGGAGGGTTTGGCATTTTCTTCAATAAAGATTCTATGCATAAATGTATTTGCACTAATACCTTTGATGTCTGTAAGAGACCATCCATTTGCTGCCCTATGCAGCTGCGGAATATTCATCAGTTGTTCCTCTTGTGACGATGTTAATGATGAAGAAATGATGACAGAAAAAGTGTTATTTTTACCGGGAATGCATATTTGAGTATGGATGGCAATATTTTAGTCCAAGTTGCTGGTCATAGTTATGCCTCAAAGTACCATGAATTTCAAAATTATTATGGAGCTCATTAGAAGCATTTGAAGTTTGTAAAATATCATAATCAAAGAATTCATCATATGTGTCTACAAAATAACAGTCAGTTAATTTTTCAGGATATTTCAATAACTTAGAAATATTAATTTCGACTTTTTCTTGGCCAAATTTTAAGTCTACCTTCCCCTTTCCCCAATCTGTTGTGGCTTTGACTGTTGCTAAAAAGGGTCTACCAAGAATGATAGGAGCATGATTGATGTTTTGAGTCATCTTCTCTTCATATCAGCAATGATGAAATCCACTGGAAACTAATAGTTTTCAATTTAAACTATGACATCTTCTAACAGTCCATATATTTGACTGACCCATCAGCTAACTGCAGTTGTAAGAAAATGGGTTGTAATTCACCCATTTTGAATTTATCATATATAATTTAAGGTAGAATATTGACACTAGCACCTGAATCAAGCAGTGAATGAGTGAAAATCATACCTCCTATCTTGCATTTAATCAAAGGTGCTCCAAGATCCCTGCACTTTTCAGGAATATGAGTGAGTAATATGGAACTAATAGTTGAATGCATTTTTGATTTCTGCTAGGTTTACATAAACGTTTTAAGAATTTATCATAGGAGGGTATGTGTTCTGTGGCATCAACTAATGGAATATTGATTGTAACTTGTTTGAACAATTCTAGTAGATGTTCATCAGATTGGATGAGTTTTGTTTTTGATATTTTCAGAGCTTTAGGGAAGGAAACATGTGGTTTATATCCTTCAACATTAAGTTCATCTGCTGACTTTTCTACTTTTTCGTGGTTTCATCTCTACTGGATTTTTTTTCTGATTTGATTTCAACATCTATTTCTTCACTCATTTCATATGGGCCAGGTAATTGTTTTTTTATTTCTGTCTTGAAATAGCATGTCATGTTTTTGACTCTAACTCTTTGCTATTAACTTTATGCACATAATGAATCTTTGTAGGAAAACATAAATTCTAAGGATTTATAACAATTCGAGTAGGAAATTGACTTGTTTCACAGTCACTGATGTAGCCCAAGACACAAGTTGAAGTCCTAACTTTGAAGTTGGGCCTAATTACCCTAAATTTGGGCCATGAAGTGAAAAGTAGTAAAGAGGGAGCCCACATATGTCACTAGTGAGCCGGAGGTCTGAAAAGCAATATTTACTTTCTACTTTATGTCCTTTCACTTTAGAAAGCACTTTATGTCTCTTTCCTTCTAGAAGGGATTTTAATGTAGTTCAGTCTGTACCCAAGATATACTCAAGATATCAGACTGTTAGAGTCTGTACCTAAGATCTGCTCAGTATATCTACTTGTCAGAGCTTGCTTTAGGTCACTTCAGAGTTTGTTAGAGTATTTCAAAAGGATCTATTCAAGATCTCAATCTATCATAGTCTGTTTTAAGTCATTTCAGTGTTAGTCAGACTCTGTCCCAGGATCTGTCAGGATCCTCCTTTTGTGAGCGTCCCCACCCCTTTTTTAGGCCTATATAAAGGCCCCCATTGTAACTTAAGAGACTTACTGTTGAGTTGAATCAGTTTTCTCTCCTGTGAAAACTTTTCTCTTTTGCTTGTGGATTCAGGCACCCCCTTGTGGACTTAAGGGTTGAAGACTCCGAATCTGTGGATTCAGAGGTTGGTTTTTTCTCTAAGATTAGAGCTTTGTGGATTCAAGCCCAAATCTTGTTTATCTTCTACATCACTGCTGCATCACACTTGACCCTGCTTTCACTATTTTACCTTTTTGTTTATCAAGTGTGATGTAACTTTGTTGTGATTGTTCCCCTACCATCATCTTCATTCTTTTCATTTCCTCCCCCACGTTTAGTTGTTAGAGTGGGCTTGCCCGTCCTGTGTCAATGGCTATGGGATGGTGACGGAGCAGATGACTATGGCGACAACATATTCTACTCTTGAGTGGTAGGCAGAGGTGAGTGTGATGATGATGGTGACAGTGGCTATGGTGGACAGAGCTTGTTCCCCACAAAATGGCTGAGGCGGCAATGGCGATGGCGGTTGGATTGAGCTTCCCTCATGCGTGATAGGCATAGGTAGAGTCAAGCATGGTGGTGGCAGTGGCATTCACATCGATTTTGACCCCCCTTCTCTTTCTCAAACCTCTTCTATGTGATAGATGAAGAGGAGCAAGAATACTGTAGTTTAGGAGTTTTTACTATTTTTATTTACTATTTTCTGTGATTTATTGACCACTCATTCTTCCTCAAATCTCTAGGTTATTTATGGTTATTGATTTTACTTATTTATAGCTTTATTTATTTTATTATTCTTTTTCAGATTTTTCAGCAACACATAGCTTTGAAAAAGAATTCTTAAAATTTTGATTGTTTTATTTATTTCCTCAGCACTCATTTTTCTGCTAATCTGTTAGTGACTCATAGATCAGTAGAGAATGATTTATTTTTGATGCAGCGAAACTGTTGGCGATGACCTTTTGAGTTGAGCGGATGTTGAGGTTGGTGGAAGTGGGGTTGAAATCACGACTTGAATCCTCAAAAGTCGAGATTTCTGGTGAAGCCTCATTGTCTTGAATCCACATAATGAAGAAGTGATTCCCTTGATGCTCAAGGGTGGATCCTAAATCCACTGAACCAACGAACTAACTCCATAAGTCCACAGGGATGCTGGAGTCCACCACCAGAGGGGAGAAACTCTCAAGGAGAAGAAATTCACGAAATTTTATTCATAAAATAAGTTGAATGCCCACGGGCTACATGGGGCGTTTTTAAATAGGCCAAAGCCTGTGAAAAGGGTACCAACTTTGAATTTCAAACGAAATTTGAAAATTAGGAGGGAAATAAATTTAGAAAAGTTTTTCAAATAGAAATGAGCTTAAAATAGAATAAAATAAGCTTTTCTTAAAGGTGGTTAAAGACATGTGACAGTTATGGAAGGGAAATGAATAGAGGAAAGAGGATAAATAGAAAGAGGCTTTTAAATAGGGTTAAATAGATTTTAAAAGGTGGTGAACATAGAAAGTGGCGTCTAAAATAGAAAGGGAATAAAGAAAGGACGAAACCTAAATATAGATAGTGTCAAATATAGAAAGTGATATAAATATAGAAGGTCTAAAAATAGAAAGTGAATGAAATGTCAGAAAGATCTATATATATAAGGGTCTAAAAATAGAAAGTTCTAAAAATAGAAACTTCAAAAAATGAAAAGTTGATCTTCAGGTCTTCGTGTATTTTGCTCCAATAGATGTCTTATTGGCTGGCTGCATCAATCTCTAGGTTTTAATTTAGTTTTTTGTTTATCTTTGAGTGTTTTTTATGTTAGGTGGGTGATGAACTCTATTTAGGGGTTAAATATGTTGTCATGAAGCAACCAAGTTCATGTAAATATTATTTATAAAACATCACTCTTCAGTTTAGGATGAGCAAGGCTTGATCCTCATGGTGCATGGGTAATGAGAGTAAAAATTTTGTTTATTTAATTTTTTATATAAATATATACTTTGAGATGGTGATAAGCAAAATCAAATATGATAATGGTAGTGATAAAAGAGATGAAGAAGGTGAAAATGATGAAAGAATGGATAGATGATGCAGGACTACCAGTGACCCACCCTCTAGGGCAGAGTAGAGTGCGTCGCTAGGGATGGGAAAGAGGGGGAAGCAGGTGCTGAAGGCAACGACGCCTGCGGACGCCCGTCAGTGTTGACATGGGCATGGGCATAGGGAGTCCTTCCCATCCATGTCTGTCGAGAGAAACCCCGATGCCGTCGGCACGGTCACATCCGCCTGAGCTCCCCCGCCAACGCAGCAAGTCTTGCACGTGCACGTCAAGGCACACACCCAAGGCAAGACCCAACCTGTCCCACCTAGCTAGGCCCGCCAGCAGAGGGGCAGGAGTGGGAAGGCACTGCATGAAGTAAACAGATGACAGGGAGAAAAGGGCTAACCTGCGGGCAGCTTGGTTGGTCAAAGTAGGAGGGGAGTGATGTAGCCCAAGACACAAGTTGAAGTCCTAACTTCGAAGTTGGGCCCAATTACCCTAAATTTGGGCCATAAAGTGAAAAGTAGTAAAGAGGGAGCCCACATATGTCATTAGTGGGCTGGAGGTCCGAAAAGTAATACTTACTTTCTACTTTATGTCCTTTCACTTCTAGAAGGCACTTTATATCTCTTTCCTTTTAGAAGGGACTTTAATGTGGTTCAATCTGTACCCAAGATATGCTCAGGATATCAGACTGTCAGAGTCTGTACCTAAGATCTACTCAGCATATCTACTTGTCAGAGCTTGTTTTATGTCACTTCAGAGTATTTTCAAAGGATATGTTCAAGATCTCAATCTATCATAATCTACTTTAAGTCATTTCAGTATTAGTCAGAGTCTGTCATCAGGATCTGTCAGGATCTTCCTTTTATGAGCACCCCCACCCCCTTTCTAGGCCTATATAAAGGCCCCCATTATAGCCTGAGGGACTTACCTTTTGAGTTGAATCAGTTTTCTCCCCTGTGAGAACCTTTCCTTTTTTTTTTGCTTGTGGATTCAGGCACCCTCTTGTGGACTCAAGGGTTGGAGACTCCGAATCTGTGGATTCAGAGGTTGGTTTCTTCTCCAAGATTAGAGCTTTGTGGATTCAAGCCCAAATCTTGTTTATCTTCTGCGTCACTGCTGCATCAGGGAGACTCGTATCGGCACAAGGTTGACGGTAGTGAGAGTGGCGCAAGTCTGGCAGACGAGGGGCGTCGCAGTAGTGGGCCAGCGATTCCTTGTATGTGGAGGGCAGCCCCACATGAAGCCTTCAGTGCATGCTGGCACGTAGGAGGGAGTCGGGGGAAGGGGTGGTCAGCAGCACCTGCTGCACTGCAGACGGGTTGGGGGGGGTGACATGGCCGGACATTCCGAGGCACCTTGCCATGTTCCTGATTGGAATCCGTGGTGAAATCATGGGTGATCGCAATGGCACGCGGACAGGCTCATGGGGCTCACGGGTGCGACGACCACTGCCTGTCAGGGCATGGAATGCAGTGTCAAGTGCAAGGTGAACGTATGACAGGAGCTTCAGTGGGCAGCTGCGCTGGACCCGTGGCGGCAGCGTGGTGGCAAGTGATCGAGAACGATGAGGGCGTTGTTGGTCAGATGGTGCCCCCACCTTCTATATTTAGATCCTTCTGACATTTCGTTCACTTTCTATTTTTAGACCTTCCATCTTTAGATTACTTTCTATATTTGACACTTTCTATATTTAGGTCTTATCCTTTCTTTATTCCCCTTCTATTTTAGACACCACCTTCTAAAATCTATTTAACCTTATTGAAAACCTCTTTCTATTTCTCTTCTTTCTTCTATTCATTTTCCTTCTATAATTGTTACTTGCCTTTACACCACCTTCTAAAAAAGCCTATTTCGATATATTTTAAGCCCATTTCTATTCTAGAAACTTTTCAAATGTAATTCCCTCCTAATTTTCAAATTTCATTTGAAATTAAAAGTTGGCGCCCTTTTCACAAGCTCTAGCCTATTTAAGGATGCCTCATGTAGCCTAAGGGCATTGAACTTATTTTTTATGAATAGAATTTCATGAGTTTCTTCTCCTTGAGAGTTTCTCTCCTTTGCTGGTGGACTCCAGCATCCCTGTGAACTCAGGGAGTTAGTTCATTGGTTCTGTGGATTCAAGATCCGCCCTTGAGCACCAAGGGAATAGCTTCGTCGTTTTGTGGATTCAAGACAAGGAGGCTTCACCAGAAATCTCGACTTTTGAGGATTCAAGTCATGATTTCAACCCATCTTCCGCCAAGCTCAACATCCGCTCAACTCAAAGGGTCATCACCAACAGTTTCACTGTGTCAGGTACATACTTTGACAGTCTGATATCCTTAGCATATCTTGGGTACAGATTGAACCACATTAAAGTCTCTTCTAAAAGGAAAGAGACATAAAGTGCCTTATAGAAGTGAAAGGACATAAAGTAGAAAATAAATATTACTTTTCAGACCTCCAGCCCACTGGTGACATATGTGGGCTCTCTTTTTAACAATTTTCACTTCATGGCCCAAATTTAAGATAATTGGGCCCAACTTCGAGGTTAAGACTTCAACTTATGTCTTGAGTTACATCAGTCTCTCCTTTTCAAGAAAACTCATCCTCAAATCTTTATTTGAATATTCATATAAGTCACTGACATTAAATGTGGGTGAAATAGTCATATTTGGTGGGAGCTCAATAAGGTATGTATTATCATTGATCTTTTGTAGAACTTGATACAGTTCATATTTCTTTGGCTTCAACTTGTTGTAGCTACCTGTTGGAAATCGTTCTTTGCGAAGGTATACCATCACTTTGTCTCCAACTTCAAATATCTTCTTTCTTCTTTTTTTATATGTTGCTACTTTATATTTCTCATAATTTATTGTGAGACTGTGTATCACACTTTCATAAAGTGTTTTGATATGATCCACTATATTATTTGCAGAAATATTGATTCCAACTGATCTTGGTACTTGTAATAGATCTAATAGAATTCTTGGAGGAAAATAATATACTACTAAAAATATAGATTGGTTAGTTGAATGATAAATCATCAAATTGTAAGCAAACTTTGCTTGAGCCAAAACATAATCCCATTGTTTTGGCTTTTCTTCTGAAATACAATGAATCAAATTGGCAAGAGTTCTATTCACTACTTCAGTTTAGCCATCAGTTTGTGGGTGACTAGTGCTATTAAATTTCAAAAATGTGTCAAACCTTTTCCAAATAGTTCGCTAGAAGTGAGATACAAACTTAGAATCTCTGTCAGATGTATTTGACTTAGGAATTTCATGTAGACGAACATTTTCTTTGAAGAAGTGATTAGCCACTTGACTTACATCATTTGTTATTTTACATGCAATGAAGTGTGCTATTTTCAAAAATCTATCAATGACAACGAAAACTAAGTCAACTCCTCTCTGTGTTCATGACAGACCTAATATAAAGTCTATAGAAATACCCAAGGACGTTGTGGAATCGGCAACGGTGTGTATAGTCCAGTATTTTGACTTTGTCCCTTGTTGGTTTGACAAACCTGACATTTATGAACAAAATTTTCTACATCTTTCTTCAGTTTAGGCCAATAATATCGCTCTTCAATTGATTGTAATGTCTTATCTCAATCAAGGTGTCCTGCTAAAACCTGAAGAGTGTAATTCCTGTAGAAGTTTTCCCCTTAAAGAGCTACGAGTAATACATAACTGTGTTTCTCAAAATAAGAAGTCATCATGTAAATGAAAACCTTTGGTTGATATTCCTGACATACATATCATATATTGTTGAAAAAAATCATCATCATCTGGGTATAGTTCTTTGAGATAGTCAAATCTTGTGATCTCAACACGCAAGTTCACCAAACATGCTATTTTTCTATTAAGAGTATCTGTATCTCGATTTAATTTCCCTGACTTCTGTTTAATAATGAAAGTAAAACGTTGAAGGAAAGAGATCTATCTGGCATGCATTCTATTAATGAAAGTCTGACTATTGACTGATTTAAAAGCATGATGATCAGTATATAAAATAAATTCTCATTGAATTAAGTAGTGTTCCCATGTTTGTAAAGCACGAACTATGGCATAAAATTCTAATTCATATGTTGTCAATTTCTTTCTTGCCTCAGAAAGTTTTTCACTAAAAAATGCTATTGGCCGACCTTCCTCTGATAGTATACCTCCAACACCAACTATAGATGTATCACATTCCACTTCAAATAGTTTATCAAATTTAGTAGGGCCAAAACAAGAGCATAACATAATTTTTCTTTTATCATTGTAAAGGCTTTAGTTGCTTCATCAGTCTATTTAAAACTATCTTTTTTCATATATTTAGTAACTGGAAATATTATTGAGCTAAAATTTCATATGAACCTTCTATAAAATGATGCCAACCCATGAAAGCTTCGAACTTGATGAATTGTGGTTGGTGTTGACTAATCTTTAATAACTCTGACCTTTTCTTCATCTACTTTGATTCTATCTGCACTTACAATATATCTCAAAAATAACAAATTAGTAGTCATGAAGTCACATTTTTTCAAGTTAATGTATAATTTATTGTGTTGTAATACTTAAAACATTGATATGAGATATTTAATGTGTTCTTATTTTGTAGTACTATAAATAAGAATGTCATCAAAGTAAATAATGACAAATTTACTAATAAAAAGTTTCAGAACCTAATTCATTACTCTCATAAAGGTACTGGGGCATTAGATAAACCAAAAGGCATGACTAACTATTCATAAAGACCTATCTTAGTTTTAAATGCAGTCTTCCATTCATCTCCTAGCCGAATTCGGATTTGATGATATCCGCTTTTTAAATCAACTTTTAAAAAAATTTTAGAACCACAAAGTATATTCAACATGTCATCTAGGCGTGGAATTGAAAATATATACTTAACTATTATCTTGTTGATAATTATCTTGTTGATAACTCTGCTATCACAGACATGGTCATCTTATCAATCCTTTACTCAACTTTCATCTTTTTTTGCAATTTGATTTTTGATTTATCTTATCTCCAATTATCATGTTTGAATCAGGTTTTTGAACAATAACAAATAATGTAGTATTAATATCAAACTCTTTAAGAAACTCTGTCTAGTTGATGAGCATTTCTTTTCTTTTTTCTTCTTTTCCTTTGCTAAAATCACTGTCTTGCATTAGTGCCAAAACAAATTTTTTATCTTTTCTATAGAAAATATAAATATTTTCTTTACCACGGTGTGTAGCATCAACATCAAATTATGATGGTCTACCTAATATCATGTGACAAGCATCCATTTCAACAACATCACATTGCACTTCATCAGAATATATTTTATCAATTAAAAATTTGATCAAACACGTCTTTGAAACTTTAGTTTCTATTTCCTTCTTGATCCAACCAATTTGATATGGCTAAGGGTGTGGCCTTGTCTGCAAACTTAATTTTTTAACCATAATAAAGGAGACAATGTTTTCACTACTGCCACTATCAATAATTATATCACATACCTTATAATTCACTGTGCACCTTATTATGAAAATGTTATGGCATTGTGGGTCTTATTCTCTTTTTGGTGAATACATCAATCTTCTCACTACAATTAAATGAGATAGTGCATCTCCAATATCAAATTCAATAAAATTTTCTTCTTGCTCACCTTCAATTTCTGGTTCTTCATATTCTGTTTCCTCTTCAATAGAATATGCAAGGTTTACTATGCCACATTTAGGGCAAATATTTGATTTGTGTCCATTTTCTCTACACTTGTAACATTTAAGAATGACATTAGGAGTATAAATATTTTTGTTAGAAGAGACTTGGGCAGTAGGATTTGCTCCACTTGATCTAACAAAACTTTGATTCAGTCGCCCGTTGTGAGGTGTAGAAGAAAAATCAGTGGATCTTCCTCTTTTTGGTTGAAGAGTTGAATTTGATTCCCAAAATTTCAAATTCTAGTTTTTCTTTTCTCTAATAAGGCTTCAACATATTCTGCAGCCATTACAATATCATTGAGCTTGAAAAATGATTATAAAGCTATTTTATCTTTAATTTCCTATTTGAGACCACCTTTAAATCTTGAAATCATATATGACTCAGATTCTGTCATGTCAATTCGAGAAGATAAACGATAAAATTTTTCAACATAATCAGAAACCGATCTATTTCCTTGCTTGCAATTTTGATACTGTTGATATAAAACTTGTTCATAATATAGGGGAAGAAAATGAGATTTCAAAAGTTTCTTCATTTTCTCTCATGATCGTATAGGTTCTTTGCCTGACCTTGTACAAGTGGTCTGTAATTGATCTCACTAGGCAGAGGCTCCACCTTTCAATTTATAAGCAAATAACTTTACTTACTTTTCATATGAAATTTTCATATACTCAAAAGATCATTCTACTTCAACTAACTAGTCTAAGAACTCTTCAATCTTCAAATGGCCATTAAAACATGATAAATTAATCTTCATACGAAAATCTCGAAAATTATCTTCTTCAAATCTTGATTTAGAACTTGTAGAACAAGATGTACAGTGAGTATCTGATGAAGATTTGACATGAGTGACTTTCTGAGGACGTCTGATTTCATGATCTCTAAGAGGGCGTGAATGACCCTCTAATGTACTCATTCTAGCCAAAAGTTGTTTTAAGGTTTCATTAAGATCATCAAATTTTTGATATATTCGATCTTGAAATAACGGAAAATCCTACTTTAACATAGGAGCAACTTCAAGTGAATCATCATCACCAATATGAGCAGATTTACCTCGTGACATCTTTGAACATTGACTGGAATGTTGACTTGCTCTGATACCAAATGACGCATTAGTGACGGGGAAGATAAATAAGATATGGGGCTTGAATACACAAAGCTCCAATCTTGGAGAAGAAACCAACCTCTGAATTCATAGATTCAGAGTCTTTAACCCTTGAGTTCACAAGGAGGTGCCTGAATCCACAAGCAAAAGGGAAAGGTTCTCACACAGGAAAAAACTGATTCAACTCAAAAGCAAGTCCTTCAAGTTATAATGGGGGCCTTTATATAGGCCTAGAAAAGGGGTGGGGGCACTCACAAAAGAAAGATCCTGACAGATCCTAGGGACAGAGTCTGACTAATACTGAAATGACTTAAAACAGACTATGAAAAATTGAGATCTTGGACAGATCCTTTGAAAATACTTTGACTAACTCTTAAATTACCTAAAGTAGGCTTTGACAGATAGATATATTGAGTAGATCTTAGGTACAGACATTGATAGTCTAATATCCTGAGCATATCTTGGGTATAGACTGAACTATATTAAAGTCATTTCTAGAAGGAAAGAGATATAAAGTGCCTTCTAGAAGTGAAAGGACATAAAGTAGAAAGTGAATATTACTTTTTGGACCTCCAGCCCACTAGTGACAAAGTTAGGATAATTGGGCCCAACTTCGAAGTTAAGACTTCAACTTGTGTCTTGGGGTATATCACCCACATGGCCCAAGGGTGAGGACCACATGAGAGGCCCAAAATGCCAAGCCCCCCCTAGGTGATATAGTCTTGGGTGGGCCTTCCTCCTTGTTGGGCCTAAATGAGGGTGACCCAACGAGAAGGGTGAGGGGAATAAGGACACTCACTCCTCTGATTGGGCCCACACATATGGCCCAATGTAGGACGAGCGAGGACCAAAATAAAGAGGGACGTCCCTTCTTGCCATGGGCCCGATGTAGGCCCACAAGGTGGGAAACTTGTCATGCAGTGTAATGGAACCCGAGGTTCCTTGTCTTCGCTCGGGCTCCACAATCTGGTTGACAGAGTGGGGCCAAGATCTCTTTTGTCACCTCGGCCTCATGTTGTGGTGGCGAGGGGTCCTGTTTGTCACCAATAGAACATGATAGAATGATAGAATAAATAATTAAACTAGTTCAATATAAGAGTTAATTTATCCATAGAGAGGATTACAAGGACGCCAAAAATCTATATCTTGCACAAACCTTGTTGTGTGTTAGTTTTAGGCCGAGTGATGCTTGATCTAATGATGATCTTGATGCACTCTAGGTAGTCTCCTCTCCACTATGATTTTGAACATGAGAATGCTGTTGACCAAGTATTGATTTCTCTTATTTTTCCTTTGGCCAGCCTTTGTTAGAGAAAGAGCCAAAAAACATCCTCCAAGAGGGGGGCGAGAGGCCTTACACCTCTAGACAATTAAGCCCCTCTAAAAGATGGTTATGATTAATAACCGACTCTCTTGGTGGATGGCCTAAATTCTTCTATGAAGATGGCACTCTAATCCTCCTCTTAATCTCATCTTAAAACACATTAAGATGGGCAGCCTAGAACTTATCTCTTTATAGTCCTTTTAAGTCTAAATGGGCTGGGCCCATGTCATTTGTGACTTAATGTCTAAATGGGCCTGACCAAGATGACACCCTCTCTTGGGCCCATAAACATATTAGGGCCAACCCTCTCCATAAGACTGGAGCTTTTCCTTGGGCTGAAAATTTGGGATTCTTCCATTACTTCCAACTCATAATAAGAGCTCACATAAGTCTTTGCAATCAAATAATTATCATGTAGGGTTAGTCTCATGATATTAGTAAAATAAGTAAATAACATGTATTATGACTTAAATGATAAAACATTATGAATGTCATAATGAGTTGGTAACATATGTATAATTGTATTCTCTACCTATTGATTAGCATCTATATATAAGATATTAATGTGATATAACTACTAATTTATAATTATTAGTGGGTGACACCCTTGGTATCATTGAACTTAAATCAGTTTTTTTATTTAAATGTCATTCACTCTATTTATTCATATAACTCCTTTTATTCCCTTTGGTTAAAAAAGTATTTGAGAATATGATTTGATATCTTAATTTAACAATCATCTTTGAGAATTGACACGAACCACTAGAACTTTCAAATTAATTTATATATTTTGAGCTTGGAATAAATTTAAATTTGACGTATTTTATGTCAATGACAAAAGTGCGATTAGATTCTTGTGTAGAAATCAGGTTTGTTGTAATAATGATAGTGTTAGTATTTTCTGAACCTAAAAAGACATAATTGAGACTTTTGGGCAAAGGTTTGAGATCTAATGTTAAAGAAGTGACGGAAGGAAGAGAAAATTCTTCTTCACATAGTGTTGTAGAATATAAATAAGATGATTTATCATGCAAAATTATATTATCAATAAAAGTATCAATCCTATCAATATTGAAATAATTTTCTTCTCCCCTTGGATAATTGGCTACTCTAAAAATATTAAGAGATATTTTATATTCTCCAAAGAAAATATCTAACATTCTAATGTCACAATTAATATTTGCTTTTTCTGTAGCAAGAAATGAACGTCTTAAAATATTAGGCATTTGTTCTAATTCATATGACAATGTTATGTTTAAAACCAGAAAATCAATGGGAAAATAACATTCACCTTCCTTGACAATTACATCTTCTAATATTCCTTTAGATTTCTTACTAAATTTATTTGCAAATTAAATAATTGTAGATGTTGGTTTAAGGTCACAAATCCTAAAATGTTTATCAATGGCAACGAGTAAAAGATTAATACTGGTACTTAAATCAAGTAATACATTATCAAAGTAATTCTACCAATTTCACAAGAGATTAAAGGTGCACCTAGATCTTTACATTTCATGGATAATTGATCAAGAGTAATTGTACTTGTGATGAAAGAGTGATTCTCTTTCTCTTTTAGGTGTGCACATCTCCTTCAAAATTTTTACATAATTCGGTACATGCTTAATGATGTCTAAGAGAGAAATCTTGACCCACACTTGCTCAAAATTTTCATCAGCTCATCATTATGCATCAATCTCTTTTTAACTTTTGGTTTTAATGCATAAAGAAAATGTGTAGTGGGAACATATTCTTTGAAATCAATTTGCTTGAACCTTTGATTTTTCAACCTCTTCCTCATCACTAAAATCATCACCTTCTTCTATAGTTTTATATTTTTGATCTTATGATTTTTTGGCCATAGAAGAAAAGACATTTTCATCTTCCCTTTTGTTGGTATAGATCACTCAGTACCTTCCCATTTCATAGATGAGAAATGACCTTCATGTCTTCCATTTGAGATGGTACAAAAGGTTCTTCAAAACCTACATTTTATTATGTTAGCTTGATGCTGAAAATCAGGAAGATGATTTTCTAGATTGGCTATGAGTTGACTTGGTAGTTGGCCTCCACTTTGTCTAAATTGTTGAGTTACATGTGGTTTTTGTGTGAGTTGATGCATGGGTTAATTTTTTGTTGTTGTTGTTATAGCAATTGTGGAATAGTTTGTTGTTAGATTTTTTATTATTGTAATAGTTGTTGAATAGTTTATTTTTGTTGAATTATGATCTATTTTAAACCACTCACTTTATTACTTTTGTCTTGATTGTTTCCCATGACTTATTGTCCTTGACCTAATGGTGGCATGTTTGAAAATTTGATAGATGTGGCTGACCTTGAATGAGTTGAAATGTTTGCAAATAAGGTCTAACCTACACATTAGGATAACTAGAAGATATTTGCTCACTAAACATGTTTTGATTTTTCATGAAAAATTTGGATGATTTCTTCTTCTAGGGTTATAATAATTTTGCATAAAATCATAGTTAGACTAATTAAAATCTTGAGCTAATTAAAATTTTTTAGATGTATATGATGGAGGAATAATTTGAGGACATTCACTTTCAGCATGATTCAAATAAATTGTGCAAATTTGTCTCATAAATTCTTCCTGAAAAGTAAGAATTTTTCCATCTTAGAATTCAGTTCATCAAATTCACTCCATTCTTTATCCTCTGATTTTCTAATCTCATAATTTCCACCCTTAGATCTATCAAAAGAAAATGAAGTGTTCGATTAAGTTCTTCCAAAAGAGAATATCCCTCTGATAGCTTGTGAAATTATATGTTAATGTGTTTTTAAAAAAGGTAAATAATACATATTTGAGAATTATTTCACAAGTTATCATGTTAATTATTTTATTTGTCATTTAATGAACCTCCTTAAACCTTGATTTAAATTTATATTTTACAAATAAAAAAAATTAATGAGAATTTATTTCAAATGTTGAAACTTAATTCTCATTTAGTTTATTTTTAAATTAAATTATCATGTGCTAAATTTTTATGATTAATTGAAATATATTTTCTAAATTTTTTGAAATTTTTAGGCATTATAATAATTATAATAAATAAAATAAAGAAATAAATATGGGTGCAGCATTTGCGAGTTGAAGGTACACCACTTAATAGGCTTGACGCAGGCTGGAGGCCACACCACATGTGAGAGTGGGCCCAAAGGGCACACTAACTTGCAATCGGATAAACCGGGTTGCAAATCTAGATCAGATTTGGGTTCAGGCCATGTAGGCACACCTCCCTGGCCTATTAGGAGCCCGGAGGTTAGGTGCAATCATCCTTGGGAGTTGGTGATCAGGTCGGGTCATCCCTTTGAAGGTGCCTTGGATGAGTCAGAGGAGGACCTTAATATTTATTAGTAAACCTTTCTAAATATTTTGATATGAGACTAAATTGCACCTTCTCACCTTTTTTCAGATCCGACAACAAAGCGACAACAATAGTTAGATTCAACAATCCAAAAGCTTACATGTCACTACCCACTATCGTATAAAAAGAAACACCAGATCTAATGGCAGCTGCTATCAAATCCAATGCACTAGAAGCGGCCATGTCTCCAGCTGCATCATGTGGTCAGGCATGCACATGGATCCTATAAAGCACGCGAAAAAAGAGCAAAAAGTGAAATAGATTTGACGGTGATTAATAGGCCACATCATTCACTTCAAAGTAAAATGATGGTGTGAGGATCCAACGGTCTTCATTGAGCCATGCATTGGCAAACATATTTACAAATATTGATTATCATTTGGTAAAATAGATGGTATCGATTATTCTCTCACGTGACAAGGGTATATTTGCAAATAATGATTATCATTTGTAAAATAAATAATATCGATTATTATCGCACAAGAAAATGAGAAAATGTCAAAAAATATGAAAAAAATAGGAATTTAAAATAAAAAATGTGATTTATGGATCTAGGGAACAAAAAGGAGGAATACGAGAGAGAAAGACATTTTTTTTTTGAGTTGTTCTTGAGACAAAATAATCATTCTTTTTTTATGCGAAAATTGAATTCCAAGGATTGCACCATTGATTTTTGATCATTCTCCTCTACCCTTATCACCTTACATCTATTTTGTTGAACTTGATCTAAGATTGAGAAGCACTACTGAGAGGTCAACATTAAGCCATACATTCTAAAGGTTACAAGTTTGATTTTTAATAGAGTTTTCATTATTTTCTTGTTTTATCTACAAAATAAATTTATTTTCTTTTCTTTAATAATTTCTTTACTTGTTTCTTTTCTATTTCATCATTTTAAAGCATGTTTCATTATTTTTCTAATTTCTTTAAGTTTTAAATTCATATCTACATTTATTTACCATTTTATTTCATTTATTTCATTCAAAATCAATTTAAATATTCAAATCAACTTCATAATCCATTAAATTAGAGAATAAGAAGATTTCTAAAGATTTCTAGTTTTAAAAATTATTAAAATTGAATGATGATTCTAATAATGACTTAGGGTCACATCAATTTTTAATGATGTTGTAGAGAAAGGTAATTTTGAAATCTTTAATTCTCTTTAGGAATTTATTTTTATATTTTTTTGTCCTTTCTTTTCTGTCTCATTTATAAAAAAAACCATTAATTAACAATTGTACGCTAGGAAGGAGGTCATTAAAACCCAAATTAGTAGAATTACCTATATCTAGAGTTAAATCACCTCCGAATTTACTTAATTCACGAAAAATGGAGGAAAATAAAGGAAAACCTAGACCTATTAGAGAATATTTTAATCCACCATCTGCACTTGTTTTTCTGTAGCAACTTATTTGCAAGCATGATATCAAATCAGAAATTTTTTGTTTGCTGCCTAAAATTTATGGTAAAAATATTGAAGATCCTTATGATCATTTGCAATAATTTTATAAGGTTTGTGGGACTGTCAAAGAAACTGATGATGAATTAAAATTAATATTGTTTCCTTTTACTTTGAAAAATGATGCTAGTTATTGGATTTCTACTTTAAAAAAAGAGATAAAATCATGGGGTGATTTAGTGCAGGAATTTTTGAAAAATTTTATCCTAGGGGGAAACTATGTTGAGGAGAAAGAATATTATGAGTTTTACACAAAATAGTAATGAACCTTTGTATGAAGTATGGTATAGATTCAAAGCTATGATGAGAAGATGTCTTCATCATGGTATTCCTAAATGGCAAATAGTTCAAATTTTTTATGATGGTTCATGCTCAACTAAAAAATAAATGATTGATGCATCATGTGGTGGCACATTTATGAATAAAAATGAAGATGAGGGATATTCTCTTTTAGAAGAACTTAGTGAGAACTCTTCTAACTATACATATTCTTTTAATACATCTAAGGGTGGAATTTATGAGATTTGAAAATCAGATGAAAAGAATAGAAGAATGAATTTAATGAGCTGAATTCTAAGATGGAAAAAATTCTTACTTTTTAGGAAAAAATTAAGAGACAAACATGCACAATTTGTTCAAATTTAAATCATGCTGAAAATGAATGTCCTCAAATTATTCTTCTATCATATA
Organism: Spirodela polyrhiza; assembly: GCA_024713555.1. Classification (NCBI taxonomy): domain Eukaryota; kingdom Viridiplantae; phylum Streptophyta; class Magnoliopsida; order Alismatales; family Araceae; genus Spirodela; species Spirodela polyrhiza. The sequence continues at coordinate 1,882,922 of CM046541.1, forward strand.
CATCTGAACAAGTTCAATTAGCTCAAGGTTTTAACAACCCTAACCATGATTTTGTCTAGAATTCTTATAACCTTGGATAGAGAAATCATCCAAAATTTTTCATGAAAAAATGAAAACATGTCTAGTGAGCAAACATTTTCTAGTTACCCTAACATGCAAGTTAGACCTCAGTAGCAAATATTTCCATATATGTAAGGTCAGCAACATCTATCAAATTTTTAAGCACGCTCATCATTAGGTCAAAGACCACAAGTCATAGGAAATAATCAAGACATAGACAATAAATTGAGTGGTTTATAACAAATCATGATTTAGCAACACTAAACCCACCAACAAACCATTCATTAGTTGCTACAACAATAACAACCAAATCAATCCATGCATCAATTCACACAAAAATCACATGCAGCTCAACAAATTAGACCAAATAGAGGCCAGCTACTAAGTGAACCCATAGCCAACCCACAAAGTCATCCTACTAGTTTTCAGCATCAAACTAACATGGTAAATGCAGGTTTTGAAGAACCTTTTGTACCATCTCAAATGGAAGATATAAAGGCCATTTTTCAGCTATGAAATGAGAGGGTTTTGAGTGATCCTTAATAATAAAAGAATGATGGAAAAGACCTCTTTTCCATGGACAAAAATTCAGATGACCAAAAATAGAAAAATATGGAGGAAGATGGACATTTGGTTTATGTAATGCTCCTGCCACATTTCAGCGATGTATGTTATTTATTTTTTCAGAAATAGTTGAAAAATTTTTAGAAGTATTTATGGATGATTTTTTAGTCTTTGGATGTTCTTTTGATGATTGCCTTATTAATCTTGAGAAAATATTAATTAAATGTATTGAATCAAATTTAGTTTTGAGTTGGCAGAAGAGTCATTTCATGGTATGAGAAAGTATTGTTTTAGGCCATGTGGTGAGTGAATCTGGCATTGAAGTAGATCAAGCCAAGATTAAGACAATTAATAATTTACCTCCACCTACTCCTATTAAAAAAATTAAGATCATTTTTAGGTCATGCTGGATTTTATAGAAAATTCATCAAAGATTTTTTAAATATAGCTAGATCATCAACAAGTTTTTTGGACAAAGAAAAAAAATTTATTTTTGATCAAAAATGTTTATATGCTTGTGCAGCCCTCAAATTGAAATGGATAGAAACACCAATTCACCTAATTGGAAAGAATAATTCAAAGCGATGTGTGATGCATCAAATTTTTCCATAGGGGTGGTTTTGGGGCAAAAGATAGAGGGAAAACTAATGGTCATTAGTCATGCTAGCAAGACTTTATCTGATGCACAAAATAATTATACAACTACTGAAAAATAATTACTTGTAATTATTTTTACTTTAGAAAAATTCAGATCTCATTAAATACTTTATAAAGTGATTATTTTTATTGATCATGCAGCCCTATGTCATTTACTTGCTAAAAATAACTCTAAACCATGCCTCATTAGATGAATTTTATTGATTCAAAAATTTGATTTAGAGATCAAAGATAGAAAAGGTTTGAAAATCCTATTACAGACCATCTCTCACGCATTCAACCTTCTTAAAATGATAATTTATTTGACTTATTTCATGATGAAAAAATCATGAGTATAAAGCATAAGATTATTCCTTGGTATGCTCACATAGTTAACTATTTAGTGACAGGGAAAATTCTAGAAGGTTGGTCTAAGCATGAGAAAGATGTGTTCTTTTAGAAGGTAAAATTTTTCTTTTAGGATAACCCTGAATTATTTTATTTAGGACATTATCAAATTATTATGAGATGTGTACTAGAAATAGAATATAAAAATATTCGTCATTCATCTCATTGTGGTAGACATTTTTCAAGAAAGAAAACAGCTGCAAAAATATTACAATTTGGTTTTTATTGGCAAACTCTTTTTAAAAGATGCATATAATTTTAGTAAATATTGTCTTCAATGCCAAAAGATCACAAATTTATCTGGAAAAGATATGATGCCTTTACAACTTATACTAGTGGTAAAAAATTTTGATTTATGGGGTATAGACTTCATGTGACCTTTTCCTAATTTATTTGGGCATGAATATATTCTTGTTGCAGTGGATTATATTTCTAAATAGATTAAAGCTATACCTATACTTACTTGTGATAATAAAGTTGTCATAAAATTCCTTTAGTCTCATATTTTTTCTTATTTTGGCTGTCCATGTGCTATTATTAGTGATAATGGTTCTCATTTTATTAACTCACAATTAGAGCTTTATTCAAGAAATATGGAGTTACAAGATTTTTACATCATATCATCCTTAATCAAATGGGTTGTTGAAAGTTTCCAATAGAGAGATCAAATAAATACTTAAAAAGTTAATTCGTGTTGATAGAAAAGATTGGTCATTGAAGCTTGCTAATGCTTTAGAGGGTTTATAGGACAACATATAAAACTGATATTAGCATGTCACTATTTAGATTAGTTTTTGGAAAATCATGACATTTATATATGGAATTAGAACATAGAGCATATTGGGCAATCAAATAATTAAATACTAACTTGTAGGAGGTCAGAAATCATATATCTCTTCAATTATCTGAATTAGAAGAGCTTAGGAATGAAGCTTATGAAAATTCTCGTATTTATAAATCTCGTATAAAAGTTTATCATGATAAATATATTTCAAGAAAATATAGTTGGTCAAAAGGTTTGACCTTTCAATTTAAGATTACATTTATTTCCTAAAAAATTAAAATCAGGATGGGATGGTCCTTACATTATTGTTGATGTTGCAAATAGTGGAGCTGTAAAAATCAGTGACCTTAGAGATGGACGAAGCTTTGTAGTCAATGGTCAAAGGCTCAAACCTTATATAGAAAATTATCCACCTGAGCTTGTATTAGTGGTTGAATTTACAAACCCTTAAGCATCATTATTTCAGGCTGAAGACATAAAAATAAGCACTTAGTTGGGAACCAAATAATTTTAATTTGTCATTTAATTTTGTCTTTAGATTGATTTGTTTCAGTTAAAAAATAATTTTCTTTTCTGTAGTTTTTATCTACTTCAATAAATAAGCTATCAAATCTCCACTCTTCCATATTTCATCCATCATCTATACTTTTGTTTGACAATTTTCATATCCTTAAATTTTAGCTACTGATTCCTCTTTTTAATAAATTTAAGGATTGATTGGATATCAGCAACAAAAAATTCAAGGAGCTGAAGAATCATCAATAACTATTCAATGAGTTTTTCTAAACTTTCCTTCTTGATATTTCATACTTAAGATGAATGTTATGATGTTTAGTTCTTTTATAATCTCAATAGCATGTTTTATTGAGGACAATAAAATGACTAAGTTGGGGGTAAGGAGGAAATTTAGAAAAATTCAAAGATATAATTTAGTACATCAAACTCAGTTTATGACAAATTATTTATGATTTCTTGCATAGTAATTATGAAAATATTTAAATAAACGATATATAATGGATTACACTATGGATTGATTTATAGATGAGCAAGATGAAGAAGTTAGTCCATGTTGTAAGTTCTATGTCAAGCTAAAGGTTCAACTATTTCTGAAGGGTGAGTTAAAAACATAGAAGTGAATTGAAGCACACATCTCAAACTTATAGTTATATTTATGATTTTTTTTGATTCTTAGACTTCTCATCTTACTCATTCACCTCTCATGATTTTGGATGAAAATTAATTTTTTAGCATAAGATAGCTTTTGTCAATTTCTTTGACAACTAGTATTTTTGATAGAGTGAAGCCCCCTGAACTACAGAGGAATACAAAACCTTTTCTAGGAAATACGCTGCTTATCTAATTAGGGCAACACATGGAAAGAATATTATAATTACTTACAATAAAAATATGCTGAACTTGAAGAAAGCACAAGGAATATGTTGTGAGATATTAGGGTATCTCTCTCTTAGCAAGTATTCAAGTGAAAAAAAAAAGAGGTTACAAAGGGTAGAACCAAAGGAAAACATAGGGAGTGCACTGTGAGACACTTGGACATTCCTCTTGTAGCAAGTATTGAGGATAAAAACCTATTCATTATTACATGATTTTTAAAATTATTTTCCATGTGCCTTAGCCATTTTATATATAGCCATTTTTATATAAGATTTGGCATAATCTCTATCCCATGCATATCTTTTATGGTGTAACATATGTATCAATGCTATTTCTTGATGAGGTGAATTCTTTTCTTTATTTCTGTATTACAATTATTATTAGATATAGAGTATTGAGAAATATGCTTAAGATCAGGAAAATGTTTTGAAGTATATACCTTGGGAAATATTTTAATACCAAAGGTGGTTTCACTACCTATGCTTGACATAGATCGTATATTCATTAGAAAATATTATCATATTAGCTCTGATGTATAATTGATCCATGACTATTTGATGATGTTTCTTAAATTCTTAAACACATTTTATTTTCATTGCTAAGGGACTATGAATGATTCAAGTTGGGTTGTGATGATAATAACATGCTAATTCTATATATTAATATTGTCATTTCTACATGATTTATGTGCTTTCATGACTAAAGTTATCATGTTATCTAAACTAATTATTGAATGATGAATTTGGTATGAGAATTTATATCCAAGGTATTTTAAATCAAATTTGAGTCATTTTTGTTGAATCTCATATTTTATTTAATATTTCTTGATTTGAATTCACGAAATTTGATTTTATTAAGTTTTAAATAATAATGAAATCAATGATAAACATAATCCTAGAGAAGAGTAAATTTCTATTATGAAATAATTTATTGATCTATTCATACATGCATCTACATTTTCATGAATAATTTTTAATGCTTAATATATTATTTTTATTAAAGATCCTTATAATTTTTATTTAATTCTTACCTTTCAGCAAAGGAGAATGGGCCTTGGTTGAGCCTAATTGAGACATTTATGGGCTTCTTATGGACGTGCTCAACCCATTATTACAAAGGAAGAGAAGTGTCCCCACTAAAATGGAAACTACTCAACACCTTCCCTATAATAAAGGAGGGCAGGTGTAACCTCCCCTTGAGCACGTCCTACCCCTCTAAAAGAGGAGTTGAGAGAGGATCCCAGCCATCAAAATGAAGGGCTAAGATCCTCCCCAAGGAGGTTGCCCTAAAAGAAGGGGATTGCCATAGGGCAGCCGCCAGCCACCTCATTTAAGGCCTAGAAGGCCCAAAGATTCAACAGTCCAAAATATCTCTAAGATAATCAAGGGTTAAGATTAATTTTCAGCCTAAGGACTCATTAAAAAGGGGGAAAATTTCATGGCCATGTCATCCACCTGTAGAGGAGAGGGGTGTTCACACAAGGAGAAGAGGAAGACACCCAAAACTTCACCAAGTGGACCAATCCAAGAACTCCAAGGGGTTGATCTGGCTGAAACACTCCAATCGACATAGAGAAGGAATTTTTATTTTCTAATTTATGTTCTTTGATGTATTTTTCTTCAATCTATTCAATAAAATTCGTGCTTCTTAGTTTCTTCTCATTTTGACTCCATCTTCTCTTCTTGTTGACCCTCTAAGTGACATAGAGTTGATCCAAAAGTGAGGTAGATTAGAAAACTAGGATTTAGGGTATCTATCATTCATGTTTAGAGTTCTTTAGAGTAAATTTTATCTTTCTTCCCTTAATATTATTCTCTTGATGTATGCTTGATCTCTTAGGCACTAAGATTGATTGCATTTCCAAGGTGAATTTGAATTTGAGATTGATGTGATAAAATAAAATTTGATTTTCTTTGCACTTTAGAATCTTAATAAAAAATAAACCAAATCACGTTTCCTTCTATTTTCTCCTTAATATTCTTCAAATTGATGATTTTATAATCATTAATTTGATTTTTCCTTGATTTCTTGTCTTGTGGATGACTTAGTCATCCTTCATCCAATCTTCTAACCCTTTCTTTCCTAAAATCAATCTTAAAAGAATTTATTTGAACTAATTATAAATTTCTCAATTCTCTATGGATCGACCTGAATTCTACCCTATGCATCCATATAAGTTGACTAGAAATCAGTAATTAAATTTTTAATTTTGAGTAATCCTATAGTGCGACATTTAGGAGTATCAAAAATTGGCGCCATTGCTAGGGGATTGAGTGTCAATCTATGTGAGTTTACTACTGAGCATGGCCCTCCACCCTTGGTCCATGTGGAGAGAGAGAGAGAGAGAGAGAGAGAGAGAGAGAGAGAGAGAGAGAGAGAGAGAGAGAGAGAGAGAGAGAGAGAGGAGAGAGAGAGAGAGAGAGAGAGAGAGAGAGAGAGAGAGAGAGAGAGAGAGAGAGAGAGAGAGAGAGAGAGAGAGAGAGAGAGAGAGAGAGAGAGAGAGAGAGAGAGAGAGAGAGAGAGAGAGAGAGAGAGAGAGAGAGAGAGAGAGAGAGAGAGAGAGAGAGAGGGTGCCGGCCAACCATCGCCGCCACCCTTGGGCCACTGGACACAGTGTGCCCATCTTGAGCGTCCACCTGCCAAGTGCCCAAGCTCTGTGTCAGCTACGTGCTCCACCCCGGGTTGGCAGCATGACTGTGTCATGCCTATGAGCCCACATTGCATACCCGTGCTTGCCCCTCGGGGCCTGCCACCGCACCCTACCTAGAATGCCCACTGGTGCACCCCGGGGTTGTCTCACTGTGCCCCTTCCCCCAGACCCACTAGAAGTTTGCCCAGCATGGCTGCCGTGCACCCCGAATGTCCACGGTGCAGTGCACACGTGTGCTAGGCACCCACCTGGTGCCCCTTTCCCCCCACGTGCACCACCGGATGCTGATTGCGTGCCAGTTGACATGTTGCCTGTACACTGCCACATTCCAGCTGGGGACCTGCAGCCAAGTGCGGTACAACTGGCCACCTTTGCCCACCACCACTAGAGCTCATGTCGCCGCACTGCCGACAGCCTGTCCTCACACGAGAACCCTGCTCCACCACGATCGACTGGGCCTCAGCCTGTAGGTTAGCTCACATCCCCCTCGAGTCCTTTACTACTCTCAATACTATCTCTCACTCCCCCGCTGTTGGGCCAAGCTAGGTTAGGGTGAGATGGTGGCGGTGAACAGGACCCGTCGCCACCATGACATGAACTCAAGGCATTAGAGGAGCCCCCACCCACTCGTATTCAACCGGAGGGAGAAGCATGAGCGAAGGCGAAGGACCCAGGTTCCACTACACTGCCTGATGTGCTTTACATCTTCCATTGTTCATCTCCTGTGTCCGTGAACAGCCTAGGTCCTTGCCTCACCACGTATGGGGGCCTCCCATCCCTTGGGTCCGTGTTGGGCCCATGGTGGGGGGTGGGGAGGCCCATTTCCCCCTTGTTTCAGTCCTGCCCTTCCCCTTCTCCTTTGGGCCATATGTGTTGGGCCCAAATGGAGGAGGCATCCTTCTTGCCCTTACCTTCTTCTCTTAAGGGGCCATCCTCATTTAGGCCTAATTAGAGAGGAGGCCCACCTCGGACTCTGTGGGGTTTGGCATCCTGGGCCCCTATATACAGGGGTGGAGAGCCGCTGCCAAAGGAGGTAGTTTTTACAAGAAGAATACGTGTTTATTGGTCCTTACTCATGAAGAAAGAGAAGGAGAGAGAAAGGGTATGAGGGGAAGGGGAACACCTAAGAGCCAATGCTGCTACCAGGCTGCTGACCTCCCGCTGTGCTGCCGCTTGTACACCTGCCCAATGCACTCACTTATCATACTGCATACATGCACCAGCCCCACACTGATGCACACCCTGCTATGTGCCCATCCCGTGGGCCGTCATCACACCTCCTGCATAGATCTTCTTGCAGGTCTAGAAATCAATGAAGTGGTTCACGAAATCATCTTCAGTGGTTGTCACTTGGTGGAGTTGAGAGATAGCAACTTTGTGACTCTGGTGGGTATCACCCAACGGAAATGAGCTGGATGGAGGTGGGATGCATCTTAGGGAGCTTCATCCTCATTTCCACGTAGCATGAGGAGGCTCATCATTGCATCTGATATGTTCTCGAGAGGTGGTGACTCATCTATTGAAAGATCATCCTCTTCCTAGCAATAGTTTTTTCATTGATAAATTGAAGATCATTTACTCATTAGATTCACAATCTTTTTTATCTAGAATCATTCACCAATTTTAGTAACAATGCTCCACGAATTACATTGACTCAATTTTTGCTAATAATTCAACAATTCTCTCAGCTTAATCTATTGGAACATCATGATTTTCTCACTGGTCACCTGCATACAAGAGAGAGAGAGTGAAATAAGTACACTAATACCTTTATAAAGTGACATCATAAGGGTACCTCTTTTTGATAAGAAAGGGGTATTTTAAGTATTGAAATCTTATGGGGAGACTATGTCCTCAATTTAGTCCCACGTTGGTTATATGCTAATTTTGAGATGCATATATAATATGAGGTTTGCTAATCAATGAGTTCCTTTCTCATGTATGTACAATCACTCCTTGCCCCATGCTCGGCTGGCCATTGGTGATGTGAAAGGGGGGTGTTGTTGATGCCCTTGGGCATATATTTTGATATTAAAATTAAATGAGAAAAATATATAATTAATGTTTGATATTATTCACAAGATTATTATAAATGTTTGATATATTTCATGAATTAAACTTTATTATTTATCTTATGGTATTATACTTAACCCATTAATCCAAGAGATTAAACCTTGAGAATAATTGATTTGATAAATAAATGAAGCACCACATTTATGAGAATGAATAGTTGTTGAAAAATAAATATTTAAATAGATAAATGAGATGGTAAATGATGGTTATCTTTTTAATTCATTTATCTATGATTATTTTAGTATTTACATGTAACTCTATATTTATTAGTCACATGTAGCATTAAAAGAAAATGAAAATGGTTTGAAATATTAAATGAGCTTTCATGAGTCTCGAATCAGAAATATGGATGGTGACAAGTTGGTTGATTATGCAGAGAAAATGACCAGCTCAATGTTTGAATTTGAAGACAATATCAATAGGAAAGTTATTTTTATATGAGAGACAAATCTCTAGTTCAAATTTTGAAATTGAATGGAGAAGGGAATAACAAGTTAACGAATTTGCAATGGTTAGACATTATTAACACATGTTTTGAAAAATGGTAAGTATTTGAATTGACTTTTTGATTTTATCTCTTAAACAAAATTTAGAGATATGTTGGAGGATGACGCCTTACAAATAAAGGATGTTGGAGAGATAAAAAAAAACTATTCCACTTCGATCTACTACAAAAACTCTCTCTTGCGATCAAGAAACATTACTGTAAAGCTTCAAATGCAAAGAGATTGTATCATCCTTTTTCATCAATGATTGGTGATCAATGAAACACTTGGATATTTCAAGGAGGCTCTCCATCAGGCCTTAAGATAATTAGGTAATGAGGGGAGAGTGGTTTTGAGGAAAGGTATGAGGTGATATGAGCCTTGGTTGGCCTAGAAGGGGCTATATCTCTATGATGATAGAACCTTGAGATATTGGGCCACTAATCCCATGAATTTTAGTATATATTTCTGAGGGAAATAGTTGAAAACTAGTAGAAAGGATCCTTTGGGACTAGAACTAGCTAGGTGAGGGGTGAACTAGTATAAAAAGATTGTCTCATTAGTGAGGGAGAGAAAATCATGAGATAACCCACTAGAGGAGAGAGAAAGAGAGCCTACATGTAGATAATCATAAAGAACAACCTTAGTACTTGTGTGGACACATCTGTGATTCAAAAAGAAAATCAAAGATCATCGAAATATCAATTTAGCCGCCTCTTAGTATTTTACTTAGCCCTTAGATCTTTCAAGTGACACACACATGTCCTCCACCAATTTATCCTCAACCGCTCAAGCCCCTGCTTGTAGCTTCGCCCAACTCTACTTCAGACCTATTTGAGGGCCCAACTGGCCACTAATTTCCCTACTTTTTTTATTTCTTTCATTTATTTTCCTTCATTTATCTCAAAAATAGGATTATAAAAATTTAATAAATTTGTATAAAATCATGTAATTAACCAAAAATTCACGTTAACCAACTAAAAATCACTTCTCATAATTTAACACAAGTATAACTCTATTTATCATGAGTTAGGGCTAAAATTATATTATCAATTAATTAGTATCTCATGATAATGAAGACTTATCAGATGACGATCCTTGGTGATTTCTAAACCTTTCCTTGTGTTTAATTGACTGCACTATTTTTTCTTGTTCTATGCAGGGTAGAAGATCTTAGAATCCATGCCTAGTGAGTTTAGAGTCTGCAGAAAAATCCTTAAATTTACAGGATACTTGTGTTGATGATTTAGAGGAGAAGGTTGAGGAGGAAATTGAGAACATGGCCAATATGCAAAATGATGGTAATAGGGTGATGAGAGAGACTATTATGAGCCATCTGAGAGTAAGATCCAACCTCAAGTGCATGGGACACTCAATGTAAATGTAAATTTTAAAATACATCCCCACCTTCACAACATATTGCCTTAATTTTATGGGAAAATGAATGAGGATACATATGAGCATTTTTATGAATTTTTGGAGAAATGTGATTCTTATAATATTGTAGGAGTGATTGAGGATGCTTTGAAAATGAGAATGTTTCCTCATACCTTGAAAGATTAGACAAAAGATTGGTTTAGAACCGTGGGCAAGAATTTTCAAACTTGGAGTAAAATTGAGAAATGTTTTTACAGAAATCTTATTAAATTGGAAGGACTAATACTTATAGAAAGGCTATTAGAGATTTTAGTTAGGGAAATGATTTGTTTAGTAAAGCATGGGAGAGGTTAAATGATCTAACTAAGAAATGCTCACATTATGGCCTTCTGGAATGGGAGATAGTACAGATTTTTTATGAAGGATTGAATGATCAAGATAGAGGTAGAGTAAATAGTGCTAGTGGTGAGACATTAATGGCTAGAACAATCAAAGAAGCCATTAACATTATTGAGAAATTGGCTGATAATTGTCCATGTCATCAAGGGTTGAATTTAAATGGGAGAGTTTCTGCCCAAAGGCATGGGGGCTTGATTGACATTAGTGCTGTGGAAAAAAATATATATGGAAAGATAAGGTAGAAAAGGAGATAGGGAAGGTAGGGAAGGCTGTGGAGGAGCTTACTAAGCATATGAAAAAATTTGATCACCTCACCTTCTACTTCTTTGACACTTGCTAAAAATTTCAACTCTATGATGGACATTTTGAAGCAAATCTTGGATAATCAAAAGAAGATGGAGAGAAGAATGGAGCAGTTGGAGAGACAAAATAATGGACAAGGAGGACAAAATTTTCAAGGAAATTTTAGAGGTGACAAGAATAAAGGTAAAATGGAGGAAGTTAGTTGCACAAACCCAAAACTAAATCTTATGTTAATCCTAAAGATATTTCCTTTATTGATCATGGTAGTGAGAATTCCAATCATGCTTTTATTGATGAAAATTTCGTTGGTCATGAAGAGTCATATCATGAAAATGCATATGTTAATGGAATTTCTAAATTAAGGAATGGGAAAGAGTTGCCTGATCCATATAGGAGTGTTCCTTTGGAAAAATCTTACCATGAGAAAACTGATGCAATTTTTGACGAAGTAAAAAATGATATAGAAGAATTTTCAAAGGAACTATCCTCACCTGAACCTGATCCGAGGAATTATGTGCCACCTATCCCTTTTCCTCAGGCTTTAAAACCATCTAAAGCTCCCCCTAGGGATAGTCATTTACTCAAAGTTTTTAAGGAAGCAACTATCACTATTCTGTTGGAAGATGGCATCCAACATATCCCTACTTATTCCAAATTTGTTAAGAATCTTTGTGCTCAACCTAGGAAGCAGAAAAATATATAGTTATCTGAAAACATTAGTTACATTTTATTGAATCAAATTCCTAGGAAGAAAAGGGAGCTAGGAGCTCCATTGATTAAGTGTGAAATTGGGGGAATGATATTCAGTAGATCTCTTTTGGATATAGAGGCAAGTGTGAACATTATGCCAAAAGCTATTTATGATAGATTTAAGTTTGGGGAATTAGAGCCTATGTTTCTTGAGTTGCAATTGGCAGATGGATCCATTTGACAACCATATGAGAGATTAGAGGATGTAGTGGTAAGAGTAGAAAATTGTTGTTTTCTTGTTGACTTTATTGTAGCAGATTCAAAGGTGATGAAGAATTTAAGTCATGAACTCCTAATTCTTGGTAGTCCCTTCATAGCTACAGCCCAAGCCACTACGAATTGGGAAAGGGGACAATTGAACTCAAAGTTGGAAAGAGGAACTCAAAATTCAGATTTCTAAACACTTGAATTTTCTTGAAAGTTCAAGTGAGAATGTTTGTGCATGCGATGTGATGGATGACTTAATAGCTGATGGAGACAAATCCCCCTTGGGCTCGATTGATCTTTATGAGGAGGAGCATGAAGTACATGATAAAAGCAAAGACTACCCACTTACTGTGTTCACCTCTGAATTGGAATTGAAACCTCTACCTAGTTCTCTTAAATATGCATTTTTAGGACCTCGTAGAACTTTTCATGTTATTATTTCATGTCATTTATCTGCATCTCAAGAAAGTTCACTACTAGATTTTTTCAGATTGTATAAATCTGCTATTGGTTGGTCTATTGATGATATTCATGGTACTAGTAGGGGAATATATGAACTTTTCTTGATGAAAATATTAAACCATCTAGAAAATTTCAAAGGTGTCTAAATCCTCATATGTATGAAGTGATGAAGAAGGAAATTATGAAGTGGTTGAAAGATAGTTTTATTTATGCAATCTCAAAAAGTCTATGGGTGAGCCATATTCATGTTGTGCCAACAAAAATCTAGAATTATAGTGCAGAAAAATGAACAAGGCAAGGAACTCCGAACTAATATGGGCATTATGGGCATTTGTTGTTGGATTTCAATACCCATAATCTAATAATATTTATAACTGAAACTTAATTGATTAATTAGTAAACCAATGAGCCTCAAGTTTGAACATAGGGGGTAGGAATAAATTTTTATAGATATTAATTTTTATTTTATTATTTTAGTGGTTCTATATTTTTTTAGAATTTTTATGAATTAAATAATATAAATTAATATTTAATAAATAGTGAAGAGAGAGAGGGAGATAGACATGGGATTTAGAAGGGATTAGAGGACAAAATTTTTGGGCAATAGACGTGGGATTTTGAAGGGACTTTTGGATGAATTTTTGAGAGATAGAAATGGGATTAAGAAGGGATCTTATACTAATTTTTAGGTGAAGGAGAGGAGAGAGAAAATAAAATATATGATAATTAGGAGAGAGAAAATCATGGTCAATGTGTCTTGTGCCTACATCAACCATGATTTCTAGATGAATATGCAAGAGAAGACTGATGTAAAAGGGTTGAAATCGTACTAAAAGATGGCTTAATCAGTTTCACACCAATTAACAAGGAGTAAATGATTAGAATGAAACCATAAAATTAACAAACCACTGATTAAGAAATCATAAAAAAAAATGCAAGAAAATTATTTCGCCTTGTGGAAAAATGGCAAGGAATTTTAGTTAGATTTCTCAATCAAAATCAATGGAAAATGATTCACAATGAGTTATGGAAGGTTTGAGAGAGAAAGGAGCCCTTTTGATCAAGTAAATTACATGTTCTTTTGATTATTTTTGGTGAACGTCTATAAATTATCATTCATGACAAAAACTAAATGAAAAGGGAAATAAATCTAAACTAACACTCTTTTTTGAGGGTTTGCCTTTGAAATAGTAAGAGATGCCAGTGCAATGGCTTTGTATCATCCAATCATGTCACACCACGTTAGAAGGCATATAAGTATCATCTTGGAGCACTACGCTACTTGTTAGAAGGATTATGTGGAGAGGAGGGTTTTATGATGCTCTCACCACCATCTAGGGTAAAGGACAAGACTTGTGGCCACTTGTTGGAGGTTCTGGGGGCAGCCAAGGGAGTCAAGAGGAGGTTTCATTGGTCGCAAGGGGCTTTGACCATGCAAAGGAGAGAGAAGATGGAATAGTTATCGTTGGCAAACCTCTGCCCTTTTTATTTCATCAATGATAATCGATAATCGGAGTTTTACTTGATGATAATCGTTAATAGTTGATATGGCCCTCCATGAATTCTGTTGGTTGTGTGGCATGCTCTTTGTTTTCTGATCAATCTTACTCATGAGGGTACATGGTGTTTTTTGTGATGTCAAATCACTGCATGTGGTTAGTCAAATTTGATTAAATCACTAGGGGGTATGTTGTGCATCCTAAAAATTCATAAACTAGCATGATATTAGTATTGAATTGCCATTGATTCGTTGCTGAAAAAGGGTGATGTGGCATGTTCAGAGGCATCAGATCAAGCAGAAATCATACAATTATTCCTGGTAATAGATATTATTTATTTATTTCATAAAATAGAAGGTAATTCATTTCAATCTGAAATATCATAAAAGATATCATAAAATTCACAAAAATATGAAAATATTTTAAAAAATTTATTTAATAATTATAATATATTTTTATGAAATTTATATAATATTTTATTATTTTAACTCACATTATATCTAAATATGAGATATTATCATACCCCCCCAACTTGAATATTGCTAGTCCCTAGCAATGGAGTACATAAATTAATTAAAGACTAACATGTTTCCAAATATCATAATTTTATGCAAAGAGATCAAATTTTCAGAATAATAAATCTGTAAACAAATTATATTTTCATATTAAATTAGAAAATATAATCCTCAACAATACTAGTGTTTAAACACTCCTTGGAATAACAATCTACGTTTCACTTCTTCTACCTACATATTTATTATTCCATCCCTTCTAGATTTAATTCACTAGATGTTCAAATAATAATCTTTTAAATGAGAACAATATTGATCATACATTTCCTTTTCTATAGGTTTCATGCATTGAAATGTGAAGTACATCTTTCATTTTTCTTTTTTTTAAATAATAAGAGATAAGTAGTTTTTCCTATAGACATTTTTCAACAATGTAGGATGATGTCTCACACCCGATTGTGTGCTCTTTGTTTTCTAGACCTTCACACTATCTTTTTTTTTGTTTTGAAAGATGAGTGATATGTAACACAATTAATCTAAATCAGGATGTAAAAATCTCCAATAAACTCAAATGATGAATTAAATTCTCGTATCATAGCAAATACCATCTATCAAGATCAAGAATAATAAATATTTAGAATAAAATTTATGTTGTCTATCATGTACCCAAGGAGTATTCTAACATTTCTTGCCCTCAAATCATTTTCCTAACCTAGAAATGATCATCATAGTATCTTTTGCTATCACACATTCTTACTAATTTGTTTCTCATGCATGAAATATGACATTTAAAAACATAGTTAGCACATTGCATGATCATAATTTGTTGCATCTTTTTTCAATAAAAGATATTCAAAATCTATAGAGTGAAAATAGGAAGAATATGTTCTAATTTCTATCATCCTTGCCCTCAATGTAAAATAATTAAATTCATAAATGATATGAAAAATACTTCATAAAATTAAACCATTGGAAAACAAAGTTTAGAAAGATAGCACCTGGTTATTCTTGCTACTTCAAACCCATCTTTATTGAAATAAAAATTTCCTGCACTTAAAAGCACAAAATGACGAAATAAAATTTGTACCAAATTATGAAAAGTTTTAATTTTCCTTACCCCCCAACTTAAAATGGGAATTGTCCTCAATAACATGACATATCTCATAAAACTCAACAAATAAAATAGTAAGTATAATTTGATGAGAAAATATAAGTATAAAATAGTAAGTATTAATGAGAAAATTCTTGCTGATGAGGCAAATATTATTCAAGTCTATCATTCATTTATTGAAATAAGAAACATATAAACTATAAGCAAGGAATTAAATTATAGAAATAAAAACATTGGGTGCCAATAAGTGCTAAGCTTAACATCTTCAGCCAGACCTATGTATGCTCAAATAGTATTAGACAAATCTAAATTTTGAATACATTCTCTTGGCTCATGTTCTAGATAAGGTTTAAGCATATATCCATTCACTTTGAAATTTGCATCTATTTTAGGGTCTCCAATTGTTGCTGCACCATATTGATCAATAACGTCAAGTAAAAAAGGACCATCCCATCTAGATCTTAATTTACCTTGAAATAGTTTCCATCTAAAATTATATAGCCAAAACTTCTATCTTATTTGTAATAGTCTCCTAATGATGCACTTGTATTGGAATTCCTTTACCTTTGCCTTGTAAATTTGTGCATTCTCATATGATTCATTTCTAATTTCATCTAGTTCATGTAATTGTAAACATCCCTTTTGACCTGCATGATCTAATTCCATATTAAGTTTCTTAATAGCCCAATATGCATGATGTTGAAGCTCAATGGGTAAATGACAAGATTTTTCATAAACAAGTCTATATGGTGAAGCACCTAAAGGAACTTTGTATGTTGTCCTATAAGCTCATAATGCATCATTTAAATTATCAGATCAATCCTTCCTATTAGGTGAAAAAACCTTTTTTAGAATTTTTTTAATTTCTTTATTTTCTAATTCAACTTGACCATCGCTTTCAGGGTGATATGGTGTAGCTACTCTATGATCAACTCCATATTTCTTAAGCAATGGTCTATAGTGATAATTAGTAAAATGAGTTCCCCCATTACTAATTATCACTTTAGGACAACCAAATCAAGCAAAAATATAGCTTTGTATGAACTGAATGACCACTTTATGATCATTTGTTCTTTTTGGAATAGCTTCTACCCATTTTGACATATATTCAACACCCAATAAAATATATTCATAGCCTTTAAAAGAAGGAAAAGCTCCCATAAAATCAATACCCCAAATGTCAAAAATCTCAACAACAATAATTTGTTTTAGAGGCATTTGGTAGAGGTTTCTAGGCAAACACTATTCCATCTTCTCCCTCCACATGGTTAGAGCCTCTAATGATTGGTGAACCCTCCTCCTGATGCCCTTAGTTGCACCTAGAGCCTCTAATGGGTTGCCACAAGTCTTCTCTTCTCCCCTTAGATGTCGATGACAATAACACCGACCCTTTTCTCTACAAAATCTTTTCGGCGAGTAGTAGAAGGCCACCAGATGATACTCATGTGCCTTATGGCATGGTGCGACATGACTAGATGATACAAAGCCATCACACTAGCGTCTCTTGTTGTTCAAGAGGTAGACTCATCAAAGGACATCATTAGTTCTATATTTATTTCTGATTTTATTTAGTTTTTGTCATGAACAATAATATTTAGACGTTTTCCAAAAATAATTGGAAGAATATGATTTACTAGATCAAAAGGATTCATTTCTATCTTAAACCTTTTGTAATTCATCTAGGGAGTGATTTCAAATCATTTTCCATCAAATTTGATCAAGAAATAAAGCTAAAATTCCTTACAATTTGTCCTATGGGTTAAATGATTTTTTGGAAATTTTTAGTAATTTTTCTCCAATTAATCAATAGTTTGTTGATTTTCTGGTTTCATTTGGTTAACATGTGCAAGGGTATTATAGGAAATATATTTCAGTTTGTCCCTATATAAGGGATTGGGCTAGAGAGAAGAGGTTCTCCTTTCCCTCTCTCCTTGTATCTCTCATTCTCCTTGTGTTACTTCATGGCTTCTTATCAATGTATCTTTCTCTTTCTGTTCCACTGCACATTTTAATAGTTTATTCCTTATTAATCAGTGAAACTAATTCAGGCATTTTATGGCATGATTTCACACCTTTTTTTTGAATCTCTCTTCTATATTTGTCCAAAAATCATGGTCAACATAGGCACGAGACATGTGGATCATGATTTTCTCTCTCCTAATCATCATCTATTTTATTTTCTCTCTCCTCTCCTCCACCTAAAAATGCACATATAAAATCCCTTCTTAACCCCCTTCTATCTCTCAAAAATTCATCCAAAAGTCCCTTCAAAATCTCAAATCTATCCCCAAAAATTTCTTCCTCTAATCCCTCCTAAATCCCACATCTATCTCCCTTTTTCTTTTCTCTATTTATTAAATATTATTTTATATTATTTAATTTATAAAAATTCTAAAAAATTAGAATCTTTTAAATAATAAAATAAAAATTAATATCCATGATAGGTTATTACTACTCCTTGTGTTTGACTTGAGTCTCATTGCTTTATGAATTATTCATTAAGTTTTAATTATAAATATTATTAGACTGTGGGTATTTAAGTCCAATGACAAATGCCAATCACAGCCCATGAAATAAATTTCATTGTAAATTTCTGATTTGTAATTCTTTGAATCAAAATAAATTAATTTAAAGAAGTACTTTGATGCCCTTGGACTTACACACTTAGTGTTTGAATAGGTTGAAAATTATCCTAATCTTATTAGGATGTTTTATTAGAATACCATAGTGACCCTTGTTGGCCTCACCACCTTTGTCAATGGAGCATTTATTGATCTTACACCTGAGATTCTAAATGTCATTCTTGATATTTCATCTGAACCCCCCTTGGCCATCACCAAAGAAATTATTAATGCCTTTTTGACCACTTTAACTAGAATAGAGCATGCATCTATGCACAACATGCAAGCAATAAATCTACCACTCTCACATCGTGTAGTGTTATTAACTTTCTCATTGGTCATCTACTTTGGCATAGAAGTGGTGCACATAATAGATTGTTAGAAAAATCAATGTCCATCTTATATTGCATTATTCAAGACATTCTAGTCGATTTTCGAGAACTGTTTGTCAAATTGATAAAAATAGCTTTGAAATATGACTTGATTCTTCTACTTGATTGTGTCATCACGTGTGTCCTCAAGTATTATCATATAGATATGTCTAGAGAAAAATCTATCACTAGTATTCCATATGCCATTATTGACAAATCAACTTTTCATAGAATGGATTATTATTATAATGATGGTTAGTAACTTCATCACCCATCTTTAACCTTTCATATTTCATCTCATGCTCTCACCTTTATTGACATCCTTTATATTATTGAGAAATTCAACAAAAGCATGAGACAAGTGGAACAACACCTTGAAATAATGGAAGAATGACTTCGGGACCTTAAAGACAATATTTCAAAGATTCATTCATAGTTCTTATAATTTTCTAATCGAACAAAAATTATCTTTTGTATTTCTCTTGACTATTTTATGATTTGATTTTTGATCTTACAAAAAGGGGGAGAAAGATTGAGAAATATTGAAAATCTATATCAGTGCACAAACTCAGGAAAAACACTTGCTCAAGGGAAGTAAATGTGTATTCAACATATTTATGTTTTTATTGCTTCAACCTCTACAGCTAACTTGTGTGAATGGATGTGAATACTGAACTTTGATTATTCTATTTGTGTTATTACTTTGACATGTGTTGTCACATGATGTTTACTATTATTTTCTTTCAAAACTTTCATATTTGTTATGTTAGTGAATCCATTGTTATATTATATGTGCACATTATTATGCTGATAGATATATTTTCTCAATAAGGTTTTGTAGATAGCAAAAAGGGGAGATTGTTGATGTCCTTGGACATTAGTTTAGATATTAAAATCAATGAGAAAGTATATTATTAATTTTTAATTTTATATATGAGATTATTATAAATGCTTGATACATTTTATAAATTAAAACCATTGTTTATCTCGTGATATTATGGTTAATTTATTAATCTAAGGAATCAAATCTTGACATTAATTGATTTGATGAATAGGTGAAGTGCCATATTAAGAATAAATATTTGTTGAAAAATAAATATTTAAATATTTAAATAAGATGGTAAATGATAGCTATCTTTTTAATTCATTTATCTATGATTATTTGACCACTTGAGTGCAGCCATTTAATCATTGGTCACGTGCATTATGAAAAGATAATGAAAATGGTTCAAAATATTAAATGAGCTCCCATGAGTCTCGAACTAAAAATCTAGATGGTTACATGTCAGTTACTTACGTGGAGAAAATAACCTACTTAGTATTAAAATTTGAACATAATATACATAGAAAAATTGTTTGTCCACAAGACATAAATCTCTAGTTGAAATTTCAAATCAAATAGACCAAGGAATAGGAAGTTATTTAATTTGCAATGGTTTGAGGTCATTATCGCACTTTCTAGAAATTATAAGCATTTGAACTAATCTTCAAAGTTTATCTCTTGACCAAAATATGGAAAACCATTGGAGGATAAAGCCTTACAAGTAAAGAAAGTTAGGGTAATGAAAAACAAGTATTCCACTTTGATCTAGCAAGAAGAATCATCCTCATGATTAAGAAACTTTACTCCAGAGCTTCAAATGCATGAAGATACTTCATCTATCTTCATCAATTATTGATTATGAGTGATTTACTCAATTTCGAGGGTCATTAAAAAGCCCCAAAATCAACCAGTCAACAATATTTATGCTCCCCCTATTTACTCCTTTAGATTATGTTTTGAATTAGCTTAGTACTGTGATAAGCTCAAGGATCGATCCTCATAGAATGGTGAGTAGAGTTTACTTTTATTTTTGATTAAAATTGATATGAATAACGAAGATCACAAAGAAGAAGAAATGAGAAGTGAAAGAGAAGAAAAGTGGCTAAGGTGTTGATAATATCTCATTTTTTAGATGTAATGTGAGTTAAAATAATAAAATATTGTATCAATTTCATGAAAATAAATTATAATTATTTAATAAAATGTTTTTAAGCATTTTCATATTTATTTTGTGAATTTTAATTAATTTTAATTAATTATTTTATATTAAAATGGATTACTTACTATTTTTTGAAATAAATAAATAGATAATATTAAGCATAGTTATATAATTTTCACTTGATCTGACACCCCTAAACATGCCACATCACCCTTTTCTGGTGGTCAGACTGGCTGATTGATACTTATATCACTCTAATGTTTTGTGATTTTTTAGGATGCACCACATACCCCCAAGAGTAAATCGATTGGAAGGTGGAGAGCACGCCATGTAACCGGCATACTTAAGTCACGGAGTGGCATAACAACAATGATCTATTATCTTCAGATAAAAATGAGATTATTAATTATCATAGACGAAATAAAAACGGTGGAGGTTTGCCGGCGACAATCATTTCATCTTTCTCTTCTTCTGCGCGGTCAAAGCCTCTAGCGACCAGCGAACCCTCTTCTTACTCCCTTGACAACACCAAAAGCCTCTGGTGGGTGGCCACAAGTCTTCTCCTTTACCCCAGATGGTGGTGATAGTGGCGTCGAACCCTTCTCTCCATAGAATCCCTCTAGCGAATAGCACAGAGCCACCAGACAATAGTCATGTGCCTTCCGACTTGGTGCAACACGACCGGATGATACAAAGCCATCACATCGACGTCTCTTGCTGTTCCATAGGCAGATCCATCAAAGGACAATATTAGTTTTAGATTCATTTCTTATTTTATTTAGTTTTTGTCATGTACAATAATTTCCAGACATTTGCCGGAAATAATCAATAGAACACACAATTCACTTGATAAAAAGGGCTTCTTTCTATCTCAAACCTTCCATAACTCGTTGTGAATCATTCAGATAGTGATTTCAAATCATTTTCCATCGATTTCAATCAAAAAATCTAGCTGAAATTCCTTGCCATGTTTCCATCAGGCAGAACGATTTTTGGGTGATTTTTTGGTGATTTCTCTCCAATTAATCAGTGGTTTGTTGATTTCATGGTTACATTTTAACCGTTGGTCTTTATTAATTAGTGCAAAACTAATTCAGGTATTTTTTGGCATGATTTTACACCTTTTTCATGAATTCTCTTACATGTATTTGTCTAGAATTTGCAGTCATCATAGGTGCAAGACGTGTTTGACCATGATTTTTTCTCTCCTAATTATCGTCTATTTTATTTTCTCTCTCCTTCCCTCCACCTAAAAATTTCATCTAAAATTCTTTCTTAACCCCATTTCTATCTCCAAAAAATTTGTCCAAAAGTCCCTTCAAAATCCTACGTCTATCCCCCAAAATTTCTTCCTCTAATCCCTTCTATATCTCACGTCTATCTCCCTTTTTCTCAACACTATTTATTAAATATTAGTTTCTATTATTTAATTCATAAAACTTCTAAGAATTTATAGAATCAGTAGAATAATAAAATCAAAATTACTATGCATGATAGGTTATTTCTGCTCCTTGTGTTCAACTTGAGACTCATTGATTTACTAATTTTTCATTAAGTTTTAGTTATAAATATTATTAGATTATGGGTATTTAAATCTAGCAAAAATGCTCATCAGGTGTGAAACGGATTTCTCGAAGTATGGATGATGTCATGCGATCAAAGGGGTTGCATGATCAACTCTAATGCTAAGCAAAATCTATTTCCTAACTAAGAACATCTGACTCTTTGGTTTTTTGAAACCAACCTGATTATCACCCGTCTCCTTTCTTATTTCTGTCTAGTAGAGGAAATCTTGTTAAGGATAAATATCCTGATGACTAACATACTAGACACCTTTGATCGTGAAGTATGGAGCTTGGGACACTTCAAGCCCTACAGGGACGGCAAACACTTGAAGTTTCACTAAGATAAGCTGTTCTCTAATTGTTTGACACATCGTATATATAGGATGCATCATCCATTCTCTCTCACTCTCATGAGGTTAGCCCTTAATTTAACGATTGTGATGCTCTGTTTTTGCATGATTAGCCTTTGATCTCTTCACCCTTGTGTTTAATTCTCACCCCTTGGATGGCAATGAGATCTTCATGTAATCATCTCCTCCATCAGATCTTCCTTCATGCCTTTTCATGTGCCTCTTGATAAGTAAGCATCTCAACCACTAGGTCCGTACTCCTTTTGTCTTGAATTGATAGTGGATCCCTCTTTGTGCCCTTTAGGTGATGCCCTTTAGGTGATTATGGGCCTTACGCCTATAACTCTTCATTTGGGCCCCACCTTGCTTGCTTCCCCTTGCATGCTTATGAGCTTTATGCTCATAATTCTTCACCCAAGGCCCAAGTACAATCTTGGTTCCTTAATAAGTTGCAAGAAAGCTAATGCTTAATATATGAAGCTCACATGATTAGAAGATAGAATTACATCATGTTCTCACACGACGTACATCAAATATCTAAAAGATATATATCTCAATGGGAAATGAATGGAATACATAACATGTGTATGAATGTTGATGCATGCTCTAAACATGATAATTCATTAGTAAATCAATGAATTTATGTCTTAAAATTATAAGCTTTTGATGTGACATACCTCATATATAATCTATTCTTGATACATTATCATACCCCTTGACGTGACTTAATTGTTGTATAATGAATCACGTAAATTTAAAATTTATAAAACTAGAAAATACCAATTTTTAGAATTTTAAATGTATATAAAAATAAATAAATTAATTATAAATTGATAAAAGATTCTAAAAATAGTGGAAAAATTTTAAGTTGATCACAAGGATGTAATATAATATCAGATAATATTTCAGAATTTTTCTTAAAGAATACAATTTTTATGATATTTTAAATGGAAAGATGAATATAATATATTTAAGAATTTACACAAAAGGAAAGGCTATGAAGTTAGGGTGACATCAGTGCCCGAGAAACATGAATCAAGCAAAAATAGAGTTCCAACCTATGATTCTTATGTAAGTGATTATCGTCAAATTAATGTATCAAATTAAGTTCTATTAAAGCCTGAAGAATTGTAACTCAATGATGAAGGATATCAAAATTTAAAATTCTACCAAATTTCATTAATTTAAATGAAAATGAAGTTTAAAGCAGGAAAAATAGAGTTCTAGCTTCACGACAGTGATCGTCAGAATTTTATACGTTTGAGAGAAAATTCGTTCAATGCCCACAGCCTTGAAGGCTCTTCTTGGACAAAGACAAAGTGGGCAATCTCTAGATCTTCTTTTGAAGTCTAGAAATCAGTGGAATGCATTGCCAAATCATTTTCGGCGGCTGTCACTTAGTGATGGCAAAATGGTGACTTGTGGCCTTTCGGTAACTATCACCCAATGGAGGTAAGCTTGATGGAGGTGGGGCACATCTCAAGGGCTTCGTCCTCAAGTCAGCACATCAAGAGGAGGCCCTTTATCACATCTGGTATGCTCTCAAGAGGTGGCTACTTGTCTCTTAGTAGATTGTCCTCTTCCTAGTGATGGCTTGTTCGTCAATCAATTGGAGAT
Organism: Spirodela polyrhiza; assembly: GCA_024713555.1. Classification (NCBI taxonomy): domain Eukaryota; kingdom Viridiplantae; phylum Streptophyta; class Magnoliopsida; order Alismatales; family Araceae; genus Spirodela; species Spirodela polyrhiza. The sequence goes on from CM046541.1 coordinate 1,907,100, forward strand.
GCTTTCCTTGTTGAGTTCATAATGTTTTGTCTAGAATCATTCACTAATTTTGGCCAAGATACTCTACGAATCACATTGACTAAGTTTTTGTTGAGATCTTGGTGATTTTGGTAACTTAATCGTTTGTCGGAAATCATGATTCCAGTGTTGGTTGTCTGCTTGTGAGAGAGAGAAATAAAATAGGTATAATAATGCCCTTATAATGTGATGTCACATGGATATTTTCATCATGATAATGAAAGGGGATTTGGGCATTTATAATCATGGGGGAGAAAATTATGAGTGGTGGGTATAGTCCCACATCAGTTTTCTATCTGATTTTGAGGTGAATAAAACATCAGCATGTTCCTCTCTTGCATGTGTATGAACACCCTTTGCCCCATGCCTAGTGATGAGCATTTGTCATTGGATTTAAATATCCATAATCTAATAATATTTATAATTGAAACTTAATGAAAAATTAGTAAAGCAATGAGACTTAGGTTGAACACAAAGAGTAGGAATAACCTATCACAGAATTAATTTTGATTTTATTATTCTAGTGATTCTATAATGTTTTAGAATTTTAATGAATTAAATAATGTAAACTAATATTTAATAAATAGTGCAGAGAAAAAGGGAGATAGACATGGGATTTAGAAAGGATTAGAGGAAGAAATTTTGGGACATAGACATGGGATTTCGAAGGGACTTTTGGATGAATTTTTGGGAGATAGAAATGGGGTTAAGAAGGGATTTTAGACGAATTTTTAAGTGGAGGAGAGGAGGAAGAAAAGAAAATAGACAATACTTAGGAGAGAGAAAATCATGGTCAACACATCTCATGCCTGTGTTGACCACGATTTCTGGACCAATAAGCAAGAGGGAATTTGCGAAAAAGATGTGAAATCAAACCAAAAAAATGCTCGAATCAGTTTTGCACCAATTAATAAGGAGTAAATGTGGTGGCAAATAGGACTCATTGCCACCATGGCACGAGGCCGAGGCGACAAAGGAGACCCCACCCCCACGTTGTCAACAAGATTGCGGAGCCCGAGCAAGGACAAGGAACCCCGAGTTCCGCTACACTGCTTGAGGGACTTCCCACCTCTTGGGCCCACATTGGGTCCATGGCAGGAAGGAACAGCCCACTCCATTTTGGCCCTCACCCATCCTATTACCTCCTCCTTTGGGCCATATGTGTGGGCCTAATTGGAGGAGCTGGTCCTTACTCTCCTCACCCCTTCTCTTTTGGGGCCACCATCATTTAGGCCCAATAGAGAGGAAGGCCCCCCAAGTCACCTGGGGGGCTTGACATTTTGGGCCTCTCATGTGGCCCTTCACCCTTAGCCCATGTGGGCCCTATATAAGGGGGTGGAGAGCCACCACTAAAGGGGGACTGATTATTTTGAATAGAAGGATTGTTTGTGAGTTTGATTATAGGAAAGGGGGGAAGAGGGGAAGCCTGAGGGGTGGGGCACTGTCTGACTGACGATGCCACCTCATCGTTCCCAGTCACTTGCTGCCACGCCGCCGCCATGGGTCCAGCGCTGTTGCCTACTAGTGCTCCTGTCATATGCTCACCCCAATCCCAACACCACACTCCACGCCTTGACAGGCCGTGGTCGTTGTGCTCGTGAGTCCAAGGAGGCTGTCCTTGTGCCGCTACGACCATCTGTGAGTTCACCGCTGGTTCTGACCAAGAACGTGGCAAGGTGCCCCGGAACATTTGGTTGTGTCACCACCCCAGCTCATCTGTAGTGCATCTAGTGCTGCTGCCAGCCTCTTCCTTGAATGCCATCCTGCGTGCCGGCGTGCACACTGAATGCTTCATGTGGGACTGCCCTCTGCGAACAAGGAATCTTTAGCCACATTGCTGCGACGCCCTTCGTCTACCGGGCTTGCACCACTCTTGCTGCCGTCAACCTTGTGCTGATACGAGGAGTCTCTTGCCCTGCTCCGGCCTATCGAATCACCCGCAGGTTAGCCCTCTTCCCCCTGTTAGTCTATTTTACTTCATGTAGTGCCTTCCCACTCCTGCTCCTCCACCGACAGCATCGGGGTTTCTCTTGACAAATGTGGATGGGAAGGACTCCCTGTGCCCGCCTCTATTGACATCAATGGGCATCTGCAGGCATTGTTGCCTATAGTACTTACTTGCCCCTTGACGTGACTTAATCGTTGTATAATAAATTACGTAAATTTAAAATTTATAAAATCAGAAAAGACTAATTCTTGGAATTTTAAATATTTATTAGAATAAATAAATCAATTATAAATTGATAAAATATTTTAAAAATAGTACGAAATTTCTAAGTCGTCGATCACAGGGATGTAATATAATATCAAGTAACATTTTAGAATTTTTCTCAAAGAATATGATTTTTTAATAATTTTTTAACTGAATGATGAATATAATATATTTAATAAATGTGAAAAGGAAATAAGGCTATGACGTCAAGGTGACATCGGTACCTGAAGAACATGAATTAGGTGGAAATAGAGTTTTGACCTATGATTCTTTCGTAAGTGATTATTGTCAAATTAATTGGTCAAATTAGCTTCTATAAAAGCCCGAAGAATCGTAACTCAAGGAAAAATGATATTGAAGGTTGAAATCGTGCCAAAGATCACTACTTTAAATGAAAATGAAGTTTAAAATAGGAAAAATAGAGTTTCGGCTTTGCGGTAGTGATCTTGGAATTCTATGTGTTCGGAAAGAAATTCGTGCAATGTCCACGGCCTCGAAGGCTCTCCTTGGACAAAGATGATGTGGGTAATTCTAGATCTTCTTTAGAAGCCTAGAAATCAGTGGAATGTGTTGCCAAATCATTTTGGTGGTTGTCACTCAGTGGAATGGAGAAACAACAACCTGTGGCCCTCCGATGACTGTCACTCAACGGAGGTATACTAGATGGATGTGGGGCACATCTCAAGGGCCTCGTCCTCAAGTTAGTGCAGTAAGAGGATGCCCTTTTCTACATCTGGTATGCTCTCAGGAGGTGGCAACTCGTCTTCTGGCGGATCGTCCTCTTCCTCGACAACGGCTTGTTCATTGATCAATTGAAGATAATTTTTTCATTGAGTTTGCGATGTTTTATCCAGAATCGTTCACTAATTTTGGTCACGATGCTTCGCGAATCGCATTGACTAAGTTTTTGCTGATATTTTGGTGATTCTTGTAGCTTAATCACTTGCGGAAAATCATGATTTCTTTGTCGATTGTCCGTTTGCAAGAGAGAGAAAGAGGGAGAGATGAAATAAGTACGATAATGCCCTTAAGATATGATGTCATAAGAATACTTTTATCATGATCATGGAGGGATATTGTTGGCATTTATAAATTATGCGAGGAAAAGTTAAAGCACCGAGTTTAGTCCCACATCAGTTTTCTAGGTGATTTTCACGTGAATATAAGGTGGTGCCTTATTTACCCATCAATAGGTACATCTCACCCATGTGTGTATGACCACTCCTTTCCCCATGCTCGGCTGGCCACCAGTGATGTGGAAGGGGGGTGATGCACACGTTAGCCACTTGAGCACCGAGCTCACATTCCATGTCACCAGCTGCTTGAGCCTTGAGCTCGTGGTCTGGTCCTTAGTTGCTTGAACCTTAGACTTGTGGTCCTTAGCCGCTCCGTGGCTTGATCGCACTCTAGTCATTGAAATAAAATATGTCAAATTTAATTTTTTATCAGAACTCAAAACATAAAAATTAACTTGAAATTCTAGTGGTTTAGGTCGATCCTTGGAGATGATTGTCAAATTATGAGATCAAGTCGTATTCTCAAATACTTATTTTTTAATCAAAGGGAATAAAAAGAGCTATATGAATAAATAGAGTGATTGGGTTTTAAATAAAAAGAAATTAATTGAGTTCAACTATATCAAGTGTGTCACCCACCTAGCATAGAAGAAATCAAAGATATACAATAAATTAAGGAAACTCTAACTTTCATTCTTCTGATTTTTCTGTAGCCCAAGAAAATATTTCTCAAGGTACTTGCCTTGGATATTCATGTTAGCATAAATTAAATCACTAAAGCATTTCTCAAGAATAATACTCAAATGAGATAATTTTGATGCAATGAGGTATAAAAAGCATTTTATCATTTTTCATATAATCTCATTGTATTTAACATAAACTAATGTGACATTTCTAATCATTTTTCATTGATTAACATAGATAAATGACACATTATCATACCCCCCAACTTAAATAAATAAGTATAGAAAGAAATCAAGATAGGACTAGCCATATTGCAAAAAAATGTGTTTCAGGCATGCATCAAATTTCTAGGATGAATCAAAAGAGTGAAATTTGTTTTTCCATTGCATATACTCCTCACAATACATTTCAAGCTCCATGTTCATCATTAAATAAGATCAACACTAATAACCAGCAAGCAATACATAATAGATAATTGAAAGTTACTTATCTCATACTCAATAGTGTTCTCAATTCTTCAATCTTCAATTTTCCTCTCAAGGTTCAAAGTATAATAACCCATTAATTCTGATCTATACCTTATAAAAAGGACAGGTAGCTTTTTCCCATACAAGATTTACTTTTTTTTTTTTCTTGCTTTGGGGCTTCACATTGTCTCTTCTTTCCTAGATGGGTAGCGTTTTCCCATACGAGAATGCCTTATAAAAAGGACAGGTAGCTTTTTCCCATACAAGATTTACTTTCTTTTTTTTTTTTTCTTGCTTTGGGGCTTCACATTGTCTCTTCTTTCCTAGATGGGTAGCGTTTTCCCATATGAGAATACCTTATAAAAAGGACAGGTAGCTTTTTCCCATACAAGATTTACTTTCTTTTTTTTTTTTTTTTTCTTGCTTTGGGGCTTCACACTGTCTCTTCTTTCCTAGATGGGTAGCTTTTTCCCATACGAGATTTACTTGATTTTTTTTTTTTTTTGATTATTTGAGGTCTGTTAACTTTTCCCATTGAGTGTTCTAATTGAATCATGAAGAATCTTGCTCAAAATTGAGTATTGAATGAAGTTTTCAATATCGATTAAGTGTTGCATACCAAAATAAAATGTAAATCTCATCAATTTTGTCAATGGAAACTTGTATGCACATGAAGAGTAATCTGGCAATGTAATCAAATGCATCAACTCTTAAAACCTATCCATAGTCATCTTAACATGCCATGAAATCAAGTGAATACATTCAATTTTAGCTCTCAAATATAACACAAAGTCTGAAAGGGATTAGAATTGTTGCATTAGAACATCATCTTCTGATCATAAAAGAAAATCCAGCAAGTAATATAGGAGCATTTGAAAAATTTAAGTCAAAAATCTTGTTCACTTATACCTCACCCCCCAACTTATTCTAGAATTGTCCTCAATGCTAGTCCATGTAATAATTTTGAAATCAAATATCAAAAGCTAAAAGGGTGAGTGTACAAAACCTGAGTATTTGAGCTACCTTTTGCTGCAGCATCGTGTCATCTTCATTAGTTTGGAATTTCCTCCATAAATTTCGTTGTTGCCTTGCCTAAATAAACTAAAGGAAACATAAAATAGAATAATGCAAAAACAGAAAATAAAAACATCTAAAATGTGTTGGGCTGCCTCCCAACTAGCGCTAATTTTTTTCTGTCTTCAGCTAGACATAACTTAGATGAAACTAAGAGATGATCTATGGCCATGAAAATATATTTGTATCTCAAGGAAGGTTTCATAATAATCTTTTTCAAACAATCCAGAATTTTCATCAAAACAGATAAATCATGAAGCATACGTTCATTTATTGAAGAATTTATCTTAGTATTGAATTTATGCCAAGTTTTGTGAGATAGATAAATGTTCTTCAAGTAAGGGAATATAACTTGCAAAACATTTCCTTCAAATATTTTATCAAGATAACAGATTCTATTCACTTCAAAAATATAACTTGAGATACTTTCAACTACACCAAGATATAAGTTAACAAAATTTTCCCAAAAATAGTACTTCCATTTTGAAAAGAATTGTTCCTCATTTTTCTCTTCTTTTGTAAGGTTCTCATTAACTAATAAGCAATAGACTTTGTAATCCCAAAACACATTTTTAACCCCTTGCTTTCCTAGTTTTTATTTTTTCCATCTTATCCCTAATAGACATAGGATAACTCTACTAATTCCTCCCGTTGCTCTACTGTCCAAATGTTTCATGACCTCTGAATTTTCTGTCCATATTCCCTTTTTATCTCCATGTACTTCAATTTCGTTCTTCTTACAAGTTTCATGTGATGATATCAAATATGTGTTGTGATCACCAAGAAATTTTTGAATCTTTAGCATACTCAAAAGTTGGTGATCTATATACAAAGTGACAGAAATTGAATTGAATGTGCAGTAATATATAAATAAATATAGACAGTCTTGAATCATGTTAGAAGGTGAAAGACAAAAAAAATTATTAAAATTCGTAGGCCTTGAACATGAAGACACTATTAGCATCACATGCCTTGGCTGAGGAGATTCTATTGTAAGTTCAAGAATGAGAGGTGAAAAGAAGTTTTGGGAGGTAGAAATATTTTCTTTTAAATCTTTATTTATGTCCTCTCCAATAGGTTCTAGAATATTCTTAATATCTTCATTTTTCCATTGAGGTTGGTTAAGAACTAAATTTATACCCCCCAACTTATGTCTTGGTTCATATTCATCCTTCTTGTCTTTCCCTACTGCTAATGTATGCCCTTTTTCTAGATCTTTGATTCTCCATTCATCAATTCTTTTATCCTCACTAGAACTATCATTTTCTAATTTTTGAATTTGACATGCATCATCATCATCACTATCAAAGTCCATAGCTGCAAAGTACTCATTGGATTTTTTGATTTCTTCTTGAACATAACTCCAATCATCTAATTTTTCCTCACCTAAAATATCCTTTGCTTCATTTCTGCCCTCACCAGCTTTTACTAGAATTTGAATAATTTCTGATTTTGTTTCTTCAGATAAAAGTTCATCCTCCTCATCATCCTCAATATATTCATTCATCAATAGTGGACAATAAATTATTTCACTCAATTTTTCTTCTACCATTTTTCTATCCTTAATCTCCTCATTTCTCACTAGTGGCTCATGGAATTCCTCAATGTTTTCTTTAAAATGTTGATATTCAGGGGCTGGAAGTTCTGAAGGGTAAGAGTGCACATTAGTATAACCACATTGAGGATATGAGAACTGATTTTGAAAATTAAAATTATCTAACATAAGTGAGGAAGAATCTTGACTGTTATGCCAACCACTAAGTTGCTCATCATTTTGTTTTGTTTGATCTATTTGTTCTTGCAACTTATTTATTTGTTCTCCTATAGACAAAGAAGATTTGGTCAATTCAACACCTTGCTGCATGGGAAATTCTACAAAATTATGTGGATCAAAGTGGGCAGTAGATGAGAAATTATGATATTCAGAATGATTTTGATGACAAGATGGTAATGAAAATGTAGGTTCATAAGGTACTGCAGGGGCTGCATGATTGATATGATTAAAATCATATGAACCTATCCAATCTTGATGAATGTCATTTGGAAAATTAACATCTCTAGGATAAGAAGGTTGTGTGTTTATAAAGCTTATGTCATGGCTGAATAAAGGTGGAGGAAAGAAAGAATCATGACATTCAGAAAAATTACTAGGAGTATTAGAATAAGGAATATTACTAAATAATGGAGAAGAGTCAACCACTGAACTATGTCCAAAGGATTTTGTAGCTGGTTCTAAATCTTCAATTATATGGTCTAACTTTTCTCCATAAGTTCTCAGCATATATCTCATATGATTTATGTCTCCATAAGTATTAAAATCTTCAAAATTGTTCTGCATTTGACTATATTGATCTTGTAATCTAGAATCAAACATTAAAGTATATGGGTTATGATCATATGATAAAGTCTGAAATCGATTCAGCATGCAATAACTATAACTATGTCTTGAATAATCATCCATGAGTTCAATATTTATCTTTATCAATGAATGAGCATAAAAATAGAATTGGCAATGAATCTTTGAAGTTTCTAGCTGTAGGAATACTCTAAGAATGTATTTCAGCTAGAAAATTTCTTTTTTTTTTTAAAGCCTGAACTCAAAATAAAATAAAACAAAATTTGAATACAAATAAAAAAATAAAATCAAACTATATTAAGAAACACAAACAGTATTTTTAATGAGCAATTATCAAAGTTTAAAGTAAACAAACTTTACTCAAAAAGCACCTTGCAAACTTGATACTGAATTCAGGAGAATTATTAATTCTCTTTGGCTTGCATTGATCTTCCCTCCTTTGATATTGCTCTATTTCTTCTTTTTTTTTTCTGCAATCAAATAAATGAAATCAAAATTCAGCAACCTATTAAGTAATTGAGAACATTAATCAGATATTAATTTGAGCAAATCATCCCTAGCAACAGTGCCAAAATTTGATCACACTCTAGTTGGTGAAATAAAATATGCAAATTTAATTTTTTACCAGAACTCAAAACATAGAAATTAACTTGAAATTCTAATGGTTCAGGTTGATCCTCAGAGATGATTGTCAAATTATGATATCAAGTCATATTCTCAAATACTTATTTTTTAATCAAAGGGAATAAAAAGAGCTATGTGAATAAATAGAGTGATTGGGTTTTAAATAAAAAAAATTAATTGAGTTCAACTATATCAAGTGTGTCACCCACCTAGCATAGAAGAACTCAAAGATATACAGAAAAATAAATTAAAACCTAGAAAATGATCATCCTCTACTGATCCATGTGTCACTCATGGATTAGTAGAAGAATGAGTGATGAGGAAATCAATAAAACAATCAAATTTTAAAAATTCTTCTTCAAATCCTTATGTTACTTAGAAATCTGAAGAAGAACAATAAAATGAAGCAACAAAAAAAGTTCTAAATAACTGAAATTAAGAACTGTAAATAACCCAAATATTTGAGAAAGAATGAACATGTAAATCGCAGAAAGAAAAATAAATGAAAATGCTAAAAATTCCTAAACTATGGCATTCTCGCTCCTCTTCATCTATCACATAGAAGGGGTTTGAGAAGGGGAAGAAAGGGGGTTAAAAATCCCTATGAATGCTGCTACCGCCACTGTGCTCGACTTCACCTATGCCCGTCATGCATGAGGGAAGCTCGCAGCAACCATCGCTGCCATTGTCACCTCAGCCATTTTGTGGGGAACAAGCTCTTTCCGCCATAGCTTCCATCACCGTCTCCACACTGCCGTGTCACTGCTTCACCGTCACCGTCTCCGCTTGTCACATGGAGAGGCTAGCTATCGCTGTGCCCTAGCCGTCTCCACATCACCATGCCACCGCTTTGCCGTCACCGTCTCCACCTGTCACATGGAGAGGCCAGCTGTCGCCGTGCCCTAGCTGTCGTGGTCTGCCCAATCTCCCTTTTCTCTCCTCTTCTCTTCCCTTTTAACCCCCCATTGAAATGGGTTGGGTATTGGGCCTGATATTGGGCTTGATGGTGGGCATGTGTAATCAGGCCACTATCTTGCCCAATATAAGTCTAACAAAATTACAATAAATTAAGGAAACTCTAACTTTCATTCTTCTGATTTTTCTACAGCCCAAGAAAATATTTCTCAAGGTACTTGCCTTGGATAGTCATGTTAGCATAAATTAAATCACTAAAGCATTTCTCAAGAATAATACTCAAATGAGATAATTTTGATGTAGTGAGTTATAAAAAGCATTTTATCATTTTTCATATAATCTCATTGTATTTAACATCAATTAATGTGACATTTCTAATCATTTTTCATTAATTAACATAGATAAATGACACATTATCACGGCTCCGCCTGATCGGGCCTCCGACCCGTTAGCAGGTCCAGTTGGTCGGTAGTATTTTTATTTTTTTTTCTTAAATTTTTTTTTTCCATTTATCTCAACAAAATAAGATTATAAAATCATGTAATTAATCAAAGATTCATATTAACCAACTAAAAAATACTTTTCATGATTTAGCACAAAAATAAGTCTATTTATCATGAGTTAAGGCTGAAAACATCATCTCACTTAATTATTAACTTATGATAATGAACACTTATCACCCATCTTTTCCCACCCCTAGTGACACACTCTTCCCCACCCTAGAGGGCAGATCACCAGTGGTCCTACGTCAAAATGGTTAAAATGTAACCATCAAATCAACAAACCACTGATTAATTAGAGAGAAATTATTGGAAAATTATCAGAAAATCATTCCACTTGGTGGAAAAACGACAAAGAATTTCAGCTGGATTTCTTGATTGAAATCAATGGAAAATGATTCGAAATCACTCCCTAGATGATTCACGACAAGTTTGGGAAGGTTTGAGATAGAAAGAAGCCCTTTTGATCAAGTGAATCATATATTCTTCTGACTATTTTCGGCGAATGTCCAGAAATTATCATTTGTGACAAAAACTAAATATAATAGGAAATAAATCTAACACTAATGCTGTCCTTTGATGGTCCACCTTTGGAACAGCAAGAGACGCCGGTGCAACCGTTTTGTATCATCCAGTCATGTCATACCTCGTCGGAAGGGGCATGAATATCATTCGACGGCTCTATGTTGCTCATTGGAAGGATTCCGTGGAAAGAAGGGTTCGATGCTACAGTCACCACCGTCTAGGGTAAAGGAGAAGATTTGTGGCCACCTGTTGGAGGCTCTAGGTGCAGCTGAGGGAGTAAGGAGAAGGGTTCATGAGTCGCTAAAGGATTTGACCGCATAGAGGAGGGAGAAGACGAAATGAATGTCGTTGGCGAACCTCTGCCCTTTTTATTTCATTGGTGATAATTGATAATCTTGTTTGTATCTGATGATAACAGATAATTGTTGATATGTCCCTCCATGACTTAAGTACACTAGTTACGTGGCGTGCTCTTCACCTTCCGATCGGTTTACTCTTGGGGGTACGTGGTGCATCTTGAAAAATCAAAAAATATTAGCATGATATAAATATTGATCAGCCACTGATTCACCATCAGAAAAGGGTGACATGGCACATTTAGGGGCGTATGATCAAGCAGAAATTATATAACTATGATTGATAATAGATATTATCTATTTATTTATTTCAGAAGATGGTAAGTAATTCATTTTAGTCTGAAATAAATCATAAAAATTAAATAAAAATTAACGAAAAATATGAAAACACTTAAAAACATTTTCTTCAATAATTATAATTTATTTTCATGAAATTCATTAAATATTTTATTATTTTCACACGTTATATCTAAAAAATGAGATATTATCATACCTTCCAACTTGAATATTACTAGTCTTTAGCAATGAAGTACATAAATTAATCAAAGACTAACTTATTTTCAAATATCAAAATTCATGCGAAGAGATCAAATTTTCAGAAAACTAAATCTCTAGACACATTAGATTTTCATATTAAATTAGAGAAAATAATCTTAAACAATATTAATGTTTAAACACTCATTGGAATAACAATCTAGACTTCACTCTTTCTACCTACAGATTTATTATTCTCTTTCTTGTATATTTAATTCACTATATGTTTAAATAATAATCTTTCAAGTGAGAATAGTATTGATCCTACATTTCCCTTTTCTATAGGTTTCATGCATTGAAATGTGAACTACATCCTTCATTTTTCTTTTCTTCTTTTTTATTTCTTATTTTAATAATAATAGATAGGCAGCTTTTCCCATAGACATTTTTCGACAATGTAGGATGATGTCTTACACCTAATTGTGTACTCTTTGTTTTTTGGGCCTTCACACTATTTTTTTTTTTTTTTCAAAGATGAGTGATATGTAACACAATTCCTATAAATCAGGGTGTAAAAATCTCCACTAAACTCAAATAATCAATTAAACTCTCACATCATAGAAAATACCATCTACCAAGATCAAGAAAATAAATCTGTAAAATAAAATCAATGTCATCTATCTTGTACCTAAGGTGTATTCTAACATTTCATGCTCTTGAATCATTTTCCTATCCTAAAAATGATTATCCTAGTGTCCTTTGATATCACACATTCTTAATAATTTGTTTCTCATGCATGAAATATGACATTTAAAAACATAGTTAGCATGTTGCATGATCATAATTTGCTGAATTTTTATTCCATAAAATATATTCAAATCTATAGCATGAAAATAAGAAGAATATGTTAAAATTTCTATCATCCTTGCCCCTAAGATAAAATAATCAAATTGCTAAATGATATAACAAATATTTCATAAAATTAAATCATTAGAAAGCAAAGTTTAGAAAGATAGCACTTGGTCATTCTTGCTACTCCGAACCCATCTTTATTGAAATAAAAATTTCCTACATTTAAAAGCATAAAAGAATGAAATAAATTGGCACTAAATAATGAAAAATTTGAATTTTCCTTACCCCCACAACTTAAAATCGGAATTGTCAATGACATGACATAACTCATAAAATTCAGAAAATAAAATAGTAAGTATTTGAGAACAATTAATGGGAAAACTTTTGCTGATGAGGCAAAGATTATTTAAAAATATCATTTATTTATTGAAATAAGAAATATCTAAACCATAATCAAGGAATTGAATTTAAAAAACAAATAAAAACATTAGGTTGCCTCCTAGTAAGTGCTAAGTTTAACGTCTTCAGCCAGACTTATTAGTTCTTACACAAGCTAATTAATTTCATCATCAAACTCTTTAATTGTTTCTTTCTTTAAAATTTCTTTTGAGTTTAGCTCATATAATATTTCTATTATTTGTTTAATCTTTTCTTCATCATATGTGTGATAACTTGTGAAAATTATATGTTGATGTGTTATTAAATTAGGGAGAATAATGCATATTTGAGAATTATTTCACAAGTTATTGTGTAAAAACAATTATTTTACTTGTCATTTTGATGAACCTCCTTTAATCTTGATTTAAATCAATATTTTATGAATAAAAAGAAAATGGATGAAATTTATTTCATATGTTGAAGCTTAATTCTCATTTACTTTATTTTGAAATAAAATCCTATTGTACTAAATTTTTATGATTAACTGAAATATATTTTCTATATTTTTTATGAAAATTTTAGCATTGAAATAAATATAATAAATGTTATAATAAAAGATAAAATGGGCACACCATTAGTGGGTCAAAGGCACACTGCTTAACGAGCCTAACGTGGGCCGTAGGCACACCATGTCTAGGAGTGGGCCCAAGGGGCACACCACCTAGCAACTTGTGTAAACCAGGTTGTGGATTCGAATCATGGGTGCAGGCCAAATAGATCACCTCCAAGGCCTACTAGGAGCCAAGTCTCAATGCGAATCATCCTTGGGAGTTGGTAGTCAAGTATGGTCATCCCTTTAGGAGGTGCTTACAGTCATTAGAAAGGATCACTTAATATATACTACTCTATTTATCCCATATTTCTGATATGAGACTAAACCACTTTCTTTTACCTTTTTCAGATCCAACGGTAGAGCAGAAGTTGTGGTAAAGATCTGATGATCTAGAATCTGCCACGTCATTGCCTACCATCTCACAAAAAGTGGTGCTAGATCTAACGGCAACCACCATCAAATCTGACGCACTTGAAGTGGCCACGTCTCCATCCGCTAGCACGTGTTTCGACGTTCACGTGGATCCCAATAAAGCACACAAAAAAGAAATGAGAGTTCAAATAGATCTGATGGTGATTAAGAGGCCACGTCATCCCCTGCATAGGAAAATGATGGTGCGAGAATCCAACGGTCTTCATCGAGCCACACGGTGGAGGACATATTGATAAATATAAGTTATCGTCTAGTAAATGATATCGATTATTCGTTCACGTGACCTAAGGGTACGTTTATAAATATTAATTTTTGTTTGGTAAAATAGATGATATCGATTATTGCTGCGTGAGAAAAAGGAAAAATACCAAAAAAATCGAAAAAAATAGGAAAAATATGACAGCAAATGGGAAGTTAAAATAAAAAATAGGATTTGTAGATCTAGGGAATAAAAAGGAGGAATAAGAGAGAGAAAATGATCTTTTTGAGTTATTTTTGGAGTTGTTCTTGAGAAAAAATATATTTTTTTCTTTTTCATATGAAAATAGAGTTCCAAAGAATGCATCGTTGATTTTTGATTGTTCACCTCTACCCTTCTCACCTTAAATCTATTCCGTTGAACTAGATACAAGATTGAGAAGTGCTACCCGGAGGTCGACATCAAGCCATGCATTCTAAAGGTTGTAAGTTTGATTTTAAATAGAGTTTCTTATTATTTCTTGTTTGATTTGCAAAATAAATCTATTTTCTTAGCTTTAATCATTTCTTTATTTGTTTCTTTTCCATTTTCATCATTCTAAAGCATATTTCATTTTAGTTGAAGTTTTAAATTTGCATCTACATTTATTTACCCTTTTATTTCCTTCATTACTTTAAATATCAAATTCATAATCCATTAAACAAGAGAATAAGAAGATTTCTCAAATCTTTCCCTAAAGAGACAACCTAGCTCGCCACTATATTCATTTAATATTATTTTTGGTGAATCTAGTTCTATAAATTATTAAAGTTGAATGATGAATCTAATAATTACTTAGGGTCATATCAAAGTGCAATGCATGCAAGAAGATGAATTAATTTTCTTGAGATGATTCATGATCCATTCTAGTGCTTGTTCATAATCTTGCAATTTTTGTAAGGTTTTAATTTCATGTTCCAAATTCAACAAAAATGAAATGATGGCAGGAAAAGTCTTATTAGGAACATGAAAAATATATTTCGATGAATTTAGAAAAGATTTAAGCTCTAATTTGAGAAGAATATCTAAAGATGATGAAAGAGATACTATGTTGTGATTTAATGTTTCTTTCTCACATGATTGATAGTTTGTATCATGTAAGTCAAAATGAGAAATAAATTCATCAATTTGATCAATATATGATTTAGATCTTTAATACATGATTCAATCATATCTATATGTTCTATTTCATCATCATGTTCTAGTGGAAATTTAGAGCTTATAAAAACATTTAAAGAAATATCATGATCTTTTGCTTTAATCTTGACTATTCTATTTTCACAATCAATATTTGCTTTGGCTGTTGCAAGAAATGGTCTTCCTAAAATGATAGGAGCATAAATAAGATCAACTAAAATAGGCATGTCTAAAATAAGAAAATCAACAGGAAATATACAGGCTTTCACATTAATTATGACATCTTCTAAGAGTCCCCTAGGTGTCTTAATTGATTTATCAGCTAATTGAAGCTCCACTGAAGTTGTTTTCAACTCTCCTAAATCAAAATGATCAAAAACAGCAGCTGGTAATAAATTAACACTTGCTCCTAAATCTAAAAGAACACTATGAAATGTGACGTCTCCTACTTGATATGAAATTAAAGGAGCTCTTGGATTGTTACAATTCCTAGGCATAGAATGAGAGATAATTGCACTAGCCTCTTCAGATAATGAAATCTTCTGAGGTGACCTACGAGGTGTGCACAAATCTTTCAAAAATTTAGCATATGGAGGTATATGTTTAATTGCATCAACTAAAGGAATAGAAATCTGAACTTAGCTAAATATTTTCATAAGTTCTTCCTTAGGTTGGATTCTTTTCCTAATTTTGGTCTCTAAAGCTTTAGGAAATGGGACTATTTTTCTAAGAATTTCTTGCTGTTTCCCTAAAGAATTTTTCTCTTGATCTAGGTGCTGATTTTTCTTCTCTTTTGTTTGCTGATTTTCTTGTCCTAGCTTCTCATCATCTGAAAATAAACCATCATGATCATCATCAATATAATTAGGAACATATTTAGTTGCTACTTCAGGTGGATATGGATCATGAAGTTGTTTTCCACTCCTAAGAATAGTTATAGCTTCAACATTTTGAAAACCTTGAGGTGTAGATACATCATGACTACTAGAAGATTGATTCCTAGGCTTCATGATGGGTTGACTAGGAAGATGACCCAATTCACGTTTAGAATTAGATAATGCTAATTTTCCAATCTCTTTTTCAAGTCTACGAGTGGTTTGCTGATTTTCTTGCCTAATTTGCTCCATCATTTTTATCATACTTGCATTAGACTCTTGGAATTGTTGCATCACTTGTCCCATGAATTGCTGCATAGAATTAGCACAAAAATCAGATTGAAATTAATTTGAATTAGGGTTTTGTTGGCTGAAATTGGGTGCTGAGTTTTGCTGAAATTTTGGTGCTGAATTTTTCTGAAAATTGGGCATAGAATTTTTCTTAAAACTAGAACCAGAATTTTGCTGAAAATTAGACCTAATATTAGATGAATCTTAGAAAGGAGGCCTAAAAGAATTAGAAGGTCTAGAAAATGATTGAGAATTAGGGTTTTGAACATGAGGATTAGAAATATTATTCTGATTTTTCCAAGAAAAATTAGGATGATTTCACCAATTATAATCATTTAAGAAATTAGAATGCTCCTAGTCTGAAATAAATGTATGGTCTAATAAATTAGGACATTGAGATTCATAATGATCATTTCTACCAAAAGATGAAGATGAAGAATGTGTATTACATAGTAGCTGTGGCTGAGGATGAGTATGCTCATTTTTATGCAATAAATGATGATATAAAATATTAAGTTTATGATGAACTTCACTAACTTCATTACTAAGATTTGATGTATCATCATTCCTCACTTCATAAATTCCTCTCTTAGACTCATTGGCACTACAATCATAAAGAACAAAAGATTCACATTCAGCTGAATTTTCACTTAAATTTTCATAAAGAGTATGAATCTCATCTTTATCCTTACTCATAAATGTTCCTCCACATGCTGCATCAATGATGTTTTTATGTTAGTCAGAAATACCATCATAAAACACACGATTTAATTGCCACTTGGCAATTCCATGATAAGGACATCTCCTTTGAAGTTCCTTGAATCTTTCCCAAGATTCATGAAATGCTTCTCCTGATTTTTGAGTAAATTGGAGAATAGCCTTCCTCATGGGATGAGTTTTACCCACAGGGTAAAATTTTTTAGAAATGCTTGCTCTACTTCAGCCCATGTGGTAATCTCATGAGGTAAAGATGTAATCTAATCTCTAGCTCTATCATGAAGTGAATATGGAAATAATCATAATCTCAGTGCATCTTGAGAAACATTAGGAATATGAATGAGTTCACATGTAGCTAAAAACCTAGCAATGTGTTGATGTGGTTCTTCACTTGCTAAACTCGTAAATTCAGGAAGCATTTGTAAAGTACTATGACAAATATCAAATTGGACATTAGGTTGAATTAGAGTTGTAACCTACAAGGTAGGTCTATATAAATCAGGAGCATAATAATCACGCATGGGTTTAGAGGGTTGATGATTCTCACTTCCTTGAACCATAGGGTTCGGCTCCTAAAGATTCTGAATTTTTATCTTTTTTAGCTGCTGGATATTCTATAGGCCCTAAATTTCCTTTAGATTGAGCTCTAACTTGATTTAAATTTGGGCTTTCTAGAATGGGCTGCATAAAATAAATGTCACTTTTGAAAATTCAGCCAAATTGAGCAATAAAATTTTTCTGAAATTTCAAGAAGATTCTGATTTACTCTTCAACATGAAATTTTATATTATTTTTTATCAATCTTTTTTAATTTTAAATGCAATCCTAAATGATGCAAGCAATTTCAGCAAAATATGAATAAAAATGATTCTTGTAATAATAAAGAATTCAAATATAGTGAGAATCAATATAAATATTCAAATTAAACTGAAATTCTTAAATAAAATACTGAAATAAAATACTGAATTTAAATAAATGAAATATTTTTAATAAATAAAGCTTTTAAAGAAACAAACAATTATCTAACACTAAAATAAAAAGAAAATGCATGGAATGATAATTTTTTAAAAAAATCACGAAAATAATAAAATAAAATCAATAAACACTGATTAAAACCATACTCCCTGGCAATGACGTCAAAAAGATGATGAGCATTTGTTGTTGGATTTAAATACTCATAATCTAATAATATTTATAATTGAAACTTAATGAAAAATTAGTAAAGCAATGAGTCTCAGGTCGAACATAGGGAATAGGAATAACCTGTCATGAAGTGAATTTTGATTTTACTATTCCAATGATTCTATAATTTTTTAGAATTTTAATGAATTAAATAATAGAAACTAATATTTAATAAATAGTGAAGAGAAAAAGGGAGATAGATGTGGGATTTTGAAGGGACTTTTGGACGAATTTTTTAGAAATAGAAATGGGGTTAAGAAGGGATTTTAGATGAATTTTTAGGTGGAGGAGAGGAGGGAGAAAAGAAAATAGATGATAATTAGGAGAGAGAAAATCATGATCAACACGTCTAGACAGAAAATACGTTGACTGCAATTTCTAGACAAATATGTGAGAGGGAATTCGCAAAAAAGATGTGAAATCACACCAAAAAATGCCTGAATCAGTTTTGCACTGATTAATAAGTAGTAAATGATTAAAATCATCAAATCAACAAACCACTATTTAATCGGAGAGAAATCACCAGAAAATTTCCAGAAAATTATTCTGCCTAGTGGAAAAACGGCAAAGAATTTCAGCTAGATTTTCGATTGAAATCGATGGAAAATGATTCAAAATCGATTGGAAGGTTTTAGATAGAAAGAAGCCTTTTCGATCAAGTGAATCATGTATTCTTCCGATTATTATCATTTGTGTCAAAAACTAAATGAAATAGGAAATAAATCTAAGACTAACATTGTCCTTTGATGGTCTGCCTCTGGAACAACAAGAGATGCTGGTGCAATGGCTTTGTATCATCCGATCATGTCGCACCACGCTAGAAGGCGCATGAATATCATTCGGCGGCTCTACGCTGCTCGCCAGATGGATTGTGGAGAGAAGGGTTCGATGCTGCTGTCACCACCATCTGGGGTAAAGGAGAAGACTTTTGGCCACCCATTGGAGGCTCTGGGTATAGCCAAGGGAGTAAGAAGGAGGGTTTGCTGGTCGTCGGAGGCTCTGACCGTGGAGAGGAGGGAGAAGACAGAATGAATGTCACCGATGAACATCTGCCCTTTTTATTTCATTGGCGATAATCGATAATCTCATTTGTATCTAACAATAATCGATAATTGTTGATATACTGCTCCACGACTTAAGTACGCTGGTTACGTGGTGTGCTCTCCACCTTTCGATCGGTTTACTCCTAGGGGTACGTGGCGCATCTTGAAAAATCACAAAATATTAACGTTATTGATCAAGATTGAAAATAAAATTCAATTTACTGATTAAAGTCCCAAAAGAGAAATTCATGACCATAGAATCAACTCGTGATCAATGAAAATTTGATTCATATAACACAATTTCATGAAAATTTTATAAATTCTAGTTACATGCACTGTGGACCTAAAAGTTGTATGAGGGTAATGTCATCCACCTAATGCCTCCCCTCACTATAATTTGCATTATCCTCAATGTATCATGAGAAGAAAGGAACATATCACAATCAAATGATGAATCTCATAAGATAGGTGTAAGAATGTAAGGATGTGAAGCATGGCAAACTAGTCTAGATTGACAGTGCACAACTCTTGGATTGAGCTTAAACTTCTACATGAAAATAAGAAAAAAGAATTGACAGCCTGAGAGTAAAATGAAACAAAACCTCAAAACTTTTAAATCAAAGAAGTGAAAGCAAATAACAAAACAAAATATAATGTGGCTATCAAAGTAATCAATTCCCATTAGGAAATGGCTCTAGCTGCTATAGGTTGATGGAGATCGAAGCTTCCTGTTGCTCATGCTTCCAAGTAAGGCTTTAAGTGCTGCCCATTCACGTTAAATGTTTTACCTGTTTTAGGATCTGCTATTAAAATAGATCTTGAGTTAAAACTTTGCACAACAATGAATGGACCATCCCAATGATATTTGAGCTTATCCGGAAATAATTTTAAATGAGAATTATACAACCAAACCTTCTGATTTTGATAAAATGATTTACGATTGATCTTCTTGTCATGAAATGCTTTAAGCTTGGCTTTGTAGATATTGAAATTCTCGTAAGCCTCATTTCGTAATTCTTGTAATTCCTACAATTGAAGAACATGATGCTTCCCTGCATGATCTAGGAAAGATTAAGCTGTTTGATGGCCCAATATGCTCAATGCTCAATTTCAATAGGTAAATGAGATGCTTTACCATAAATCAAGTGAAAAGGAGACATGTCAATGTGATTTTTAAATGTTGTTCTATAAGCTCAAAGTGCATCAGGAAGTTTCTTGGCCCAATCTTTACCATCAGGCCGTATGATTTTCTTCAAGATCTTCTTGATTTCTCTTTTGCTCAATTCCACCTATCCATTAGCTTGCGGATGATAGGGTGTTGTCATTCTATGCTGTACTCTATATCTTTTAAGTAGATTTTGAAAGTAAAAATTGTTAAAATGAGACCCATTGTCACTAATGATAGCACGAGGACAGCCAAATCTAGAAAAAATCTTTTGTACAATGAACTTGCATATAATTTTATAATCATTAGTTCTAGTGGGGATGGCTTCTAGTGGTGGACAGGACCCCTTGCCACCACAACACGAGCCCAAGGCGACGAAGGAGACCCCACCCCTATGCTGTCAGCCAAATTGTAGAGCCTGAGCGAGGACAAGGAACCCTAGGTTCTGCTACACTGCATGAAGGGCTTCCCACCCCTTGGGCCCATGTCGGGCCCATGGCGGGATGGGACAGCCCACTCCCTTTTGGTCCTTGCTTGTCCTATTACCTCCTCCTTTGGGCCATACGTGTGGGCCCAATTGGAGGAGCTGGTGTCCTTATTCCCCTCACTCCCTTCTCTTTTGGGCCACCCTGTTTATGCCCAATAGAGAGGAAGGCCCACCTGGGACTCTAGTGTATCATTTGGGGAGCATGGCATTTTGGGCCTCTCGTGTGGTCTTCACCCTTGGCCCATGTGGGCCTCTATATAAGGGGGTGGAAAGCCACCACCTAAGGGGAGCCATTTATTTTTGAGTAGAAAGAGTGTTGTGAGCTTGATCTAGGGAGAAAGGGAGAGGGGAAGCCTGAGGGGTAGAGGGCACCATCTGACCACGACACCACCACCTTGTTCCTAGTCTCTCATTGCCTCACTTCCCACACGCGGGTCTAGTGCAGTTGCTCGCACGGTGCACCTGCCTTGTGCTCGCCTCGCAGCCGACACCACACTCCACTCCCCAACAGGGCAGCGGTCGTCGTGCTCGCCAATCCCGTGAGTCTGCCTGTGTGCCGCTGTAACAGCCTACGAGTCCACTGCAGGCTCCAACCAGGAACTCATCTAGGTGCCTCAAGTCATCCGGCTGCGTCACCAACCTCAGCCTATTAGCTGTCTTTCAGGTGCGGCTGTCATCCCCTCTCCAAACACTCACCCGTGTGCCTGCGTGCACGCTGTATGACCCACATGGGACTGTCCTCCACTTAATAGGAATCACCGGCCATGCTGCTGTGACTCTTCCCCATCTGCCGAGCTCGCACCGTTCTCGCTGCTGTCAACCCTGTGCCTATACGAGGATCCTCCTGCCCTGCCACAACCAACCGGGCCGAGGCCCACAGGTTAGCCCTCTTTCCCCTGTCATTCAGCCTTTACTCCATGCAGTGCCTTCTCGCTCCTGCCCCACCACCGATGGGCCTAGCTAGGTGGGACAGCTTGGGCTCACCTTGGGTGTGAACCTTGACGCACATGCATGCAAGAACTGCTGCATTGGCCAGCGAACTCAGGCGGCAGAGACCATGTCAATAGTATCGGGCTTCTCTCGACGGACATGGACGGGGAAGGTCTCCCTGCACCCGCGCCCTTGTTGACACCGAGGAGTGTCCGCAGGTGTTGTTGCCATCAGCACCTGCTGGCCGTAATCGAGTCCCCACCCCATTAATCACATATAGGAACCCCTACCCCCCTCCCTCCCATAGTAATGCAGATCACTTGGTCCTGCATCAACTTCTACCCATTTGGGAACATAATCAACAGCTAATAGGATATATTCATTACCTGCGGAAGAAGGGAATGGACCTATAAAATTGATTCCCCAAAGGTCAAATATTTCTACCTCCAAAATTGGTTGAAGTGGCATTGCATCTTTCTTCAAGATGTTTACCATGGCTTGGCATGTGGTACATGTCCTGAAAAATTGATGAGAATCTTGAAAAACAATAGGCCAATAAAACTTAAGGTGACTGAAGAACTTACGTTTCATGTTCGTTGACTAACCTATAGGCACTTGATCTGCCACTAAGTAATCCACAATATGCACATACCATGGCAATATATATGTATCAACTTTTAATAAATGTTCATCAGGAAAGGAGTTTATAATAGGTAAGTTGTTAGATACATGAAGTCTAGATAAATGGTCTATGACATAATTTTCTCTGCCCTTCTTATCCTTGATGTCTAAATAAAATTCTTGCAATAAAAGTATCCATTAAATTAATCTTAGTTTAGCTTCTTTCTTTGCTAAAAGAAACTTAATGGCGGAATGATCTATATAGACAATCACCTATGTTCCTATCAAGTACAAGCAAAATTTATCTAAGCCAAATACAATAGCTAACAACTCTTTTTCTATTGTAGTGTAGTTTAGTTGAGCATCAGCTAGAGTTTTACTCACATAATAAATCACAACTGGTTTTTTATCAATCTACTGGTTTAGGACTGTGCCTACAGTAAAATATGATGCATTACACATTAACTCAAAAGGATGAGACCAATTAGGACCTTGTAAAATTAGAGCTTCTATCAATGCTTGTTTTAATTTCACAAAAGGTTCTTTTCCTTCAATGTTAATCATAAAATTGGTATCTTTCAAAAGCAATTGAGTCAGGGTTTTAGCTAAATTCACAAATCATTTGATGAATCTTCTATAATACCCTGCATGTCCAATGAAAGTACATAATTGTTTAAGAGAAGTAGGTAGTGGCAAATCCTTGATTACCTCAAGTTTTGCTTTGTTCACGTCCAATCCACGTTGGCTGGCTACATGACCAAGCACAATGCCTTCCTTTACAATAAAATGAGATTTTTGTCAACTTAAGACAAGCTTCTTATCAACACAAATCTGGATTAGTCAAATTGATTAAACAATGATCAAATGTTTGTCCAAATATAGAAAAATCATTCAAAAAAATTTCGAGATAATCTCCCACTAGATTAGAGAACATTGCACTCATGCATCTTTGGAACGTTGCTGGAGCATTGCATAGGCCAAATGGCATCCTGATAGGTTAAAAATATAGTATTAAACTATGTCATTGGAGTCCCTTTTTGGCTTATGCAATCATACTAAAATTTATGTTGATTAATTAAATATTGTATATAGTGTGAGTAAGGGTGTCAAACCATAGGGAGGAATTGCAAAAGTCTAAACTCAATTTCTTTAGAAGAGAGAGCGAGCGAGAGAGAGAGAGGGAGAGAGAGAGAGATGGGATGGTTAAAGCGGAATACTAACCAGGGTATGAGGGTAGATGAATCAAGGAATGGGGATGAGAAAGAAAAGAAAACTCTGAACTAATATTATTTTTACAAATTCTGCGTAAGATAAATGTGCTCAAACCCAATCAATAAATGCTTCCTCAAACATTCATTCTATCAAAGACCTACATATTTCGCCTAGGTCATGGCGGTTTGCAACCAACGAGACGGATGACAAGAGAGAAGAAGAAACTCACTAAATTAGATGCTTGAACACAAGAATGATCTCTGGTGCCCTCTTTCCTACTAGCCAACCAATGTTGGGGGTGAGACCAAAAGATATCCCCAAAAGTTTTCGGTCTTCTACCCATATATACTATAATGTGGATGGTAAAGGGAGAATTGATGACGCTACCCCCCAATTTTCAGTCCTAAACACTTCTGGTCCATCCTGACACTTTCACCTTGGGATGATCTGTGGCGTTGTTCTTCCCTTTCTTTTTCTCCATGCCGCCGCCAGCTTTATTAGGGTTTTGCATCCTCGTAAGCTCCGGTGAATGGTTGTGATTAGTTGTAAATCCTCTGCTGGATTACCTCATTAATACTCTGCTACGTGAACTAAAGTAGCGTGATAATGTGTGCCTCTTCATAATAATTGGGCCGGCCACCTATTGGTGCCAGCGAGATTAAAACACTTGTGGAGGCAACCCACATCACGGTAAAACCATTAAAAACCATAGGAGCCTATGATAATTCCAAAGATTCCAAAAAAATTAATTACTCAATGAATCCATTGTCAAAAAATTCTTCAAAAAAGGCCAAAAGGCTTAGAAGAAGTATACAATCATTCTAAAAAATGGAATTGCTCCTTTAAGCTATGATAAAATCCATAGATGCTCCTTTTAATAAGGATATATATGTGAAATACATAGTATTTATGTAATGAATAACATGTTATCATACCCCCCTACTTGAATCATTGCTAGTCCCTTAGCAATGTCCCATATGTTTTTCTTTAAGATGTCTTTTCATCTTTGAAGCAAAGAGAACAAGTGCATGAAATGTTAGAAAATATCAATTACATGCTTAGGATGACTATGCCCCATGACAGTCATAGACATTAACCTTTCAGGAATGCATGGACTGACTTCTCCTAGTTATGAAAGAGCTAATGGAAATGCATAAATAGACTTACTTCTCTGAGGATATGACACTATACCCCTAGGATTTTCTCACTGTCCCTAATGAATTGGTGGGCCTCACATCACTCACGAACCAGATCACACTCTCGCGGCTGGCAACTACTTAGTGTGTAGAGATCCCCATTAGCCTTCTTGTTCGAAGTCGAGAAAATGGCACTTTTGTCCTCCTATTTAAGGATAGAATATATTGCATACCAAGATGCATGGATAATGAAGGTAAGCTTAATGATAGGAGGAGAGCATGGGAAGTGAAAGTGCAAACACAAAAGAAAGACAATAAGACAAACAAAGGATGAACAATGAAGTCAGGTAATATGACTTAATATTGCCTCCTACCAAAATAGATGAACGAACAAAGCACACAAAGGTGTTGAATGAAGTAAAATGAATAACAAAAGAGTGGAATTGAAGAAGTATGGATACAATTTCTAATAGGTAGATAAGATGCGTGCATTTGCCATGGACAAAATAAAATAATAAAATGAAAATACTGGATAGACCGTGATGATCAGGGAAAGATTTGAAACCACAATCTGCTATCAGAACAAATCCCCCTCTTTCCTTTTCCTTCTCTCTTGCTGATTTTTTTTTTTTGACTGTTTCTTGATTTTGAAACTTTCCCCTCCTTTCTATTCTTGCTTCCCAAGTATTTCCTTGAATTTGGGGCTTCTTCTTCTCTTTCCTTTTCTCTCTCTCATTCCTCTCTCTGTTTTTTTATTTTTTTTAGAGAGGAGAAGGGAAGAGAAGAAAGATTTGGGGGTTTGGCAAATCTCACATAATTGGGTATGATGGTGGAATTGGGTTCTTATAAGAGATAAGTGAGAGAAAAGGATGAGAATTTTTGCTAGTGGATGTAGGATATGATGGGTGATTGGTGGATAGAGCTTTCAAATGTAAGTCTAAGTAAATGAAAGAAGGGAAATTCTGTGTGTAAAAAATGGAGAAAATTCTAACCCTCTACTCCCAATAAGATTCCACCTAATGGGAAGTTGAGACACATAAATAGTATTGGCTGATGATAGGGTGGTGATTTGGGGGTTCACACAAGTCACTCATCACTCGCTCCCAAGGTTATAGTGCTTCAATCCTTTGAATATTACATCTCCTACCCATTCCACTAGATATCTGGCCATTTGGTAACCAGTCACACATTGCCTCAGAATCATGGCTTGTAGCATCTTAAACGTTTTTGATCTGCTCACAAAGCCTAACTTCACCACACATGCTTCTAGGATAAAGGATGCATTGACGTCTTAAAGTGGGGTTGTGATTAATACTTGCATTCATGAAGCATGTTTCCCCTTCACTTAGGTTAGTACATGAATATTTAGGAAGAACAAAATAGCAAATTTTCGGAGGCTCACGACACCTCCCCCTACTGACATATGCATGGTCCTCCATGTATCGGCTTGAAAATATGAAAGCCTAAAAAAAAAGAAAATCAGTGGCAAGAATTACAAACTGAGGGTCAATTTCCTCTGCATGAAGTTGGGGTCAGTGGGGCTAAGAGGGAGCCTTCAAGCTGAATGTGGCCGTGGTGAGCACTGAGATATCTGTTCTTGTCCATTCAAAGAAAGTGATAGAGAACCAGCAGAAAATGAGGAAGGAGGAAATAGGTTAGGTCCTCCCTAAACAAGAGAGTGAATAGGTGTTTGAGGTGATGGTTCAGGATTCTCCAAGTGCATTGACATCGGCAAATAAGGAGGAGCTGTATCCACATAGGGCTTAAGCCGTTGGCCATTCACTTTGAAGTTGCTTCTTGTCTTTGGGTCAAGAATTGAGATTGTACCATTAGCAAAGACATCAATAATAATAAATGGTCTGTCCCATCTAGATTTCAACTTACCCAGAAAAAGCTTAAGTTTAGAATTGTACAGCCATACCTTCTGATTTCTCTGAAATTTCTGGCGGTTTAAATTCTTATCATGAAAGTGCTTCATCCTGGCTTTATAAATGTTGGAGTTTTCATAACCCTCATCCTTGAGTTCTTGGAGTTCATGCATCTGCAAGAGGTGATTCTTCCCAGCTACATCTAAAGAAAGGTTAAGCTTCTTAATGGCCCAAAATGTTGTGTTCAATTTCCACCAAAAGATGACAGGCCTTACCAAAAACTAGTCTATATGGAGACATCCCTAAGGGTTTTGTAGGCAGTCCTATAAGCCCATAAAGCATCATAGAGTTAGCTTGACCAATCCTTTCCATCAGGCCTAATAATCTTTTTGATTATTTTCTTAATCTCCCTATTAGCCACCTCTATTTGGCCATTAGCTTGGGGGTGATAGGGAGTAGTGATCCTATGCTGTACTCCATTTTTCTTTAACAAAGACGGAAAATGATAATTATTAAAATGACTCCCCCCATCACTAATAATCGCTCTTGGGCAACCAAATCTAGAGAAAATATTTTTCTGAATGAATTTTAGTATTCCTTTATGATCATTGGATCTAGTAGGGATTGCTTCTACCCGTCTACACATACATATAATCCACAGCCATAAGGATATATTTATACCCATCACAATTTGGCTAGGGACCCATGAAATCTATTTCCCAAAGATCAAAAATTTTTACCTCAATGGTAGGCTGCAGTGGCATGTGGTGTGTTTTCTTCATATTCACTGTCGCTTGACATTTTAAACAAATAGAACAGTACTTAAAAGCATCAGGAAATAATGTGGGCTAAAAGAAACCACAATGTAGAACTTTAAAAGCAGTAATCTTAGGTGCATAATGTCCTACATAGAAGGAAGAATGGTAGGAGTCTAATATACTCCATTGTTCTTCCTCCAGTACACATCTTCTAAAAATATGATCATTGAGGCTCATCATAAAAGTAAAAAGGAATATCTTTGTAAAAATTTTTCCTATCATTGTAGTTCCAATCATCTAGTAATAGGCCTGTCACATGATAATTTACCGTGTGCATACCATGGTAGGTTCTTTACTTTAATTTCTAGGATCTGTTCATTAGGAAATGCATCCAGGACAGGGGTAGATAATGCACTAGATAGTCTAGAGAGGTGATCTGTTACTACATTATCTACCCCACGCTAGTCCTTGATTTCCAAATCAAACTCTTGCATTAATAAAATCCACTACATGAGTCATGGTTTTGTTTCTTTTTTTGTAGGCAAAAATTTTAAACCAAAATGGTCAGAAAATAGGACTACTTTACTACCTAACAAATAAGAACGAAATTTTTCCAAAGCAAAAATGATAGCTAAAAATTCCTTTTCAGTGGTGTAATAATTCACTTGAGCTTCTCCTAAGGTTTTGCTAGTGTAATAGACAACAACTGGCTTCTTGTTGACCCGTGGAACCAAAACTGCTCCAATTGCAAAATCTAAAGCGTCACACATCAATTCAGAAGGGAGACTCAATTAGGGGCCTACAAGATTAGAGCTTGGATAAGAGCTTCCTTGAGCTGTAGAAAAGATTTCTGAGCATTTTCATTTAAAATAAAATCAATTTTTTTCGAAAGTAAATGTGTCAAGGGTTTGGAGATTGTAGCAAAGTCCTTAATAAATCTCCTATAGAGGCTAGCGTGCCCTAAAAATCCTCTAAGTTGTTTGATGGTGGTGGGTTGAGGTAGGCTCTTGATCACTTTGATCTTGGTCTTATCCACCTTTAGCTCATCCTTGTTGATATGGTGTCCCAAAACTATTTCCTCCACCATGAAGTGGGACTTTTCCTAGCTGAGTACTAGCTGATTCTCCACGCATTTCTACAAAACCTTGGTTAGATTAACCAAGCATGACTCAAAATAGGACCCAAATACAAAAAAATCATCCATAATAATTTCTAAACAATCTCTTACTAGATCAAAGAACACAACACTCATATATTGCTGAAATGTAGTAGGTTGATAACTTGTGAAAATTGTATGTTAATATGTCATTAAATCAAGGAGAATAATACATACTTGAGAATTATTTCACAAGTTATCATGTTAATTATTTTATTTGTCATTTTAATGAACCTCTTGAAATCTTCATTTAAATTGACATTTTATGAATAAAAAGAAAATTGATGAGATTTTATTTTATATTTTGAAGCTTATTTCTCATTTAGTCTAATTTTTTTTAAAAAATTCTGTTGTGATCAATTTTTATAATTTTTAATGGATTATTTATATTGAAACAAATTTTCTAGAATTTTTCACAGAATTTTCTAAATTAAATAAGAATAAAAAAATTGTTTAATGGGGCTCACTAGTTAGTGGGCCTATGTGGGCCCAAGTTCTTATTCATCTAGTGTGTTTCTAGTGTCATAGATTTAACAAATAGAAGAGTGACACATCACCAAAGGCCATGATTATCTGACGACATACAAGTGGCTGCATCACCTATTAAGTATCATGGATCAATAGTGCATGAATCGGAAGATTCTCAACTGGACATGTGGTGAGGACACATGCATAAATATGAATTATCATTTGATAAACTAGATATATCGTAATATGCATGTGGCTGGGTGATGTGAATTAATCATTGTATAATAAATCACGCAAATTTAAAATTTTTATAAAACTAGAAAGGACCAATTCTTGGAATTTTAAATGTTTATCAGAGTGAATAAATAAATTATAAATTGATAAAAGATTCCAAAAATAGTGGGAAATTTCCAAGTTGATCACAGGGATGTAATATAATATCGGGTAATATTTCAGAATTTTCTTGAAGGAATATAATTTTTTAACTAAATGATAAATATAATCTATTTAATAAATGCGAAAAGGAAATAAGGCAATGATGTCAGATGACGTCAGCACTTGAAGAACATGAATTAGGCGGAAATAGAGTTCCGACCTACGATTCTTTGTAAGTGATTACTGTGAAATTAATAGATCAAATTTAGTTCTGTAAAAGCTCGAAGAATCGTAACTCAAGTACAAAATATTTTGGATGTTGAAATTGTGCCAAAGATTACTAATTTAAATGAAAATAAAGTTTAAAACAGGAAAAACAGAGTTCCGACTTCGTGGTAGTGATCGCCGGAATTCTACGTGTTCAGAAAAAAAATCGTGCAATGTCCATGGCCTCGAAGGCTCTCCTTGGACAAAGACAACGTGGGTGATCTCTAGAACTTTTTTTGAAGCCCAGAAATCGGTGGAATGGATCGCCAAATCGTTTCCGACAGTTGTCACCCGGACGGAACGAAAAATGGCGACTTGCGGCCCTCTGGCGACTGTCACTCGACGGAGGTGTGCTGGATGGAGGTGGGGCACATCTCAAGGGCTTCATCCTCAAGTTAGCACAGTGAGAGGAGGTCCTTTATTGCATCTGGTATGCTCTCAGGAGGTGACAACTCGTCTCCCGGCGGATCGTCCTCTTCCTGGCGACGACTTGTTCGTCGATCAAGTGGAGATGATTTCTTCGTTGAGTTCGCGATGTTTTTCTAGAACCCTACACCAATTTCGGCCACGATGCTCCGCGAATCGCAATGACTAAGCTTTTGCTGAATTTTTGGTAATTTTTGCAGCTTAATCGCTCTCCGGAAATCACGATTTCCTCATTGATTGTCCGCCTACGAGAGAGAGAAAGAGGAGAGATGAGATAAGTACTAAAATGCCCTCAATTTATGACGTCATAAGGATAATTTTATATCGGTCATTGAGGGGCATTTATGTCATTTATAAAATATGTCGGGAAAAAAAGGCGCGAGGTTTAGTCCCACATCAGTTTTCTAGGCAAGTTTCACGCACATATATTACGGGCACTTCTTTACCCATCAATAGGTACAAATCACCCGCGTGTGTACGAACACTCCTTGCCCCACACCCGGCTGACCACCGGTGACGTGGAAGGGGAGTGACGCACACGTCAGTCGCTTGAGCACCTAGCTCGCGGTCCACTTTGCTAGCCGCTTGAGCCTCGAGCTCGCGGTCTAGTCCTTAGCCGCTCGAGCCTTGAGCTTACAGTCCTTAGACGCTCAGCGGCTCCGCCCGACTGGGCCTCCGACCTACTAGTGGGCTCGGTTGGCCAGCGAATTTTTTTGCTTTTCCTTAAATATTTTTTTTTCATTTCTCTCAACAAAATAAAATTATAAAATCATGTAATTAAGCAAAAATTTATATTAATCAACTAGAAATCACTTCTCACGATTTAACACAAAAATAAGTCTATTTATCATGAGTTAAGACTAAAAACATCATCTTACTAAATTATTAACTCATGATAATGAAAACTTATCACACCCCCCAACTTAAGTCATTGCTAGTCCCTTAACAATAGAATTAAAAATATAATTATCATTCAGAAATTTCAGACATTATATTTCAATGTAGAAAATAAAATTAGAGATGATGAACCTCTAGATATTTTAGACTATTTTATCAAGTATTGAAGAAAGATATCAAGCTCTTAAATGTTTAAACACTCCTTGGAATAACAATACAAATTTCACTTCTTCAATCTACATCTTTATCACTTCTTTACTCATGGATATAATTCACAAGATGGTCCAATTATCAAAAATCATCCAAGCATAATATTGATCCTTACCTTTCCATTCCCTATGGCTTGATTTTTGAAGTTTGCACTATATTTCTTCTTCCTTTTTTTTTTTTTGTAGTGAATAAGCAGCTTTTCCTGTAAACAAATTTCGACAATGAGAATGATGTCTCACACCCTCCATGTGTACTCTTCATTTCCAAGGCTTTCACATTATCCACTTATTTTGCAAGCAAGTGTTTCTCATTTTCAAATTTCTTCACACTGCTCATTTTTTTATTTTTCGAAACAAGTGATTTCTCCTCACAAGTCCTATAGATCAGGGTGTAAAAATCTCCATTAAACTCAAATGATCAATCAAATTGTCTCATCAAGATCATGAAGTGAAAAATCTATAAAAGTAAATCCATGTTATCTATAATGTATCCAAGGAGTATTCCAACATTTCAGGTTATTCAATCATTCTCTTAACTCAATAATAATCATCCTAATATCCTTTGGTATCAATCAATCTAATTGATTTAATTTTTCCGTGCACATAATATGATGTAAAAATTAGATAGTTCTGAAAATTATGCCTCTATTTTAGTTCTGTCAATTCTATTTTTAGCAACAATCCATTTGTAAAAATAATAAATCAAAACTATCATTTTCATAATAATAATTCTGAATTTTAACAATATATGCCTAGGGTTTGAAATGTGAGAAAAGGGTCTCTAAAATTTCAAGTTTTGTACTGTTTTTATTTTTTTTTTGTTGGTTTTTGACAGTCTGCACTCTGCACTATTTTCTATTATTTCTGACAGAACTAGGAAATCAACACTATATTTTTTTGAAAAATTGCTCTTATAGATGATGAAAAATTGCCAACACATGTTCTTGTTCAGTCTACAGCATTAAATTTGATGCATATAAATAATATCTTCATCACCTTACCCCCCAACTTAAATTTGACATTGTCCCCAATGACACAAATTATAGAAAATGTAATTTTCAATTAAGTATGTATATAAATAAAATTAAGCACGAAAAATACTGTAATAAAGAATCAAGTTCAAGAACATATAACCTCAAGCTTGCTTTCAATTTCCCACTTCGTCTTACACTCCTCTTCCTGCACTTTTATTCTTTTTTTTTTCTTGAAAGAAGAAAACAATATAGAAAAATAGATGCTATGAAATTCAACAAAAGTAAAGCACTAATTTTAAATAGAACCATGGGTTGCCTCCCATGCAGCGCTGAGTTTAATGTCTCCAGCTGAACACATTAATCTCATTCTCGAATTTCTTTTAATAATAAAATCTCTTTTTCTACAGGGCATTCATGTTCTATGTAAGGTTTAAGCCTCTGTCCATTTACCTTAAAACTATGATCATTTTTAATCTTTAATCATTACAGCTCCATGATCATATATTTTTCCACCACATAAGGTCTTGTCCATTTTGATTTCAATTTTCCTGGAAATAGTTTCAATCTAGGATCATATAACCATACTTTTTGTCTAACTGCAAAAATTTTTCTACTGATGTACCTATCATGAAAGATTTTAGTTTTTTCCTTATAAATTTTATGATTTTCGTAAGCTTCATTCCTTAGCTCCTCTAATTCATGTAGCTGAAAAATTCTATGTTCACCAGCTGATTTTTCATCCATACATAAATTTTTTATAGCCCATAATGCTTTATGTTTATTTTCACAGGAAGATGACATGGTTTCCCAAAGATGAGATGAAATGGAGACATACTTATAAGATTTTTATAAGCTGTTCTATATGCCCATAATGGATCTTGTAATTTCGTGGGCCAATCCTTCCTATCTGGTCTAATTATTTTTCTCAAAATTCTTTGAATTTTTCTATTTGCTACTTCAGCTTGCTCATTTGTTTAAGGATGATATGGAGTGGCTACTCTATGGTGTACTCTATTTTTTTTCAATAGTTTTTAAAATGTCTATTTGTAAAATGTGTTCTTCCATCACTAATAATCACTCTAGGACATCCAAATCTTGAAAAAATATTTTTCTGCACAAATTTCATCACGATTTTATGATCATTAGTTCTAGTAGGAATAGCTTCCACCCAGTTAGACACATAATCAACAACAAGCAAGATATATTCATATTTTTCAACTGATGGGAATGGACCCATGAAATCTATACCCCATATATAAAAAATTTCAACAACTAGCATATTACTTATAGGCATTTCATCTCTTTTATTTAAGTTACTTATAGATTAGCATGAAATGCATATTTTACTGAATTCTATAGCATCTCTAACTATTGTAGGCCAATAAAAACCACATTGAAAAATTTTTGCGGCTGTTTTTCTACTAGAAAAATGTCCTCCACAATTAGATGAATGGCACATTTTAAGAATGTTATGATGTTCTTCTTCAGGAACACATCTCCTAAGAATTTGATCATTACCCAAGTAATATAAATCAAGATCATGCCAAAAATAATTTCTAATCTTAGCAAAGAAATGATTTTTCTATTCTTTTCCCACTGTTCTAGAATTTTTCAGAAACCAGAAAATTAACAATATATGCATACCACGGTGATGGTTGATGTTGAGCTCTCATCAATTACTCATCTGGAAATGCATCTTGTAAAGGTGTTGCATTTGTTCCTATATCACTCAATCTAGAAAGATGGTCAGTAATAACATTTTCGAAACTTTTTTTATCTTTTATTTCCAAATCAAATTCCTACAACAATAATATCCATCTTAATAAATGTGACTTTGCATCTTTCTTATTAAGCAAATATTTTAATGCTGCATGATCAGTATAAATGATGATTTTAGCTCTTAAAATATATGATATGAATCTTTCTAATGAAAATACTACAGCTAACAACTCTTTTTCAGTTGTGGTATAATTTAATTGAGCATCAGAAATAGTTTTGCTAGCATATGAAATAATTATGAGTTTTGACTCTTTTCTTTGTCCTAAAATAGCTCCTACTGCATAATTTGATACATCACACATTATTTCAAATAGAAGAGACCAATCAAAAGCTTGTAAAATAGGTGCAACAGTAAGTAATCATTTTATTTCAGAAAAAGATTCAAAACATTTCTCATCAAAATTAAAAAGCACATCTTTAAATAATAACATGGTGAGAGGTTTAGAAATTTTCAGAAAATATTGAATAAATTTTCTATAATAACCTGTATGTCCCAAGAAAGATCTAATCTGTTTTACTGAATTTGGGGGTTGTATTTTAGATATAATATCAATTTTTACTTTATCTACCTCCAAACCTCTTTCACTCACAATATGTCCCAACACAACTCCTTCTCTAACCATAAAATGTGATATCTCCCAACTCAAAACTAATTTTTTCTCTATACATTTCTTTAGCACATGCTGTAAATGATTTAGGCATTCATTAAATGATTCACCAAAAATAGAAAAATCGTCCATAAAAATTTCCATGCATTTTCCAGTCATATCAGAAAAAATAGACAACATACATCTTTGAAATGTAGCTGGAGTATTATATAATCTAAAGGGCATGCGTTTAAAAGCAAAAGTACCAAACAGACAAGTAAAAGTCGTTTTTCTTGATCTGAAGGATTTATATAAATTTGATTATAACCAGAATATCTATCTAGAAAACAAAAGAATCTTTTTCCAGCTAGTTTTTCAAGAATTTGATCAATAAATGGTAGAGGAAAATGATCTTTTCTAGTTACTAAATTTAATTTTCTATAATCAATACAAATCCTCCAATCAATAGTTAATCTTATTTGTATTTCCTCCCCATTTTCATTTTTTATAACCGTGATTCATGATTTCTTTGGTACCACCTGTGTAAGACTAACCCATTTACTATTTGAAATATGATAAATAATATCAGCAGCCAACCATTTTAAAATTTCCTTTTTTACCACTTCCATCATGTTAGGATTTAATCTTCTTTGTGGTTCTCTACTTGGTTTAGCTCCTTCCTCTAAATATATATTATGCATACACACATTCATATCAATGCCTCTAAGATCATCCATTTTCTAGCCAATAGCTTTCTTATTTTTTCGAATTACTTCTATTAATTCTTCCTTTTACTCATTATTCAAATCAGCTGCAATAATGATAGGGAATGAGTTATTTTCCTCCAAAAATGTATATTTTAAATTAGAGGGAAGAGGTTTTAGCCCTAAATTCGTGTGATCTTCTTCCTTCTTCTCCCCTATATTTATGTTTTCGATTTCCTTTAATTCTTCCATCACACAATTATCAATAATATCTAGACCATCATAATCATCTAAAAATTATATGGTATGACAATCATACACTTGAGATTTCTTAAGATCATTTGATACCTCAAAGATTTTAATTTCTACTGATTGATTTTCATATGAAATTTTTGCAATGCTTGTGAAGAAATCAATATTCATCTTTGTTGTATGCAAAAATAGTCTCCCTAAGATGATTGGGGTGTCATAAAACTGTCTATTAAAATCCATTTCTAACACTACAAAATCAGCTAGAAATTTACATCCTTTCATTGTTACTATCACATTTTCTAAAATACCTTTAGGATGTTTAATTGATCTATCAGCAAATTGTAATGTGACAGTAGATGGTTTAAGGTCAGAAATATTAAATTTATCACAAATACTTGCAAGCAATAAATTAATACTAGCACCAATATCAAGTAATGCATTTTGAAAAATAAATCCACCAATATCACACGAAATTAAAGGATCACCAATATCTTTTGATTTATATGGAACTTGATTTAATAATAAAGCACTAGCATGCATAGATAATTTTTCTACTCTAGGTGCTCTTTTTGGTGTACACATTTCTTTTAAAACTCTAGTATATTCAAGAATATGTTCAATTGCAGTAAGTAAAGGAAGACTAATTTGCATATCTTATAAAATTTTCTTTATTTCTTCATTATGTTCCTTTTCTTTCTTTGTCTAGGTTCTAGAGCTTTAGGAAATGGAATTTTCGTTCTTTCTTTCAGATTTTCATTGGTAGAATCTAAAAGTTCTTCATTTTCTTCTTCTTGATTTTGTTTTGAACTGTTTACCTTTTCCTCTTTTTCTACTGTTTGGGGATAAGGATTAGGTAAAATTTTTCCACTCCTTAATACATTTACTGTCCTAACATTATCATTTCGTGGGTTTTTTCCTAGGTTCATGCTACTAGACTCTCATTGCTGAAATCCAACAATTGGGCATTTTCCTGGGTTTTCTATGGTTTGACTAGGTAGTTGTCCCTCTTCTCTCCTATTCTTAAGAGCCTTTATAATTTGTTTTTGTTGCAACATCATTTGATTCATAGTTTGTTGCATGATTTGACTCATTTGCTACATCATTTCCATAGCATCAGGTTGAGTATGAGAGGGCTGAATTTTCTGAAATCTGTTTTCTTGTTTTGGATGAAATTCAGAATTTAAATTGGATCTAAGTGCTTCTAGATTTTGAATATTATTTGGGTCTCTCCATGAAAAGTTATTCCTCATATTATGATTATAAGAATTAGGAAAAGGCTCCCTATTTCTATTAAAATTGTGAGTTACTTGTACTTGTTCTTGCATAGGCTAAAATGATTGATCTAAATTATAACATTGAAATTCGGAATGCTCATTTTCACCATGCATAGGATATGAATTATTTGAACTAAAATGAGGATTAGGAAGCTTCTGAAAATTCTCAATAAATACATCAAGCTTATCTAACTTTTTATTTATTTGATTAACCTCATTTCTTAGATTAGATTCATCTTGATGATGGAATTCATACATTCCTCTCCTCTTATCCCTATCATATAACTCAAAAGAGGCTTGATCTCTCGAATTTTCACTTAAATTTTCATAAAGGCTATAAATCTCATCAGGGGTCTTCTCCATAAATGCTCCTCCACATATAGAATCAACCATATTCCTATGTTGTTCTAGTAATCCATCATAAAAAATTCTATTAAGCTGTCACTTAGGTATAGCATGATGAGGATATTTTCTAAGTAAATCTTTTGAATTTTTCCCATGTTTCATACAAAGTTTCTCCTGGCCTTTGAGCAAAACTCCATATATGTTTTCTCATATTTTGAGTTTTTCTTAAAGGGTAAAATTTTCGAAGAAAAGCCTATTCTATATCTTTCCAACTAGTTAATTCTCTATCTAAGGTAGATAGCCAATAACTAGCCTTGTCCCTAAGTGTATGAGGAAATAATTTCATCTTAATAATTTCCAGTGTAACTTGAGGGAGATTAACTAAATCACATACTATATAAAATTTTTCTAAATACTGATGAGGCTCTTCTAAAGGTAATCCATGAAAATTAGGAAGCACTTAGAAAATTTCTAGATTTACTTCGAATTTAACAGTGGGTGCCAATGGAACTCTAATATTAGATGCTCTTTGAAATGAATCAGAGATATAATGATTTTTCATGGCCATAGGATTGTTCTCAATTTGACCTATGCTACCGTTAGGATCCATCAAAATTAATTTTTCTTTAGAATTTTTAGTTTTAGGCAAATTAATGAGAGGATTCTCTAGTCTTGGATGTAAAGATCTTCTACCATGCATAAAAATAAATAAATTCGAGGCAAAAAATTTAATAACCATTACCCTCCTTCAGTTTGCTCCTATCTTTGCTCTGCTGCTCTTCGTGCTACTCTCTTTTTATTTTTTTTTTGTAAGACAAAAATAAAAACAAGAGTTATATTTTTTTTATATTCTAAAAAAATAGAAAATTACCAAATATTATGTAATACATCCTCGGCAATGGCACCAAAATTTGATGTGAATTAATCGTTGTATAATAAATCACGCAAATTTAAAATTTTTATAAAACTAGAAAGGACCAATTCTTGGAATTTTAAATGTTTATCAGAGTAAATAAATCAATTATAAATCGATAAAAGATTTCAAAAATAGTAGGAAATTTCCAGGTCGATCATAGGGATGTAATATAATATCGGGTAATATTTCATAATTTTCTTGAAGGAATATGATTTTTTTTAACTAAATGATAAATATAATCTATTTAATAAATACAAAAAGGAAATAAGGCAATGACATCAGGTGACATCAGCGCTTGAAGAACATGAATCAGGCGGAAACAAAGTTCCAACCTATGATTCTTTTGTAAGTGATTACTGTGAAATTAATAGATCAAATTTAGTTCTGTAAAAGCCCGAAGAATCGTAACTCAAGTACAAAATATTTTGCATGTTATAATCGTGCCAAAGATTACTAATTTAAATAAAAATAAATTTTAAAACAGGAAAAATAGAGTTCCGACTTCGTGGCGGCGATCGTCGGAATTCTATGTGTTCAGAAAAGAAATCGTGCAATGTCCACGGCCTCGAAGGCTCTCCTTGGACAAAGACGATGTGGGTGATCTCTAGAACTTCTTTCAAAGCCCAGAAATCGGTGGAATGGATCACCAAATCATTTCCAGCGGCTGTCACCCGGCGGAATGGAAAAATGACGACTTGCGGCCCTCCGACGATTGTCACTCGATGGAGGTGTGCTAGATGGAGGTGGGGCACGTCTTAGGGGATTCATCCTCAAGTCAGCGCAGCGAGAGGAGGCCCTTTATCGCATCTAGTACGCTCTCAGGAGGTGACGACTCGCCTCCTGGTGAATCGTCCTTTTCCCGGCGATGGCTTGTTCATCGATCAAGCGGAGATGATTTCTTCGTTGAGTTTGTGATGTTTTGTCTAGAATCCTACACCAATTTTGGCCACAATGCTTTGCAAATCGCGTTGACTAAGCTTTTGCTGAATTTTTGGTGATTTTTGCAGCTTAATCGCTCTCCGGAAATCACGTGATTTCTTCGCCGGTTGTCCGCTTGCGAGAGAGAGAAAGAGGGAGAGATGAGATAAGTACTAAAATGCCCTCAATTTATGACGTCATAAGAATAATTTTATATCGGTCATTGAGGGGCATTTATGTTCATTTATAAAATATGTGGGAAAAAAAGGCACGAGGTTTAGTCCCACATCGGTTTTCTGGGCAAGTTTCACGCACATATATTACGGGCACTTCTTTACCCATCAATAGGTACAAATCACCTGTGTGTGTACGAACACTCCTTGCCCCACACCCGGCTGACCACCGGTGACGTGGAAGGGGAGTGACGCACACGTCAATCGCTTGAGCGCCTAGCTCGCGGTCCGCTTCACCAGCCGCTTGAGCCTCGAGCTCGCGGTGGTCCTTAGCTGCTCGAGCCTTGAGCTCGCGGTCCTTAGCCGCTCAGAGACTCTGCCCGACTAGGCCTCCGACCTGCTAGCGGGCTCGGTTGGCTGGCGGAATTTTTTGCTTTTCCTTAAATATTATTTTTTCATTTCTCTCAACAAAATAAAATTATAAAATCATGTAATTAAGCAAAAATTCATATTAATCAACTAGAAACCACTTCTCACGATTTAACACAAAAATAAGTCTATTTATCATGAGTTAAGACTAAAAAGATCATCTTACTAAATTATTAACTCATGATAATGAAGACTTATCACTGGGCATATTTACAAATATGGATTATTTTCTAGTAAAATAGACAATATCCATTATTCTTAGGTGCAATGGCTAGAAAATCTAGAAAAATTGAGGAAAATCTGGAAAAATCAAGAAAAATCCGAAAACATTGGGAAAAAAATCCAAAAAACTAGAAAATCAAAATAGAATGCTTTATTTATGGATCTAGAGGGTAAAAATAATAGAAGAGGGAGAGAATAGATGCCTTTCGAGTTGTTTTAGAGTTGCTCTTGAATTGTTATTGTGAGGAAATGATTGTTCTTCTTTTTCATGCAAAAATAGATTTCTAAGGAATGCACCATTGATTTTTGATCATTCTCCTCTACCCTTCTCATCTTAAATCCATTTCCTTGAAGTAGATGTAAGATTAGGAAGTGCTACCCAAAGGTCGACATCAAGCCATGTATTCTAAGGGTTGTAAGTTTGATTTTTAATAAAGTTTTCATTATTTGATTGTTTGATTTTAAAAAATAATTTATTTTCTTAGCTTTAATCATTTCTTTACTTGTTTTTTTTATTTTCATTATTCTAAAGTATATGTCATTTTAGTAGAATTTTAAATTCACATTTACATTTATTTACCATTTTATTTCCTTCATTACTTTGAATATCAAATTCATAATCAATTAAATAAGAGAATAAAAGATTTCTAAAAAAGCTTTCCCTGAGGAGATGACCTAGCTCACCATTATATTCATTTAATATTATTTTTGGTGAATTTAGTTTGAAAAATTATTCAAATTGAATGATGATTGTAATAACGACTTAGAGTCACATCAATTTTTGGTGCCGTTGTTGGGGAAGGCAATTTCAAAATCTTTAATTCTCTTTAAGAATTTGTTTTTGTATTTTTTTATGTTCCTTCTTTTATTATCTCTTTTATAAAAAAAATTTAGTTGGTTTACATTTTAGGAAGGAGAACATGAAAAATAGTAGAGGTCATTAAACTTAGAGAAAAGAAAATCATCATCTCTTGATTCTAATGACATGAATGAGCATAAAGAAAACATTAGACCTAAGAGAGAATATTTCAATCCTCCTTTTGATCTTTATTTTCTACAACAACCCATTTGTAAACATGATATTAATCCAAGAATAATTCAATTGCTACCTACCTTTTATGGGGAAAGTGTTGAGAATCCATATGATCATTTACAAGAATTTCTTAAGGTATGTGGGATTGTGAAAGGAGCTGATGACGAATTGAAATTAGTCCTATTTCCATTTTCATTGAAAGTAATGATAGTGATGGATTTATAGTCTTCATAGAAAAATAAAATCATGGACTGAATTAGTGCTAGAATTCTTAAAAATATTTTACCCTCGAGGGAAAAGTATGATGATGAGAAGAAATATTTTGAGCTTCAAACAAAATAGTAATGTACCTTTTTCATGAAGTGTGGCATAGATTCAAAGTTATGATGAGAAATGTCCTCATCATGATATCCCTAAATGGCAAATACTTCAGGTTTTTTATGATGTCTTATATGAATCAAATAAACAAATAATAGATTCTTCTTGTGGAGGTACATTCATGAATAAAAATGAAGATGAAGCTTATTCCCTTCTTAATCAACTTAGTGATAATTCTTTTAATTATTCATCTTATTCTTCTTTTGATAGATCTAAGGGAGGAATTTATGAGATTCTAAAGTCTGAAGAGAAAGAATGGAAGAATGAATTTAATAAGCTAAAGTCTAAGATGGAAAAAATTCTAGCTTTTCAAGAAAAAATTGAGAAAAAAATTTTCACAACTTCTGCAAGTTTAAATCATGTTGAAAATGAATGTCCTCAATTTTCTCATCCTACTTATGTATCTAAACATGGGCAATCATCTCATAGACTGAATAAATTTAATTATGGTCATTTTCAGAATAATTATAATCAGGGATGTATGAATCATTCAAATTATTCATGTAAAAATCAGAACATACCTTATGATTAATCACCTTCTATTCATTCAAATATGCATGCACGACCTAATCAACACTCATCCCATCATATGTATGTACACCTACCATTAGTACAAGGAAAACAAACAATAAGATCTAATCAAAACATTGATAGCATGATTAAAAATTTTCAGCAAATGATGATTCAAAACCAACAATCTATTCAACAATTGCTACAACAGCAGCAAAGCCAACATCAACTCCTACAGAAAATAGCACAAAAACAACCAATAATTCAGCAAATTCAACCAAGGGGAAGTCAACTGCTAAGGCAACCTATGCCTAACCCTCAAAACCATCAAAATCATTCACCTGGTTTTCAGAAAACTTATGTTGTTAATGTAGGTTGCAAGGATTCTTTTATACCTCCTCAAATTGAAGATATGAAAATTATATCTAAATTCCAAAATGAGAAGGTATTAATTGATTTTTATAAACAATCTAGTGGGAGGAAGGATGACCATTCCATAGGTAAAAACTTAGAGAACTATGGAAAGGAACTTGCAGCTGAAGAAGATGATTTTATAGATGATACAAATGTAGAGAAATACAAAAATAAGGCACACATTGATCTACAACAGTACACATCACCTAAAAATTTTCTTAGTGCA
This sequence comes from Spirodela polyrhiza, assembly GCA_024713555.1. Lineage (NCBI taxonomy): Eukaryota > Viridiplantae > Streptophyta > Magnoliopsida > Alismatales > Araceae > Spirodela > Spirodela polyrhiza. Next base: position 1,949,188 of record CM046541.1, read on the forward strand.
TTAGAAATTAAACCTACATCAACAACCTTTCATGATGTTAATTTGATTGATATTTTTTGTGATGACATTTTTTCATTAGCTGCTGAAAATTCAAAACCATTTATCACAGCACATCATGAAGAAAATAAACAACAAGAACAAGAAGAATTCTCTCCTTCATCACATACATTAAATCTTAAGAAAAGTGGTCTCAATTTTATCAAAAGTGAGGTAGAGCAGTTGTGGATTTTAGAAATAAAAAATTGGTTGAAGAAATGGGCAAAAGGTAGAAATAGACACATCATTTTTTATAGATATTTTTCAGATTGGGCAAGATCTCATTTAAAAATGGTATGTCATAATCACATTTCATTTTGCACCAATAAAAATATTCAACAATGGACAAAAACCCTATTGAATAAGAAAAAAATAAGGAACAATTCTTTTCCCAGTGGAACTACTATTTTTAGGAATATTTTGTCTCATATCTTGACCTAGTTGAAAGTATCCCAAGGTATCTTTTTATAGGAAATGAAATCTATTTGTCAGATAAAATCTTTGGACCAAAAGTTTTGAAATTTTTGTTTCCTTATTTGAAGAATTATTTTTCATCTTTGGACCAAAAGTATCCCAAGGCATGTCAAATGACTTATCTTTTTTTATGAGACTTTTTGATAGCTTCAAAAAGAATATTATGAGACCTTATTTGGGATACAAATATATTTTGATGGCAATAGATCATCTCTTAGTATGATCTAGGTTATGTCAGGCTGGAGACATTAAAACAAGCCCTTAGTTGGGAGGCAACCCAATAATTTTTATTTTTTTATTTCAATTCGTCTCTAAATTGATTCATTTTAGTTCAAAAGGTAATTTTCTTTTCTATAGTTCAATAAATAAGGTATCAACTCTACACTCTTCCATATTTCAACGATCATGCTATACTTTTATTTGAAAATCTTACTATCTTTATATTTTAGTTAATGATTCCTCTTATTAACAAATTTAAAGGTCTGTTTAGATATCAGCAATAGAAAATTCAAGGAGCTGAAGAATCATCCAAGACTATTCAATAAGTTTTTCTAAATTTTCCTTCTTGATATTTCATACTTGAGATGAATGCTATGATTCTTATTTCTTTTATAATTTTAATAGAATGTTTTATTGGGGACAATAAAATGACAAAGTTGGGGGTAAGGAGGAAATTTAAAACTTATAAATATAATTTAGTACATGAAAATGAGTTTATGAAAAATTATTTATGATTTCTTACATATTAATGATGAAAATATTTCAATAAAGAACACATCATGGATTACATTATGGATTGATTTATAGATGAGCAAGATGAAGAACTTATTTTATGTTATAAGTTTTATGTCAAGCTAAAGGTTCAAATATTTCCCTAGGGTGAGTTAAAAAACATGGAAGTGAATTGAATCACACATCTCAAACTCATAGTTATATTTATGATTTTTTTTCTTATTCTTAGACTTCTCATCTTACTCATTCACCTCTCATGATCTAGTGTGATTAAAGCTTGCATGAAAGTCAACTTTTTTTAGCATGAGATAGCTTTTTTGTCAATTTCTTTGGCAACTAGTATTTATGATAGAGTGAAACCCCCTGAATTACAGAGGGATACAAAACCTCTTCGAGGAAATAAGTTGCCTGTCAAATTAGGGCAACACATGGAAAGAATATTATAATTATTTACAATAAAATATGCTGAACTTGAAGAAAGCACAGATAGTATGTTGTGAGACATCAGGATATCTCTCTCGTAGTAAGTATTCAAGTGAAAAAAAAAAAGGTTGTAAAGGATAGAATCAAAGGAAAGCACAGGGGGCATGCTCTAAGACACCTAGGCATTCCTCTCGTAGTAAGTACTGAGGATAAAACCCCATTAATTATTGCATGATTTTTAAAATTACTTTCTATGTGCCTTAGCCAGTTTATATATAGCCATTTATATATAAGATTTGACATAATCTCTATCCCATGCATATCTTTTATAATGTAAGGTATCTATTAATGATATTTCTTGATGAGGTGATTTTTTTTTATTTATGTAGTAAAATTATTATTATATGTAGAGTATTGAGAAGCATGCTTAAGTTCATGAAAATATTTTGAAGTATATACCCTGGGAAATATTTTGATACCAAAGGTGGTTTCACTACCTATGCTTGACATAGATCATATATTCATTAAAGAATGTTACTTCATAGTAGCTCTGATATATTATTGATTAATAACTATTTGACGATGTTTCTTAAATTTTTAAACACATTTTATTTAGTCCCAATAATTCAAGTTGGGGGATGTGATAACTTCTGAAAATTGTATGTCAATGTGTCATTAAATCAAGGAGAATAATACATACTTCAGAATTATTTCACAAGTTATCATGTTAATTATTTTATTTGTCATTTTAATGATTCTCCTGAAATCTTGATTTAAATTGATATTTTATGAATAAAAATAAAATTGATGAGATTTTATTTCATATTTTGAAGCTTATTTCTCATTTAGTCTATTTTTTTAAAAAAATTCTGTTGTGCTCAATTTTTATAATTTTTAATGGATTATTTATATTGAAACAAATTTTCTAGAATTTTTCACAGAATTTTCTAAATTAAATAAGAATAAAAAATAGTTTAATGGGGCTCACTAGTTAGTGGGCCTATGTGGGCCCAAGATCTCATTCATCTAGTGTGTTTCCCATGTCATAGATTTAACAAATAGAAGAGTGACACCTCACCAAAGGCCATGATTATCTGACATACAAGCGGCCACGTCACCTATCAATTATTATGGATCAACTGCGCACAAATCACAAGATTCTTAGCTTGACACGTGGCGAGGACACATGCAAATATGAATTATCATTTGATAAACTGGATATATCACAATATACATGTGGCTGGGCATATTTACAAATATGGATTATTGTCTCGTAAAAGAGACAATATCTATTATTCTCAAGTGCAATGGCTAGAAAATCTAGAAAAATTGAGGAAAATCCAGAAAAATTGAGAAAAATCTGAAAAAAATCTATAAAAATAGAAAATCAAAATAGAATACTTCATTTGCGGATCTGGAGGATAAAAATGATGGAAGAAGGAGAGAAAGGATTCCTTTTCAATTATTTTAGAGTTGTTCTTGAGAGGAAATGATTGTTCTTCTTTTTATGCAAAAATAGATTTCCAAGGAATGCACTATTGATTTTTGATCATCCTCCTCTACCCTTCTCACCTTAAATCTATTCTGTTGAACTAGATGCAAGATTGGGAAGCGTTACCCAAAGGTCGACATCAAGCCATGCATTCTAAGGGTTGTAAGTTTGATTTTTAATAAAGTTTTCATTATTTACTTATTTGATCTGCGAAATAAATTTATTTTGTTAGCTTTAATCATTTCTTTACTTATTTATTTTTTATTTTCATCATTCTAAAGTATATTTCATTTTAGTAGAATTTTAAATTCACATTTACATTTATTTACCATTTTATTTCCTTCATTGCTTTGAATATCAAATTCATAATCCATTAAATAAGAGAATAAAAGATTTCTAAAAAGCTTTCATTGAGAAGATGACCTAGCTCACCATTATATTCATTTAATATTATTTTTGGTGAATTTAGTTTGAAAAATCATTAAAATTGAATGATGATTCTAATAATGACTTAGAGTCACATAAGAGGTTCATTACATAATCCAAAAGGCATTATTTTAAAAGCAAATGTATCAACTAGGTAAGTGAAAGTGGTTTTTTCTTGATCATTTTCGTGAATTTCTATCTGATTATATCCTAAATAATTATCAAGGAAGTAATAAAAAATTTGCTCTATAAGTTTTTCAAGAATTTGATCAATGAATGGTAAGGGGTAATTATCTTTCTTAATAACCAAATTAAACTTCCTATAGTCAATACATACTCTCCAACTAAAAGCTATTCTTGTTTGTACCTCATCACCATTTTCATTTTCCTACATAGTTATTCTAGATTTCTTGGGCACTACATGTATGGGACTCACCCGAGGGCTGTTTGAAATGGCATAAATAAATCTAGTCTTAAGCCACTTCTTAATTTCCTTCTTTACAACCTCAAGCATATGGGGGCTCAGTCGCCTCAAAGGTTGTATTATGGGCTTAGAATTTTCTTCGATAAAGATTCAATGCTCGCAAATAGTTGGGCTAATTGATAAGTCTTTATTATCATGAGTTAATAATTTAGTAAGATGATGTTTTTAGTCTTAACTTGTGATAAATAGATTTATTTTTGTGCTAAATTGTGAAAAGTGGTTTCTAGTTGATTAATATGAATTTTTGCTTAATTACATGATTTTATAATCTTATTTTGTTAAGGAAAAAGTAAAAAATCCGCTGGCCAGCCGAGCCCGCTAGCAAGTCGGAGGCCCAGTTGGGTGAGGCCGCTCAATAGCTAAGGACTACAAGCTCAAGGCTCGAGTGGCTAGTGACGCGGACCACGAGCTAGGCACTCAAGCGGCTGACGTGTGCGTCACTCCCCTCCACGTCACTAGTGGCTAGCTGGGCATGGGGCAAGGAGTGGTCGTACACACACGGGTGATTTGTACCTATTGATGGCTAAAGAAGCGGCCATCTTATATTCATGTGAAAATCATCCAAAAACCTGATGTGGGACTAAAACCGGCGCTTTACTTTTCTCGCATATTTTATAAATGCCAACAATGCCCCTTAATAGATGTTAGAAAATGATCCTTCTTCAGGTATTAACATCACCCTAACATCATAGCCTTATTTTCTTTTCACATTTCTTAAATATATTATATTTATCATTCAGTTAAAAATTCATAAAAATTAGTATTCATTTAGAAAAATTATGAAATATTATCCGATATTATATTACATCCCTATGATCGACCTAAAAATTTCTCACTATTTTTGGAATTTTTTATCGATTTATAAATAATTTATTTATTTTGATATATATTTAAATTTTCAAAATTTGACCTTTTATACTTTTATAAATTTTTAAATTTGCATGATTTATTATACAACGATTAAGTCATGTCACTCATCCTCTTTCATTAAGCTTAGAAAGCATACATCCTCACTTGAATCTTTAAGGTACTTCATTAATTTAGCTATAGGCCATTCAATTTTTTATGTACCTACTTTTAGTTCAACCATTCCTTTATCCCAATTTGTGATAATCTTTGCTATGGCTAAGAAGAGCCTGCCCAAGATGATAGGTGCGTGACTTAATTTTCCCATGATTTTCATATTTGCCCCTATGAAATCTACAAGAAAATGATAGTTCTCAACCTTAACTATCACATCCTCTAACTTTTCATAAGGTTGTCTAATAGATCCATCAGCTAGCTGCAATTCTAACGAACTTGACTCTAGATCCCCAAATTGAAATTTATCATATAAGGCATAATGTTTACACTAGCTCCAGAATCTAAAAGAGATCTACTAAAAATCATTCCACCTATTTCACACTTAATCAATGGAGCTCCAGGGTCCCTTCTCTTTGTTGGAATCTCATTCAATAAAACTGAATTGATATTCTCACAAAGGTAAACCCTCTTTTGCTTCCTTGAAGGTGTACAAAGTTCTTTTAAAAATTTTGAGTAAGTTGGAATGTTTTGAATAACATCAACTAATGGAATGGTGATAGTAGCTTCTTTAAATATTTCTAATAAGTTATTGTTGGTTTTTCTTTTGATAGTTTCAAGCCACTAGGAAAAGGAATAGGTGGTCTATAATCCTTTGGGTTCAGGTCTGCTACTCATGACGGTCCTTCACTGATTTGGCTGTCCCCCTCTTCCTTACCTTTTTCCACTTCTTCTTCCCCACTTTCTTCCATTCTATGCTCATAAGGGTCTGGCAAAGTTTTTCCACTTCTAAGTTTATAAATTGTATCTATACATTTATTGAAAGGAGAAGTGCTATACACAATCTCATTACAGTTACTACTAAAAGAGGGGGGATTAACATCTACAAAAGATAAATTCCTAGGATTAATAATAGGCTGAGTTGGAAGTTGACCTGAGTAGTATTCTGTGAAAATGTTTGCATCCACTTTACCTTTCATCTTGTCAGTCCTAGGGTTTGGCTAAGACTCCTATCTTTTCAGCATCTCTATCTCCTTCTTCATTTCTTCTAGTGCAGCACTCTAGCTTTCTATGAATGCATTATGTTGGTCGAGCTTCCGCTGCTGGCTCCTCTTGTCCTCTTGTAGTTACCTGACTAGTTCCATCAATGTAAGATTGGAGTGATCCTTAGGAATAGAATTTGAGGAAAAAGATTTGGGTTACTGAAAGTAATTTTGAAAGTTCTATGCATGTTGAGGAGCAAGAGATTTAGGTTGGAAACTGTTCCTTCCTCCCTTATTCCAATTTTGGCCACTATAATTGCCTTTGGTGTTCCAAGAGGTATGGGCTTCATTTATTCTTCCAAATGCATTGACCTGCTCGCTCATCGGACAAGAGGCCTCTACATGTTCATTGCTTGAAAAGGAAGAACAGATTGTTAGGAGCATTAACAGTTTGCATGAAAGATTTAAAAGTTTCAGCTAACTCTTCCATTGCTCTCCCCATTCTCCCAATGTCTCTTTCTACCTTGTCCACCTTGAAATTAGGCTCCACTGCCTTGACATCAATGAGTCCCCCACTTCTTGTTGCTACATTCCTACCATTGTCAGAAAAACTTTGTTGATATGTCCAATTGTCCACTAACTTTTCCATAAGCTGCATAGTTTCATCAGCATGGGTCTCTAAGAACATTCCTCCACTAGATATGTCCACCATGTTCCTCTCATTATTGTTCAACCCTCCATAAAAAATTTGAACAAAGTTCCTAAGATGGGATGTTATGGTGTGGACACTTCACTGAATGAGTCATTGCCTTGGTTGAAATCTCTGGTTGCCTTCCTCAGTGCATTTGTCTTCCCAAATGAATAAAATTTCCAGAGGAAATATTTCTCCATATCATTCTAAGACTGAAAGTCCTGCCCCACCGATTTGAACCACTCCTTGGCTCTATCCTTAAGTGTAATGGGAAGGATCCTCATCTTCAGCACTTCTTGTGATACTCCTAGATAGTTGTAAGTTGCACAAATGTCTAAAAACTCCTCTAGAAATTCATAAGGTTCTTCATTAAATCTCCCATAAAAGGTGGGCAGAAGCTGCAGCATGTGAGGATCAATTCTGAACTGCACATTTTCGCCTAGAGGGGCACTGATCCTATTGTAGGTTTGACTTTCAAAAGGGTCTGAATATTCTCTCAACTTCATTCTTCTTACTTCCTGGTTTCTTCGCTGGTTTTGGTTGTCCTCTATTTCATTTGGGAATGGTTGATTGTCTCCTTCTGAGCTCTCCAAGACAAACTCTACTATTTGGCTCTTCCTGACTGATCCAAGGTCAACCAAATGAGGATGTAACAATCTCCTCCCATGCATACCCCCCCAACTCAAATTAATCGTTAATAACTTCCAAGGTAGCTAAAAGAAATTTGGAAGACTTTAGACGAAATGAAGAGACTAATTCCTGGATAAAAGGACTCTCTTTCTTGTTCAAATTCAGATTAATAGACACTTGCCTCCTCAGCAACAACGTCAATCGATAAATCAAAAATATAGTGTTAACTATGTCGTTGGAGTCCCTTTTTGACTTATGCAATTATACTAAAATTTATTTCGATTACTTAAATACTGTATATAGTGTGAGTAAGGGTGTCGAACCACATGGAGGAATTGTAAAATCTGAACTCAATTTGTTTAGAAGAAGAGTGAGTGAGTGAGTGAGTGAGTGAGAGAGAGAGAGAGAGATGGGATGGCTAAAGTAGAATACTAACTAGGGTATGAGGGTAGATGAATCAAGGAATGGGGATGCGAAAGAAAAGAAAACTCTGAATTAATATTATTTTTACAAATTCTGCATAAGATAAATGTGCTCAAACCCAATCAATAAATGCTTCCTCAAACATTCATTCTATCAAAGACCTACATATTTCACCTAGGTCATGGTGGTTTGCAACCAACAAGACGAATGACAAGAGAGAAGAAGAAACTCACTAAATTGGATGCTTGAACACAAGAATGATCACTAGTGCCCTCTTTCCTGCTAGCCAACCAATGTTGGGGGTGAGACCAAAAGATATCCCCAAAAGTTTTCGGTCTTCTCCCCATATACACTATAGTGTGGATGGTCAAGGGAGAATTGACGATGCTACCCCCCAATTTTCAGTCCTAAACACTTCTGGTCCATCCGCTGTCACACTCTCACCTTGGAATGATTGATGAACTAAAAATTATCATTAGGACTAATGGTTAATCAAATAACATTTGTATATTGGACTTTAGTTCAGACAAAATGAATATAGGGTGAGTCCAAGTCGGTCCACAAGGAAGTTGAGAAATCAAACATTAAATTGTAATAAAATATAAGTGAATATTCAATAAATGTTTAAGAAGACTTCAAGAGAGATATTTGTGGTTATTCTATAAAAGAGATTGAAGCATAAAAAGAAAGATATAAACAGAACTTAAATGGTGAAATGTAAATTGCTTGAAAGTAAATCTCCTTTATGGCCAATTGGTTCTCCCCACCTTGTGTCACTTCAAGATGAGAAGAACTTGGTGGCTGAAAGGGGGTGAGAAGAAGCAAAGAGAGAGGAGATAAGAGCTCCCAATCCTTGAGATTTCCAACCCCTTGTCACTAATGGGGAAGAGGACTTAAGGACGGAAGTGAGAGAGGGAGAGAGCTTGAGAGAGAGAGAGGGAGAGAGAGAGGGAGCACACGCGAGAGAAAGAGAAGATAGCGAGAGAGGAGAGAGAGAGAGAGAGAGAGCATGACGAGAGAGAGAGTCGACGGAGAGAGAAGGAGACCACGACGAGAGAGAGATTTGATGGAGAGAGGGAGAGTGGATGGGAGAGAAGACGATGGAGAGAGAGGGAGAGTGGATGGGAGAGAAGACGACGGAGAGAGAGGGAGAGCGGATGGGAGAGAAGACGACGGAAAGAGAGGGAGAGCAGATGGGAGAGAAGACGACGGAGAGAGAGGGAGAGCGGATGGGAGAGAAGACGACGGAGAGAGAGGGAGAGCAGATGGGAGAGACGACGACGGAGAGAGAGGGAGAGTGGATGGGAGAGAAGACGACGGAAAGAGAGGGAGAGTGGATGGGAGAGAAGACGACGGAGAGAGAGGGAGAGCGGATGGGAGAGAAGACGACGGAGAGAGGGAGAACACGACAAGAGGGAGAGATGATGGAGAGAGGGAGAGTGTGACGAGAGAGAGACAATGGTGAGAGGGAGAGAAGATGATGGAGAGAGGGAGAGCGTGATGAGAGATAGAGATGATGGCGAGAGGGAGAGAATGGCGAGAAGGAGAGAAGACGATGGAGAGAGGGAGAGTGCAACGAGAGAGAGATGATGGCGAGAGGGAGAGAAGATGACGGAGAGGGGGAGACCATGACAAGAGAGAGAGTCGACAGAGAGAGAGGGAGAGCATGATGAGAGAGAGAGATGACGGCAAGAGGGAGAGAAGACGATGGAGAGAGGAGAGTGCGACAAGAGAGAGAGATAATGGCAAGAGGGGGAGAACGGTGATAGGGAGAGAAGATGACAGCGAGAGGGAGAGCGCGACAAGAGAGAAGATGACGAAGAGAGGGAGAGAATGGTGAGAGGGAGAGAACAATGCAACATAGGCATGAGATGCATTGACCACAATTTTCTCTCTCCTAATTATCTTCTATTTTATTTTCTCTCTCCTCTCCTCTACCTAAAAAGTCATCTAAAATCCCTTCTTAACCCCATTTCTATCTCTCAAAAATTCATCTAAAAGTCCCTTCAAAATCCCATATCTATCTCTCTTTCTCTATTCAATATTTATTAAATATTATTTTATATTATTTAATTCATAAAAAATTTAAAAAAATATATAATCACTAAAATAATAAAATGAAAATTAATAATTATGACAAGTTATTCCTACTCCTTGTGTTTGACTTGAGACTTTGCTTTACTAATTAATCAATTAAGTTTTAACTATAAATATTATTAGATTATGGGTTTTTAAATCTAATGAGAAATGCTTATCAATGATGTCCCTCATGGCCTCCCCAAGTAGAGAGATTGACCTTCATGACCTCCCTTGTAGAGCATTGACCCTCATGGCCTCCCCAAGTAGAGAGATTGACCTTCATGACCTCCCTTGTAGAGCATTGACCCTCATGGCCTCCCCAAGTAGAGAGATTGACCTTCATGACCTCCCTTGTAGAGCATTGACCCTCATGGCCTCCCTTGACTAAGGGTGAATTTTTGAAGATATAACTTCAAAATACTTCATTTCAAACTTCTTCCCGTAGAATATATGAGTGATAAGTCTTAATTATCATGAGTTAATAATTTAGTGATATGATAGTTTCAGCCTTAACTCATGATAAATAGACTTATATTTGTGCTAAATTGTGAAAACTAATTTCTAGTTAGTTAATATGAATTTTTGAGTAATTACATGATTTTATATCCTATTTTTTTAGATAAATAGAAAAAGAGTAAAATAAAAATATTTTAAAAAATATACAAAAACCGCTAGCCAATCAGGCACACAAGCGAGTCGAAGGCCTAGTCAAGCAGAGCCACATGGTAGTTGAGGACTACGAGTGTGAGGCTGATAACTTATGAAATTTACATATTAATGTGTTACTAAATCATGGAGAATGATACATATTTGAGAATTATTTCACAAGTTATCTTGTTAATTATTTTACTTATCATTTTGATAAACCTCCTTAAATCTTGATTTAAATTGATATTTTATGAATAAAAAGAAAATTAGTGAGAGTTTATTTCATATGTTGAAGCTTAATTCTCATTTAGTTTATTTTGAAATAAAATCCTATTGTGTTAAATTTTTATGATTTATTGAAATATATTTTCTGCAATTTTTCTGAAAATTTTAGGCATTAAAATAAATGAAATAATAAAATGATAAAGTGGGCACACCATTAGCGGGCCAGAGGCACACCACTAAACAGGCCTGACACGGGCTGGAGGCCACATCGTGTCTAGTAGGGGCCTAGGGGGCACACCGCCTTGCGAACCGTGTAAATAGGGTTGCGGATCTGAATCGTGGTTTCAGGCCAGATAAATCACTTCCAAGGCCTACTAGGAGCCAGTAGTTAGCTCTGGTCAACCCTAAGCGCTGGTAGTCAAGTCCAATCAACCCTTTAGGAAGTGCATACATTTATTTAGGGGCACTGATAATTATATAGAATGTTAAATCCCTATTATTTCTGATATGGGACTAAAGGCTGCTTTTTACTGTTTTCAGATCTGACGGCAGAGCAGTGGCTGCGCCATCAGATCCAACGCATCAGAAGCAGCCATGTCACCGCCCATCATCTCACAAAAAGCAGCACTAGATCTAACGGCTGCCGCCATCAGATCCAATGCATTAGAAGCAGCCACGTCTCGCATCAGCATGTGCTCTAGCGGCCACACGGATCCCGATAAAGTATGTGAAAAGGCACTGAGAGCTCAAATAGATCTGACGACGGTGGAGAGGCCACGTCATCCCCTTTTTAAGCAAAATGATGGTGCGAGAATCCAACGGTCTTCATCGATCCACGCTGCGGAAGATATGTTGACAAATATCGGCTATTGTTTGGTAAAACAGACAATATTGATTATTTTCTCTCGCACGGCATAAGGGTATATTTGCAATTATCGATTATTGTCTAGTAAAACAGACAATATCGGGTATTGCCACACGAGAAATGGGGAAAATGCCAGAAAAATCGGAGAAAAATCGAAAAAATATGACAGAAAATAGGAAGTTGAAACGGAAAATGCAATTTGTGGATCTGGGAGAACAAAAGGGGGAAGAGGAGAGAGAAAGACATCTTTTTCGAGCTATTCTAGAGTTGTTCTTGAGTTGTTCTAGAGAAGAGAAGTTTTTTTTCTATTTTCATGTGAAAATAGATTTCCAAGGAGTGTATCATTGATTTTTGATCGTTCTCCTCTACCCTTCCCACCTTAAATCCATTCCATTGAACTGGATGCAAGATTGGGAAGCACTACCCAGAGGTCGACATCAAGCCATGCATTCCAAGGGTTGTAAGTTTGATTTTTAATAAAGTTTTTATTATTTTCTTGCTTGATCTGCAAAATAAATTTATTTTCCTAGCTTTAATCATTTCTCTACCTCTTTCTTTTCCATTTCCATTATTTTAAAGCATATTTAGTTTTATTAGAAGTTTGAAATTTGCATTTACATTTCTTTATCATTTTATTTCCCTCATTACTTTGAATATCAAATTTATAATCCATTAAATAAGAGAATAAAAGATTTCTAAAAGTTTCCTTGAGGAGATGACCTAACTCACCATTATATTCGTTTAATATTATTTTTGGTGACTTAGTTTTATAAATTATTAAAATTGAATGATGATTCTAAAACGACTTAGGGTCACATCAGAGGCACAAACAGCTAAGGGCAGTCCACGAACACGAGGCTAGAGCAGTTGCAATGTGCATCACTCCCTTTCCACATCACTAGTGGCCAGCCAGGCATGGGGCAAAGAGTGTTCATACACACGTAGGAGAGGAACATGCTCGTTAGAGGAGGCAGATGTTTTATTCACCTCAAAGTCGGTCAAAAAACCGATGTGGGACTAAACCCACCGCTCACAACTTTCCCCCATAAAATTGCAAATGCCCAAACCACCCTTTCATTACCATGATGAAAATATCCTTGTGACATCACATTATAAGGGCCTTATCATACTTATTTCATTTCTCTCTCTCATAGGTGGGCAACCAGTGAAGAAGTCACAATTTCTGGCGAGTGATTAAGCTGCCAAAATCACTAAAATCTTGACAAAAACTTAGTCAACATGATTCACAGAGCATCATGGCTGATAACTCTCAATATTTACATGATAATGTCCTTAGTGTTTCTGTGATTCATGCTTTAATTTTAATTAAAATTCTTGCATAATACTTTAAATTGGAAAAGTTAGATTTAAAATGATTTATATGATTTTAATGTTAATTTCTAAGAATTACATGAAGAAATCAGTCATGTAATATGATGAAAATATTTCTCATCATGTTTTTATGTTTTATCTTATTTTTGAGAATATTTATAAGGTTATTCTGATTTTATAGACATATTATGGAAATTTGAGAAAAAACATTAAATTCAGAAAATCAGTGAAAATCCTGAAAAATCAGCAAAAATCACGCCAAATGATCAATTGATTCTCCAGAGAGAAATTCACCAAGTAAATTGACAAAAATCAATTGGAAATTATGTTATAATTCAATGAATGTCATTTTTATAGTTTATAATCTTTTAAAACTAATGAAAAATTAAATCTTTTCAAGGTTTTTCTATTAACGGCGGACGCACAGATTGCGGCAACAAATACGACAATTACTTGTAACAAATCAGTGAAATATGCACAAAGGAAGATTGAAAAGGTGTTTGCGGAGAGGAAGAAGGCATCCTCGATTATTCTATCCTCCTCTTGGATCAAAACCCCTCTCGTCCCGCTACTATAGATGCCGGATTTTTCCCAATCCATCCATCCGATACAAAAGATGGATTTCATCCAAATTTCCCCCTCATTCAGCTGTTACAAAGGCTGAATTTCTTCGAAAAATCTTCCCCATTATTTGTCTGATACAAATAGTGAAGAAATTCTTCTGAGGATCCTTCTCCGGATGCCACGGCATGCTCGGAGCTGAATCACCTTTGCTGCTTGATTTTAGCAAGTGACAATTGTTGGTATTATCAACCATAGATTGGAGAAGGTGTAGGAAACCAATCGGTGCATCGAGCCTACACAACTCGATCGTATTTGAGCAGAAATCCGATCGACGACTGCACTGCCTAGTTCTTCTGTAAACTTTAATTTCTGTTCATTTTTACTATTTTTAGATTCCAATAATACATCTTTCAATCCTTCATCATGTTTCAAACAAAAGCCCTTTTCTATTAATCTCTTATTTCCATCATTGTGACTTTGGTTTGATCCATTTACGTGTCGATGTATTTCCGTCAACCATGAAGTTGGGGCTATTCTTCACAAGTTGACGTCAGTTGCGTCAATAACCCCCAAATTCTTAATTTTAGTTTATGTCGTTATAATTTGGCCAGAAAATAATTAAAAAAATATAATATATCAAATAAAAATAATAAATAATTAATAGTACTTCATCTTCCTTGTGATCGACCTGAAAAATCCACTAAAAATATTTTTTTATTAATAATTGCCTTATTTTCTAGAATTTATAAATTTTAAATTTGCTGAATTTTCTTAGCAACGATAGAAAATAGTTAGATAGTGGCCAAAATTAGTGAACAATTGTGGACAAAAATCGCTAACTCAACAAGGAAATTATCACTAATTGATTGACAAATAAGCCATTATCAAGAAGAGGACGATCTACTAGGAGATAGGATGCCACCTCTTGAGAGTGTACTAGATGCGATAAAGGGCCTTCTCTTGCTATGCTAACTTGAGGACGAAGCCCTTGAGATGCACCCTACCTCCATTCAGCTTACCTTTGTTAGGTGATAGCCGTCGGAGGGCCACAAGTCACTATTTTTCTACTCCACTAGGTGACAGCTACCGAAAATAATTTGGTGACACATTCCATTGATTTCTAGACTTCACAAGAAGATCTAGAGATTACCCACATCGTGTTTGTCTAAGGAGAGCCTTCGAGGTTGTGGACATTGCACGAATTCCTTCTTAAACATGCAGAATTTTGGCAATCATTGTCGTGAAGCCAAAACTCTGTTTTCTTACTTTAGACTTCATTTTCATTTTAATTAGTAACATTTGACATAATTTCAAGTTTCAATATCCTTCTTCATTAAGTTACAATTCTCCAGGCTTTTATAGAACTTAATTTGACCCATAATTAAGATGAACTTGATTTACACTAAAAGTTATTAATATGAAATTATTTCCTCATACATTAGGGACAAAGCTAGTTATTAGTTATCCACATGAGATAGAGAATCAACTAGTTGTAAAGACAAAGAACATGCTTTTCTCTGAAAATTTTGTCCCTTAGGAAAAAACTCAAAACATGAGAAAAGATATATGGAGTTTTGCTCAAAGGCCAGGAGAAACTTTACATGAGACATGGGAAAAATTCAAGGATTTACTTAGAAAAAGCCCTCATTATGTTATACCTAAGTGACAGCTCAATAGAATTTTTTATGATAGATTATTAGAACAACATAAGAATATGGTTGATTCTATATATGGAGGAGCTTTTACGAAGAAGACCCCTAATGAGATTTACAGCCTTTATGAGAATTTAAGTGAAAATTTGAGAGATCAAGCCTCTTTTGAGTTATATGACAGGGATAAGAGGAGAGGAATGTATGAATTCCATCATCAAGATGACTCTAATTTAATAAATGAGGTTAATCAAATTAATAAAAAATTAGAGAAGCTTGATGTATTTATTGACAATTTTAATAAACTTCTTAATCCTCAATTTAATTGTAATAATTCATATCCTATGTATGGTGAAAATGATCAATTTGAATTTGAATGTTACAATTTAGATCAATTATTTCAGCTTATGGAAGAACAAGTGCAAGTAGCCAACAGTTTTAATAGAAATAAGGAGCCTTTTCCTAATTCCTATAATCATAATGAAATGAATAACTTTTCACATTTCATAAAATTCAGTCCTCTCATACTCAACTTGATGCTATGGAAATAATGTAGCAAATGAGTCAAATGATACAACAAACTATAAATCAAATGATATTGTAATAGAAACAAATTATAGAGGCTCTTGGGAATTAGAGAAAAGAGGGACAGCTACCTTGTCAGCCCATAGAAAATCCAAGAAAATGTCACCCTATAGGATTTCAGCAAGGGGAGTCTAGTGGCATGAATCTAAGAAAAAATCTAAGAATTGATAATGTTAGGACAGTGAATACATTAAGGAGTGGAAAGATTTTACTTGATCCTTATTCCCAAGCAATAAAAGAAGAGGAAAATGTGGGCAGCCCAAAATAAAATCAAGAGTAGAGGAAGATTTTCTAGATTCTACTAAGGAAATTTTAAAACAAAGGACGACCATTTCATTTCCTAAAGTTGTAGAACCTAGAAAAATAAAAAAAAGAAACACAATGAAGAAATAAAGAAAATTTTATAAGATATGTAAATCAGTCTTCTTTTACTTACTACTATTAAACATATTCCTAAATATGCTAGAGTTTTAAAGGAAATGTGTACACTAGGAAGAGCACATAGAGTAGAAAAATTATCTATGAATGCTAGTGCTTTATTACTAAATCAAGTGTCATATAAATTAAAAGATACTAATGCTCCCTTAATTTCATGTGATATTGATAGATTTATTTTTCATAATACATTACTTTACACCAGTGTTAGTATTAATTTATTACCTGAAAGTATTTGTGATAAATTTTATATTTCTGATCTTAAACCATCTACTATCACATTATAATTTGCTGATAGATCTATTAAAAATCTTAAAGGTATTTTAAAAAATGTGATAGAAATAGTGAAAGGATGTAAATTTCCAACTAATTTTTAGTGTTGGAAATAGATTTTAATGGATAATTTTATAATGCCCCAATCATCTTAGGGAGACCATTCTTGTATATAGCAAAGATGAATATTGATTTCCCCATAGGTGTTGTAAAAATTTCATGCGGAGATCAATGAGTAGAAATTAAAATCTTTGAGGTATCAAATGATCTTAAGAAATCTCAAGTTTATGATTGTCATACTTGATAAACTCAATTTAGGGGGGGTTAAATTTTTCGTTATGATGGGACCAAGTCCATACAAATAATATTTATAAAGCCTCACTCTTAAGATTTAGGATGAGTAAGGGTCGATCCTTAGGGAGCATGGTAATGAGAATACAAATTATACTTCTTTTATTTATTATTACATATACGAAATCAGATATGAAACGGATAGAGATAAGAGGGATGTAGAAGGTGACAATGAGGAGAGAATGAATAGAAAATGAGATGATGATAGAATAGATGATCAAATTAGTTCAAACTAGACATTAATCTATCCATAGAGAGGATTACAAGGATGCTCTAAATCTGGATCTTACACAAAACTCACAGTAAGCTAGTCCTAGGCCGAGTGATGTTGATCCATGATGATCTTGATGCACTCCAAGTAATATCCTCTCCACGACGATCTTGAGCACAAGAATACCATTGATTGGGCCTTTATTTCTCTCATTTTTCCTTCAGCTAGCCAATGCTAGAGAGAGAGCCAAAAAGTGCTCTCCAAGAGGGGGGGCTAGATGCCTTAATCCCCTAGAGAATTAGGCCCCTCCAATGGACGGTTATGATGAATAATTGTCTCTCTTGATGGACGGCCTAGATTCTTCATGAGGGCGGCGTTCTAATCTTCCCCTTAATCTCATATTAAGACGCCCTAAGATGGATGGCTTAGATCTCATCTCTTGATACCCTTTTTAAGTCCAAATGGGCTGTGCCAAAGTCTTTTACCACTTAAGTCCAAATGGGCTTGACCATGGTGACGCCCTCTCTTGGGCCCATAAACATATTAGGCCAGCCCTCTTCATAAGACTTAGACTTTTCATTGGGTTGAGAACTTGGGCTTCTTCCATTGCTTCCAAGTCATAATAAAAGCTCACTAAGTCCTTGCAATCAAATAGTTCTCAAGAGAATGTGAGAGAATCACCACTTGACTTCATGAAAGCCAGGTGGGGTTAGTCTCATAATATCAATAAAACAAGTAAAATAATATGCATTAAGACTTAAATGATAAAACATTATGAATGTCATAATGAGTCAATAATACATGTATAATTTCATTCTCTACCCACTAATGAGCATCTATAAATAAGATATTAATACATAGATGCAACTACTAATCTATAATTATCAAATACCCCCACTTTACTCATTGTTAATCCCTTAGCAATTTCATTTAAGTTCTCCTTAGATTGTCCTTTCACCTTTCAATCCTAAAACGTGAAGACAAGAAGTGTTTAAAGTATATATTACACCTCAGCAAATGATCTCAACCCATGGAAGTCTATATTCTATCATCTTGGTCAACCTCTTTGGAGTTTTTGGAAAGAGCCATGGACAGTAAAGAATGATGAGCATATCTCTAGGTATGATACTATAGACATGAAAAGAGTCTCACCTTTCAATGATGTTTCTAATCCTAAACCCCTCTAAATGGATATCTCTCTCTTTCATATGTGGCTACTTGGTGCTAGGAAACCTCTTTAACCTTCTTTCTCTTTAAGGAAATGAGTTCAAAGACATCTCCTCCTTGTGGTACAGAATGAAAGAGGGTAGAAAGATGTAATACAGGAAAGGTGGAATGAATAGAGACAATAGAAATGAAAATTCATCAATAATGTAGGTCATGGAATGAAGAGCATAATGCAGTGGCAATGATAGGTTATGCAATCAATAGCTAAGCTCCACTCATGATAGCTATACTCCCAAATCAAGATGCTTGCATTGAAAAGATTTACATAATGTCATTTGAGAACATGAAATAAGTAAACAAAATAATTCCCCACTTATCTCCTCTTCTATTACTTCTTCTTTCCTCTATTCTCCTCATTTTTTTTCTCTCATTTTTCTGATTTTTTTCTTCTTTTTTTCTTCTTCTTTTTTTTTTAACGAAAATCTTAACTCAAACATATAAAACTTTAAAATAAGATGAGGGAATATTGATAAAGATGAGTGTGAAAATAAATAAATGACATATGAAAAGAATAAGTGCTAGGTGGGATAACAACTATCATGAGTAGATAAGAAAAATGAGTGGAAAGAGGATGGCCTAATTATGGATAAAATGGTATGGTTGGATAAGATATAGGGAATGAATAAGATATAGTGGATGGGAAATGTGTGAATATCATTTTGTACCTAAGATTCAATGCCTTTCCACTATTCCAAAAAGAAAAATTCCGATCAATGAAAATCTACACACCAAGTAGGGTCGGCTGACATAGGTAGGGGGTCCTTATTTCCTATCACTCAATTCTCTCTAGTCCACACCAATAGTACTTCAACCTTTTGATTTCTCATATTCTTTTGACGCTCATTGGATATCCTACTCCTAAGAGGTTATCCATTATATAAAAATCCTCATAGTTGATCTAGGTCCCATGGTTGTGCCATTTTGAGTTGATCTCAATCTGCTGCAATAGCCTAACTTCCATGCCCTAAATTCCAAGATTTCTAGGTGAATGGACTCACTAAGGTGGGGTTGATAACCTTTGAAAATATTTTTATGAGTAAATACCCCGCTTAATGAAAAAAAAATAATATGCATCAATCATATGCAGAATTTTAAAATTTTTGCAAAAGACATGTAAATGATTCATACCGCCCACTTTATCTATGCATGGTCCTCAATGCATGTAGAAGGAATTAACACAATTAAAATTCTGCAAACTGAAGGTAGATGCTTCATTTGCAAGAATGAAGGTAGCTCTTCGTGGACTTCTATGATCCTTTTATAAAGCCATACTTTTTTATTTTCTTTGAATTCTCTTCTCCTCAATTGTTTGTCATGAAATGCCTTCATTTTAGCTTTATAAATCTTAGAATTCTCATATGCCTCATTTCATATCTCATTTAACTCATGCAATTCAAGCAATCATTTCTTTCCAGCATCATCAATAGATAAATTCAATCTTTTAATTGCCCAATATGCTCTATGCTCTAGCTCTACGGGAAGATGACATGCTTTGCCAAAAATTAATCTATATGGTGACATACCTAAGGGTGTTTTATATATTGTCCTATATGCCCATAGACCATCATATAATTTCCTAGACTAATCCTTTCCATCAAGCCTATAGATTTTTTACAGAATTTTTTTAATCTCTCTATTATACACTTCTACTTGTCCATTGGCTTGTGGATGATAGGGTGTAGTTATCCTATGATGAACTCCATATCTTTTCAGTAGGGTCTTAAATTGATAGTTGTTAAAATGTGATCCTCCATCACTAATGATGGCCCTAGGACACTCAAATCTTGAAAAAATCTGCTGCTCAATAAATTTAATTACCACCTTTCCATCATTGGTCCTGGTACAAATTGCTTTTACCCAACAGGATACATAATATACTGCCATCAAAATGTACTCATATCCCTCTAAATTTGGGAAAGGTCCCATGAAATCAATTCCCAATCTCTACTTCTAAAATTGGCTTAAGGGGCATATGATCTTTCTTACTCAAATTAATGGTCGCTTGACATCTCAAACATCTTAAATAAAATTCATAAGAATCACTAAATAAAGTTGGCCAATAAAACCCACATTGTAAGACGTTTTAAGCTATAATTTTAGAAGAATAATGGCCTCCACATGGTGATGAATGACAAAACTCTAAAATTTTTCCTTGTTCCTCCTTGGGCACACATCTCCTCAAAATTTGATCCGCTCATAAATAAAATAATTCAGGTTCTTCCTAATAATAATGTGATAATGTTTTGAAGAATCTTTTTCTCTCATTGTAGTCCCAATCTAAAGGTAACATTCTTGTAGCAAGATAATTTACTATATGTGCATATCAAGGAATTTTTCTAACTTGGACTCCTA
Organism: Spirodela polyrhiza; assembly: GCA_024713555.1. Lineage (NCBI taxonomy): Eukaryota > Viridiplantae > Streptophyta > Magnoliopsida > Alismatales > Araceae > Spirodela > Spirodela polyrhiza. The sequence continues at coordinate 1,969,798 of CM046541.1, forward strand.
AGATATGTTCATCGGGAAAACAATCACTAATGGGCTGTGAGTCCTCTACTATCATCTTGGATAAGTGATCAGCCACTACATTTTCACTTCTCTTCCTATCCTTAATCTCAATATCAAATTCTTGTATCAAAAGTATCCACCTAATAAGCCTAGGTTTAGCCTCTTTCTTTCTAAGTAAAAACTTTAGAGCTACATGATCAGAGAAAATAATAATTCTACTACCTAATAAATAAGACCTAAACTTTTCAAAAGCAAAAACAATAGCTAGTAATTTCTTTTCAGTAGTTGAACAATTCACTTGAGCATCTACCAAGGTCTTACTAGAATAATAGATGGCCATAGACTTCTTCTCAATTCTTTGGCCTAGGACTGCCCACTGCAAAATTTGATGCATCACACATTAACCCAAATGGTAAGCTCCAATTAGGGGCCTATAAAATGGGAGCTTGAATAAGTGCATTTTTAATTCGATTAAAAGCAATCCAAGCATCACTATCAATAATAAAATCAACATCTTTGGACAAGAGATTAGTTAAGGGTTTAAAAATCTTTACAAAATCTTTAATGAATCTCCTATAGAAGCCCGCATGGCCAAGGAACCCTCCAAGTTGCTTTAAATTGTTGGGAAGAGGTAGGTGCTTGATCACTTCGATTTTGGCCTTGTCTACCTCCAGCCCACGCTTACTGACTTGATGTTCCAACACTATTTCTTCCTACACCATGAAATGAGATTTTTCCCAACTTAATACAAGATTATTTTGGATACATATTTGTAGAATCTATGTTAGATTAAATAAACATATATCAAATGATGCACCAAAAATTGAGAAATCATCTATGAAAATTTCCAATCCATTTCCCACTAATTCGGTAAACATCGCATTCATACATCTTTGAAACATAGTTGGAGCATTACAAAGACCAAATGGCATTCATTTAAAAGCAAATGTTCCTACTAGACATGTAAAAGTGTTCTTTTCTTGGTCATCCAAATGAATATTAATTTGATTATACCCTGAATAACCATCAAGAAAACAAAAATAATTTTGGCTAGCCAATCTTTCCAAAATTTGATCAGTAAAAGGCAATGGATAATGATCATTTTTAGTTACTAGATTTAGTTTCCTGTAGTCTATACATGCTCTCCAGCTGGTGGCTAGTCTAGTTTGCACTTCTTCCTCTTTTTCATTTTCTTTCACTATTATGTCGGGTTTCAATGGTACCATATGGATTGAGCTTACCAAGAGCTATCAGATATTGCATATATCACATCTGTCTTAAGCCATTTTAGGATTTCCTTCTTCAAGACTTCTAACATATGAGGATTTAAGCACCTTTGATTTTCACTTGATGGCTTAGAGCCTTCTTTTATAAATATCCTATGCTCACACACCTTAGGAGGTACCCCTTTTATATCATCAAATGACCATGCTATTGCTGCCCTATTTTCCTTCAATACATGCATGAGTTTTTCCTCTTGTTCAGATGTAAGGCTTGATGATATAATAACTGGTAAAGTATTTTTAGGGCCTAAGAAAACATATTTTAATGAAGAGGGTAAAGGTTTTAGGTCTGAATTTGGGGCAGCAAAGGGATCCGGAGGTTCCAATAGTTTTTCCTTTTGTTCTACTCCAGAAAATTCAAAATAATTTTCTACTAGTGCATCATCTTCATCAAAAACATCACAAATACCAACTTCTCATGGCTAACGCTAGGATATTTCATTAATCTCAAAATATTCAGTTCAACCTTCTCCTCTCCTACCCTTAATACTACTATCCCTTTCTCCCAATCTGTTATGGCTTTGGCAGTGGCTAAAAAGGGTCTCCCTAAAATTATAGGTGCTCTACTCCAACTATCAAGTATTTTCATATCAGCCACAATAAAATCAACATGAAATGTGCAATGTTCTACCTTAATCATCACATCTTCCGACACACCATATGATTGCTTAATAGATCCATCCGCAAGTTGTAATTCTAAGAGGACTGGTTCTAAATCTCCAAATTTAAATTTATCATATAATGTTTTGGCATGAGATTGATACTAGCATAGAAATCTAATAAAGATCTAAAAAAATATGTTCCTCCAATATCACAAGTAATTAAGGGTGTACCAGGATCCTTCTTTTTTATGAAAAAAAAAATTAATATTATAGAACTAACATTTTCAGACAATTTGACTCTCTTGGGTTTTCTATTAGGAGTACAAAGCTCCTTAACATATTTTAAGAATGAAGGAACATGTTTGATTGCATCTTCTAATGAAATGGTCATTGTTGTCTCCTTAAATGTCTCTAGGAGTTTACTATTTTTTATGAGAGGTTTGGAAGGTTTTAAAGCTTCTGGAAAAGGAATAGGTGGTTGATATTTTTCTAAGGTTGGTTCTCTTTCTTTCAACTCCTCTTTTTCTTCTTCTTCTTCCTCTCTTTTCTCTAAGGTTTTCTCTTGCTCTCTTTCTTCATTTTTGTCATAAGGGTCAACTAAACATTTCCCATTTCTTAGTTTAGTTATGGCATGTATGCATTCATGATTTTCTAAAGAAAAATGTGCATTAGAATCTATAGAAATAACATTACAAGGATTAATTGAAGGCTGAGTTAGAAATCGACCTGTACCACAGTCCACTTCTTTCTCTTTACCTTTCATATTTTCAACATTAGAGTTAGCTTGATTCAACCTCTCTACATCGCCTTTGAGCTGCTTCACATCTCTCACCATGCCTTGCACCGCTTCTTTTATTTCTCACTGATCTTTTTAAATTTCTTACAAAATCTGCATAAAAAATTCATTAGAGTTACTGATAAGTCTTCATTATCATGAGTTAATAATTTAGTGATATGATAGTTTTAGTCTTAACTCATGATAAATAGACTTATTTTTGTGCTAAATCGTGAAAAGTAGTTTATGATTGGTTAGGTTAATATGAATTTTTTATTAATTACATAATTTTATAATCTTATTTTGTTGAGATAAATAGAAAAAAAAGATTAAGGAAAAAATAAAAATATTGTCAGCCAACTAGGCCCATTAGCAGGTTGGAGGCCCAATCATGCAGGAGTTGTGAAGCCGTTAAGGACTGCGAACTAGAGGCTTAAGCAGCTAAGGATCAGACTACGAGCTCAAGGCTCAACTAGTTGAAGACGAGGACTGCGAGCTTGGTGCTCAAGCGACTGACATGTGCATCACTCCCCTTCCACATCACCGGTGGCCAGCCGAGCATGGGGCAAGGAGTGGTCGTACACACATGGGTGAGATGTACCTATTGATGGGTAAAGAAGGCGCCACCTTATATTCACGTGAAAATCGGTCATAAAACTAATGTGGGACTAAACTCACTACTCTAACCTTTCCCCGTAGGATTTATAAATGCCAAAAATACCCCTCCATGATCATGATAAAAATATCCTTATGACATCACATCATAAGGGCATTATCCTACTTATTTCATCTCTCTCTCTTTCTCTCTCTTGTAGGTGGGCAATTAGTGAAGAAAATTACGATTTCTAGTGAGCGATTAAGCTGCAAAAATCACCAAAATATCGGCAAAAACTTAGGCAATGTAATTCACGGAGCATCGTGGCCAAAATTAGTGAACGATTCTGGTCAAAACATCACGAACTCAACAAAAAAATTATCTCCGATTAATCGATGAACAAGTCGTCATTGGGAAGAGGACGATCCACCGAAGGACAAGTCCCCACCTCCTAAGAGCATACCAGATGTAATAAAAGGCCTCCTCTTGCTATGCTGACTTGAGAACAAAGCCCTTGAGATACGCACCACCTTCATCCAACTTACCTCCATCAGGTGACAGTCGCCAAAGGGCCACAAGTCACCGTTTTTCCATTCTGTAAGGTGACAGCCGCTAGAAATAATTTGACAACACATTCCACTGATTTCTAGGCTTTGAAAGAAGATCTAGAGATTGCCCACATTGTCTTTGTCTAAGGAGACCCTTTGAGGCTGTGGACATTGCACAAATTCCTTCCTCGAACATGCAAAATTCTGGCAATTGCCACCACAAAGGTGAAACTCTTTTTTTCCTGCTTTAAACTTCATTTTCATTTAAACTAGTAATATTTGTCATGATTTCAACCTTCAATATCCTTCTTCCTTGAGTTACGATTCTTTGAGCTTTACAAAACTTAACGTGACCCATTCATTTGATGATAATTACTTATGAAAAAATTGTAGGTCAAAACTTTATTTTTACATAATTTTTATTCTTCAGGCATTGACGTCACCTTGACATTATAGCCTTATTTCCTTTTCACATTTAGTTAAAAATCATAAAAAAAATATTACCCAATATTATATTACATCCTTGTGATTGACTTCGAAATTTCCCACTATTTTTGAATCTTTTATCGATTTATAATTGATTTATTCATTCTGATATATATTTAAAATTTCAAGAATTGGTCTTTTCTAGTTTTATAAATTTTAAATTTGAATGATTTATTATACAATGATTAATTCATGTCAAATTTTTGGCACCATTGTAAGGGATGTATTACATAATATTTGGTATTTTTCTATTTTTCTTTTAGAGTCCAAAAAAATTTAACTATTGTTTCTATTTTCGTCTTACAAAAAAAGAAAAAAAAAAGAGTAGCACGAAGAGCAGCAGGGCAAGGATAGGAGCAAACTAAAAGAGGGTAACAGTTATTAAACTTTTTGTCTATAATTTATTTATTTATATGCATGGTAGAAGATCTCTACATCCAAGACTAGAGAAGTCTCTCATTATCTTGCCTAAAACTAAAAATCCAAAAGAAAAATTAATTTTGATGGATCCTAAAGGTAGTACAAGTCAATTGAGAATAATCCTATAGTCATGAAAAATCATTATATCCCTAATTCATTTCAAAGGACATCTAATATTAGAGTTCCATTATCACTCACTATTAAATTTGAAATAAATCCAGAAATTTTCCAAATACTTTCTAATTTTTATGGATTACCTTAAGAGGAGCCTCATCAGCATTTAGAAAAATTCCATATGGTATGTGATTTAGTTAATCTCCCTCATGTTACATCGAAAATTATTAAGATGAAATTATTTCCTCATACACTTAGGGACAAGACTAGCTATTGGCTATCTACCTTAGATAGAGAATTAATTAGTTGGAAAGACATAGAACAGGCTTTTCTCCAAAAATTTTACCCTTTAAGAAAAACTCAAAATATGAGAAAATATATATGGAGTTTTGCTCAAAGGCCAGGAGAAACTTTACATGAGACATGGGAAAAATTCAAAGATTTACTTAGAAAATGTCTTCATCATGCTATACCTAAGTGACAGCTCTATAGAATTTTTTATGATAGATTATTAGAACAACATAGG